>JAIFHY010000049.1:0-681137 GCA_022264835.1 Melampsora americana | reverse complement strand
GAGTATGAGAGACATGGAGTGAAAAATGACAAGAATTCAAACAGAAGATCAATATTGATGAAGTGGAAAATAGAAAAATTAGAAATCATGAGGATTTCTCTTTTCCAAAGATGAGGAAAGAGAGATAGATTGGACCTCAAAGTAAATCAATCATAAGTTTTTAATTGTCCTTCATCTGAAATCATTAGGATCATGATTTTTGTAAATCTCATCAAAAGTTTTCATCCTAACCAAATCTCCTTCTCCTTTCACATTTTCTAATGTGATCCTTATTACGATTTCATCTTTCTTGTTGATCAGCCACTCTTCAAGAAGATCATATGGGTTCTCTCAGAGTTCATGGTCCTTGGTTTGAAATATAAGATACCCTGTCTGTGATTTTGTATTTCTTGCTGTCACCCCACATCTCACAACAAGAAGCACCAATACATTTCAGCAAGTCTCTGATTTGCCTAGCTTAACACAAGCCCTACCAATCACAGAGACATCCCCTGGAGGCTGAAGAGAGGGCATTTGCAACTCATTGGAATATTTGGGCTAATCCCAATTTCTGTTTGGTTGGGACTATCTTCGAATATCCTTTGGCTCATCTCACACATCTGACAAATCACTCTATTGAAACTCCTAGTGTGATTTTCTACCAATTTTCCTCTCTTCACATCTTCCATGACTGCCTATCAAATTCAAATCCAATTTGATTAATGTTTGGGAAAAATTCCACATGTGATGATCCTACTACAGTCGCCTCTGCTAAAACCAATAGCTGTCAAAAGCAATAATCTTTGGAAACCAATACATTTTGGCCAAAGATTTTCCTCATTTGCAGTGAGATTTCCCTTGACAAGACCGATACTTGGCAAAAACCAATAGTTTTCGACCCAAATTTTTGGGTATCGGTTTTAACAGAGTTGCACTGTACAATCACAGATGATTTCACACATCTAGCACTGATCAAGATCTTTCTCTAATCAAATAGCTCTACTCATCCCATCTCAATCTCTTCAAACCTAACACTTTTTAAGTCAATCAAATCCTATAGGGTAGGAAAATCCATCAGTTTAGAGTCTCTTCAAGTTTGATGGAAGAATGTGTATAGAAGATCTGATGGATCAGAAAAAAACTTAATCTCTTCAAATTCTTCATATTTTGTTAGGTGATTTGAATTGTCTTGATTTCAATCAGAAATCAATTTTGAAAAGTCTGAATTTTGAATTGCACTCACTTCAAAGATTCTGATCAATCATAAGTACTTCATTCACAAGCTCCAAAGAATATTCACAACTTGAGGAGTGACTTGATCAAGTTAGCTGCTTGGAAAGCTCCAGAAGGGAGCTACAATGAGGAGGGACTCAATTGAGGCACAGACTGTTGGACTTTCCGTTGAAACCCTTTGAGTGGTTTCCATCCACAGAAGGGAAGATCAGTTGGATCTTGAGACATATCAAAACTTGAGTTGATCTTTTGGGCAAAAGTTGACAATAAGACATGATCTGAATGAAAGGTGACAGTCAAGAGACAACATCCATTTGAAAAACACCTGTCTTTGAACAAATGACCATAGTTATCTTGTTAAGCTCAAATCAAACTTGTTGAGCAATATGTAGCAATTATAAAATTGTGATAGTCCTATGAAACCATCATTGGTGGAGAGAACAATGACAAACACGGGAGCATCCGAAGGGTCGTGCAATAACTTAGCGGCTAACCGCTAGCCGCTAGCCTGTCCACTTTCATACACGCAGCCCCCCGTTTGGGTCGTGACACTCGCAGCACGACCAAGGCAGATGTCATTATCCCAATCCGAGGTTGACAACGGTCATCTTTGAGCCGGAACATGGCCCTCGGAACCTCACCGAGGGTGCTCATCCTCATTACGGGACAAAAGTCCTCACCGGCGGCGAATGCTCGGTGAATATCCCTCTGAGCATGACCACACAGACCACATGCAATAAGACTGCATCAGGTCCATGTATATAATCCCCGCGGATAGATGACATGAAGACTGTCCGTACCCTGCTCCTATTTTCTACAATCCTCATATTGCACGCTAATCCACGGAGACAAGATCATAAGCTGGTTCTTAAATGGCGTCCCCATTCTTGGCTCCTCTGAATCCGTTGCAGCCTCTACCACCCATCAAAGCCGGAACTGTCACCGGCGTTATCTGTAAATCACCCAAGTGTGTCGGTCAAAAACCACACTCCACCATCTTCTACGAACCAAAGAAACAGCCCAACGCACCGTTGATTGGTATACGGGTATGTGAGATCATTTTGTTTTTGCCGCATCCACGTCCTAACTTTTTTATCATTAATCCATAGTGTCCTTCACGCGACTGGTGCCGAACTTACATCCGTTCGATATACTCATCCTGTCTTACGAGTCATAATCAGCAATTTAATCAAGCGAAGAAGCGCAAGCACGAACAGCACTTGCAGGACAGTCAGTTAGCTATGGACCTCCATAACATGCTGAACGAAGACGATGCGGATGTAGCAGCTTTCATTCCTTTCACACCGTCCATCAGCATTTCGAATACATTGCTACAGCCCCCGATGCCAACGCCTACGAGTCAAATCTCTACTGAACGTCAACCCAAGGCAGGAACCCGGTTGATCAGTGGAGGCCAATGCCAAGGCCTTAACGGAAAGACCGGTAATGGCCACTCTGGTCGGAGGAACAACCAGTGTTCCATCAAGGCCTGCTTCGAGGTGATAGCCGTCTTTCTCTCCACGCTAAGTTCTTATACATAAGCTGACCTTCCATCACTTATCCTGCAGTGCTGTCGGCAGCTTAACAAATTCAAGGACTGCCAACCACACTCCGCACAAGCGAAGGCAAAGGGTAAGGCGACCAAAGCACCAACCGCAAGCACCTCGCGCACACCAGATGAACCATTTCAAACGCCTGATATCCTACGTACTCAGCAAGACCGTGGATTGCCTATGACTCAGGGTTGTGGCCGAAGTTACGAACGTGAAGTAGATCAGGACCATACATTTCGCAAGCTTGCTCTACACCAGCAAGCTGCAGAGCGTCTGGCAAACGAAGCCATCGAGAAGGCGAACAATACAATTACCATGGTGGTGTGGGCTTCAGCTGCTGTGAGTTAAACAGAGATGAGGTATCCTAAACAATTACTCACGCATGTATTTATGACCAGACCGATCCTATTGAATGCGAGATATGGCGAGAATACATCCCGAACTGGCCGCGTTTTGCTCTGGATCAATCTGAAGATTTGAAGGATTTAGTCGCGCATGAGCTTGGGTCTATCTCTAATCAGCGACTCCAAGTTTGGAGTGACGCTGAACAGCATTGGGTGAGTAACCAGCCAATCAAACTCGTTATATATAACAATGGATGCTAATATAGAATCACGTGCAGATTGGACTTCGTCTGTCTGTCTTCGAAACTTATCCCGACAATTGCCGCCGAATCCTCATCAAGTTCCCAAATGTAGATGGAGCCAAATGCAAGCAAATGGATGAACAAATTGCCTTGGTGAACACATTCAATCACAAAGTGAACTTGAATGTTGAACACCTATGTATTCCAGATCCAGGCTGCCCTGCTCTTGAGGAATTGGAGATGATGCCGGCGTCTTCTTCAATGGATCAAGAACACTCCACCCCAGCTTCCTCGCCTCTACCTAGTCTTTCACCTTTGGCCAGCCCCGAAATTCAACTGCTTTACACCGGAACTCCTATTCCACCTGCCCAATCGCTGTCCCCCGAAATCCAAATCATCAAGTCTCACTCCCTCCAGAAAAAAACTACTCAGTCGAATGTGGATTCGAAGTGGCCAGTCAACGTCAGCATGCGCCTAATGGTAAACTTTTTGCAGCTCTCAACGCCTCCAAACAAGATGAACATCCCCGCCGCCTGGAACAAGGTTTTTGGTGACCAAGGATGGACGTTCGTTTTCCCAACCGCCTCCCTATACCGCCGCTGGCTTATCCAATGCGAGGCTCAAGGTGGTTTATTCGAGTATGTAGCAAATAATCCCAACAGTGTGGTGCAAGATGGATTGAATCATTTTGAAGCCGAATGGAAGGAATGTAGTAAGAAGAAAACATTACCCGAACATAAGTCCTCTCAGTCACCTTCAAAGGTTGTGGTGGGCCACCTGGCATCTTCGAAACGTAGTCGCAAGTGATTTTCGATTCCCCTTTTCCAATTTTTTTATGAGCCTTTTGTTTCTCTTCGTAAGCATTGTAACTATCGTCCGGTGTTTTTGTATGCGTATAAATGTAAATATGATCACAGTGTGATCGACTGAACGTGTGATCGAAATGATCAATCTTGCAAATAATGTAAGAATTTATATTGTGTTTTTTAAGTTTTACAACAAAATATCTCGAAAGTTTTAGTAAGATTCTTATCTAAAGCTGTCACTTTGCAAATATGTCTTCATCTATTGAAGTACCAATATCTCGACCTGGTTTTCCGATGTGTGTAGAACTGACTTAAATGATAATCTGTTGGATTTATATTATCTCTAACATATATTACAAATAAAAATTAATCTTTGATTACATCCAAGGAGATGTAAAGATATCCAACTCGCCACTATACTTTTAGGTGTTCTCAACGCTCAACACACAAGACTAACCATGAGATCTCATGATGAAAAACTTTTAAAATCTATATATGTTTAATTATATTGATAAATGTCAATCATGTTCTCTCTAAATACAAAGTTTTATAGTACATATCAAAGCTCTTCAGTTTGTGTAAATCTCTTGAATTATTTTGGTTTGAGTCAGTAGTGCAACTGAAAGAAAACAAAGTGAAGAGGGAGAAGAAACTGTCCAAGTGAATAATATACATATATCATTTGTTCCTTGATTTTATTTCTTCAATACTTATCTGTACTCAGACAACAATATCTATGTTCTTTGTTTTAAATTATTTGGTTTTCTTTCTTCATTGAACTCATTATTAGAGTCCTTTTTAGATTGTGGGTTCTCTTCAATAATTCATCAGTGTAACATAGACTGATTTCATATCTTTATTATCTCCAAATATTGTGGTTTGTCTTTAATAGTGCATCACAGATAATAATATCATATCTTTATGATATTCAGGTTAAATATCACCACATGACCTTAGTACACTTTAGACAAGTGTCTTTTATACACTTGTCTCAAGTGTACCTCTGGAAGGCGGAGATTGGTCAGTGTTGAGTCATTGTTGTTTAAACTTGGATACTTCAACTAACACTTCCTCTATATCAATGTAGGGCAGGTGCTTATGGGTTAGCTTTCTCCAGTTCTTGCTTAGACATACCTTGTAGAGTTCTGGAACCTACACATATACGGTACAGATAGTCAGTAACCATACTTGAACAATTTGTTTGCTTTAGAATTCATATTGATTCAGACTTGTATTGGCCCAATTGTTAGATGCCCAGGGACAAGTTTGAGCAATATGTGATCAGCATTACGTGACATGATGAATCAACCTCTCCATGCCTTTGGATCAGGTCCTCAAATAATCATGCGTAACAGATCAGAAGAGTCAGTATTACTCCATGATCAAGACTGAAATTCATGTCAGCTTTATATGAACCATTGATACGTTGAGTGATCAGCTAGCTGTAACTGAAAGTTGAGTAATCTAAGATCAGCAAATTGGAGACAAGGGTGACCACCCAGTGCATGATCACTAAGCATTTGTACATCATTAAATTCAAGCGTCTAAGTTGTTATGTTGGTCGTTAATATATTTTGGATCATCTAGACAAAAAGCACCAGAGGACCAATAAGGAAGAAAAGAAAAGAAATCTGTGCACTTCAATTTGATGTCAACAAGGGCTGATGTGTTACTATTACAGACAAAATTGTAATCAAGAGTGAGATCCCTCTTGGCCGACTTCAGCAACGTCAAACTGTGCTAGTGGGCGAGCAGAGATCCTCTATATGGTACTGATGCCGTCTTATTGCTCACTTCGTTGATTTCTCTTTTGATTTGAGTCATCAACACTGGGTTCAGGCCTGCCTACCTACCATTTGTAGGTACCATTTGTAGGAGACATGGTAGGTAGGTAACATGGCTCAGTACTTTGCAGATATAGTGTTTGTAAGGTCTTGGGAGACCTTTACTGGGTACCAAACCCATAATATGTAAACCCATGGACTCTCCTATGTGTATACCCGTTACAGTTGTTGTGGTAGGAGTGCAACGACTTTTTGAAGCCAGCCAATGAGCGATCTACACCTATATCTCAAGAAGTGTGAATGAGCGACCTAGACCTATTTCGCAAGAAGTGTGTCTTCATTTTCTTAACAATGTAAAACATATTTGCAATTTCCAGATCACTACTTAAAATTGCAATGGTCTCAAAATAAACTAAAAAGATTGATATTCACCTATCAAAATATACAACAAACAAAGACGGAAGGAATTAAGAATAGTAATCCTGAAGGGGAAGTATCACAATTGACTGCAAGGTCACAATGCAAAGGTTGAAAACTATCATGTATTTGATACAAACTATTTGAAAAAATTACATGATACAAACTATTTAACAAAAAGACCAAGTACAGGATTAACTCATCTTGGTCGCATAGGGGAAGTGGTATAATGGGTATTACCAAGGAAGGTTACCTTGGAGCGTCGAGAAAGGTTTTCCACAAGACGGCTATTATGTAGATGTATCATTTCCTCCAAAAAAAATGCATACTTGACCTGAGACATGTTGCGGCACATAGGATCAAAGCGGCCAAACCACGAATTGACCATCTCTGCTGCAGAAGAATTGAATTTCCAAGTGCCATCCGCCCGCTTCAAATCAGGAAATAAGTGAGGGTCGTTGTTGAGGCGACAGGTGGTATGTGATTCTTTATGAGATCTGATATGAAATGCATCAACAGGTAATAAAGTGTTGCGGAAAAGGTATGCGTCTTCGGGGTTTGCACGAATATGGGAGTACAAACTGCAGGCATTATCGTAAAATATAACTTGAGGCATTTCCTCTGGAAATACCTCTTTGATCCAATCCTGTGGAATATATGTGAAATATCAGTAAGGAAGACCTAAAACAGAAACAGAGCAGCTAGGGAGAGGGACTTGCCTTTACTTTAGTGACGGACTCTGACTTGTAAAAGGTTTTTCGTGCCAATATGATACCGCAAGGTGACACCATCAACTGCTCATTGTGAGTACGACATCGTGAGATTAATACTTTCTTCGGAGGTTTTGAAGTTCCACCGTCGCGTGCGGCCTCATGTTCACGTTCTTGGACTTCTGAATACAATAGCTCTTCTTCACTAAGAGCCACTTCACCAGTTTCAGCCGATAGCAGTACACTGGGATCCATTTGAAGGTGGGTGTTTGGACGGTTGAAACGTCTTGGTAACCCAAACATAGAAGTATTACGTTCTGTAAAGGTAGCATGCGCGGCGATGTGGTCAGGATTAGCACATGTCTTGGTGTTTCGAACTATGGGTTCGAGACAAGGCTGGGCTGGGCATATAAGACGTAATGCTTGGTGATGCGCCGGGCAGTAACGGTGGTTGACCTTATCAAGAGGCTGGTCGCAGTATGTTGCAGTGGTATCTGGGTCCAGACTTTTGAGCTGGGCTTCCGAAGCACTGCAACACCAGAATCCTATGGTGATGCCATCCGTGACCACGGCGCGCATGACTTTAGATAAATGAATGAAATGTGTCAATATTCATCAATTATCATAGAAAAACCTCTGCACTAACCGGAGTCTTTGGTACTGTTCGGAATGGGCTTAACCTCCGTGCAAAGAGAGCATACATGACCTGAAAACTTCGACCCGTTGATCTTGATCCACTCAAGATGTTCTTGCATTGAAACAAAAAAACGTCGATCATCAGTTCCTGTCGCGTTGCTCTTCAACCGCACACCGCGTTCATTCGTGCGCTTGAGGAGCCGATGGATATCGAGCCCTAAAGAGGTTACGTTGGTACTAATCCTACGTGTATATCTTAGGTTTCGAAAATCATTCGGTGGTTTCGAGCCTGAAAGTGGTGAGTGCGCTTGGTTGTACGTGGCGACAATGTTGTAAATCGAAACGCTGTGGTACATTGAGGTGGTGATCAGCATTTGGATTGTCCACACATATAAGCAGTGAGTGTTTGTTAGCTTACATTCCGTACATTTGGAGGTGATCAAAGTGATCGGCCAATGCGTGCGTCATGAAATAGTGTTGCGTAACTTGAAAGTAGGAGGTAGGTTGTCCTTCTTTCCGGGTATAGTACTCGCGTATGTCATTCCGCCGGCTATAGCAAGGCGAGTACGTTGTCTTGCAGTCTTTTTGGGAGGGTGTGGTCAGTCTCGGCAGTTTTTTTAAAAAAAATAAGGTCTACTTACGACGACAGTAGCCTGTGTAATACTGCATGGTCTCAATGCCTCCTATGTCCATTAAGTAGCCTTGAATTGGTCGACGGATGGTTAGGGTGATAGGCTTGTTTCGCGTCTTGCTCTTACAGTTTAGGCAGTGAGTATGCGGAGGTGTGAAGGTGTGTTCCGGAATAACTAACGCGTTTTTTGGACGGTTCGCGGTGGGCGATGGCACCCCGTTCTTCTTGATGAGCAGTGGGTCGTAGTAGCAATGCGGTAGGTCGGCAAAGGTTATTCGCCACAGTCGACTCCACGTATTGTTTGGAGCGGCTCCAAGGCATTGCGTTATGAATTCGTTGGGGCAATGATTGGGAGAAAAATCGTATCCATATCCATTGTTAGTCCGGTCAAGCACTTCAGCGCAAAGAGCGGTGAAGGTGGTGAGCTGTCCTAACGTGATTGTTTCGTACGTCTTGGGGTAGCACGTGCTGAGTTTATGGACCAGGTCTTTGAGGAGCATAATAGAAGTAAATGAAATCTTTAATATTAGAACAATAGATCAGAGATGAGGATCAGGTAAATATAAAGGTACGTATTGAGTTTCTTTAAATTAGATCAAATGAGATTTATATAAGAAGGGGCTTTCGTTTGAAAAGCTCTGTTTATAAACGTATATATAATTGCAAGGTTCCATTAGCGGCTAAGCGCTAAATAGATGAAAAACTCGTACTGGCCATTGCACGGAAATGATGCGGGAGGAACATGCTTTATATCAAAAGGGAACGTAGTAGGCAAATTTGTCCCATTTCTCACATGTTCACTCCGATTTGCTCAGGACCTATTGGCTGATAGGCCATTTCAAGTTACATAGTATTCCATACTATGTGTACTATCCATCCGGTGCTCACCAGCTGGTTCTCGGGAAGGAAATGTAGATAGATTTTTGTTTGTATATATACCGGCAAGGAGTCGGCTGTCCTAATGGGGATGGTTGCTATGAATCTGCGGACAGACTGTATAACTGTCGCACAATTATTCTTTTGGGGATGTACAGTCCCATAGAATCCCGCGGACATCAATCTGCGCCGTAGACGTTAGTGGTATTAGAGCATCCCCAACGCGCGCGCTCCTCTAAAGTGGATACAGTGGCCGAAAGAGGATGCTGAATACCTAGTGACAGCTGTAATTAATATGCAGCATGGGTTTCATCCAACGCGCACACCTGGCATGGGTCTTTGAGCTCGTACCCACGCCAGATATGTCAGATCCACACCCAATGCGGCACCAACTAGTCAAAGATTGTATGTTGGTCGCTCGTGGTGATCAGAGACGGTGATACGAATCATTAAAGACCACCATGCGTTGTTTTTGGATCACTACGCACATATGATGAACTCGTGGAAGGCATCGTGGATTGATTATACATGCCATTTGCTCAGCTTTTCTTTTTCACCATCGTTATATTTTTTTTTCATTTGTTCCTCATATATATTGTTTATTATTTTCTGTCTATAGTCACTATCTACGCATACGCAAAATGAACCCACACCCCTCCTTCATTGATCCCACTTTTATCTCGCGGTATTATCTGATTGCCGGACTCACGGCACATGCTATAACCCTGCTTGCATCACACAACAAAGACTTGGCATGACTATCTCGCAATGTCACATATTCCTCGCGGTCCTGGCGGTTCATATCCAGGGAGATCACCGAATTTACCTAGAGACTGTGTCGCTGGCAACATAGTTTTGTTGAGAGACTACTTCAATTTAACTCCCGTGTACGGTGAGCTGCTGTTTCGTCGACGTTTTCGAATGAGTCGGAGGTTGTTTGTGCGTATCATGGATAAGTTGGGGGAGGGAGATGTTTTCTTCACTCAGAGACGAGATGCTTTAGGTATGATATGTTCATACCTATTCAGATGGTCATCTGGCGAAACTAACAGCCGGTTCACTCTGTATATACACACAGGGAAACTCGGGCTATCTCCTTTTCAAAAGTGCGCGGCTGCTGTTCGACAACTGGCGTATGGAACATCTGCTGATGCCCAAGACGAGTATCTTCGTATTGGTGATTCGACCGCGATTGAATCACTCAAACGGTTTTGTCTCGGCGTTATTGTAGCGTACAAAGATCAATATCAACGAAAGCCAACGCCGGAAGATGTTAAGTCTATCCTCAAAGTCAATGAAGAGAGAGGATTTCCTGGTATGCTTGGCTCATTGGATTGCATGCACTGGGAGTGGAAAAATTGTCCCAAAGCGCTGAAAGGACATTACACGGGGAAAGATGGCTCTCCGACGTTAGTACTAGAAGCGGTGGCAACCCACAACCTGTGGATTTGGCACTCCTTCTTTGGTTTGCCCGGTAGTCTGAATGATATCAACGTACTCGAACGTTCCAACTTGTTTCAGGATCTTTCTTTGGGGGCTGCTCACCCCTGCCAGTTCACGGTAAACGGCAAGGACTACTCAACAGGATACTACCTTGCTGATGGAATATATCCGGAGTGGGCTACTCTCATCAAGACTTTCTCATGTCCTCAAAATCCAAAGCATCGCGCAAGTCCACACATTCATCTCTTCTCTCTTGTAATGTTCATCTTTCTGACTTACTGATATTGGTGCAATAGCTTTTCGCCAAGATGCAGGAAGGCACTCGAAAAGATGTAGAAAGAGCTTTTGGTGTCTTACAGGCTAGGTTCTCAATCATCAAAGGTCCTGCCCGTATGTGGCAACCCTCAACACTCTCCCTCATCATGAATTGTTGTATAATTTTACACAACATGATTGTTGAGGACCAGGCGGAAGAACCACGCGGTGCCAACGATGTTGATATATTTGACCCACCTGTGCCACCACCGGCCAGAATTCCTACGACTCCAGCAACCTTTGAAAGGTTCATGCAAGGACGGGCTTATCGCCAGCGTGCCGGGCATGTCACCTTACGAGATGATCTGGTTGAGGACTTGTGGAGGCGTTTTGGATCTGAAAATGACGATGTGTAATTCATGATCATCTTTTTAAATTGATTTGTTTGTAATTACTCTATAGTTTTGTCCTTGATCATTCTGGTCAATCATCTACTCTCATGCTCACTCTGTCACTCGTTTCTTTTAATGTTTTTCTTTCTCTTCTTTCTTTGGTTTGTGATGTGTAAAGTGTAGATATTATGCAAAAATACATTCTCTTGTTCAAAGTTAAAATGACAACTGGCTCAAGATCTAACCGTGAATGGAAGCACACACACATATATATATAGACATTTATATACATATATACAAGAATGATCTATACCTAAAGAGAATCCACTCGAATTTGAAGCCATTGCCATTTGGCTTGGTTATCAAATTCGTAAACAAACTCCTTTCCCAAAGACCCCACACGCAATAAGTGGGCAGCTGCTTCTTTTTCACCGGGTTTTTGGAGGTAGGGTCCCGTGTAAAAGTAGACCTCGTATAGAGCTTCTCGCAGGACGCGAAAGTCCTCTCGGCGCTTGTCTTGGATAACCTTCATGATGCGGCGAATCTCCTGCTTAGATTCTCGTAAGCGAAGGTACTTGTCGAGCCGTTCACGCTCGCGCTGAGCTCGTGGGCTCAAGCGAACGTTCCTTTGAATATTTGAACCTCGATTTAATGTGGCTGAAATACGTCGACTGAGATTGATCGGCGGAGTGAGATTGTCATCCAGTAAGACGTCCCTCCTTCGCGCTTGGACTGAATCAATTCCGGTGTTCTGCTTGTCGACGCGGGCACGGTGGATCGAGTAAGGTGTAAGACCAGTCACAGTCCGAAGCCAAGTGACTGTAAACTCCCACTTCAAGTTAGTAAGATTCTTTGTTTACTCAGGCAAACTTTTAACAGTAATCTTACCATGAGATGATTGGGATCGCGTGATAGGGGTTCTTTGAAGAAGATCATTGCACGATGAAGTTGAAGATGACATTCTGTGTCGAAGCAATGAGTGTATGATATTGACTTTGGTTAAAAGGAAGTAGGTAAAAGGAAGTAGCTCGTATTTACAGCTATATAAGACTTTGGAAATGGGTAATGCGTTCAGGGAGGTCGTTAAAAAATATGAGAGATACGAAACGAGTGAGTAAAAAAGAAACAAACATAGGAAACAAAGAGAAGATTATATACACACACAAAGCCTAACCGCAGCTGACTCCGCAAAGAAATAGATACAAAAAAAAGGATGATCGGGTACAACAGCAGTCAAAATGAGCGGGATACAAGTGTGGAGGACAACGGACAGAGCAATCATAGCAACATCGCAACACAGAAACGATCATTGTTCCGCAGCGTGTTGAGCAGCCCTGCGCAACAACAGGCTGCTCTTTGTCCGCCTCAAGAGCAGCGGCGACGTGCTCGTTGAGGCGTGAGGTGTCAGTCTGTAGGAGCGATAGCTCAAGCATCGCTTGAAGAGAGTCGCTTGCTCTGTCCAAGGTGTCCGCAATACGTTCGGTGGCTTTTGAAGTAGAGGTCGAATTCTTCACAAACTGGGAGCGTTCCGATTCATCCACTTCGTGTTTACGGGATCTAGAGCGTTTTGTTTGTTTTGTACCTGCTGGACGATCGAGTTGAGGCAATTGGATATCGTCAATAGAGTTCCCAGCTTGAATGCCCTCTAGGTCGACTTCTTCTTCCAACTCGACTGATGCTTTTCTTTTCTTTCTTTTAACACAACAGAACTCGAGATACTGAGGGTTCTGCGTCCATTTTGCGGAATGCTTGACTATATTGAAACTAGAGACGTTGGTAAAAGCAGTTCCGACGTCTTTATTATACAACTTAAGAGCATCTTGAAACTGATCCTCTTTTGTCTTTCCAGTTTCATTGATCATCTTGACTTGTTGTAAAG
Organism: Melampsora americana; assembly: GCA_022264835.1. Classification (NCBI taxonomy): domain Eukaryota; kingdom Fungi; phylum Basidiomycota; class Pucciniomycetes; order Pucciniales; family Melampsoraceae; genus Melampsora; species Melampsora americana. The sequence goes on along the minus strand of JAIFHY010000049.1, from coordinate 667,957 downwards.
CCGCCGCGAAACGAGCCATGTTCTTGTTGAGACTGGTCCAGCGCGATTGTATAGACTTGAGCGAACGTGAGTGTTCTTCATCAATACCCATTTGGTTATTGAAGTCGTCCGTGATTCTTTGCCAGAAAGTCGTCGATTTCTGCTCGTTGCTGACTACTGCATCTTCAGACACATTCAACCACGATTTGCAGAGCTGTTCGAGCTCTCCCTGGTTAAAATTAACACCGCGGCCGCCTGAGGCCTTTTTGATATCGCTGACCACGGAGATATTTCCGGCTTGGCTGAAGGGAGACGATGTAGCTCTCGTGGAGGATTGGGTCTGAGTTGGAGGAGGTTCTGCAACGGATTCACTACGCATGCGCCATTGGTTGCTGTAATGGGATTGCGTATCAACCGAGTCATCACGCAAGAAACGATGATTGGCCAACTGGTTATTGGGAGGGAAGGAAATGTCGCGTCTGCGATCCCGCTGTTCATTGTTGAACTGGGAGTGCACATCAAAGGTGTTGCGCACCGTGAAAGAAGTGGCACGGTGAGGAGAACGCGGTAATTGATATGGAGCTGCTTCTTTCCAATCAATCAAGCGTTGGGTACAGTTAATAAGCGCTCCAAACAAAGGTAAAAACCGCTCAATGATTCACTTACGACCTTGGTTAAAAGCCTGGTGGCCTCGCATATCAAATGTCTCATTACGTTGCGGTGTGATTGTGCGTCTATCCATCGATGAGTTGTTTGACAATGTTAAAAAAAACACTCGGAGGTACTAGATCTACAAGGCTGAGTATATGAGACGGCAAGACAGATGATGTTCAAAGTAACAGAAGATGTGCCAAGTTACGTCCGAGAAGTTATCTCGGCTGCTTTATTTATGTGAACCAATGGCTTACAAGGGCCTATGATCACGAACAGACTCAAATGAACCTGGACAAGATCATCATAAATTGCACGCAGAGCAGAGACCACATTGCACACAGAGTGGTGCAATTTGGGTACGATCGAGCAATGCCATCTAGTACACATGTGAATGATAGACGGAAGTGGTGAAAAAGTCACCACATTCGTCATTAATTGGGCCATCAAACGTCCAATACTGCTTGCTGCAAACGCTTCATGGGACCTGCAGATATGCCGTCTCAACCGTGTGAAACACGGTCTGCTGGAAATTGGGGCTCACACGCGTGGACACCTGTCACCGTTTCAGACCGCGCAGGATGGTCCTTTTTTGACCATGGTATGCAAACGTAAAATACACCTTACGTGTCTGTCCAGCAACTTACGTTTGCATACCTGCGTTGGGGATGCTCTTAGCCGCTATCGTCTAGCGGCTAATTAATTGCAAGACCCTGCCAGTGTTCTGACAAACACAATGGAGAGCTAGATGGTACAGATTCAACCTCGAGGTTGATACCTGTCCATCTAACTCAATATCCCAAGCATTTCCCCTTGTTCCCCCCCCAAGTTCTCCGAAGATATGGGAAACAAGATTTGAACAGGGTACGTAAAATAAATTGATGGGCAAGGATATATCATGAAGGATTGACAACATGAAAGGTACGGAGACGAAATCCATGCAAAGCGACTGTTGGGGCTCTGCTTGGGGGCAGACATTGTGAAAGCGATGGTATCGATTGCATTGAGAGACATAAACCGAGGGAAGAGACAGGCAAGGATTTCAAACGAAAATCAAATGGAATGCAATGTCACTTTGCTGTGAAGCCGGCACTGGTGAAGAACGACAGTGACGAGCAAAAACAGAGCCAGGCTGTAGAGATTCAGTTTGAACCAATACGCCTATGTTGATTTCTCCCGCGTTTCCCCTTGTTTTCCCATAGAGTTGTCCGAAGACATGGGAAGCAAGATTTGAACGGGATGGAATGGAACTGAACTGCAGAATGGAGCACGTCACCTGTGATTGAGGTGAAGATTTGGAAGGCAAGTTTGTTCGATGAGAGGGACGCAACACTCGAACAAGTCGGTGCTCGGAACATCGTCATTTGCATATTATGAAAGCCGGTGATGGATATTGCATGGGGGCATGGACCGAACACGTAGAATACAGGCGGCGAGAAACAGTGACAATGAACACTCATTCTTGGCAGAGAGAAGGGGCACCCCGTGACAAGTTGGTGAGAACGTCACCGGCGGGTTTGTGGAACTGTGAGAACGGAGCAACAGAGCAAGAAGGTGATCGGGAAAGGTCAGTGAAGATTGAGGCAAACAGGAAGAGGGACAAACACACCTGGACGTAGGCACCATCGTTTTTGATACGACCTTCATCACGGAGCTTGACAAATTCATCACGGGCCAAGTCGGTGAAACCCCACTGAAGCAAGAGAGAAAGCAGTTGGTCAATGAACGGAGTACAGTAGGTCAAAAGCCAGACAAACCTTCTTTGAGACAATGATCTTTTGCTGTCCAGGGAACTTGTACTGAGCTCTCCTCAAAGCCTCCATAACAACAGCCTTGTTGCTGTCTTTGCATCGGATACTGAGCAAAATCTGACCAATGTTCACACGGGCCACAGTGCCGTAAGGTTTACCCCAAGCACCACGCATACCGGTTTGAAGTCGATCTGCACCAGCACATGACAACATCTTGTTGATTCGGACAACATGGAAGGGGTGAGCCCGAACACGAAGATGAAACGAATCCTTTCCAGAGGTCTTGGTCACATATTTGTTGCAAGTGATACGAGCGGCTTCAAGAGCCTCAGAGGAAAGTTGCTCCTTCTCATTAGAGACTAGATGAGCACAGAATGGGAACTGAAGAGACCGTCCGAATGAATCAGTAGAGATCAGACCAAAAGATGATGAAGTGAGAAACCAACGTCGTCGACATTCGCTTTCTTCCTACCGAGATCGAAGATACGAATCTTTGGGTCGGGAACACCACGATTGTATCGTGACTTGGGGAAAGGCTTGTTCTTACAGTAACGGTAGCACTTGGCTGGACGACGACCCATGGTGAGCTTAAAAGTTGAGGGATTGGTCTGTGAAGAGGAAGGGAGAAAAGTTAATAAACCATGAGTTTGTCTTCATTTTTGTACTGAATTGTGTTGGATAGTGCTGAGTCATAGATTATTGATATTAGTAAGCGATGAGATAAGCTGCGCGGAGATCGATGGTGCAATCAGGCGAAAAGGCAAGTTCCGGGTGATAGATATCTCGAGGGTAATGGTTTGAGAAACGGAGATTAGATTCAGTGATGATTTGCTTACCTTGAGGATATCGGAGTTGGTGGCCGAGCGCAAAGAGTTGGTCAAGAGGGAAAGAATTGGGCCAGACCGAATTGGAAAATGGTGAGATTGGTCCTTAACCTAAGTGACTGGTCTACACCATTAGGTTTACTAGACCCTGTCAGGATCAGGCCTCCCTCGGGGTTCTGCCGAGGTACAGTGATGTTCTAGTGCCCGACCCGGGATCTCTTCATCTCGGCGGATCATCCTCCTTGTAGCGGGTCGGTTCCTTGATCGAAGCATCCCCGATTGCGGCTTGAAGTGGGCGCAGTATCAGCTGCCCGCACGTCACTCATCAGCACGTGCAACTTTAGCTGAGCCAAGTCAATATTACCACAAATCATCTCGCTACCTGTCAATTCCGCCAGACAACCCCATCTATATAATCAGTAATTTAAGATACTTTCAACTTGGTGTCAAGTTCAAAACTTGATTGTCTTCAATCAGTGAAGGATTCCAGAGGGGTTTTCAATGAACTGAGTGGTGGGTCTTTTAACTTTCTCGAGTAATTTACCTCATTCCCCAATTTGGTGTACAATCCAGCACCAGGAAGCTTTTTGACCTGAATTGAGAAAGATAGGAAAACAAATGTGAAGTAAGTTAGACCCATCTTTGGTTTAGATTCTACTCTTCATTCAACTTAGTCCCAATAGAGCCTATGATGTATTGATATGATTCTATGAACTACAGTAGACTCTGAGAAAACCAATAGCCGTCAAAAGCAATAATCTTGGAAAACCGATACATTTTTGGCCCAATAAATTCTTATTTCCAGTGAGATTTCCCTTGACAAAACCAATACTTGGCAAAAAACAATATGGTGGGAAGCGGCAAGAACCACTTAATTGGGTATTTGATCAAAAAAGATTGCCGAATCAACAATTATCACTCAATTCACAAACCGAGATATTTTTGAGGTTCTCTCATTCCGGGCTATTTGAAAGTATCCTCAGAAGACTTGTTTTTGAAGTTGTTGTTTTTTTTGGTTTTTACAAAAAACAACAAAAAGAATCATAGAATGTAATTACTGATGAAAAGTGAAATTCATACAGTGTGACAGTCTGTTCAGTCTTTGTTTGATGAGAGAAAAAAACTGGATAACACATTGATATTTGATAAAGCAATGTAGAAAAAGAAGAAAAATTATTGTTCCAATTGAGCATCACTAGCAGAGTTGAGAGGAACAACTCAATGTGATGCATGGAGTTTAGTCGGAAGCTGAAGAGAGTCTTTAGCTTCCATAGCGTCCCTATTGTCAAGAAAAACAATCAGAAATTGGACAAAAAAACAGAGAATTAAAGAAATGACTGAGAAGGTCAACTTACATGAGTTTGGTCATTTTCCCATCAGTCTTGCGAAAAAAACAACAAATCGTTTTGATAGGACATGTTTGTCTTATCTTTTCAAATAAGTCCTTAGCTTCTTGTAGGCTATGGCATTCAAAAGTATGATCTCAATATCCTGTCATGAAATCAGTGTTTGATTTTTGTCAGCAACAACTGAAAACAAATGTGAGAATGATAAAGAAGACTTGTGTAATTTGATGAAACACCAAAGATGCTCAATGGGGTTGAATTCACAGTGAAACTTGGGCAGAAACTTGCAGATATGACCTGCCTTCTCAATTGCCTGCTGAAGCAGCGGCTTTTTGTTGGCAAAGTCAGATTGGCTTGATAGCACCTTGTGTGCACAGCAGTTTGGAATATCTACCACGGGTAAAGCATCGCTAGGAGTCGGTCAATCTTTTTCTTCAGGAATCTTGGCATGTCTAAGTAATTGCTCGGCTCAAGCAATCTTGTCCTTTGCCCTTCCAGTCATCTTGCAGTCCTGACATTTCAAGCTCATCTCTTTTTCACCTCGCAAAGCACGTAGCTTGTTATGATGATCCCACAAGCCACGCTCAATGCGAACTTGCCTGACCCCTTTTTGTTTTCCTGCAAGATCTTCTGTTTTAGCCCCTTTCCTGCGTTTAGATTTCTTAGATGGAGCTGGGTTGACATAATCTGATGAGAGGTTCATTGTTTGAACTTTTCCTTGGAGTTCAATCGGAATATTTGGATCGTCAGATGGGATAATCGTATCCCTAAGCTTACTTAGCCTTTGCACCACCAGGTTTGAAGTTCATCTTTGATAGGTGAAGAGCATCTGAAGAAAAAGACTTGTGTGCTGCAGAACAGTCAAAGATAAAGCATCCTTGAGCCTTTGGATGATTGTGTTTGAAGATTGGAATGGCTCGGGTGACAATCTGTTTGACAAGTTGCTGAGCGTTCCACCATCCCTCCTTAGCTCCAGGGCAGATTATGACAGCTGCATCTCGAAACGGCAGTGTTGAGGTGGAGTCGGGAGGTAGTACAAGCCGTCCAGTTGTGAGGCAGATGAAGTCGGAATTGTGGATCAGCTTACCAATGCTTTTGGTCCAAAGGGCAACATCTTTGTTCAACATCCAAGCTCGTCTGGGTTGTTCATTGGTGTGAACAGTCGATTTGTCGTGATAAACCCTGACGATCTCGCGGGTGTTATCCTTGAGTTCAGGATAAACAATCTCATCCATCATTTGACCGCTGTACTGATTCTCGCGCTTGCAAAGTCTGAAAATCTCGTTGATGAATTGATTTCAATATATACCAACGTCAGCACGTTTGTGCCCATCATAATAAACAGATTGCCAATACTCATTTACATGAACCCCCATTCTATGCATCCATTTCCGAGTGGTTGATACAGATATTGTGTCTTTATGTTGATTGTATTTGGGGAGAATCTCTGTATTCACATAGTGGGTTAATGCTTTGGGTGTTACCTGAGGAAACAAATTAGAATTCTAAGTCAGCTAAGAATCAGATGGACAAAATTTGATGAAAGGATTCGAGATAGCCGTATGTACCCTTCCAACTGGCTAATCAGTAATCCAATCGGTGATTATCTTGAGTACCTCACCGTTGTCCAAGATTGATGCATGAGGTGTTGATTTGCCTCTACCACTTTCTGGAAGACGTTGATGCTGGAGAATGTAAGTGGCTTGGGCACAAATTCTGGAAGCATGATTGATGCCGCTTCCATCATTTGGTGGATTTTGTTGTCAAAGCCATAGATTAGAAACTGTTTTGTGCAATGCTTGGATGGCACAACTCCTTGGATTTTTGAGGTTAAGAATCCTTTGACGGTTGTTGAATTCACATATGAGGCTGAGTTGTTCTGCTTTCTTGAGTGAAACTGAGGTTGAAGTTGGATGTGTTTTACAATAATTTGAAGCATCTTCAATTGCTTGATTCAGCTGATTCCACTCTTGATTGATCATTTCAAGTTGATAAGGAGATTTGGTATGAGCTGACACTGATTCTTGATGTTGATGAGTTGTCGTGGAATTGAATGAGTTGATTGAAGATTCTTCTAGCAATGATTCTGAATCTGAAAGAGAAGATAATTCTGAGTTGTTTGAAATGGAACCCAACGACTTGAGCAAACTTTCTTGCACTGATTCTGGGTCCAAGAGAGAAGATGATTCTGAGTGCAAAGAAGACAAGCTTGAATCAGAACGAGAGAATTGGTCCGAAATGTCTGGGAGAGTTAGCCACGGCTTGCACTGGCTTGTCTTCAATCTTTTTGGAGACTTCTCGGATCCATGTTGACGAAGACGCTGAGCTTTCTGGGCTTTTGTTACAGCAGAATGCAAAAGGGATGAAATCAAGACACTTTCAAAATCAACTGGTGGTCCGTGCGCCACTCGTGAAAGGTGTCAAAGTTACCTTCTAGATCAATCAATATATTGTTCCCAATAAGCCATTAACACCACAGTTTCCATGCTTTGGTGGCACAGTGGTCAGAAGGTGCGAATGATTGCTGCGATCGTGCTAGAACCCTGTGTTCGACTCATGTGGACTTTTTAATTGCCACCATTTTTGTTCAGAGTTCCAATGGCACGGCAACACTCATATTCGAGCCAACAACAAGGTTCTATCTCTTTCATTGTGTTATTTCATGATAACAAGCAAATTGTATAGGAAAATTGGTCGAAGAAATGTGATGACCAAAAAGAATGCCAGTCAGGCTCGAACTCAAAACACACACCCACAATTACACACAAACCAATCAGGCACTCAACCCACTGTACCACAGAGGCTTTCTAACAACATCTTTATTCTGGATTTGTTGGCATTTCTGTATGCATTTTCAGAACTTTCACACGTGGCGCACGGACCACCAGTCAATTTTGAAAATGTCTCGATTTCATCCTTTTTGCATTCTGCTGTACCATTGTGTTATATAGATCAACTTGTATGGTGGGAAGATAATGTTTGAGAATGATTGAAGTGGTCAACCGCAAAGAATTCATTGAATACATGAAATTTGGGGATTTCTGTAATTTAATACCCGGTCCGTGGTTTCGTGCTTCTTGACGCTTCCCAACATGGTTTTTGACCCAATTTTTTGGGTATCGGTTTTCTCAGAGTCTACTGTACATCAAGTACATCCTCCATTCTGTCAAATCCTACTGGGTCTTCAAATAACTCATATCCAATCAGATCAAAGCACATATGTAACTGAAGAGATACTTCACAATTCCATCTGTTTTGTAATCTTGATCTTCATCCTATCACTTGATGAGATGTTAGTCTTTCACATACCCTCAATAATGATAAAGAACCTCTCCATTGATAGAAAGTAAATCAAAGATCATGAAGGATGGCTAGATGAAGAGGAAGGATTGATTGATTGATTGATTGATTGATTAAGAAAAAAAGTGTTTAAGTGCATAGAGAAATCAAAAAGCGATGCATAAGATAGAAAGATCAAAAAAAAAGATTCAAAAAAAACCAAAAAAAGAATCATATAAATACAACTTGTCCATTCCCCCAAAAAAAATCACGTCTCGTTATCCAAAAAAAAATGAAACAAAAATCCAAACCGAACCCTTCATCCAAAGACCCCACCCTTTTTCAAACCAATCCTTCAATCTGATCTGAAACTTCACTCCAATTCTTCAACGCTCTTTCTCCAAACCTTCTTTCATCATCCACAAAATCTCTCAATCCTTTCCCAATCAAACTACTCATTCTCATCAAATGAATCCATTCTTGCCAAAGACACCATCTGATAAACACTCTTCTTCTTAACTTACTTTCGATTCCCGCTCGATCGATCTCAATCAAGTTTCGTAACTTATCCCTCTCTTCTTCCCATCCCGTTTTCTTTAAATTTCGAACTTCTTCTAATCTCTTCGTATTCAATTCAGCTCTTGGTTTTAATCTCTTATCGACATCATCTATACTTAATTTATCTAATCGGTTAAACAACCCTCCGAAATCGGTATATAACTCTCGATGCGCTCTCACTTCTTCATTGGTAGAGAGTGCAAGTCTTCTAGTCCTTCGATCTAATAGATCAGAGTGTTTTCCAACATGATGTGCTACCACCTCAATCTCCTCTTCTGCTCTTCTAGCTTCTTCAGGTCTCCAACCCGCTTGAGCGACCGTTCCAGAACCGGTTCGTTCACTTTCCACAGCTGATCCAAGCGCAAGTTGAATCCTAGTAAAGTCTCCCGCCTGGGCTTCATATCGTCTTGTCACCCGTTCCAATCCTGCACAAATCCGACTCCAATGTTCCACAATCAAGGGAAGTCGTGACCGAAATCCTGAGAGTCGACTATCCAGATCTTCTGGAATTGACATCTCTTCGGCTGGGGTGAGCCGGATGATGGCTGATTCTTCAATGAGATGAACGGTCGAATGTGATCGCCATGTAGCTAAATCCGAAGGCTCATAGAGAAATGTACTGAGAACGTTATCGTTCGAGAGCACGGGATGATTCACGAGATAAGTAAGGAAGCGCTGAAGGCCTCGGCGACGTCGTTCGATGAAGGCTGTCTCGTCACCTGTTGCGAGATGATGCCCTGAGACTGAGGATAGGAAACGTTATGACAATGAGCTTAACTACAAAAAAACACGTTATCTCAAAAGGCCAAGAATTGATGAGGGGAGAACGGACTTGCGATACGTTTCGGAGGTAAACCAGGTACCAACCGAAATGGATAGCGTTTTAAAAGGCACTCGTGAAGCCATACAAAGTCACTATACCTCCTTGGCACGCTCGTCCCTTTCTTCTCATGATCAACAGAATACACATTATATTTCAAGAGCCAACCTTCTGGAGTGCTCAGTCGAACGGTCACCAAATCTTGTTGTAACCGATCAAAGGGAGGTAAGAATTGAGAGCTAAGATGGGTGATACCTTCAGGTAAAAGGCTAGTCTCAAGACCAAATCCAAGAAGGGGTTCTTGTTCTTCGACCACAAAGGGTAAACCGTTGGTGATTGCAGATGATAAGTTTGTTCTGGATTTGATGGTCGAACCAGGTGTGGTGGACCAAGGATCTTCAGGAGAGACTGAACGACGGTTGTAGCTCGACCTTGTTGGTGAGGTGACCACGAGTGGGCCAAGGTCGAGGATAGGAATTGGAAATGGAGCATTGCGAGAGATGAGCTGTTGCACTGTTCGAGCTAAAGAGCACAAAAGATGCATCTTTAGATTCTAAAGCCTGATCTCTTTCGATAGATCTGTTTCAGCTTTTCAGCTTACGCGGTTTGCCTTGCTGTGAGAAAGCAACTGCAGCCAAAGTGATGCAGAAGTCTGATTTGGTGAGTCGGGAAGAGCGGTGATCGGAAGTGATGCTGAGTATCTAGTTCAAAAGATTGAGAGAATGAGATCATTACTCATGTTTTATTCTGATTGGACCAGAAGAGGGGAGAAGATGCTCACTCTTTCGATTGTGCTTGCACCTACCCCACTACTAGCTAGAACCCGATGAGCATTAGCCAGTGAGATTGTTCCAGCAGATGGGTCAGCAGCATTGAAAGCTTGATGATAGATGTTAGGTAGATTGGCTTCAGCTATACATCAAGATGTAGTATAGAATCAGTTTCTCTGAGTGATTAAAGATGAATGAGATAATGAGATCCACTGAACTGAGATGACCTTCGATCCGGTTAGGTAAATTGAAAGGTTCATTGATGGAAGGAGTCGAAGAAGCAGCAGAAGAAGAGAATGATTTAGTTAAATGATTAGAAGAAGACCAAGGATCAGGAGGATATAATTCAGGAGTAGATTGAGAAAGAAGAGTTGAAGATTGAGATTGAAGATTGAGATTAGGAAATGCTGAATCAAGTCTTGGAAGTTCATTTTGAGTTGATTGTTGTTGATGATGATCTTGAGGAGTTGAAGTTAAGGATGTCATTTGAAGGATTTGATTTGATTTGATTTGAAAGAGAAAGTTAAATGAATTAAAGAAAATCAAAATCAAAATCAAGAATTCAATTTAAATCAAACTTGGAATTCACTTCAAACCTACACAAACCCATCAACCCAATCTGACCTTCATACAACATAGGGCAAGTATGGCTTTAGCTTGCAGAACTCAACAGATCAACATTTGATGGCTTCAAGACTTCCTCATCATCAACTCCAAACTCAATCAGATGCTTCTCTATCTTTGTATCTAATCTGTTCTTCAATCTAATCTGTTTCTTGATCTTGATATTCAAACATCCTTAGCATAGGATTGATACTGATATCCTGATCATCTAACCCATCCAATTCTTTCCCTCAAAAAATCCAACACATCATATATTCAAATCAAGTAGAATACAACAAACTCACACCAAGTAAACCAAACCAAAAATAAAAAAAATTACAAGATGTCCTTCCAGGAATAAATAACACACAAATCAAAAAACACTCAATCTCAATCTAAGCTTAGAATCTAGTAGGATACTTGACTATAAACTTTTGACCAATCTCTCTTGACTTAATATACTTTTCACGTCTTTCAGCAAATCTAAAATCTAAAGAACTCAATCTTTGAAGGCCTTGTGCGGTCCTTACCAAAGGATCAATCGTCCTCACTCTAAGTTTCAATTCACAGATAATGTTCTCCTCCTTAGCTTCAGTGTTGGTGATCGATTCATCCCATTCAGTTACTTCACAACCCTTATCAATCCTTATACCAATAATCCCTTTTTATATCAAGAAGATTTCTTTATAAGATAAATCAATTCATATAATTGCAAGAAATCCTTTATATATCCCAACAAATAAAATTTCTTAAATACGCATAAATAAATCTCTTGAATAATGTCTTCTAACACGATCTCCGACATGACTGCTGCATTAGGCGCATTGACACCAAATGGAATAGTTGGTAATAAGGAATCCAATGGCATGGTCGAGACACCAACGTGTCAAAAGGAGCCAAGCGGAACTGCCTTTGGCAAATACAACAAACAAATGCTAATATCTAATTACCTCAACAGAGGAAAAGGTGAGCAAGGTTTTGCTACCAAGATAAATATATTGATAAAGTCTCGTCAGACAAAACATTCAGTGAATGTATCAATAAAGCTAATTGTTACTAACATTAAATCAAAATCATCCTTGTGTTGAAAGATTTAGGGCCAAAACCGTCAAAACAAGGCCAAGCTCCAGTAGCGGAAAGAGACGTCGCACAAGTCGAGAAATCAAATGACAAAGGTTTACGACAAGAAGGTGCAGGATCTGACTCGAACTCCACAAACCCCGGTAGGGAAAAAGAATCCGCGATGAGAAGCAAAGAGTTGTCGAGGAAGGACCTCGAAGCTGAATTTTGTAATCTGTTTGGTACATCAGTCAATCTACCAAAATTCTCGAAATCTAAAGCTACTAATAGGTCGGTTGTACCGCGTATAGATGAACCCTCCTTCGAGAAAGCCGTGAAGTTGTTGGAAGAAATCAGATCAAAGAATGACCAACCTTTGAAACCAAGAGAAACGCTCGACTTAACGAATGACTCAAATACCCAAACCCCCTTAATACACAAAACTCACAGCTTCCTTAAGTCCTTCAAGTTGCAAGAATCAACATTCTCAGAAGGAGGCGTGGCCTTTGATTTCAGCAGAGCTCCAGACGCAAGGAACCAATCACTACCACTCTTCTTCCACAAGAATATGCAGATGCTCCAAGGGCAATTGCCCTTAACTATTTTTAATAAAGCTTGGCAACAAACCGCAAGTGACAACCATGTCGATTATAAGAGTGCAGATAGAGAAGTAGATAGGTATAAAGGTCATCCTTTTCCTGGTGAATGGTCACAATCTAGATTTGAGTGGGGAGAAAATATGGACAACTTCATCTCGATGCTCAGGGAGGATTATAATTTCCCAGGATTTGCTGATGCGATGGAGGCACATAAGAGAAATGTTATTAGGATTTTCAAGGAACAGCGCTCCTGGGTCATTGCGTTCAAATATGACCTATCAATTCGAAAGACCATCTTCGCGATCCGGAACCCAGATCAACGAGTGCCAAACCCAGCTTTAGAACCGGTAGGGCTGGTAAACGAGATCTTTTATAACGCACGTGCGCAGGACGACTTGAACACCTATGACAATCCATACATGAAAGGTGGCGAAAAGTTTGGGAGAAACCCATACTCCGACGTGCTAACAGATTACTCCAGCCATCAGTCTTCAGGTCATTATACGAAGTCATCCATGGGAGTATCGAGAAACTCTTTCGAGAGGAGAGATAAGAATTTTAGAGCCAACAGTCTGTATGGGAATTACAAAGGAAAGAATTTTAATCCTAATTTCAAGAAAGCCTCGGATTTTAAAGGAAAGACAAAAGAGAAACAGGACATGTAGGTTAATCCAGACTCAGCGTGTACCTACCTCTATTCTTTGCAATTTCTCTCCTTTTTTGTCTTTATAGGACTCGTGTATGATCTGCATGTTGTTTTACGTTTTTCTTTGCAATTAATTTATATTTGCCCAATTTCTTTCCATGTTTACGCATAGCCTCACAGGTCCTAACTGCCCTGGTATCCCACCTGCTTCTGACATACGAGAGACTCTTTGTTCGGGTAGTGTCACTTCCCCGATAACATCACCGGTGATGGACGACAGATGGCCAGGCGAGGTACAGTGTGAAATGAACATACCCGTGTGGGAAGAGGCCTTGAAGTCAGCAAACTTATTAGAAAAATATCAAGACATTTTGCGGGGTTTCAAGAATGGTTTCGACCAAGGAATACCCCACCATTTCCTGATCGACTGTAAGTGGTATACACCTGCCAATCACGCGTCGTCGGAGCTCGCGAAAGAGAAGATTGCGTCAAATATGATGAAGGAGAAAGCAGCAGGTCGAATCTTTGGACCCTTTTCACACGACGAGGTATATAAGAGAGTTGGCTTCTTTAGAACTAACCCCCTAGGGGCGGTAGTAAATGGTGATGGGTCTATTAGACCCATCAATGACCTTTCTTACCCACGAAACGACCCTGACATCCCATCTGTGAACTCCTTCGTGGACGCAGACGACTTCAAAACTACCTGGGACGACTTCGCAAAGGTGTCATCCTTTTTCCGGAACACCGACAACCCTTTCCTCCTCGCCATTTTCGACTGGGAAAAGGCATATCGCCAAATCCCAACAATGAGAGACCAACAGCCATACACTATGATAATGGACGCTGATGGTATGATATGGTGGGATACACGTATAGGTTTTGGCGGTGTGGCTGGTTGCGGTTCTTTCGGAAGGGCTGCAGATGCATGGAAGGATATTATGAAACACGAATTTCATGTAGAAGATATTTTTCGATGCGTCGACGACGCATTGTTCGTGAAATCCCTGGATTCAAAGGTCGAAATGAAAGAAGTGGTCGCCAGAAGCCTTGAGTTAGGAGTCATCACCAATGAAGAGAAAATGTCCAATTTTAAGATAGAGCAAAAATTCATCGGATTCATTTGGAATGGCGTCTCAAAGACAGTACGCCTTCCAGAAGAAAAGCTGAAGCAAAGAAAGGAACAGATTTCAGACGCTCTGAAACCCAACAAGCCTTTCTCCTTTAATGAAGTAGAAGTCCTTATTGGGCGCCTGGTTCATGTGACTTTAATTTTACCACAATTGAAATGCTATATGACTGGTCTATATAGGTGGAAGAAGAGCTGGTTCTACAAGCATGCAAAACAGCTCCTCCCTCAAGACGTGAGAATGGATTTGTTACATTGGGAGTTGATGTTATCAAACTTCGAACATACGAGGCTGATACGACATAGTTCCCCAGTAGACATAGGCTGGATTGGGGACGCTTCGACGAGTTTCGGAATAGGCGTTCTAATCGGGAAAAAGTGGTTCCAATTGAAATTAAGAGATAATTGGGAAAGCTCAGGCACGTCCAAAAGGGGAATTGCATGGCTGGAAACGGTAGCAATAAGAGTAGGACTCTGGTACGTTATCTCTCAAGGGAACTATGACGGCAAAACTTTGATTGTTTGGACAGATAACACAACATCACAAAATGCGATAACCAACAGAAGGTCAAACGATGTAGAGGTTAACAAGGAATGGAGGAAAATACAAGAAATTTTGATTACAAGTCACATGGACCTTGTAGCGAAAAGGGTGAGTTCTGAAATGAACTCAGCGGATAAGATATCAAGGGGAGAATCCCACGACAGGGAAGAAGGCGATAGGGTATGGGCATCCATCCCACCTGATCTGACAATGGTTTTCTCTCAAAAATTTGTAAAGAGCGACGATAGTGAAACTCTAAGGGTCCAATTCCCGGGTTTAGTACTGTAAATAGTTTTATGGAGAGGTTTTATTCTTCGTGCTGAAACATCCCTTTGGGATTGTGTTGTATTCTTGAAACACTGACCCATTGATGGATTATACACATGGGTAACACCCGTTCGGATAAATCCTGTATGTTCCGTTGCTTAATGAAAATTTACCCTTATGAATAACGACCACCAAAGCCTTTGAATTCATATCGCAATACTTCTTCCTCCTATTTTTCGAAATTTGGTACTATCTAGAGGTTTGTCTCAAAATTTATAATATTTCACTTAGAATTAATCTCAGGGGGGACTTATAAAAGTATATTTTACAAAATTAGGACGATGCCTTTTTCAGAAGAAGAATTGAAGCCGATACTGCAATTCGTAAGCAGAGGCGATGAAAAGATTTACTACAATAAGTTGCAACAGCATGTTTTGGACGGGTGGAAGTGGAATACCCTCGTTAGTTACAACGGAGCGGTTAGGAAATTCCTGAAATTTAGGAAAGAAAGTTCATCACCTACTTCGAATCTACCAGCGACAGAAGACGAGATATATGAATTTTGCGTGTGGGCAGGAAGGACCAACAACGGCCCATCGAAAGACGACGTCATGGCCCAAACTCTAGAGAAGTACCTTTATGGATTAAAAGCGTGGCATCTGTACCACAGAGAAGATTTCCCCAAGGTCTCAGACGCGACGGTTAAGCTCATGCTTTTGGCATCAAAGAAAGTAGACGCGGCAGTTCCAAAAGCGGCCGAAAAGAAGCCTGTTCATCTAGAACACCTGGTATGCTTAGTCGAAAACTTATTAACAGGAAGTTTGAAAGACTTAGCAGTATTGGATGCGGTCCTGTGCACGTTCTGGAGTTTGGCAAGGTTAGGGGAAATAGCTAATGACAAGCAAGAACAGACAGGATTGATACTAGCCTCAGATGTGGAAATTGTGAAGAAAGATGGGATAGAGGAAGCCTTCATAACGTTACAAGGGGCTAAAACGGCTAAGCCAGGTGAGACCCAAATTTTACAGTTGAAAGGGTTGAATCATATTTTATGCCCAATAGCGGCGCTCAAGAGGCGGTTGGCGTGCACCTCATCGGGGAAAGATATACTCTTTAGCTACGTAGAAAATTCAGTCAGAATACCATTGTCTAAGCAGGTGATTATGGCGACGTGCCAAAAGGCCTGGGCGAAGGGTGGTTTTCAAGGAATCACGGGACACTCATTCAGGGTGGGTGGTGCCTCCCTTAGGTTTGCGTTAGGAGTTCCGATACAGGAAATATGCGAGATAGGGAGGTGGAAGTCAAGCGCATGGAAGTTCTACATAAAACCGTATTCAGAAAAAGAGCTGATTGACCCGAAGGAACTTCTATTTGTAATGAATAGACATAAGTTGCAATGAAAGTACATTAGATAGATGCGGGAAAACAACATCGGGACTGAAAGAATTGGGGTTTCGTTTAAGAGGCTCAGGCTTTCAGCACCGAGTAGAGGGATATTAAACTAACCCTATAAATTCTTGATTAGATATTTAAATCAAGGATTCTTAGGTCCCTTCTAGTGTGTTCTTAGACTGTGAGCTAACTCCAACTTTGGAAATTTTATGAGTCATGTCTTTAGACAGAGTATACGTCTGAAGACACGAGTCCTAGAGCCAAATCTAGTTTTTCATCAGCTTATTCATAGCTGGTATAATTAGTAGGCCAAGGACTCGAGGATTATAAATTTCCTCGAGATATCGGAACTACTTCGATATCTCGGTATAGAGTATAGTTGAGCTCATTCGATTATATATTCCCAATCTAAAAATTGGGATTATAAGATTCGAATGTCTAAGGAAAACCCGAACATCGGTAGTCCGGGGCGTAATAGCCGGGACTACCTAGAGCGGATGTAATGTAGTTGATTTTTCAATTACCTTACCTATCCCCTCGAATATGTACACCCTAGTTGGGATTACGAAGATGAAAAGTGGATGGTTGGTTACCGGAGGAGGCACGACAGAGGTTGTCTGTGTCCACGGTCTCGGGTAATGCAGACGGTAAGGAATTACATAATTGATCCACTTGATAGAACTAGACCAGGCAATCACGACTATTAATGAATAAATGAATGATTGTACTGGATGATGGCCCAGTCCTGAATCGAATACTCAATGAGACCAACTAAGTTGATAGAAATTGCCCCAGCCATGACAAACAAACATAGCTGAGATACAATCAAGTGAGATCAGATATATGAGGGGATGGAGAAATAAGTCATTAATTTTCTCCATCCGAATTCCTATCCATATCCTTATACCAATAATCCCTTTTTATATCAAGAAGATTTCTTTATAAGATAAATCAATTCATATAATTGCAAGAAATCCTTTATATATCCCAACAAATAAAATTTCTTAAAACCATCCCACCCGCCCAGATAGAAGAATTTATGAGGTTGAGAGTGTGAACCAAATCGCAACGAATGCATTAACTTGATGGTTATAGATATTAAAGATATTAAACTAACCCTATAAATTCTTGATTAGATATTTAAATCAAGGATTCTTAGGTCCCTTCTAGTGTGTTCTTAGACTGTGAGCTAACTCCAACTTTGGAAATTTTATGAGTCATGTCTTTAGACAGAGTATACGTCTGAAGACACGAGTCCTAGAGCCAAATCTAGTTTTTCATCAGCTTATTCATAGCTGGTATAATTAGTAGGCCAAGGACTCGAGGATTATAAATTTCCTCGAGATATCGGAACTACTTCGATATCTCGGTATAGAGTATAGTTGAGCTCATTCGATTATATATTCCCAATCTAAAAATTGGGATTATAAGATTCGAATGTCTAAGGAAAACCCGAACATCGGTAGTCCGGGGCGTAATAGCCGGGACTACCTAGAGCGGATGTAATGTAGTTGATTTTTCAATTACCTTACCTATCCCCTCGAATATGTACACCCTAGTTGGGATTACGAAGATGAAAAGTGGAAGGATTTGATTTGATTTGATTTGAAGAAAGAGAAAGTTAAACAAATTAAATCAAAATGAAAATCAAAATCAAAATCAAAATCAAGAATTCAATTTAAATCAAACTTGGAATTCACTTCAAACCTACACAAACCCATCAACCCAATCTGACCTTCATACAACATAGGGCAAGTATGGCTTTAGCTTGCAGAACTCAACAGATCAACATTTGATGGCTTCAAGACTTCCTCATCATCAACTCCAAACTCAATCAGACTGCTTCTCTATCTTTGTATCTAATCTGTTCTTCAATCTAATCTGTTTCTTGATCTTGATATTCAAACATCCGTAGGCATAGGATTGATACTGATATCCTGATCATCTAACCCATCCAATTCTTTCCCTCAAAAAATCCAACACATCATATATTCAAATCAAGTAGAATACAACAAACTCACACCAAGCAAACCAAACCAAACCAAACCAAAAGAAAAAATTACAAGATGTCCTTCCAGGAATAAATAACACACACAACCAAAAACACTCAATCTCAATCTAAGCTTAGAATCGGGTAGGATACTTGACTATAAACTTTTGACCAATCTCTCTTGACTTAATATACTTTTGACGTCTTTCAGCAAATCTAAAATCTAAAGAACTCAATCGATGAAGTCCTTCTGTGGTCTTGACCAAAGGATCTATCGTCCTCACTCTAAGTTTCAATTCACAGATAACGTTCTCCTCCTTAGCTTCAGTGTGGGTGATCGATTCATCCCATTCGGTCACTTGACAACCCTTATCAATCTTCTCCATCAGCTTTCGTACATTCGGTGTAGCCTGTGATGATAAAGTCGACCAAAATTCTTCATCACCTAATTCCCAAAGACACTGTTTATCAATTTGACCCAACCTAAGACTTTCTCTAATCGCATCTGCACATCTTTGATAGAGATACTCAGAAGTAGGATTAGCCCAAGAGTATTCATCACATGAGAGATATGCATTGGCTAATAAGGATGCGTGTTGAATTGAGTTAAGGACCAGTTGACCTTCGATCTCAAGAGTAGATTCAAAGATACTATGAGCTTCTTGAAGCGTCAGGAAACCAAAGGCAACTGAATCTCTCAAACTATAATCCAATCGATCAGCACATAAATCCGGTTTCGGTAGTTCCAAGAGTGAGAAATTCTCTTCTTTGAAAACTGTTAAAGTTCGAAAGAAAAAGGCAAACTTAGATGAATCTGGAATGGTAATAGATCAAAACTCAATCCCATCAATTTCTCGTACCTCTTTCAGGATCAAACCCATGTTTTCTCAACACAACCGGAATAGATGTAGAGGCGAGATACTGTGGTTTTTCAACTCTGATGGAGAGGGGGAGAGAGAAAGACAGAGATGAGGATCCAAAATTGATGAATTAATTAAGACATTTCGTATTGGGGATTTTGTTTTTTTTTGAGAAACTCACTCGTGAATGACGTATCCAAAGACTGGAGATAGAAAGATAGAAAGTGAAAGATGAGTGTGATTGCTAAATGAGGCCATGAAGTGAGATCAAAGAAGGGATCTGACCTAGATCAAGTACATGGCTCAAAGTAGTATGAGCCACATCGTCTAAAGAAATGATGTGTTTTTGAGAGATTGGCGAGAAGGATCTCACTCGATTGTTAGAAGATTGTCAAGATGAATAGGTTGTGATGGAGGGAAGAAGAATGCTAACGAAGTAATGCGGCCAACTGAGCTTCTTCGGTTCCTCCGACCTTCTTGACAAGAATCATCGCGCCCACACTATGATCAAATCGATTGACTGGAGGAGATGGTACACAACCAATGAGACCCGTGATACCATGTTGCAATACCTTCTTGAGCCTTTGAAATTCAGGTAGGTCCATGATCTCAATGGCGCAAGGTGAATCGATTTGAATGGTGCCGTAGATTGGATCATGAATCATCCGGTAGGTTTTCGAATCAACTGATTTGGATAATTCATCATTCAACGTAGATTGAGATGTAGGATCGGATTCGAAGGGAGAGGTTAAACGTTCATCTGGAGATAAGGTATCCTGAGAATCGGCCCGTAAGATTTCAATAGTTTCATTGGGTGACATTTCGAGGTATTCCGATTAGGTATAGATAAATCCTTTAAAAGCTAAACAAGACCCAAGAGAAAGCCAGGATCAGTGAGTGAAGTTGGGAGCGAAGAGGGGGGGGAAGATGAAAGTGGTAGGTTTAGGTAATCTTACCGAGAGTGGTGTTTAGAAACTCCTGTTAAGAAGTAGTATTAGGAGTCGAAGCCAATTCAAGGGGAAAGTGGAATGAAGTCAAAGAAAGTCAGCTTAAAGGAATGTTTCTTTTAGTCTCCTTCTGATGGTAAATCTCTCAGATGGTTATAATTAAATTCAGTGTTATTTACTTAATAGACTGAGCAAATATCATCATCAACTCATCAATCAAGAATGATAGGGCGCAGGACGTGTTCTTCTGGTGACTTTAATTTCAAGTTGACACCAAACAAGTCAGCTTGTAGTACAACAACCCTCAAATTTCATAATCAACTCATCATTCAATCTGAGACAAAATCACCCTCACCACTTTTGATGATTGGTGATTGGTACAAATTGGTATCTACACCACAACATTCTCACCAATCACCAACGCATTGGTTATCAAGAACAATTGCAAACTGATCATTGATCATCAACAACTTTCATCCAACGGTGCTGATCACCCTGACAAGGATAACAAACGGTTCTAAACGGATTTGTTAGTTATCAATTCAAAAGGTTTGGTGATTTGAATCATTGAAGCCATTCATTCAATTCTAAACAGCAAGCAGTTAAAGCAAGCTAGAATGCTCATTATCTAATCACTTTCTGACACACAAAGCAAACCCCACTTTGTTTGAAGAATTGACTAAAATACAAGTGCATAATCGTAAGGGCTAGCTAGCCATCAGATAGGCTATGTACAAACACTCCCCCCAAAGTAGGTTACAAGTGGCGAGCTTTTTCCTCATCTTGGGCTCATTGCCTTATTCTTTCTTTTTTCTATCAATCCAGAGCTCTGAGTGATCAAAAACTCATTCACTCAGTCCACATCATCAATTACTATCTTTGTTCAGCTGAATAAATAACAAGAGATCTTGTCTACAAATCAAGACAAGGGACACTATCCTCCTACATTGTGATCAAGACATCTCAAAAGTCCCATCTTCAACACCTTTGATTCTTCTGATCATTATCACCATGAAGATGGCCCCAGCATTCTTCATTTTTAAGCCTATCTTGATTAATTGATCAGTCAAAGGCCTAAGCGGAACTTGGGGAAAAGCTCTAGTCACATCCTCTTACACAAGATGTAGGAGAATTCTGCTCATCCTCATATATATTTTCGATGAAAGAAGAGATTAGTCTCTGGAGTACCCAATCATTTGAGATACCGAATCGCATCTTTAGAAAACACGTATGAGATCCCAGAGGTAAGTGTAGTAAAAGCGACTGTCCATCTAGACACGTTCATCATCACATGACGGGGAGAAAATGATGCACAAGAGTGAGATTTGACTTCTCCTCTTGAAATAATGAAAAAGATTAAATTGGTTGAAGATCAAAAGTTACTCAACTGTAAGATTGAAAGAGGTGTGGTGAGATCGAGGGGAATCATCGGGTCAATGGTAGTTAATCCGACCAGTGATAGCTGAAGAAAGGTGTTATACTACATGTCCCAATTGACAGACCACCCCATCATCAGAATCAACGTTGATCGTGAACTGGAATCCGTTCATTATTTGCTTGATATCAAAAGGCGCCAAGCTGGGACTTCAAGCCACCATCTTTGTCCCCCGGAGATGAAGTGGAAGAGAGCTAATACTTGAGAAAATTCAATACATACTAACTTTGCTAAGTTGGGTTGGCTTAACCTCAGCTGACGGCAAGGAAAAATCCCAAAACCTCATGAAAGTTTTCTGTATGTGATGTCATCAAAGTACGATCAGATGATCCTCTGTTTCTTTTCCCGACGCGACGTGGATTGGCCAGAAAATTATGATGCACATACAGGTGGAGGCAAAGATTGGTATCTGAAGTAAAGAGCTGAAAGACCCAACATTACGTCTCTTCCTATGATAAGAACAGCAAGAGGGACTGAGTGGTGTGGAGGATATGATGTCAAACCGTCGAGAAGACCGGGAGTAATGAGTCTTGAGCTATTGGTGTCCATCAAGGTGAAATGAAAATGGGAAAAGACAGACGAGGTAGTGATTGTTTCCAAGCTAGACTGAAGACCAGCGTGGTCATCAAAATCTTATCAGCTGCTGGGTCAAGAATGGTACCCAAGACGCTAGCCATCTGTTTTGGATATTTTCGCGCTAGTCGACCATCTAGCCAATCCGAGATCGCACAATAGAAAAGAGTGACACTACTGAGGAGGTGGTAGTCATGAATGATAGAATAGGCCAGAAGAGGACAAAGCAAGATACGAGTAGAAGTGATGAAGTTTGGAAATGTGTAGATGTTTTCACGTTTGGTTGGTTTTGTAGTTTCTCGAGATGAAGATGGCGAAGGATCTGAAGAGCCAGCTTCGGTTACGACTTCTGATGACCTCGTACCCGCACTTGCGCTAGAATGAAATCCTGATGCAAATGCTGAGCTGTGAACGATAGAGGTAGCCTGATAAGATTTGAGCTTGGTGGCCAAGGAAGAAGGAGTTTTGATGATTAGACGATCAAAGATAGATGTGCTGTTAAACAAAGAATGATGAAAGTGAGGACTGGAAGTGATCGAGAATGTTGATTGAGTTCGAAGTCCTTTAGATAAAGAGTAAAATTTTCGAGATGAATGAATTGAGTTCAGATTGAATTCGAAGGCTGTTTTTGATTTTCGATACCGAAGAAAGAAGAGATTCTTGGGAGAATGAATGTGAAGCATTTGTTGATTTGGTTATCTTGAATCACAATTCCTTAAAAAGTTGATAATCACTTGGGATGAATCGACTCAATCATCCATTGAGCTGTAGACCGTATCCGACTAATCCCATCGGGACAGTGGTATCCTCGGTCTCGGTGCCTTTCCCATCATTCGAATTCGGGTTCTTATGTAACTTCGATCGAGAAGGGAATTGGATGTAAAGAAAGAAAGAAAGAATTGTTCAAGCTCACAAAACTCAATCAGGATGGCTTCTTCTTCAAGTCAATGTCAGTCCATTTCATGATTTATCCATCTTAAATTATTTTCTGTGAACTCATGAGATCATCTTTGCTCGGTTATCAGCAGAGACATATTCAGTCATTCTACCCACTTACAACGAACGTCGAAATCTACCCATCATAGTTTGGCTCTTGGCACGCACTTTTGACGAGGAGTAAGCGTTCATGAGCAAGTGACGTCCTAGTGAATCTCACTATATCAATGTGCTTTGTTTCCCTTTTTCCTCCCCTAGATCATTGAACTGGGAAATCGTGATCGTGGACGACGCGTCCCCTGATGGAACTCTAGAAATGGCAGAGCAACTCCAGCGTTTATACGGTCCGCAACGCATCGTCCGCCCTCTTCTCAGCCTTCACCTGTTTCATATGATGAGGAATTCTCTGCATAGAAGCCCTTCAAGTAACCATTACTTATCATCATCTCTCGTACTTTCCCATCATCCTCTGATCAGATTCTACGGCCCCGAGCAGGAAAACTAGGACTTGGAACAGCCTACATGCATGGTCTCTCAGCATGCACAGGATCTTTTACCATCATCATGGATGCTGATTTTTCTCATCATCCAAAGTTCCTGCCTACCTTCATCGCCCTTCAACGTCAGCGAAACCTAGATGTGGTGACAGGATCTAGATACATACGCGGTGGTGGAGTTCACGGATGGGACCTGAAGCGCAAACTAGTCAGCCGAGGCGCTAATTTGCTCACCTCCCTTGTGCTTGCCCCTGGTGTCAGTGATGTCACAGGGTCATTTCGGTCAGTTCCCTGCATATGATTTGAATTGATTGATTGCACATGTTTTCATGCCTCTGATATCTTGATGTCGCTCTCTTACCTCCAGACTTTATCGTACCTCTATCCTTCGCTCGCTGATGGCTGAAACCACATCACGAGGGTATGTGTTTCAGATGGAGATCATTGTACGGGCGCGTGCCATGGGCTGCTCTATTGGAGAAGTCCCCATCACTTTTGTCGACCGATTGTATGGAGATAGTAAACTAGGGGGTGATGAGATCTATGGGTTTGCTAAAGGGGTCTGGGATCTTTTTCGAGCGGTTTGAGGAATCTCTTTTTCCAATGTATATCATCTTCACAAACTTCGATTTCTCTGGTTTGAGCATTATTCTTCTTATTTTATTTCAATAGTTTAAAAGATCGATGCAATTTGATATCCACAATGATAGCCATGTAGTCATTCAAACTCTCTATAGTTTGCAAATGCATCATGATAGCCTACACTTTCCGCTGGGTGATGACCTACTGTGTGTCAGATTGGCTGGTTCAAAGTTGGGAATTGACGAGAAAAACTTAAGCTGTCTGTAGAGAGATGTTGGCAAGTATTGTCAAATAGATTGTGGATAGCTCTTTGCCATGTCTCTTGTTTCACAATCTCACAAGAAACTTCAGATGTCGGACTGAACACTGAGGTTTCAATAAAACACCATAGATTTATCAGACCAATAAGCATTATAAAGGCAGGATGACCACTACGTATGTACCGTACAAGTATTGCTAAGGTGGCAGGGAATAAGAGCACAAAAAATCTTGGGAACAAAGTCTCTGCTGATTTGAGCTAGGTATATTGCCCAAAAGTGAACATCGGGATGATAGAAGACTGATGGAAGCCTATCAAATTCAGAGAAAGTATGTGCGAAAATTGAACATATGAGCCCGATGTGTGGCAAGCTGGGTTCAAGTTCAATATACGCTTCTCAAATTCCTCGTGTGTTGGCTCAAAAAGATGAGCGGAATGAAGAGATGTGCTTTTCATTGACCTGGAAGCGTCTGTTGTGATCGTTACGAGGATCATCTGCTTCTCAGTCAAAGAAGAAAACCCACGAGTGATGAAAAAAATCAGCATGCTCACATAGGATTTTTTGTCAAAAAAAATGGCGCAGTAAATCCTCATCTGGAGTCAAAAGCTGTGATGCTCAAGATGAGGTTGGCAAGGACTCAAAGAACTCATTTTTCCTGTGAATCATATCAATTTTGTTTCATAACTTGTGTACGACATTATATGATAAAAGAGAAAGCAAAGAACGTGAAATAATTCACTCATCCACACGTGCAACAACTGTTTTGAGAGCAAAGTCCGATTGCATGTCAATGACTTCTGATATGATTTGCTTTCAAGGGTGAAAATCCAATAAACTGGTGCATCAAGATGAAGGTGAAAGGGCAGCACAAGCCCCCATGGGACTATGAGCTTGAGATCACCCAGAAAAGATGAGGTGTGCTCACACGTAGTCATCCTCCTTCCAAATCAGAACAAAAGTTTGAGTGAGACAGGCAAGAGAGATTGTAAGTTAGGTTTCAGGTACACCCGATGTTTGAGTATCTTGACCATCTGCATCGGGTGTTCATGGGTGACTCTTCATAAAATCCACGTACATAAATATCATTGTGTCAAATATCCCGTTCGACCACCTCATAACTTTGCAAAGTTTCTGATCAACAGTAAGTAATCTGACCTCAGCCCAATCCGAAGCCGCATGGTTGATACTCTTAGTTGATACATGTTTGTTTTGGAAACGATTGGCTTCTCTCGATCCACGAAAAACGCCAAGTTTGCTTTCAAGCCTCAACGATATGGGCAGCTCGCTTTCGACCCCCGGCGCATCTGATTCGAACTCTCGTCCGATGACCTCGTCAAGTTCTATTCCAACCCCTGTACCTCCGGCTGGCTGTCCGATGCACAAAACATCGAATGATTCGCATCCCAGCACATCTCAAGTGTCCACTACATCCGATGTGAATCCACGGAACAACATGCCGTCTCTCTCACAGGACTTGTCACCTGGGCAGACTGTTCCGCTTCCCCTCGAACGGACTCGCTCAAGCATACCAAGGACGTTCAGTGATGCGCCTACGACAACCCACGAGTCCGCTTCTGCTTGTCCAATAGCTCATGCAGGTCCTTCTGGTTCGGACACCAAAGACACTTGGGTGTATCCGTCACCTCAGCAGTTCTACAACGCCCTTGTACGTAAAGGATGGGAAACCCCAGTAAACGCCATTCCTGTCATGGTTGACATACACAACTGGATGAATGAGGCAGTTTGGCAAGAAGTCTTACGTTGGGAGAGCCGCTACTTCAATCCAAAGCCATCAACACCTTCTGAAGATACACCAGAAATCTCACTAGCCCGATTCCAGGGTCGACCACAAGATATATCTCCAAAGGCTCGATATCATATGTTATTAGGTAGAATCTTTCCAAGTCTGTACAGTGAAGTCCCTCCGTTTGATCGACATGACTGGATGATCCGCCGCGAAAGCTGGGGTCCACAGGAGCAGGATAGGCTTCATCGATACGTGATTGATTACTACTCTGCAGCAGATGACGAAGATGGAAACCCAGTCTTTCATTTTGGTGCGTTTGTACATCTATGATCTTTTGACTGACGCCAGGCTTCTTTTCTATCTGTGACTTGTGATGGATTTTCTGATGATTTGTGCTCACAACAGATGTACGGCCAGCTATTGATGATCTCGATTCACTTACAGCACGTTTACAAGAGTGGGCTCGGGTGAAACGTGAGACGTGGTTGAGCCAAGAACGAGAGACGGCTACAAGGGATGTGAAAATCGACAATTGATGAAGATAAACGATACTGCGATGTATATGATACTGGACTACATCCCTCATGGAAACTGATGATTGTAAATTAAAGTACTGGGTCCTTGTCATCGAGCGAACCCGCATCAGACTGGGACAGCTACTCAACCGTTATAAGCATGGAGTTATGGGGTCTGTTTTCTTTGACATGAGCGGGCCCTAATGTTTGTACTTTTGCTTTTAAAACTCATGAGAAATCTAATGGAGCATTTTTTTCACCAACCTCCATACTTGAAAAAACTGAGCCTAGCAGGAATATCTGTCTTGATGTATCTCTTCACCATCTTCTCTCAACTGTCCGCCTGATGCTCGAACCTAAACATCTGGATCACGCTATAGGGTCGACAAAGGGATATCTTTTGTAGACGGCTCGTCTTCATCAGAGACTTATTAAGATAGTTGAAGTGTACCCTATGTCTCAGCTCGAAAATTTTACTTTGATTTATCAATTTTTATCTTCATTGTTCTCAAAACAATACCTATGAAGGCAGAAAGGTACCATGATCCATCAACTGGACTCTCACACCAATAGTCGGCCTCCTTTAAGTTATAATGTGCGAGATATATGAGGGAGGAGGGAGTCATCTTCACACAACTCCATGCGCAATGGGATGTGTGATAGTGGCCATTTTGCCACCACATTTGAAATGTAGATTCCTCCATCTGCTGCTTACAACAGCTTGGAGACAATCATGTGCGCCTCACTTGCTTAATGGTGAGTTGTGCGGCAGTGCGGTCATATTGCTCTGATGCGGCGTCTCTAGACGCCTCCACGCCGTCTCAGCTGCCGCTCAGAACAACAGAGACAGGGCCCGGGGCATCCGGATTCCGCAGACTCGCAGCTTTTACATATGCCATCCCACCCACGTGCTAGCCGGAATCAATGCGAATCCAAACCAATAGTAACGAAGTGGTCGAGCAGTAAAGCAGCATTCTCCGCATATTCAAACATCTACCTTAAGATGGCAAAGTTCAAATCAGAGGCACCACGAAAACGTCCACGACATGACCCTCTCGCCGTCCAACTCGCTCAAGATGAACTTGGCCCAGGCAAAGTTTCAGCGCTCGGTCGTAGGAATAAACGTAACCAAGAGCGAGGTCAAGAGGTTAGTAAGCCTCACAGCTTGAAAACACACATGATGTCATGTTTGAGCTTGCGATCAATTGTTCAACACTGATACTAGAATGTCAACCTGGATTAGGCAGTACTAGACAGTAAAGCTTCGCAGAAGATTTTGGCGATCGCCAAGGAACAGCAAGATGAAATGGCACAAAATTCATCCGATGAAGATGACGAAGAGGTTCAACTTGAGTGGGTTTCAATTTCCCACGAACATCTTTTTTTGTCCTAATCAGAATATGATTTATGTAGTGCGCGGCTTGTGGCTCGTCAAGTAGCCAATGGCATGGCCGGATCCGACGATGATGAAGGAGAGGAATGGAAGGGTTTCGGCAGTGGTGACGAGGAAGAAGAGGAGTATGAAGAGATTGTAATGATCAATCTCCTCACTGTAGCTTTTGCGCCATATGCTGACCCGATCACTCTTGGCTACGACCATAGGAAATTGATGACGGAGACCAGGCAATCCTCGATAGTTTCGGGCAAGGTGGCTCACGAAATTTAGCAGACTTGATCATGCAAAAGCTAGAAGAACACGAGCAGGCCAATCAGTCTGCCGATAAGGGAAAAGGTCTGTTAAATTGAATTCAGACTAACCAAATGCGTACTGATGGGCTCTCATCATCGGGTATCAAATATTCAGGTCGTGAACAAGAAGAAATGTTTGGAGGTCTTGATCCCAAGATTATCGAAGTCTACACCAAAGTAGGCCAATTGCTATCTCGATACAAATCAGGACCCCTCCCCAAAGCCTTCAAGATCATCCCCTCTTTAAGAAATTGGTTCCAAATCCTCGAAATCACTCAACCTGAAAGTTGGACACCTCATGCAACCCTTTCTGCTACTCGGATCTTTGCAAGTAATCTAGACCCTAAGCATTGTCAAAAGTTTTACCGTACAATTCTCTATGAGCGAGTCAGAGAAGAGATAGGCGAGACGGGGAAACTAACCGTGCAGCTTTATATGGCTCTGAAGAAAGCCATCTATAAACCCGCTGCTTTCTTCAAAGGACTTCTTTTTCCTTTATGCGAGGTACGCCTATACGTCTCGATTTTCTGTACCCGCATCTTTAACGTGTCTGTTTGATGCGCAGAGCGGGACGTGTACACTCAAGGAAGCCGTGATCATTGGTTCCGTCTTGACCAAAGTGTCTATTCCTGTACTTCATTCGGCGGCAGCCCTAATGAAACTGGCCGATATGGAATACACTGGTCCAACTTCGGTCTTCATCCGGGTGTTGCTCGACAAAAAGTATGCTTTACCATACAAGGTTGTTGATGCACTCGTCTTTCATTTCATCCGATTTAAACGAGAACAAAGGCAACTTCCTGTCCTTTGGCATCAATCCTTTCTTGTCTTTGTCCAACGATACAAAGCTGATTTGACGGCCGAGCAAAAGGAAGCCCTACTCGATGTGCTTCGAGTTAAGGTACATGCTCAAATTACTCCGGAGATTAGGCGTGAGATTGTCCATAGTGTTGCGAGGGGCGAGGAAGTCCAAACAGAGGACGTAGAGATGCTGTAATACATAGAAGGCTTCATCTTCAATTTCTTCCAAACACGAACTGCGACATTTGGATCAACAAATCAGTGGCATCTTTATCTAATTCATGTGTAGGCTTTGTTGGAATCTTCATTCCATTCTCTTAAACTTGATATTTTTAATCGTATGAAAGGTTTCAAGTTTGCAATATGTCACCCAGTATTGGAATGTTATTTGTCTGAAAATATCACCGACAGGCAAGCTGGCATCTTAGATTGTCTAACCCCTATTGAAATTGACTATGCGAGGAATTGATAGTGAATGTGTACAATCCGGTATGCCGCTTGATTGATGGGAGATAAAATAATGAAGAAGACTTCAAGTGACAACACATTTCTACCAACTCAGAAGCAATAAGGTGTCAGGGCTTAGAACTCTGTCTGCCTCTACTAGTATGTATTGTCTCGCAGAACCCCAAATCAAGAGCTTCAAAACTGCCTTTTTTGTTTATGGGACGGCAGAAAATGAAAAAGAAAACATGCATATCTCACTGAGTAGAGCAAAGCACAACAGGTGACAGCCATGTTGGTGTGATCCGGATTCTGATGTTGTCAGACATCTGATTCATCTCCGTCCGCCTAAGCATTGTTGAGTTGTGATCATTGCCCAAGCTGAAAGACAAAGACAAAGGGGGGGGACCAAGAACACCTGGACTTTGAGAATTGCAGTCCTTGTTTTACAGAAGAATGCCTGGTGGGCATTGATGACATATCCTATGTAGAGTTTCTTGCCTTGCGTTTTGGTTTGGTTGATAGCTCTGGCTGTAGAGCCATTCAGATTCAGATGATGTTGATGATTGTTGTGTGTTACAACGCTTGGCCAATTTCTTGACCTCATGCTCAGTTCCTGTCACTTCAAGAAGGAAGGGTCTGACAAAATGAGATTCTGTGAGGTGTATGTATACACATACACACACCTGTATCTATGTACACACCTATATTATAAATTTTGTATCTCACCCGCAACAAGACTCTTTTAAGGACTCCAAGCTCCATTTGCCAAAGTCAGTTAACTTATTCAGCCTATCTCAACGCAAGACCTCCAACGATTTCACTACGACTTCTGAATTTGCAAGCTATCTGATTCCTTCTTCCAGTTGAGACAGCTCTACCAACATGTCCCAAACCTTCAACATTGTCACCCTGCCAGGAGATGGGATCGGTGAGGCCCTTTGCGCATGAAGATTTGTGGGTTTCTTTTGAACTTGACTGGTTTGTGTGTGCATTTCTTTTCATTAGGTCCTGAGGTGGTGGAACAAGCCGTTCGGGTGCTCGACGTCATCTCGGAATCCGGACAAGTCAAGTTCGATGTGAAGGCCCACGACTTTGGAGGTATTGCCATTGACAATCATCAGAATCCCTTACCGACATCGACGCTAGAGGCTTGCCAATCAGCTGATGCGATTCTACTAGGTGCCGAGCCCCTGCTTCTTGCAATCTGTCATACAAGATTGATTTTCACTGTCAAATTGACTCTGATACACGATCATCACATCTTGTTGACTCTGAATGATTTCGTGATGTCTAAACTACCTGATTAGGTTCTGTGGGTGGCCCTAAATGGGGTGTAGGCAAGATTCGACCTGAGCAAGGCTTACTCGAACTCCGCAAAACGCTTGGCTTGTACGCCAACATCCGACCGGCGCTTTTTCCATCAAACTCATTAGTGAAGATGTCTCCTCTGAAAGATGAAGTCGCTCTAGGCACTGAGATCATTGTCGTCCGCGAGCTGATCGGTGGTATCTATTTTGGTAAACGCACCGAAGCCACTTCCTTTGAGCCGGATGGAGGCGAGGCTAGCGTAGCTCGGGATGAATGTAGTTACAGTGTGAAAGAGATTCAGCGAATCGGAAGAGTTGCTGCATTTTTGGCCATGACGACTACTCCACCAATGGCAGTTCACTCGGTTGATAAGGCTAACGTTCTGGCTACGTCGCGACTGTGGCGAAAAGTCATCACCGATCTGTTCGCTACTGAATTTCCTCAACTTCAACTCGATCATCACCTCGTCGACTCAGCAGCAATGGTAATTTGTTCGAACCCACGAAAATTGAACGGTATAGTATTAAGTCAGTGTCCAGAGTAGCTTCATACTCTGCATGACTTCTGAGGATGACCGGCTAACATATTCCCCTTTTTGCTGCATTTGTCGATCGGTTTTGAAGCTGAAAACCTTTTTGGGGATGTCTTGAGTGACGAAACCTCAGTGATCCCAAGCTCGCTGGGCTTATTGCCCTCAGCTTCTCTTGCTGGGATTCCCGATCGGCGTTCCAAGTGCCTCGGTGTATATGAGCCAATTCATGGCTCGGCACCTGACATCGCTGGACAAGGTATCGCGAATCCGATTGGGACTATCCTTTCGGTAGCCATGATGCTACGATACTCCCTGGCTCTTGATTCGCAGGCCGAAGCCATTGAATTGGCCGTGAGAAAGGTCTTAGACGATGAGACCGAGGGTGGACTAGGTTTGAGGACGGCTGACCTCAAGGGAAAAGTGACAACCAATGAATTGGGTGACAGCGTTGTGGATACTCTTAGATCGATTTTGTCCTCTCAAAAATCATGAACGCATTTTGAAAAAAAATTACATCATTTACTATTTCTCATTGTATGCACTAGAGCAGCCTGCTTAACAGCGCCATAAAATACCTCAGCAAAAGTGTAGTGACCTTGAGAAAACGTGAGGATCATCACATTTGCAGCCTTCAAATGATTTTCATTTAAACTAGAAGGTGAATATTGGCTGCACCACACTTCTCAAATTTGTGATATCGCTACTATCTTGAGAATACTACTATCTTGAGAATACGAATTCAGACCTTCTCATTCAGCATTCGCTCAATCCAATTCTTGCCCATCCTTCAAGCGCGACAAGGTCACCTTTACCTGATTTTGGCCAAGCAAATATTCGCTGACAATCGTAGACAGACTCCTTCACAGTACAACATTGGTGAAAATTGTTCAAATAAGTAAGTATGCTCCGCGTCTGACCAGCTTCGCGGAATGTGCTAAGAGATTCCAATGCATTTGTCTGTTTACCTTTACTATCAGAAAGCTTTGGGTCTACAACCACGATCGCGGTAGGTGATCAGTTCAAACTTCAACCTGCCTTATATGCATCACTTTAACTCATGTGTTGATAATGTAGCCAAAGTCTTCTGTTTCACAAACGAGATTTGAGAGAATCTAGACATTGCAGCCGACGGCAATCTCAGTCACGCTGTATCACAAGTGATCGGTCAAGACTAACGCACTTAAATCAGCCAGGAAGCAAGGTTGGCTGACATTCCTTGGTACAAAATTATCGGCTTCTGCATCGCCAGCCTCTGTGCTTGAAAACATCCTTGACAAACACACAGTAAGGCTCGCACTCGGGTGCCTGACTAGCTAAAGTCACAAAGGGCTGTTACCTACTGCTCGAGGGAAGAGTGAGCCACTCATCTGGACCGCTCATAAAAGTCTCAACCGGTTCGAATACAATAAGTCACAGACCAAATACATATACTCCGATGATCCTTACCGGACGCTAACTGAAGAAGATGTATCCCAAGTTGAAGTTGATTAAAGAACGATAACTGGTTATCAACTTATACCGAAAAAGCAATTGACTTGCAAGGTGAGTCAGTTTGTTGACTGTGTTCAAAAAAAGCCAGGCTCGACCCATTTACTCATTCGATTTCCTCGACTTGATTTGCAGGAAGACCTGGACCGGGTTCTCCATCACATTCACTATTCCAATTATCCTCATACCAAGCATCTACATCTTCCGCCCTGGTGCATCATCTTCATTATAGATTCAACTCCACTTGATTTTGCGTAAGAAATTTGCCCAGGTCAATTTTAAGGACATTGTCCTGCCCAGCTTTAAATTATTAAATCAATTTGCCCTTTGAAAGGGAATCGTATAAATCTCAACTTATCCATAAACCCATCACTTTCTTCACCTCCTCTTCATCTACTCAACAATAAATACCTTTTCTCTACAGGATTTCATCAATCATCCTACAACCCCTCATTATAGTCACACTTTTTATCATTCAGCAAAAGCGCATCATACACCTCCATTTGATCCTTTTTTCATTTTTCTCTTCCTCTTTACTTTATCATCATCATCGACATGCATTCTTTCCTTACATTACACATTGTTCTTTTGGGCTTGAGCTTAAGCACCTTCTTTACCGTAGCGCAAGACGCTGTGGTCTCTTCTGATATATCCCCACATACTATCGCTAGTCGAAATCACAGGCGTCATCATGGTACGTTGTCTTTTCCTTCTTATACAATCGTGTTCATTTTTTTGGGCCTCAAGTGAAGTTAAGTAATTGAATTAATCATGTATCAAATCCTATCTTTCTGCGTAGCTCGTAAACACCGTAGAGGTAAACAAACTAGCTGCTACGTCTCGAACAAAAAGAAAACTTCTCACAAAACCATCAAGACTAAGCAACTCAATGGTCACGCCAGCACAAACTCAACCAGTTCCGAAACATACACATCAAACTCACCTAAGACTTCAATGGGCTTAGTACCTGGCCAACTCACCGCAAATAATGTTTAGTAAGTCCAAATCACCCCAAGAAAGTGTCATCTCATGCGGGAGTTTTCTAATGTTAATCTGAATCTCTATTTTACAATTTTTTTAGCATCGGGTTCTTACCTGACGAAGGTGATGCTGGTGGTACCCGAACAACAATGGCACAAATCAATAAAGCCATCGGTACCAAGTCAGCTGCCTATGGTTGGTATGCTCAAGCGCATAGCGGAACTCCCTTCGATGGTTCACAACTTCTTGCAGTCATGGAAGATGTCAAAGCTTGTGGTTGTGTATTTCAACCAGCGGTGATGCCTATGGGCGGATGGGAAGGTCTCACGGAGTCTGATAACAGTCAAGCGATTGCGATGTACGTCTTAAGTTCCCTTAGATCTTTGTATGAAAATGGTGTACTAATCGCTTCTATCTTGTTCCTCTTTACTCCCTCGCATACTTTCATAGTGCCAAGGTCATGAAAAAATTCACTGATCAAGGTATTCCTGTGTGGCTGAGGTTTGCCCATGAAATGAACTAGTGAGTCCATTTGACATACAAACACACTTTACTCGCCTTCCATTCTCACTCTCTTCATCTTACTACAGTTATCAAACCGATGGTACATACAATGGTAATGCTGACGATTTCAAGGCAGGTTGGGCAGCGGTAGCTGCGGCTTGTAAGAAGATCGCACCCGAAGTTAAGATGTGGTGGACTCCAAATGTAGCGGCAGATTCTAGTTATGCTAGTTACGCTCCGGATGATATGTCTACTGTTGATCTTGTTGGAATTGATTATTACCCTAAATCAATTTCCACTGGTACTGAGTTTGTTGATACCATGAAATCATTTCATGATAAATATGCTGTAGATGGTAGAATGTTTGCTATTGGTGAAATAGGGTATGTGAAATTGTTCAATTCTCGAGCATATACTTTATTAAAAACTGATTTATGTCTTTTGTTCATTCAGATTGGGATACGCAGGTTCCAAAGCTGAGAGAATCAATTGGTTAAAGCAAATCATCGCCGCCAAGGATCAACTTCCTCGAATGATCAACGTCTCTTGGTTCAATTTCCAGAAAGGCTATGATTACAGGATTGTGGACGCCTCTGATAGTGGATTGTTGGGTATGCTAAAGGGCGTGTTGTCCCATTGAGTGTATCCAGACATAGCTCTTCCTTGATTTTTTTCCCTTCATCAAATCACTTCGCTATTTATATATATCATTGGGATTTGTATCATGTTTCAGTTTCTCCAGCATATTTCCATTCAATTTTTTTTCTTCAACTTTGGACTTTTTATCGATCTGATTCGGTTTATCTTCAAGTGGTAAACCTGTGATGTAGTTATTTATCTTTTTCTCATTCTTCATGGTCTCTTATCATTATCTGGTAGTCATATAGTAATCATGTACACATTCCACAGCAAATCATTTTATATCAGTGTAGCCTCTAACACAAATTCATTAGTTTTTTGAAGCCTTATCCCCTTCCTGCGCAAAGAGCCCAACACTTTCGATCATCTCGAATCACTTCCCAGTCAATAAAGTTTGATGTTACCATTTTTACGACAGATCCACAGGTCGTTTCAAATTGAAAAAAAAAACTAAGCATACAATCTCATTCCCGATCTTAAGCATATGAAGGCAATACTTTAACACCTTGATCATTCAAACCACAAATTTCTGAATCCAAGACTTTAGCCAAAGCTTCCACTTGTCCATCTTCACGCCAAGAAACCAATTCAGAAGCTTCCTCTCTCTTTACCCATCTTGTTTGTCTTTCTGACCTTTCGGGCCATTGATCTAATTCTTCAATCACTTCGATTAACCAAAATTGATATTGAGCTCTTGGAATGAAGGAATCAGATGATCGATTTGATTTGGGATGTGATCTTTTGTCGGTAGATTGATGTAAATGTCGAATTAACTTTCCACGAATTCCAGCTATTGAAAGAAACCAAAGGATCATCATCAAAATTCTTTCTTAGTCCCAAACAGAATTTCCCCGAAAGAACGGTAAAAAGAAAAAGAAGATTGAAATGATTGAAAAGGAAGTGTTTAAGATTCTTTCTTTTATGTAACGTAACCTACCTTCTTCCCAAGCTTCACGTAAAGCAGCTCTACCCGAATCATTTCCATCAATCTCTACTTCGATTTGACCTTTAGAAAAGATCCAAGAATTGAAATGTTTTCTTGAAGAGATTAAGAGGAATTCAGTGAATTGAGATGAATTTCCAGGAGAACGCCGAAATGGGATAGCTACTGATACTTGACGTGGGATGATTTGATTTGATTCCATTCTTGAGGTTGATGATGGTTTTGTTGGTTAGATTGACAATCGATTAGATTAGAGTCTGAAGAGATGGTCAATGATGACGTCATAGTGAAGTGAGATCTGGTGTGATCAAAGATTGGTCACCCTTCTTGGGGGCTGTGTTCAAGGAAAGCTTCACTAAAAGAAAGACTAGATCCTACTCACTCCATCAACCTCAACACACTCATTCAGCTCTACAGAAAGAAAAGCTATCATCCTACTCCATTGTAGATCTCAAGTCTCTAAAGTGCTTTACAAAATCATCAGGAAAAGTTAAAAGTTGAATGCTAACCAAACAGGTTCGACCGTTCACTTCATGTAGCTCAAGAAGGTCTGGTTCAAGGAGAATACGATTGACACCAATTCAAGATCTGAACATTCAATCAGATCCGATGAGCCCTTAGGTTTTCAGAATCCATCCATTACAAAAAGACTCCCACTCTAAACTTCAACAATCCAGCCTACCAAAGAGAAAAATGAACCTTTAAAGTACCCCTGAGGTATGAAACCATGAACAAAGTCAATCAGTCTGAGCTTGTTCTCCAAAACAAATGGAGTCTAAATCCAGAACAATATATTACATCAGCAAAAAGAGAGATACAAAAACAAAGAAAGCCTTGGAAAAAAAAGCAGATCACAATCAATTCATATCAAACCAAGACAGGAAAGGGATTGATTGATCAAGTTTCGATTCTGATGGTAGTGATAAGCTCAAGCTTTTAAGGGTTTAAAGTTTCGATGAGGTTCAGGTTGAACATCTATAACTTTTTCTAAAAGGTTCTTCACTACTGTTTCTCTATTCTTTGCAAATTCAGATTTAATTGATTCAATCTAATCGATCATGAATCCAAAATGAAGACATCAATATATATATGATATATATGGAGATCGATTTGAAGAGATATGGAAGAATAAGATCTTACTTTTGCTTCTGTTTCAGTATCGATCTCACGTTGTTGATCATCAGTCGATCCAGTATGCTAAGATTGGAATTCCGGAATTCAGAAAACTGATTAGATTAAATTAAAAGTGAAATCAAAGTGATAGATAGGTAATCTGAAGACGTACAGTAGATTGAAAGTTTTGGAATTCTTCTTCACGTTTAGATCTAAGTAATTCAATCTCTTTTGAAGCTTCACCTCGAGCGTCTTTGATCTTCTGAGATCGATCTATTTTTCAAATTAAAAAAAAAGATTATCAAAAAAAGAAGGTTTAATGATTTTTTTTGAATATGAGACAAGATGATGATGATGATGAGTTGGAAGCTTACATTCACGAGCTTTTTCAACAATCTTTGCTGCTTCTTTTTCAGCATCGAGTAGAGCTTGAATTCCTAAATGGTGATCAAGTGATGGATGATCGATGTTAATATTGATTAATCGGTTCAGGTTGATTGAGTTAGTTGTTCTTGATTGAGTGAGTGATTCAAGTTTGGTTTTATCAATCATATTTTCAAATGAAGGAATCCTCACCTTGAGATTGTTGGGCAGCCTGAATAAGTGAGAATGGTCAAAATCATCAGTCATGAGTTCATTGTATAGGCTTGAATGGGTGAGGAGAGATGTGACTGACCATGATGATTTGATTAAGTTGATGATATGTAGTGAGTGAAGGTTGAAGGTTGAAGGTTGAAGTTGAAGTTGAGTTCTTCTTTGTACTAATCAGTCTTCCAACACTCCAGGATCGTGTGTGTGACATGCTGAAGAGTGATAAGGAACTGTCAGCTGTGTGATGATGTATTGAGCCTCAACCTTTCACAAGCACTTCTTCCATTTGACAAAATTCAATTTCTTGATGATTCAAATCAAACCAAGAAGAACCAGAACAAAATGTCATTCAACTCATTCAGACTAAGATCTCAATCAAAACACCATTTATCACAACTCAAACACTGTCAAGCTTGTTCTTATCATCATCATCATCATCATCATCATCATCAATTCATTCCAACTATCACTTCATTCAATCCTTCAACTTCTCATTCTCCACTTCATCCAAGGACCACAGCTGGTTATGCAACAGGTACAAAACCAGGTAAGTCTTTCTCAAATTCATAACAGAAATCATTAGAGAAGCAACGTGTTGATCGGGGAAAAATTTTAGGAACTTCTCCGTCCGGAGCTAGGACACCTATCAAAGTCAAGATTAATAAAAAGGATCCTGGAGTAATTATACCAAATCTCGTCTTAAGATCATTTACAATCAACAAAATTTTGATCTAGTTTTTTTTTTCGATCAGGCTCTTACAATGGGTGGACCCGATCCAGGTCGATTAGTAAATCCCGAATACATGACCAAAAAACCAATCGATTTATCATCTCTTCCTGAACTTGTACCGGTCTGTGTTCCTTCTTGATGTGGTTTTGATCCTGATCAGTGACTCGAATACTAAATTAAGACCTTTGAATTTTATGAAATCTAGACTGAATTTTTACCTTCTAATGTGGGAAAGCCATTCAAATTCACGGCACATAGCTTAAAGGCTTTTGAAAGGTTTTCCTTACCTGATTCTATTGCGGTAGATGTGAGTGAATGCTGATCATTTTTTTATTTTGAGGTTTTAATATGTAAGCTGAGTATCATCCTTGATTCCTTCTTAGTGGAAACCTACACCTACACCTACTACCACAATGCGAAAAGCTTCAGTGGAGGTGATATCTAAATTGAATAAATCCATTTCACATAAAGAAGGAGATCCTTCGGTTTTGACTCTCAGTTGAGTCTTGCTTAATCCATCTTGAGTCTTCTTGAGCTGATCTCCTCTTGCATCTCTCTATACATAGCGGGTAAGCCAGGAAGTGGAAAATCTACAGTGATGCTCCAAGCTGTTAGTTATGCAGTTCAACAGAATTGGATAGTGCTTTACATTCCAGATGGTGAACGATTTCCTTATCTTCTGATCAGGCCCTATTCACTTTGTTCATCCAAATTCTGATGGATGTTTTTTCGAATTTGATCATCTCATTTTGGAAGTTAGTCAAATCATTGGTCAATGGACAATATGCATATGAATATTGTCCTAAAGATCAAATTTATCATCAAAACTCATTATCAGTCTCAATCTTAAACATGTTATCATCAAGTAATTTAGGAGGCATCAATCTTGATCAAGAGTATAAATTGTTTGGTATGAAAGATGAAAAGTTGATCGAAGGCAGTGAACCGTTGATGACAGGTTTACCCATCACGAATCTAATTCAAATGGGGATCAATCAACCTCATTTTGCTCCGATGATACTTGAGATCGTCTTTGATTTATTGTCACATCAAACTTTAAGACCTGTCCTTTTTGCATTAGATGGAGTTCAAAACCTTTTTAGACCTACTTGTTATAAAGATGGTAATTTTCAAGAGATCGATAGTTTTGTTTTAAATGTCCCAAGAGCTTTGGTTCGATTCGCAAGAGGATCTAGAAAGTTTGTAAGTCTTTTTGAATTTTAATATCTTTTACTAAAGGAAATGTAAATT
This sequence comes from Melampsora americana, assembly GCA_022264835.1. NCBI lineage: Eukaryota > Fungi > Basidiomycota > Pucciniomycetes > Pucciniales > Melampsoraceae > Melampsora > Melampsora americana. The sequence continues at coordinate 628,381 of JAIFHY010000049.1, read as the reverse complement.
GAATTGATGATTGAATGGCTTAAATGAACTGATGTAGAAAAAAGGATTAACTTTAATCTCGGCTTCTTCACTTGATACCACATCCAAATCACTTGCTTGGGATCTGACGGCTATGAAGGGTGAAATCCCATCAGGTTATATTTGGCCAGGTTGGGCGGCTTATGGCGAGTTGGTCAAACCGATCTATGGGTTTCCTAAACTTGAGATTGGAAGTTTAGATAGAGAAGAAGCGGTTGGAATGGCCCTTGGATTACAACTTACTAAACAAATCCTTGGTCGTAAGTGTTTAGTTTTTTTATTTCAAAAAGAAAAAGAAAAGAGTGTTGAGATTTTTCTGAGGATGTTTTTTTTGGTTCTATGGTTTTTTTTAATTCGGATTGAATATATATATGTATAGCATTGAGTGATCGAGTGTTTGTTAGACATTTGGTTTCTTCTAGTGGGAATGCTAGAGAGTTTAGAAGAGAAATCAAATTTCAAACTGCATTATGATGAAATAAACAAAACTTTAACAGAAGAGAGTTGAATAGAAAAAAGAGGGGAAAAAAAGAGAAAAAGATTTGATCTACTTGGGTTTTAGATTTTCAAAACTCTCAATATCTATCATGATGAGACAGAAATATGTTTGATATAATTGCAGTTACAAATGGAAAGTTTTGTAATCTTTTAACTTCACAATATATGATAGATCTTTGAAGGGTTCTGATTTGAGTGTTTGACACTTGGAATCAGATCATAGGCTACACCATATCATTCTTTGATAGTCTTTTAGATTTCAACTTGATGAATGATGAAAGAATATAATTTATTTTTAATTTAAATAAATCAATCAAATTACAATGTGTGATCTGTATGTAAATTACAGTTCTCCATCCATTTGACACTTTTCCTTTCAAGTCATCAAAGACAACAACAACAGCCACCACCAAGTATCCCATTATCCAATTCGATTGGTTTTTTACTTTACTTTACTTTACTTTCTTAATGATCTCAAATGGTTCTAATCAATTCCAATCAAAAAACAGTGTCTACTTCAAATCGATCACCTATCAAATTAGAATTACCTCAACTTTCAATCACTCAAGCTGCTCATGCAAGTAGAGAGCGTTGGAAGTTAGATTTAGCAAACCTACTTAAAAATGCTAATCATCGATTTGCCGATTTAGCTTGGACTATTGCTCCTCATTCAAAAGAACAGATTTGGGCTCATAAAGGTGAGTGGTTTTTTTGGATAAATTCGGATATGATTTCAAAACCTGACTTGAACCTTCTTTTTTCTCAATAGCTATCATTTATGCTAGAGCCGGTGGTCAATTTCAACTAAAATATCTTTCTTCACCTGCACCAACACCTCATTCTCGAATACCACCTTTACCATCAAATGCTTCATCTGTCTCAATCTCTCCCTTTTCGACCTCTTTACGATCTGTTACTCCTCAATCTACAAGAAGACCTACTTCTCCTGGTGCCAACAGTTTACATTCTCTTTCTAATTCAACTCGTCAAGTCTCTATTCTCAATGGAACCGATCCTACACTCTTTCAATCTATCCTTGAAGCTCTTTATACGGCTAATGGACTTTCAGAAGTCTTTTCATTCCTATTCGATGATCATACTTCCGGTGATGGCCCAGAAGCCCGCACTGATAAACTTCGCAGAGTCAGTCTTTTGTAAAGCTTGATGAACACACTTTTGATCTCACTTTCTTCCATCCTCTTAAACTCAATTACCCCTTCTACCTTTGTTTTCCTTCACCTAGGATCTACTCTACATGTGGCGCTCAAAACTTTATTCCGATTGTCACATCATTTTAGTTAGTGAAGAAGGTTTGGATAACACGGAGGATGGAAATCAAACTACCGAACAAGCCGTCTTCTCAGCTCATCGTTCGATCCTCTGCAGTCGATCACCCTACTTCTCATCACTTCTCTTAGACCCTTATGCTGATTCTAGCAAGCGTGTCTTCACTCTGGCTTCACCTCCCTTCACACCTGCCTCATTGCATTTCTCATTAGGCTATCTATATTGTGGTACACTCGAATTCTCAAACAGGACATTTGATTTAGCAACAGCAATGCAAATTTGGAGAAGTGCTCAATACCTTGGTTTGGAGTTACTTAAAGAAGAAGTAGAAGCGAAGATTTCAGAGATGTGTCACAACTTCCAGGATAATTGCAAATCTTGTATGAGTAGGATAGGTCGGGTTTATGCCTTTTCATTGGCCTTGGATGTCAATAGCAAACGTCTTGAAAGATTGGCCGAACCGTTTGTGGTTCAATACTTTGGGCTTATTTGGAATAAGGCGATCGGGGAATTACACTACGGAGCTCAAACCAGGATTGTCGACCTGGTCTGCTCCAGTATCGATCCTAATACCGTCATCGATGCGATTCGCTCTTCAAAACGTCTCAAAGAACGTTTAGCAAACGAACGTTCGGATTGGTCCGATCATCTGTTATCTATGTTAGAGCCTATAGATCAACAGATTGCTCTTGTCTTACAACGGAAATTTCCGGCTGTGGTGACCTCAAAAGGGTTCTTGGACTTGCTAGTCGGTGTTGGATTCTCAAATGATGTGTTAGAACGAGCATTAATCATCTTGATCGCACAACTTTCAGAAGAGACAGCAGCAGAGACTTATCAAGTTTTGGTCGGACAAGTCTTACTACGTGAGGATGGTCTTCCAATGGATGCAAGAGTGATCGTAGAAGACGCTAAGGCGAGTGTGATTAAGTATCTCAAATCACGATGGATGAATGTACGATCTTTGAATGGATTTGATCCTTTAGAAAATTGGGCTTTGAAGGAAATCTCTGATGGTGATTATCATCTTTCTAGCTAATTCAAAGCCGCATACTGATTGCGTTGTATTTATTTCACAGAGATTGGGGTCACAGTTGACGACCTCTTGCTTTCTAACGCTACCTCAAACGCTCCGACAACCAAAACGGGCTTGCGCGTGACATCAACTGCTGCAAAAGATGACAATAATGTCGAGAAGCACGTCATCAGTCCTGCCTCACTGCGGGCTTCTGTACTCTGTCGCAATGCATCTCGACAGGAAGCTACACCTACCCCAAGTGTCTCTGGCAGGGTGACTACCAAATCTACTAGCTCAGCTTCCACGGTCACCACCAATCGACATCACCTCTCAAATGTCACTAACAACTCACCTAGCCCCTCAACCTCCTCTTCGCTCGTGTCACGACCAAGACCGAGCATTGATAAACAAAAGGCTCTTCTGCCCTCTGTCATCACTGCCACTCGGCGAGAGCCAGAAAGTGGGTCGATCGTAAGCTCCTCAATGGCACGTCGACCGTCGGTCCGATCAAATGAGACCTCTGCTTCAACTTCATCTTCATCCGCCTTGTCACCTAAATCGGCGCCAGCTGGGCTCACTAAACCTCAGCAAAGAGCAGTGTCTTCCGGCACTACTTCATCTCAAAATCCACCATTACCTCCGATCCCTAAATCAGCCAATCTTCATTCACCGCGGATCTCTACCAATTCAAGAGCTTCCAGCCCAACTCCCAGCGTTAATTCCGTAAGCTCCAAATCTGTAGGCAAACGCTCTACATCAGTGGTTGGCAGAGCAAGACGACCATCTGACATGACGACATCAAAGCCCACTACTACCGAGTTGAAACCGGTCAAAGTTCCTCGTACGCGAACTGTCACCGGAACCTCAACGACATCCATTCGGTCTACTGCATCTGCTACTCCAAGCCGCGTGCAACCTATCTCCACAACACCAAATGGTCGCAAATCGTTCAGCAAGCCAGATACGTTACGCAAAACACCGTCAACTCTCTCCATGCGGTCTGATGCATCGAACGCGACGGTAGGAGCAGTTTACAAACGGCGGCCCAGTGCGGCAGCCAAGACTCCTACATCTCACACCTTTTCTGAAACGCCCCCAATGACGCCACCGGTGGCTACCATCTTTAAGAAAAAAAATCCACCTACGGTCACTCTCGCAGCCAAACGACCTGATCGACTACGAACCACTAGTGCGACCGCTCGTACGGGTGCTGCTGCCACTGTTCTTCGTACTCCTCAACCTCTCCCGGTCCCCCCACGACCTAGCTCAGTGACATCAGTACGGACAAATGCCTCGACAAAAACAAATGGAGCAACCAAAGCTTCGGCTATAAAGTCACAGCCCGGTTCCAATGGAACAGCCAAAGTTGTGAAAACTAAATCTAAAGATTCCACAGCACTGATGCCAACAGCACCAAGTGTGAGGGCGAGAACTGTGTCGACAAATTCAGTTACACCTGGTGTACGTGCTCGGATCATGTCAAGCAAGGCACCATCTCCACTTGTTACGCAAACCACTCGACAGCGAAAATCTAGTGCTGTGAGTGAAGCTATACGTACACCAAGAGCCACTAAGGAGTTCAAAGAGTCCAAAGCGCAGACAGAAGAAGATTCAAAGTCAGAGCATGAACCAGGACACCAATCACAAGGCTCGAATGCTTCCAATTCTACACTACGTCTTGGCTTGAATAAAGGTACCACACCACAACAAACGATCATTGTCACCCCATCCTCTTCACCATCTCTTCATCGAATCTCAGCCAATACAGTTGTCCCACCCATACCCCAACCAGGTGGACCCTTACCAGGATTTCCACTTTTGGTAGGAATCCCATGCGTAGTAGCCACTACGACTACCTTACCAGATGGAATGGTTCAACCTATCAAATTTAGAGCAGTAGTGAAATATTTGGGTAAAACGTTTTTTGGGTCAGGTGAATGGGTAGGAGTCGAAGTAGCCGAAAAGGAAAATATGCCAGAAAAAGACTGGAATGAAGGGATGATTGATGGAGTGAGGTATTTTGAATTAGGACAAGAATCGATGGAATCGAAGACTCGATTGATGAGAAACTTATCAGCTACGCCATCTGGAGCCGGAGGAGTTGAACGAAACTCACCTTCTTCTAGACTTGGATCACCTGCTAGTGGGAATGGAAGTATGAATGGAAGTGAATTTGGGGTGGGAGTGGGAAATGGATTAAGACCTTCGATGATGAGTGCGAATAGTAGTCGTAGTTCGAGTAGATTGAAACATGTTGGATCGGATGAAGAAATGAGCGGGATCTCGAATGGATCAGTACCTACTAGAGGATTGTTTGTTAGACCTCATGAAGTGATTTTTGTTTTTTAAGAAGGGAGTTTGGAAAGATGCAAAAAGATTTGAGAAAGTTTGGTGATGAGGGGTTTGATGAATTGATGAATTTTTTTTTGATTTTCAAATTCATTTATTTTTTTTGTTTGTTTGAGTGATTGAGAGTTTCATTATTATCATTTTTTCATTTGAATTCTTTCGTTTTCAATCATTCTTTTTTTTGGACTTTTCTTTCTATATATATATATATATATATATATACATGTTTGACTTTTTTCTTTATTGATGATTAATGATTTAATGGTTTTACAAGAGAAGAGAGAGAGAGGGGTTTTTTTTTTGATTAATTCTTATACTCCTACAGACATACAATTTCTTTTTTTTTTGATACACGCACGTTTTGATCATTTTCATTTTCTTTTTTATTTATTATCTTGTTCAACTTTACATATAATAATTTGAAACCTTAAAATCGAAAACTAATCGTATTCACAAAGTTTTTCTTTTTCTTTTTTCCTTTTTCCTTTTCTTTTTTGGTTTTTGGTTAGGTTAAATGATAGAAGGTTAGAAGAAGAAGAAAAAAAAAGTTAAATATGATTATATAGAATCAAGTGAGATTTTAGATTTACTTAAGTAGATGTTTTTGATTATAATGGTTTTTTTCTTTTGATTTTATGGTTTTTGTGATTCTTTTATCATCATAAGTATTTTAGATTTTATAATGAATGCAGGAAATCATGATGAAATATATATATATATATAGTTTTTTTTTATATTGGAGAGATGAATTGATTGATAAAGTTGATTATGTAGAGTGAAGATGAAGATCAAATCTGATGGATGTAAATCATCAAAAAAAATTCATCAATCCTCTACAAAGGCCTAATACCCCCCCAAAGCCTTTTTTGGAAATTTTTGCTTTCCTTTTTCTTCCCCATGTTTCAATTGGTTCCCAATCTGGGTATTGTGGTAAGTTATGTTGATCAGAGTTGATGGCCTGGTCTGGGTGGGAACAAGAGATGTCCAGATACTGTCCAAAATGTGTCAGAATGGAGGTTGGGTTGTGTATATGGGATGCTTCATGTAGTTTCCCAAAGGTGATTTATGCAAGCTTTGTGGGAAGAAACATCAGTTTACATGGCCCTCTGGCTCATGTCTGGACAGTAAACAGTCAAAATCATGAGATTCTCTAACAAATACCGGCTTTGGTGGAGATGCTCTAAGTGTCCAGCATGTGAAATGTAGATGATCTACACAGTGGGAGAGTCTTAGAATATACCTTTTTGGGAAACCTGACCTTCTTTAGAAAAGAATTGACACTGACCAAAAGAAATCAGATTTCCTACTTCCCACTGCCAATTACCTACTTTCACCTTCATATATATATTACTATAAGACACAGGTTGTGGGGTGAAATTAAGGACCAATGAGACCTTACCAGAGGCTTGAACCAAATCCACAGACAAAGGTAATTGGACACTGACACATGGCATGAGTATAAGAAGTGCTGAGTGCATAAGTAGGCACAGGGTCCTTAAAGCCCAAGGGCCCGTTTGGTACAGCTTAAAAAAACTATTATTTTGAAATTTGACTTCAAAAAGCCAAATTTCAAAAAGTCCATTTGGCACTGGATTTTGAGCCCCTTTCATAAGCTCTTATGGGTACCATAATAGCTTATTTTGTCTATTATAACAATGGACCAACTAGTCAATTATTTTCCCAATAATAGCTTATTCAAGCCCCATTTTCATATTTTTTCCCCAAAAACATACAAGTCCCCGCTTTCATGCCCCCCTGTCCTCACTTCAAACTGCACCAACCTCATCCTCAAAAACCACACTCAGAGGTTTGACATGGGATGTTTGGTTGCTGTGCTAGTTGGGCGCGGTCTAGAGCAGCCACCATCAACAGATCAATGATTTCTTGATTGTGATCTACAGGATTACTTTCTTCAGATGAAGGAGAATCAAGAAGCGGATCTAACTCTCTCAAAGAGTCCAAGGAATCAGACATATGTGCTGATTTGTGATGATTCAATAGTTGTGATGACTGAGCAGATGCATGATTTAAAAAGATAAGTTGACTTTCAAACAGTCAACAAGCCTTTCTGCTTTTGACTTTCAAATGAATTACCACTTTTTGGTGCCTTTAAGTCAACTTTTCAATAAAAGTCAACTTGAAACAAAATTTGACTTTCCAAGCCCGGAAATTTGGTACCTTTCAAAAAGTACAAACTTCCATAAGCTATACCAAATGGGCCCTAAAAGTATTGTAGTTTTCTTTTCTCCACCAAAAAAATCTATGTTAAAAGAAAGTTGGGATTTATTTGACTTTGAGTACCACTATTGTATTTTATCCACGGTGGGAGATTCTATGCCAAGTGTCCACCATGTGAAAAGCAGATAACCTACTGTGGGACTTAGTTTGCAGTCAAAGTTTTTTCTGCATAAGACTCCCTCTTTCCATACAATCTTTTCCTGATCTCCTCATTGTTCCTGATTTTCTATAAGTAACAGCAAAGTATTTTTTCTCTCTTTCTCTGTCATCATTCATTCTAATTATAACTGCCTCTAGATATCCTTACCATATGTCATCCTAGCCTCACCTCCTGAAACTCCCACTACACAATCATCTCCAGTCATTCCACCTTTCCATGAACCTATCAGAATGGTCTGTAGGATGTAGGTGTAGCATGGAAACATAATCCAGAAACTTTCATAGGTTGGAAATGTTTTCAGGCGTGGTATGCCTGGTTGAGATTCAGGCAGAAAATGGAAAGAGCTTTGAAGTTGGACTGTTGGAATCCTTTTTATGAATGAATCACAGCCATACCACGTCTGGAACCACTTCCAAACCATCACAGTTTCTGGGGATTGGAAAGTCCAGATCAGGTCCTGATGCTCCATAACCTTGAGTGTACAGTAGCTAAAGGCTAATCTGTGCTACCTTTCACCACTAGCTGTAGGACTGGTCCCAAATTGTTGAGGGTCTTTTAGGAAAAGATAGCTACCAGATAGATAATTATTACCATAGGCCAGGTACCCAGGACCTTAAAGTAGGTATTTGAAGCTTTGAGGTGAGTACTTAAGGCCTTATGGTAGATAAAGTAGGGTCTTAAGCACCCCATAGGGAAGCCGCCAGGGCACGTAGCCTATGTCTGTACCCAGATGTTGACCACCAAGAGACAAAAAATGCTTCACAGGCTGTTAAATAGACAGATTAAGCTCCCACACCTGCTTCTACCTATGCAGTTTTCTATTTGAAATGGTGGTGGTGGAGTGTCTATCATTGAGCTCACAAACAAAATCCGGCTTGGAACGGTGCAGTGTAGTACAGAGTAGCCTTTAGCTACTCAGTGCTGGGCACAGTGGAATGGCAGGGGGTGATTCTGTGTTTGGGATTGTAGGAGGCAAGGTTGGGATGGGGTGAGGATATCTAGACACAGTTTTAGCAACAATCAGAAAATTGATGATCATCCTGTCATCACTGGCATTTTTTACACAGTACCTATGTCTTTTTCATGACATTTCAATCAATAGATAACAAGTGATCTACAAATGAAAGACTCTGGAGTTCTTGAGTCCTGGAAAAATAGCCTCATGGTAATGACTTTGAAAGATTCAACTTGATTGTTACAATTTGAGACACTCATTTTCATCAAAGAGCACTCCACAAAGCAGGTATTTCAATGGTGTGCTACATATGTGGCTCTGTGGCAATGATGACTTATAAGCATGTCCATACATACTTTGATTTCTGTTCCATGCCACCTTACTCCACATCAAACAAATCATGGGCTGAGAATTCTCATGGTTTAGTTTTTGGCCTGTTAAATAAATTATAAAGGGACCATCTATTTATTTTTGCTGAAAATCATCACTCACACTGCCAGAGATTAATCCCACATAACTTACACTCAAGAACATTTTTTCTGACTATTCCACACTTCAACTTTTGCTCTCAGTAAGGCTGTAGGCTTTTCCTTGGTTTGTTTTGCTTTTTATTTGACTTGTAACGGTTCTCGATGGTTTTCTCGTCGACCGTGAGCGCTTCCAAAGGTGCACACTTGGGTCAATAACTCACAACGCTTTACTCACTCGTACATTAATCCTTCAAGGGAGAATTCTGACTTCTAACCACCACGGTTAACTTTTGTGCAGTGACTGCGCAATCGCGTCTTCGCTTTTTCGTCAAACACCTTCCTACCACCTTTCTACCCATCTTTCAACTACTATAACCCCTTCTATCGACCTCAGAATCCTCTCATGCCTCCTGCTTCCCCGTCTCTTACCCGTGATAATCGATTCGACCCAAAACGAGCGCGATCGGACGCGTCGAACACGCGAAAGAACGCGATGGACATCGCTGACTTGGACATGGACGAGACCTCGACTGCCCCCCCAGAATCGACTCTACGACCAGAGAACATGTCTATGAACGAACTCTGGAAGTATATCACGACGAACAACAAGCTCGAAAATGGAGACGTCGTGGTTCCGGCCAACCTCGTACATATCATGTCGGCCCTAATGATCACCATGCAGGAAACTGCACTGAGACTCAATGCGCTAGAAGCCAGGTTCCAAGCTTCTAACGACTCCTCACCACGTTTAGAAAGACTCGAACAGCAACTAAAGAACTTACTAGACGCGCAACGAACGCAAGCTGCCCCTCAACCCAACCCGAATGCATTACCAGCTAAGCCAAAATCTTGGGTTTCTGCAGCAGCTGAAGGACTGACGATCACGTCAAAGCGGACCCCACTCGCACCTCCACCTAACCAGATGATCAACGCGTTTCGACCTAGTCAAGTAATCATTAGGAGTACAGAAGGAAGAAAGCCCTTCGAAGGAGTGAAAGCCACGGAGATTGTAAAACGCGTAAACTCGGCGCTAGCGCAACTAGAGGTTAAACTGGCAGGCAAGAACATCGAAGTCAAAGGGGCAGCCAGTCTGCCATCAGGAAGCATCAAATTATTTACGACAACACGTGCTGAAGCAGATTGGCTGCTCGAAAATAGAACCATGTGGTCCACTTTAGCCGACCCAGACCTGATTACATCTCCGATGGTGTTCCCAGCAGTTATCGACTCGGTTCCGATGGAATACTATACGAAGATTGAAGAAATCAAAGAAGTCTTATCGGAACAAAACCCGATCCCTATTGAGATGATTCACTCAATTCGATGGCTGAGCAAACCGTACCCTAATCAGAGAAGTGGTTCTGTCCTAATCAACCTTCTAGACAAAGAGCTGACAAACAAAATGATTCGGGGATCGGTGTACTTTGAAGGGAACAGCTTGAGGATCAGAGCATGTAAAAAGAGCAGGGTACAGTGCTACCGTTGTCAAGAGCCGGGCCACATTAGTATGCAATGCAAAAATGAATTTTTCTGCAGAAATTGCGGCGCCAACCATGACTCTAGAACATGCCAGATCCCCCAAACTGCCCGCCCTCATTGTGTCAGATGCGTAGACATAGCCTTACACCCTGAAGCCCAGATCGACAAGACCAGTGAGAAATATGCTCACTCAGCGTCAAGCACTAACTGCCCTATCAGATCCAAAAGTCTACAACCAACACCACCGAAATCATGTTAAGAAACACCGACACGACAGGCCCAAGAAGTTCTACTTTTCTTTCTCCTCCTAATCCCCCCCAACTACCCTCGGTAGTAGCACCCGACCACATAGACACTGATGACATTTTTGAATCCACAGAAAACTCGAACCTAACCATAGCCCAACTCAATTGCTTCAACGGTAAAATCATCACAATGAATCTACTGGCTAACAATAATTTTTCCATACTTATATTGCAGGAACCGTGGATTGATCCACACACATTACGACTACCGCCACACCCAGCTTGGCACGATTTCACGCCTTACGACTATAAAGCAAGAACCTACAACGAGAAACCACGGACAGGCATCTATGTCACAAAGAGGATACCGTCATGGTTGATCACTCTACTCCCCAGCAAATCGGCGTTGATAACGGCACTCGAAGTAAAACTCCCCGTAGGACGTTTACCTAAGATCCGTGTGATATCCGCCTACAACCCCCCAACTCACAACACCGGCCTACCAGTCTTGAAAGAATGGCTCAGTACCCACAACGACCGAAGAACGGCATCAATAATCGGAATGGACGGTAACCTGCATCACCCAAGCTCGAATCCGTCTAGCTATTGGCACACTCACCCGCGCGCTAAGGAGCTGATAAAAATGTGTGGTAGCTCAGGGTTTCAGGTTATATCGCAGAAGCACATCCCGACATTCTACCCACGAGCACGGAATGCCAGGCCTACAACGCTCGACCTCACTTGGGCCAACTTTGAACTCAACAAACGTCCAATCAAGACCCTAACGTGTAACGAAAATTACGGTTCAGATCACCAACTCCTACTCACAACAATCCAACTAGAAGAAAACTTACCAGAAAGAACTCACAACACAGCGAGGTTCGAAACGATAGCGAAAAATAGCTTTTGCGATGACCTGGAGAACCAGCTAAGTTCCTTCCCAGAAGTTATTCAGTCGACAACAGAAGTTGACACAGGAGTTAAATTTATAACAGATGCAATTAAAGGAGCCTTCCAACGGCAAGGCAAAACCGTAAAGACAAGTAATCACCGCCACAAAGCGTGGTGGGACGAGGATAAACTACGACCTATTTTGAAGGAGAGGAATAGAGCACGTAGGTGGATGATCTTAAGTGGAAGCCAGAGTGCTAAACAATGCTACTGGACGTGGAACGAATATGCCAAAGGAACCATCAACGAGTTGAAACGTAACCACTGGAGGACTTTCCTAGCCAAAGCTAGCAACAGCCTCTCTTTCAAGGCTTTCAGATACACCACGACCCAAGTAACGAACACGGTAGCCCCTCTATACAGACCGGATAGGACATTGGCGACAGACAAAAATGAACAAGCTGAGTTGCTCTTTAAAGGCACATCAGTGGTTCACAATGTCTGCGACGAATCTGACATCACGGAGAGACAACTCTCATCTTCCCAGCAGGATTTCCCTCCCATCACTGAACACGAAATCGAAGTAATATTACAGAAGGTCCCTTCGAAACGGGCAACTGGGGGCGACGAAGTCTCAAATGAGATTTTAAAACTAGCTAAGTCCCTTTTGCTACCCCATCTGATCACCATATTCAACACATGCCTGAAATTAGGCTATTTTCCCAGAGCGTGGAGAACCGCAACCACAGCGATCCTACGGAAAAACGACAAAGACGACTATTCAGAAGCGGGCGCTTACCGGCCCATAGCGCTCTTGAGCTGCCTGGGAAAAGTGCTAGAGACGATTATCACCAGGAGAATTGCACACTGGGCTGAAACACACCAGATCTTGGCGCAAGGCCACATGGGAGGGAGGAGACAACACAGCACCGATGATGCGTTTGTCATCCTCACTTCTTGGATTCACCAGAAATGGAGGGAAGGTAAAGTGGTCTCAGGATTATTTCTTGATGTGAAATCAGCTTACCCATCTGTCCATAAGAAAAGATTGCTAAATACGCTTAGACTGAAAAAATGCCCAGATTACATCATACAACAAATAGGTTCTTTCCTCGACAACAGGACAACCAACCTACGACTACAAGATTTCCTATCCGAAGAATTTACCATCGAAGACGGACTACCGCAGGGGTCACCCCTCTCGGTGATACTATACATCATATACAACTCATCTTTGCTGATTGATGTCGAAGTTTCTTTACAGGCAAACAAGATGTCGTTAGCATTCATCGACGACGTGACACACCTCATGGCAAGCAAAGATGTGGACCTCAACATCCTCGACCTAGAAGAAGAAGGCGATAAATCCTTGGAATGGGGCAAAAAACATGGAGCTATCTTTGATCAAAAGAAAGCGCAACTCATGCATTTCACCCACAAGAAACACTCAAACCCGCATCTAATGTTTGGGAACCAGAGGCTAACCCCTCTGACATCCGAGCTCCGATGGCTAGGCCTGTGGCTTGATCCCAAGCTGAATTTTGGAGCGCACATACGCCGAATGCACCAACGGGGGAATGCGACAATAGCCCAACTAGGCAGGATCAGCCGGTGCTACCATGGTCTGAATCCGAAGGAGACGAAGAACCTCGTAACGGCCATATTGAAACCAAGGATTCTGTTCGGGAGTGTAGTTTGGTTCACCACCCGAACAGAAGGTAAGGTCTCGAAGATTTTTAACCTCCTTCAAAACGCAGCAAATAGACTAATACTAGGAGCTTTTAAGAGCTCGCCAGCGGACCACATGTACTACGATACTAACATGATTACGTTCAAAGATCTAGCCATCAGATATCATCACAATTACATATACAAACGACTTACGACGCCGTCAAATCACCCATCACGACGAATACTCCAACAAGAATTATTGACGCTGCCAGCTACGCACCTAAGCCCCATACACCGACTATTAAGGAAAACTGACATCATTTTACCTGACAGACACACTTTCGAAACGATTTATCCATACCCGGAACCACCGTGGGTAGAACCACGGTGGACAGTAGAAAACATAGGATGCAAACGAGAAACAGTGAAGGATCGGATCCCAGCACAAATCGAAGAAGAACGGAATCGAGGAGCCTGTGTAACCTTCACAGATGGATCGTTCATACCAGAAGTAGGAGGCGGTGCGGCCATCGCAATGGAGGGACGAACAGCGGGCCACGCCTATGGACCTATAGAGGGAATCTCCAATTACGAGATGGAAACAATGGCTTTAATGATTGCATTGGTTCAATTTAAACAAATAACTGACGCGTCACCTGATCGTTTCACATCCCTAGCAATTTTTAGCGATAGCCAGGCGGCACTAGACCTCTTAGCAAAACCGCTACAACCTGAATCGCTCCAATACTTAACCCGATTTCTATTACGATCCTACAAGACCATATCACCACAATTTCAAATACGACTCTATTGGACGCCCGGCCATGAAGGCATCACACTGAATGAAGAGGTGGACCAAGCAGCGAAACTCGCAGCAGAAGGCGACACAACGCCAATGATGCTACCCATGGGGCTGGGAGGTCTTTTACGACACACAAGGAGTGTATTTAACCGAAGGGGAGCTGTTACTATTAAACCATACAAGACAAAAGCGAAATGGATAGCTGACGCACTTAACTCTTTAGAAAAAGGCGATGCGGCAGCGATTTTCCAGCTGAGATGCGGACACTGTCCCTTGAAGAAGTTCTTACACCGAATAGGAGTTGAACAGGACAACAAATGCGGGGGGTGTTTTGCAACGGAAACACCAGCCCACTTCCTGATCTACTGCAGGAAGTACACCAAACAAAGGCACGCCTTTAGGAAACAACTGAAGGAAGAAAAAATCAAAGTCAATTTTAATTCAGCGACAGCACTACTAGACACGCCCAAAGTGTATCCTCATTTGGCACAATTCATCCAGGCAACAGGGAGGTTCTCACACCTGAAATCATACTTAGATGACGAAAAATAAATCAGCAACAATTATGCCCATGTCTCTCTTATCTCTATGTGGAATATTTTTCTGTTTTTCTTTCTCTTTTTCCTTTTCTTTTTCTCCTTTACCTATGTGCCACACTGAGTCTACTGTAAAGGCTTAGTAGTCCGGTACAGCAGAAAACCCAAAAGAAGTTGTAACAGTTTCACTTTACAGTACACACATGTAGTTAAATAGTGCGATATGTGAAATCAAAAGCACTCAAAATTAAACAAAAAAAAAAAAAAAAAAAAAAAAAAAAAAAAATTAATCCTTCAAATTGAGTTACCAGGAGCATCACGTTGTGACGTAGCTTCACGACGGCCCCCGTGAGTCCCGGTCCGTGACCAAGTCTCACAGTAATGTCGCATCTGAGTTTTAACCCGAAGCGTGGGGTGGGCACGGCAGGGTCGTCGGTACTACTGCGGACTGCGCTGACGAGACCTAACTAATCAAATTGCTAGACCTAACAATTGGATGATGATACCATTGAATGTGGCGTGAGTGGGGCTTATCAAAAGTTGTACACTCCGTCCTGCCCTATAAACCTCATCCATCCCTCGACGACCACCTCAAGATTCGATGGCTTCGACGTTGGTCTCTATTCCCTAGCGTTATCATTCATCAGCAATGGCTCTCACCTCTAACCAAGATAATTGTTTTCCTCCTCAGTTCAGTCCCAACCGCACAGGACGTGCTCGTTCCTGAAACTCTTCTCAAAAAGCGAAAGATCAATGAAAAGACCCGAGAAGAGAAGATTGCCAAGGCCATCGAGGCTCGCAAGGTTAGTAGCAGGTCACTTACTCTAGCACTCTTTAATTTCTTCACTGGCTATGATGGACACAACAACTCTGGCTTAGCGCCTCAGAAACGCAATGCTTAAAACTTTTGTACAATTATACCATCTTTCGGGTCTGAGCCACTGTGAAAATCGATGATTTGTATCTCGATCTCCTGCTGACAGTTTTTTTAACAACTTGATAGGCCCGTAAGGCTCAACGTCAAGTCGTCTTCAAGCGTGCTGAACAGTATGTCAACGAGTACCGACGTAACGAGCGTGAACAGATTCGTCTTCGACGTGTCGCCAAGGTAAGCAATCTTCTCGACCTCTCCTCGCTTCCAGTCTTTGCTGACTTTTCTTGTCGTTTGTTTAGGCTGCTGGTGACTTCTATATACCAGCAGAGCCCAAGGTCTACTTCGTTGTCAGGCTGAGGGGGTGCGTCCTTAGCCCTGTCTAGGCCACCTTTCCATCATTCAAGAGCTGACCGAAGTTCGCCGTTACTCCCATTCGATGCCCCGCAGTATTAACAAGCTTGCTCCTAAGCCACGAAAAACCCTTCAACTTCTCCGATTGTTGCAAATCAACAATGGTGTCTTCATCAAAGTTACCCGTGCCACCACACAGATGCTCCAACTCATCGAGCCTTACGTCACTTACGGGTTTGTTTCGGTTTATGTGATTTCTTAGGTTACATGTCTCTGACTCGCATGTTTTTGAACAGAGAACCCAACCTCAAGACCGTTCGAGAGTTGATCTACAAGCGTGGTTACGGAAAGATCAACAAGCAACGCATTCCCTTGTCCGACAACGCCATCATTGAGGAACACTTGGGCAAATACGGTATCATCTCCATTGAAGATATCGTTCACGAGATCATCACTGTCGGACCCAACTTCAAACAAGTCAACAACTTCTTATGGCCTTTCAAACTCAGCAACCCTACCTCTGGATTCAAGCCCAGGAAATTCAAGGCCTTCATTGAGGGTGGTGAAACGTCAGTAGTTCTCCCCCTCACATGATTCTGAATGACTATTTTACTCACCTGATCTTTTTTCTGACTGTAACAGTGGTAAGCGTGAACACTTCATCAACAACTTGGTCCGAAACATGAACTAGGTCGCAATGAATTATCAAAATCAAAATTTGCTTCGATCACCTTGCTATTCTTCATGGTTGTTCCCAGTTTATGCAATCTCACGAGTCGTATCTCAATGTATGCCACCATGTCTGATAAAGGCGCAGCCTATCTTGAGTCGTCACCCTTACGGCTTAATGTTTTCGCCAGGGCTCCCCTTCTTATGTACCCATCTCCCCAGCGTACATGTGTTGAGATTATTAAGAATGGTCATACTTGACAACTGGGTTGCCCTTTGCGTTTCCCTAAAGAAAATGTACACCTGTCCCTTGTGCTCTCGACTTTGCGATCCAGACCGAACTCACGAGATTCATTCCCCGAGCCTTGAGCTATATATATTTGCTCTGATCCCGCATATAATGCTCGCGTGCATTTGAACTGGGAGTCTGAGAGCCGTCTGTGTACCAAGATGTTCAGCATCACTTTCTAGTACAATGCAACTTTACTGAGCCATGCCAAATTTGACAGTGGTAGACTCGGACTCACTCGGGTCCTCAATAAAGTTGATACAATCCCATAGCTCATGTCCTATGCGATCCCCATCGAAGATAAGCTAAAGCTCAAATGCACTCGTAGGGAGCTTAGCTAAGCCTACATTGAAGATGAGCCAAGATGAGATTGAAACATTCCACCGCATCTTCATTCCACCGCATCTTTGGATTCTCAAAGACTCCCCTTCAGCTTTATAGAACAACGTTGTAAGAATAACAAAAACAAGGAAATTGGAAATTGAAGATCAAGGTCTTAAGAATACAAAGACCTAATAATGCTTTATCAAATGAAAATCAAGATTTAAATCAGTTTGAAAGTTATGTTTGTAGCATGGATGTACATATGTATGTAGATTTTTACAAGACTGATGCTCGGAATCGATGTTAAGTTTGATAAAAAGACAAGTGTTTTAATTCAGTTCTATATCTCGTCTTGTTTGTTTAAGATAAATTAAAGCTTGAAAAAGTATTAAGATATCAATCGAAAGTTGAAAGACCGCACTATAGAACGTAAGTAAGTTTATAAGATGAGTTACAATTCCAAATGTAAATTGAAATCTCGAGAAAAAAAAAATCTATTCGTTGCGTACCATACTTTGAATTGAAGGCTATTGTTTGGTTGGAGAAAGAAGTAAATGGTTTTGAAGCCATCTCCACCTAGCCATCCTAATAGAACTGATACTCGAAATCCTACCAGTGATTTACGCTGATAATTGGTGATGAGTTGTGGGATAGGTAACTAAGAGTTTATCGATCAGATGATCGGAAGAGAGCAACGTAAGTAAACCTATGAAATCTTCTCAAGGAAGGCAATTGAATCAGATTATCAAAAGTCAAACTCACAGTACTTTCCAATCCTAAGGCAATATAGCCAGTACTCTCAACATACCATCGGTATTTATGCAAAAGCAGGAATAATGCTGTATGTATGACCACTAGGATCGCTAGAAACTCGCAGTGTAAACCAAACGTACTCCAATTCCAAAAGTTACAACAATACTTGGATCGAATCGAATCCTTTGATGAGCTCGAGATTAGTTCTGGGATTTCTTCGGCAGTTGAAGCTAGATGACCAATCCCAATCGGACTTGAAAGTTCTTCTTCTGATGAACTTTCATCTCTTATAAATGATTGATTTTCTATAGAAGGAGATTCTAAATTTTCATGTCTTGATAATGAATCGTTGGAAGAAGAAGAAGTTGAATGAGAAAATCTTAAACAGATTTGAAGTAAGATAAGTTGAGTTAAAATCATTAAAATCGATTGAATTAATAAACCAATTTCAAATCTTTCACCAAACCAATAAAAAATTCTAGTAATATTGGAGATTCTAGACTTTGAAAAAAGTTTAATTTTTTTTAAGAAGCAAGAAAAAAAAATTGATTAATTTTCTAATAAAAAACACCCCTCTTTTTTTAGTGCTTAAATCATTTTATGAAAGAAAGAAAGAATTGATTTTTTTTTTCAAAAACGAACAGAAGTACTCCACAAATTTCACGAGAGAATCCATCTGAATTACGTCTTTTGAGAATAGAAACTGATCAGGTAGAAAAAAAAAACCATTAGTTATTAATTTTTTTTATTTTTTTTTGAGAAGTAAGAAAGTAAACAAACTATATTGATCCAAATAAACCAAAGGAGGACCTATGGCTAATGGATCACATATAACATTTCAAATTAGTTTATGCCGAAGATCGATTGAATGGTCAATAAACTTACCCATGCCACAGCTTGCTAGAGTGTTGAGCCAAGTCATATCTGTCTTAAAGGTTTGTTTTCTTAGTGATGATGAGTTTGATAAGTGGATGAATGAGATGAATGCGGTGGTGGTAGGTGACGTGATCACATATATGCGTGTTCAAAACTCGTGAGTCGTTTGGATGTCCATCGGAGCTCGGTATCCGAGATGTCTTCGGATATTGACCCCTTGCTCTCATTGCTATTGAGTTTGAAATTGACTCAACTTCTAAGGCTGGATCTAACTCAACACCTCATCATCTTCAAAAGCCTGTTTGGACAGGTTTGAAAGTATCTATAGATATTTTGAAATAAGTTCACCACCAATCTTCTCAACTTTTCTGGGTAAAGCTAGTCAAGGTTTGTGAAATTGACCGTACCTGGTTAAAAGACTTGATTGAAATGTCCACAAGATCCTAATGTTTTTTTACCCTCTTTCTTGTATAATTCAAGAAAATCTCAAGTTTTTGATACCTATACTATGAATAAAAAAACCCTGTTTATTGATGATGAGCACTTAAAGGTCAATTAAGATTAATCAAACTCTTAGTGGTCTTGAATGTATAAAGTAAAATAATCTTGGGGAACGTTCACTTAAGCAAATTATGACCAGGAATCACATTCTGTAAAATTTTTGAGGGCAAAATGAGTGATGCACAACCAAATCCTCAAATTGTGGAGAATGTGTTTTTTCACCCAAAATTGCTTAAGTGAACCTACACTTGATACATCTCTGAACAAATACAACTTTGTAAAGATGAAGTATGTAGTATTGAGCTGAAATCATGGAACTTGACTCCTATTAAGATACACAATCTCCTCAAAACCTGTGGTCTTCACTCACACACATTTGATCGTCATCTGAAAAACTATACAGACTATTCAAATTTATCTAAAGTCTTTGAATTTGAGAAAAAACCTTGATTGAATATTTTGAAAAGTATCAAGGTCTAATAAGTTACAATTTAAATTCAAATAGGTATGAGATTTAGAAGAATAATACAAGATCATATAAGTAATTTTCAGTTTTAATTTTTATTTTGATCAGATCATCTCATCCAAAATGAATTCATAGACATCATCTTTGATTGCCTTTGGAATTATATCATTTTATTTGTCATACAAAACTTGAGTTAACTTTTTATTGGAGATCTCATTGAATGATGTTGGTGACAAAATCCAAATTAGTCTTGGGTTTAAATATTTCAATTTATTTTCTTGGTTCCAAAATTAGTAGTGTTAATTTGAATCAATTTTTTGAATTGTGATATGTAATTTCAAGAGTGTGGTACAAGAGTCACCCAAGATTTTGAAGGATGTTTTTATCTAAAGTCAACTCTTATATACCCCATCCTTTTCAAAACCCATATTTTGGGCAGACCGTCTGGGTATAAATATGACTGTACTGTCAGTCTCTGGGTATAAATATACTTGTACTGTGAGTCTCTGGATATCAAAAACATTTATGAACAGAAGAAACTGTGTAAATCAAATTTTGAAAACCCAACAGCCTCAAAATCTAATCAAGAAGATACTTTTCTAGGAAGGCCCCACTCTGACCATCTTGTAAGCCATTCTAGAGTATTTTGAAATCAGCCTAGGTGATCTATTAGAGCAAAATGTGATAAAGATCTTGAAATGACTAACAGAGATCTTCTCACCCAATCTCCAAACAATTCACTATCCTTGAGTTTGTACACCACAGGGTAATTGAGACAGGCCAGTTTTGCTTGGTGGTGGCCTACCAGCAAGTTGCTATAGCTGGGCTGTGCCAGCACTCAGTCTGTGCTCAAGGCAAGCCCTCAGATAGTTCTATGGTGGCCAATTGGCTTTCTTTACAGATTTTGAGAAGTGCTGCCAATCATGCAGAAGATTTTTGAGTACCCCTTTCAATAGCTCTCTACCCCTTCCATACAGCCTATGTGGGTAAGGGTCTTGATGGTGATGAAGATGGTGAGGTTCACTCAGACCAAAGAAAGAATTCTGGGAGCTCTTGTGAAGTCATCAGGGAAATGGTGAGAAGAACTTCTTCCAAGGTGAATGCCAAATCCAATGTTTGATTTCACAGCCTTTGATTTGATCATTCAAGTAGATGGTCATCCCTTTCTGGTCTTATCTTCCTCAAAAGACTGGTCAATCTCTTCTCAGACTGACCAGTCATTCAACCAGTACTTTTCTGGACAAAAACTCAGCTTTTGGCTAGTTTATGAGGGTATTTCCATACCATCCATAATTTGCCCGATCAATTCCCCGCCCACTTTTTTTGGCTGGCTGTATTTGAATAACCTTGAAATTGAACCTTCACTTTTCTGCTCTCTGATAATCTATAAGAATGAGTTTTGAAAGAGATTTTGATATGTATAGTCTGAGAGAACCCATCCTTCTGGGTTTGATTTTTGATGCTGTATGAATCATGTGAGAGTTGAGAATGGAGAAGGTATTTGTGAGTATGAATGGTTCTTTGAATGCTTCATGGTGATGTTATTTTTAGAAGTTAGACTGAGTTTTGATTAAGTGAAGTTGAGATGAAGATGAGGATGAATTCTTGATGAGTTTTTTCTGGATGAAATGGATTAATTTAAATGGGATTTCTATCCATCCCTTTGAAGTAAAAAATGACTGGATTGAGATTTGAATACAATTCATCAAACAATCAATCAAAGTAAGTAAGTAAGTACCAAGTATCATCGACTTCAATCTGACCCATCTTTAAACTTTCAAACTCTTTAAACCAATCTCAGATTTCGATTCAAGATTACATTTGCTTTACTTTACTTTACTTTGACTTCACCTCAAACAAACTTCAACTTCTTACGTTAATAGTTCATCATCATGACACCTTCCAGTGTGACTGCTGCTGGAACTGCTACTGCTGCTACTTCTAATGCACTTTCTTCTTCTTCTTCAACTTCTTCAACCACTTATCATGAAAAATTAAATTCAATTCACTTTCAAAATCAAATCGAAAATACAACTCCTAAATCTAGACCTATCTCTCAACATAACACTCGAATCCCTTTTCCTGCACCTCGTCCTTCACCTGTTTCATCAAATCGACATCACACTTCAAATTCAATCTCAACTTCTACTCACACTCCCACCAACACCACTGCTACTCTCTCTCAATCTATCCCTGACTCAACTTCAGATTCAAACACTCAAGAAGGTCTTTTTCAATTTCAATTTTAATTTCATCTCATTCACTTTCATCTTCACTAACTTTTGATCTTTCTTATTTCTGCTTTAGTCAATATGTTAAAAGAACAACTTGCTAAACTTCAAGCTGAACTTCGGGTAGCAAGAGGAAAAACTTCATCACCTGATCCAAATCGTTCTTCAACCAGTACACCTTCCAATTCAAAACACAATCATCATTCTCATTCTCAAATCTCAACCTCTCATTCATCTCAAACCATCACACCTTCACCTCGTCATAAGACCTCATCTCGTGCTCAAAGTCTACGAAAAAGACCAAGTGATAACAGTCTTGATCCAACTGAAGGACTTTCCATTCGACTTGTCTCTGCACCCGGTCTCGTTCAACCTTCTGCTGCATTCTTGAATACCGATTCTAATTTTCCTACTTCAGATAGTGGTTATATTAAAGATGAGAGAGGAAATTGGGTACCACTCAATCCGATTCCAATCAATCAAGATGATCTCAAAGCTAGTCAATCCTCTAGTACCTCTTCATCTAACAATCTTCATCATCCAACACTTGAGGATGCTAGAGGGCTCAGTCGAATACCTATCAGTGCTGTTTCGATGGGTAGAGTATTGGCAGGTGATACGGCTGGACGGATCGTTACAGAAGATGATGAGAACACATCAGAGCACACATCAGAAGGTCCACATGAAAGGATAGAGAGTCATCTTGAACCATCTATCTTGACTTCACCCTCTAATCCGGCTCCTAGACGTCGAGCGAATCGTAGGATCCCATCTTTACAAACCTTGGACGAATCAGAACTAAGTCCCTCATGTCTTTCACCCGGTCGGGAATCTCGTTCATCTATTGGTTCTACAACCGATCATCGAACTACAACTCAAACCTCAACTTCCACCTCAACCCGACAAGGTAGAGGAAATCCGTTTTTCGGATCCGGAGGAGGAAGAGATCGAGGAGCGATGATTCATCATGCACATACGAATGAAAAGAATGGAGGGAATACGGGAAGGGTGATTACGAATTTACAATCAGATTTACTTTATGCACGTACAGCCTTAGATCAATCGAAATCCCAACTTAGATTATCACAAAGAGCGGTGGAAAGTTTAACCCGACAAACGGAAGATTTAAAAGAATCGATGTCCAGATTAAGATTAGAGAATGAAGGCTTGAGTAAGATGTTAAGTCGAAAGGAAAGAACGGTATCTGAATTAATGGAACGAATCAAACGATCTGAATCTGAATTAAGTCAAATCAAATTAGAGAAAAAAGAGATTGATCAAAGTATGAAGAAGATGAGTAAGGAGACAGATGAGGTTTTAAAAGATTCGATCAAGAGAAGAGATCGAGCGGAGATTCAATATGAAGCCGTGAAGAGTGGAGTCAAATCACTTTCAGATGGTTGGAAACGGGATGTGATTGGATTGAAGACGGATATGAACAAATTAGAAGAAAAACATCGAAAAGAATTAGAAGAGTCTAGGTTGAAATATAATACATGTTTGTATCTTTTCTTTTTTTCTTGAGATCACCAATTTCAAAATGAGTTGAATGTTAATGAATGTGTGTGTGTGGTTTTTTTCAATAGTGGCTAAATTACATGCATCACGTTCAGGTGCCTTATCATCACTTGAATCTACATTAAACTCATTACAATCCACCAAAGAAACGATCATGAATTCATATTCGATCGAACTTAAAAGTTTACAAACCGATTTAGAATCCGATCGAATCCAATCCCAAAACTCATTAAAGATGGCTCAAGAAGTAGTAGATGAATGTGCTAGATTTAAACGAATGTTAAGAGATTATCATACTTGAAAAAGAGGTGAGAAGAAAGAAGAGAGAAGATAGAGAGAGAGAGAGAGAGAGGAAAGAAGAATCAAATGAATGGTTTCCTTTAAGTGATTCTACATAGATTTGTTGTACAAAAATTCAAAAAAAAACTTTTTCTTTTTTTTCCTTTTTCTTTCTTTTCTTTCATCTTGATTTTAATCTTTCTTTGCATTCTTCTTCTTTTTTTTACCTTTTGATTTTAAAAAAATTAATTAATAAATTAAAATGATCTAGAATTTCCTTTTTTTCTTTTACTTTTTTCTTTTTTTTTAATATGATCTGTTTGTTTCAAAAGAATTTTTTTTCCTTCTGTTTCTTCGCCTTATGAATTGATTGATTGATTGATTGAAATTGTTAAGAATAATCATGTTCTTTTTATTTTATTTTTTGGTTTTTTTTATGTATGGGATGAAAAATTAAAGAACAAAAAGAAAGATAGATAGGTCAATAAATAGATAGATAAATAGATAGATCTCATGAGAGAAAATCAAAATTGAGGATCAAAATTGGGTATGTATCATCATTAAGTTTGGTTTTCTTTTTAAAAGAAAAAGTTTATTTTTATAAATTTGTTTTGGGTGTGTCTGTGTTCTTTTTTTGAAATGAATGATTCTAAAGGGAAATGATTTGTTTTTTTTTATACTAAATTGGATTACATAATTGATTGTTTAATTTGAAATTGTCTTTTTAAGATGTATATAATAAAATTAAGATTTTCAGTTTTTTGTGTTGATTACTTATAAATTTGATTAAGTTTTAAAGCAAAAAAACCCCCAAAAGTTGAAAAATTGACATTTTTTTTGGGTTAAAACTTTTTAAAAAAAGAAATCAAAAAAAATAATGAGAAATTGGGTAAATGAAGTAAATGTTGATTAATTTTTTTTAAAGAAAAAAAAATTGAGAATAGATTGATGATTATGGGAAAAGAGTCTTTTGAAATAAGTTTTTTCTCTTTTGGTTTGGTAAATGGACTTTTAATAGGATTTTAAGTGATCAAGAGACCGCATAATTGTCTTTTATATAAATTGAGAATTGTTGATACCAAAAGTAAAATGGATTGAGAAGTTTTACCAGTTCTTTAAGGTCTTCAAACTTTGTGTGTTATATGAGATCAAGGAAAGTGATCAATGATTACTTGATTTGTCATTTCATATATATTACAATCTCACTACAACATCATCTCAACCATAACTTTCTTTTTGGTGAGAGGATTGAAAAGGATTAAAATTGGGTTTTGGGTGTGATTTTGATCAAAAATGTAAAAAAAGAACAGAATTTGAATTGGATTAGTATCAACTGTCGATTCAGTGAAAATCCATTCAAACCTTTGATTGAAGATTTAAATTGAAAAACCTTCTGAAAGACTGTAGCTATAAACACACAGATCTTCTATCAAAGCTTCCTTTTTATGATGAATGAACCAATGGATTTGAAGATGCAATGATGTGTTGTATTATGTCCAGATTTGATGGAGGAATGTCAAAAGTGATGGATATCTTCATATATATTAATTCTGATCAACACAAGGACAGTCATCCTAGTTGAAATCAAAAGCTTTAGAATGCAAATTGAGTTGTATGTTTTTCTGGCATTCAAATAAGATGAATTGATTTCTTGAAGAAAGTGAACGGATAGGCTACCCAAATGGATCATCTCTCAATTTCAAGCGCATGAAAAAAGATCTTGGAAAGAAATCATTTTCTTTTTTTACAAATCGAATTCCTTATGTTCAGATTTTCATTGATATCAGATATGTAATAAGCACATGATGAGATGGAGAAAGAAGATGAAATGATGATGTCAAAATAAGGTAGGAAAACGGATAGAGGATCAAATTCGGATTCAAGATCTCCTCAAAAACTCAAGCCTCACTTCTTGATCCACTTCAACTCTTTGGTTTGAGTTTTTTTCTCTCTCAACCTATGGTTTACAAACTCCACACTCTGGAAGGACAAATTCGCTTGTCAATAAGGTAAACTTCATGTAGTGTTATTGGATCGGACTTACGAATGGATGCGATTTTATTTGGTGTCGACTTGCAATGATAGGAATTCCCTTGAGGGTTCGTACAACCTGATTAATGCGATCCGAATATCAAGGTCAAGCGAATGCTGAGTTGGTCTGTTGATGGAGTATGGTATACATTGTTTGAAAAATGATCACGCACTAAATGATCCACTATCATCAATCCACATGTAATCTTCACATCGTTGTTGGCTAACACCACTGTCTGAGTCATCCAATTTACAATTATCAATATTGACCCATCGTTGACCTAGATTGACAATCGAGATATTGAATTGTAAGATTTCTTAAGAGAACTGATGATGAGAAAACAGTTTTGCTTTTTGTTTTTTCAAGAAAAATACTTTACCATGACTAAAACAACTATTCGTATTACAAATGTGTTGAGAATCTGGTGAATCACCAGACTGACAAGCTTTGAAAAATTAAAAAGAGATAGATTCAGTTCGATGGTGTGATCAAGAACGTTAAAGGTGAAGAGAAAGATGAAAAAAAAAATCAAAGATCAATTCACTTGTCACATCAGTATAACTTCCTCCATATGCGTAACGACAATCAAGAGAGATTGTGGTTGCAAATGTAGTGAGGAAAAAGGTAGAGAGGAGTACAAGAACCTTGAGAGTAGAAAGACGAGACATATTTGTTGAAGAAAAGTGATAGAACAATGAAACGGGTGATGAAGAGATCAAAAGGGTTTGAATGACTTATATATATCTCATTCAGAGCCCAATGAATTTTCTCCTGTTTTATTTCGGCGTGAATCAGGCTGTGGCCCAACCGGAAAAAGGAGGTGGGCGCTTGGCTGTTGAGTTCATACTAAAGACAGTACATACACATGTTAAAAAAAAGAAAGTCAAAGAATCTTTCTAGCTTGCTGTGAGGTCAAGTAGGGTGAAGTGGGTACTACGCGTCTGGAGCATGGCTAAATCAATTTTCCTTCAATCAACTTTAGGTCATCAAGGGGTCGTACAACTCGACTCGGAGAACAGGCAAGGAGGTTTTTCATTTCTCCCGATTTTCCAAATCAACCATGAATCAAAATCTGGAGATGGAAGAAGGTGAAGTATCGTAGTCTAGTCAGCTGTTTCTCTATTCTGGAAAAGCCAAACCTCCTTCTTTAGTCTGGCTATAAGAATCAGGACAGGACCTTTATCTCAAATCGTCTTTGAAAACTTACGGGAATACGATACGCCAAAAGTTTTCTACCTGTTCGGCTACATATCTTTATAACGTCACGATCTTTTTCGTCTTAACTATATGACCCAAGTCCAGAGCCTCGCCGACAAACAAAGATTCACAATTGTTGATTTCTTGAAACATCTCAATTGCGTCAGGCTTCCGAGGTCAACAATCATCAATCTCGCGCGCGATTCTGTTATATGATGAACATATTCTCAGCGAAATTTCCCTGTTATAGAGAACTACCGACGTACTCCATCTGAATGGAAGAGAAAGAATCATATGGACTCTGCCAATCTCAATGGCCAAAGGAACATTCGTCAGCAGATGTAAACTCGCAAGCTATATAAATGACTTTGAGGACGTCCATTGGAACTCCGAATGGAAAACCGAACGCTGAACAGAAGCCAAGCGGAAACAATTCATACGACGGACATTTACGGGCTCACATGAATTTTCACAAAGTCACATCTCTCGCCTCATGCTTCCTCGAGGCCTCTGGTCTGAGACATTTGTCAAGACTAGGGCTCATGTTTTGTTGAGGAATGTTGTTCGGAGCGGAGTGATCGCGAAATTCAATGAGCCTTGGGCCTTCACATCCATACAGAGTTCATATCGCGCCGCCCGAACCCGATGAGCCAGACGCGCATGTCTGCGTGCAGCGGGGGACGTTTGAGGTTTTGTTGGATGCATTAAGAAAATCAAAAGAAGGAAAGTTGAAAAGATTTTCTTGGTTTGATATGGTCTTGAGAAGTGAAGCTTTCTCAACTGTGTGAAATGTATGCTATGGGTGTCAGGTGATATTACCATCGGAAGAGATCGCAAGACAAATTGAAATCAATCGCCCTGGTAAGGATGTGAAACTCAAGAAAGGGTGATTTGATAATTCTACCCGTAAGGATCCCATTCGAACTTCAAGTTGAAGTTGCATTTTCTCAAATCGGAAATGATTTGATGATTCTTTTGAAATTCAATTTGTCCAATCTCTTATACAAATGTGGATATCTCGCGCTCGGTGAGTTTTGGAAACAGGAGCCAAGTCAAGCTCATCATCATACTATGTACATCGTCATCCATACAGTCCTCGTGTCATTTCTATTGTTCATACATCATCAAATGGTGAGCAAAATGAGATTTAGTTCGCGTATGTACTTTCGCGTGGTCGTCTCTCAACTCTCCAGTTCTACTTTCTTTTTTTCCTATAGAGTGCTTGATCTAATTTGTAGTACAAAACCATCTCATCCATCACCTTCGATCCGATCTTACTCTTACTCTTGCTCTTACTCTTCCCATTTGCCTTGGGCTCATGATCAAGTTTTAAAACTCAAAAAAAATTAAAATCTTATTGGTCTCAGTATACGACCCACTGTTTCTTGCTGCTCTAACTTGCTTTGGCTGAAACGATCACTATTCGACTTTAACTAGAAAATATCATTTGTCCTAGTCTTGAATATATTGAACATCTATATATATACATCTATATCCCCAACTACCTGCCTACCTCGATTTTCCTTTCACCGTTGATTGAATACCTCACTTTTCGACAACTTACCAAATTCACCCTGTGGACCTGGTTTTCGAGAAGAAGAGATGCAGCGAGGAAGCGAGAATTACTTTCCATCTTTCCTTGACTTGGAACCAATCGGACCCTCTGGACTAGATTTCATTGACATCGATCTTGATTCATTAGAAGATTCGGACGTATCTTTGTGAGTTTATTCATACTCCCCTCGAATCAATCTCTTCTCTTCTTACTCACTTAAAGTTTTGATGTGTGATCTGGACGATTTCGTAGTGAAAATTCTGACGTTCCCGATGGTCTCTATACTATTGATGAAATGGTCACTGAAGAAGAGGCTGCTGATGATCTTGATCAAAATGTACCCCAAGAGTCAGAGAAAGTTGATCAGGAAGATGAGGACCAATCTAACCTTGATTGGATTGATAATTCTTTAGAGTACGTGACCATTAGTATTCTTTATGATCAAGATATTATTATTTTTGAAATGTGACGCTTTAGCTAACGATTTTATCTTAATATTTTTCGTTGAATTGCAATACATTTTAGTCAAATCTTAGAGATTCGTTCGAATTTGTTAGAACAACGAAATTTTAATCGAATCAAAAGGAGAGAATTAGATTTGATTGGGCAAGATTTAGAAGAGCTTAAGTCTCATCGAGTCAATAAAAAGACGATCATGACAAATCCTGAAAAGCTTTTGTGAGGAATATTTCATCATCTCGTTAATCAAACCACAAGATATATCAATTTAATCTTTTTGTTGTCTTATTTTACTTGATATAACAGATCAACCACTTCAACTGAAACTTGTCCACCAAGACATCCAGAAAACAATGCTGTAAGACAAAAGCCCATTGAACTTCAATACATCACAGCACAAAGTGGGAGTATGAAGATCCCTAGGAAATCTGTACCAATGCTCAGTCCGAGAAGTTTAATCTTTGCGCCTCACTTACCTACCACTTTGAACGTTGCTTTTCAAAATGTACGACCTGATGTTACTGGGCCGATTGAGGATCGAGTTGGAAAGATGACACCAGATCTTACCTTGGATAGCAGTTCACGCAAAACATCATGTTCACTTGAAACATCACGTACACTCGAAACACCAAGTTCAACTAAACATTTAAGTCAATCTCAAAACTCGAGTGGATTTTATGAAGATTTTGATCAATCAACAATCGAGATTAAACATCCTCAAATCGAATTGATGAAGAAATCGATTAGAAAAAGTTTATCTACACCTTCATTTCGAAAGAATCAAACAAATGAAAATTCAAAGATGATTGAATTAGATTGGGATCGATTAGAAGATATTTTAGAAGATTTAGATAAGATTGAAAATATACCATCTTTAGATTGGAATTATACTTCAAAGATTAAATTGATCAAAGTGAAGATTTTAGAAAGGAAAAGAAGTCAATTGAGAAGAGGAAATCTGAATTTGAAACCTAAGTTTAGGAATCTTTAAATCATCTTCTTTTATATTTACTTTATTTACCATTCCGATTAATTCCTTTCTTTTTTTTTGATGATTCTCAACCTGTAAATAAGCTGGGACTCTTTTTGATCAATCGGTTTTGTTAGTATTTGGTTAAATGAATTTATATCATTTCTTGAAAGTTTTCTTTATATGATCTTACCTGGGTCTTGATACTTTGTTTATAATTATAAGAGTTAAATGTAGATTTTCTGATCAAAATGTACAACTTGTATATACAAACTCTTTTGATCCCTTTTCTTCACATCTTGATTAATATTCTTAAATGTCTCAAAATCTCCTTTGTTCTTGTTCATTGATTTCATTTCCAGAAAAATCATCAAAATATTGTAGCTGTAGCCTTCTAATTAGATGTGGATTCTTCAAAAACCAATGAACAAGTTCAATTGAATTCTGGACAGAATCAAATTTGACTTTGAGGATTTAATTCTGATGATCACTTTATTTAAATCATATCAATCATAAGAAAATCATGATGAATGACAGACAACTCGATGATCACTAGCAATTGACTCAAAGCGTTGATCTATGCAGATGGGATGTTATAGGTCAATTATCAACACTTACTGCAGTCGCAGAAAAGATATTGAATTGAGTTAGCAGGCAACAGCCCTCTCCCAGGATTTTTCCTTCTTCTTGCGTTTGTGCCAGTGGACTCTATCCTTTTCTTCCTCTTTCATTTCAATGTTGATTGATTTCGAATTTACATCAGAATAAAACGCCTGTAATTCAAGAAAGATGATTACATCCTACCTCACGCTCAACATTAAATTCAATAGTTGTAATATCTCCTCAACTCCAGGCAGGACGTATAGATACAAACCAAAGAACAAACGTCACAACGCTAGCTACTTCATCTAACCGCCTACGTTGACTACTTCTTCTTTGTTTGTTATTGATCCTTCGACTGTGCTGTGACAGTGTAACTTGTTCTTTGTTCTTGCTTTAGGACTTGGATTGATTGATAATCATCCGTTGAAGTTTGACTCGAGTGGCTTGATTATGTCACGGTTCGAAGTATGGAAGAAGCTTTGAATCAGTTTAAGCTGTGATCAGATTAGTGAAGTTGAGTGATAAGTTAATTTTAATTTAGGATATCCTTAATTTAATGGTTCATGAAACACCAATTGATGGAACCGGTGGTCGATGGCTACATATGGCTCATAAGATGGATGATGTAATCAAATGTTGAACTTCATGATTAACTAATCTCGTCTCAGCTAATCATCATCCACCATCCAAGAACGAATTCACTTCAGTTGATTATCTCATCCTTAACCTCTCCCTCACTTTTGTTCTTACTTCATCTATCCATTTGCTTCTTCTCGATACCTGTTCATTCGTAGACCACTTTAATCGATATACTCTTTTACATTGCCATCTTCGTCTTTATAGCTATTTTGCAAAATCACTACTACTACTTCATCATCATCATCATCATCATCATCCATCATCCATCATCCATCAAATCAAACTTAAATTCTCTCGATCAAAAGTATCATAAATTTTTAATCATGTCCAAGTTAAACAAACCCTTGTGTTCGATCAACTTGAGAAAAACTTTACAAATTTATACATTGATCGTCTTTGATTTATTTCAAATCATATGTTTTTCATTGGTTTTGATTTTAATCAAGAATCAAACTTGCGATCAATCATTGAAGATATACTTAAGGATATACTTATTGAATTTAACGTTAAGATTTCTAATCAAAATGTATTTCAATTTGATTGAATTTAAACATTTGAAAGTTAATCAAGAAGGTTTTGATGAAAAAATCGAAGAAGAGGAAGATAAAGTGAATGAAGAAGTGAATGAGATTGATGATGAATCTTATTTAAAAGTTTTTTATGATCTGTTCAAAACCTTTTCATGGGTTTGGTTTTTGATTGGACATTTTTTGATCCTCAATTTGTCGAGTACTTGTTCGAAGACCTCACTTTATTTTTCTTCTCTCATGTAAGTCTTTGAAGATTTGTTTACGCGTTCAGTTTAGTAGAGGTTCTTTTACTGATCTTTGATCATCACTTTTGATGGATTCTGTCAAACCAGTTCCTTTACTCCGTGTTATTTTGATTTGATTGAAATCTTTTTAATCTTACTTACACTCAACCTCTTTCTCCCAATCATAAGGGTAAGTTTTTAATGATGAAGATTTTTTTTACATTTTTCTACGAGAAGAGATGAATACTAATTTGAGGATATTTGGATTAACAGTTTACAATTAAATTATTCAATCTCAATGAACAAAATGAAAGTTATGATGAACTTTCAATTCATCAAACCCCATTAATCCTTCATCTTAACAAACTTGATCAAATTAAATTAAATTATCAAATCTTTAAAAATCAAAGAAAAGAATTTGATTTTGAATTAGGTTTGTCTGAAGAAGATGATCAACTTTGGATTCAATCAATCTTAGATCAAAATCAAAATCAAAATCAAAATCAAACTCAAAATTCATTCAAACACTGTTAAATGAAGAAATCAATTAAACCAAAGATTAAAAAGGATCATTGAAAATTCGGATCAAATCTATCAAGATCCTTAACTTCATTTGACCTTTCAAAAATCCAATTTGTGTTTACAATCCATCAATCCACCTTCATCTCAAAGTTTAATTCAAGATGAAAAAAAAAGATTAAATTGAAATCTTCAAGAAATCCATCTCGATCATCCAACTAAAGAAAAACCCCTTCAAAATTCAAAAACCTCATGATCTTTTTTTCAAACAAATTCATCAACACAAGTTTCAAATGTAGTTTTAATCTTTCTTCTTTTCTTTTTCATCAAATTGACTTTTGTCATCATTGGTTTTTCATTTAGTTTGTATTCCATACTTACTTGATTCAAGTGAAGATCTGTTTTCTGATCACCTTTTGTTTCAAATTTAATTTTTTTTTCAATTCAAAAAAACAACAACTTCTTTCAATCATTCTAAATCAAATCTAATTCGAATTTCAATCTTTTCTTTTACAAATCTGTGTAATTTGTTTTTTGTTTGTTTTTTGTTTTTGTTATATAGCCTTACATGATAGCTTACTCATTTCTCTTGGGTTCACAGGGGAAATTCATTTTTGTTTTTGTTTTTTGTTTTTTTCTTTTATTTTGTTTTAAAATTTCTTTCTATGATCTATATGTTTTGTTTATTCAATTTTGTGTGATCAGATTTTCAAAAGGTTTGTATTGTTTTTTTGTATTTTTTCTTTATTCAAGAAGACCTGTATGATTTCTCTCAGTGATATGTAATCAATTCTTTGTATGCCAATTACTTTCAATCTCAATGTGGAAGATCAGTTCTTCAGTTAGGGTATACAAATATCATCTGGAAATTTCCAGAAGGCTTTTTCCCGAACGCCAGAACCCTTCTGGCATTCGGGAAAACTCAATTCATAAAAACTCAATTCATAACAAACCTTAACCTATTGAGGAGTGACATGTAGACACGACTGCGCCCCAGCAGATCATGTGACAGTTGTAGAACATGTAGTAGATATAGTCTTTGATCCTCGGCATCGGCTTCCACATCATCATCTGTTGTGGAGCCGATACCTGGGATCTAAGCTAACCTCGTGTACCGTCCTATCTATTATAGGTTATGAGCTGCGTTACCGCTCGCTATATCGAATTGAAATCGTAATCGTATCAGTCTCGTAAAGTGTAAGCCTGAGCCGCCACTCAGCATCCTAAACTTATGCTGTTAGCTCGTAGTCCCACGAGAACATCGAATCCCACAACGAAAGGGAAACATCCCGTAACACGTTCGTCATCACGTGCAAGATCGGAAACTGAAGAACCGGAACATCTAGAAACGACTACCAGACACAACACACCTGCTGCATCCAGCGCGCATCCTACCTTTCCAGGACCTCCTCTCGACCCTCAATCTTTTGTCCACTTCAGTCATAACCCCATTCCTAAATCACCTAAAGATCCTGACCCTGCCGAGACTACGATCACCAACATCAACACACGTAGCAAGAAGACTCATCGTTCATACACCAGCGATAGCTCTTCGGACCACTTCACTATGTCTCAACCCGATATTGTAACCGATCGTCTTAAAGAACTCAGCCGCAATCATAACGATGTTCAGAAATTCATCGGAGATGTTGAAAAGCTCAAGGATGATGGATCCAACATAGCGAGGTGGAAACTTCGTACTGAACGGGCCATCTTCGATATGACAGACGTGCCCGATTATTGGTCGTCTGACTCGGTCGATCCAAACAATCCTGTGGAAGTACAAATCGACCGGTGTGCGGGAAGAGTTATCAATTCGACGATCAGCGAAGATCTTAAGGATATGATAGCTCATCATACTCTGTCTCACATGGCACTGCATACTATCGAAGAGATGTTTCAGCAAGGTGGCCGAACATCCCAATACGTAATTTTTCGTTCCATCATGTTGCGCAAATTCGATCCCAACTCAACCGAACTAGTCGCGTTCATCACTCAATTGAACAAAGACTGGGAACGACTTAAAGCAGCTGGATTCAAGTGGGAGGAAGATACCATAAAGGGTATGATCATCCAACTGTGTTCTCCTACCACAGGTGAATTTGGAATGGACGTGTTGAACACCAACTTAGACGCTAGATATAGAACCGACAAAT
The DNA here is from genome assembly GCA_022264835.1 of Melampsora americana. NCBI lineage: Eukaryota > Fungi > Basidiomycota > Pucciniomycetes > Pucciniales > Melampsoraceae > Melampsora > Melampsora americana. Next base: position 593,749 of record JAIFHY010000049.1, on the reverse strand, counting down.
CACAATTTTCCCTATCTGAAATTTGAGCAAGTTACCAGAATCTGATTACAACTCGGAAAACCGTCAATGAAAGCGACTTAAGTATTCAAGCTTTATCGAGCTCATTTCAGAAGATGAACCCCTCCAAATGGAATTCACAACCCAGTCAGCATTCAACGACATATCAATCTAAATCCCCCCGCTCCCCATTTGTCACTAGGTCGTACGGACCTATGCCTCCTCCCCCTCTTTTCCCTGATGACAAAGAAAGAGAGAGAACCGTGAAATCACCAGTAGCACCGACGAACGCATTGATGAAAGAAGTGCACGACAGAACTTGGCAATGCTTCCACTGCGCGAAGTTCGGTCACGGAAAGCTTACGTGCGGATCAGCTAAGAGAGGACAATCTCGATCGGCACCCCACTACAACGATTGGGTGAAATGCACAAACAACGTTTTTTACACGCGACAAGCAATGTTTGGCTCAGCTACATATGGAGTTCCGGATTTGATAATATCTGCCCGTAGTGCTCAGATCGACATACCCAGCACCCCTCCGACACAACCTCCCGCGATATCGCAAGTTTCAGCATCAACTATAGCGTGGAGTGCGGAAGGAAACAGTGCGGATGATACTCCTACGGAGTACTTGTTGGACAGCGGCGCGAGCCATCATGTGAGCAACCAACTGTCTTCTCTCCTAAACTACAAGAAGATATCTCCCCCCATCCACCTGAAAACAGCAGCTCATGGGGATCATGCCCTTATAGTAGGGAAGGGATCCTTACGAGTGAAGACCGAATCCGGCTCCGACTACCTTATTGAAGACGTATACTATAGTCCTCAAGCAACAAACACCTTAATATCTCAAGCTGCGTTGGTAGAGCAAGGAGCTAGGCTATGGGTGTGGGGAAATGATGTTGTCATTAGGCTGCCAACCGGAGAATCAGTTGTAGCGGTTTACAAGCAGAGAAAATGGGTGATCAATGCAATTAAATCAATTTTTTGTAAAGAAGTTGCACCCGAGAGAATTGGAAAGATTACAGCCTTGAGTACAGAGAAAGATGTTGATTTGGCGTATCTGTGGCACAGACGTTTCGGCCATGTAGATATGAAAAGGATACGGAAGCTGTGTGTAGGTCAGCTAGGTCTCAGTCTTCCTACTTCTATTCCCTCAGCCACTTTCACGTGTGAGGACTGTCTCACCTGTAAGAGTACCCGACAGAGGAAATTAGGTCGGACGGGAAGAGAACTTGGATTGTTGGATGTTATCGTGTCCGACGTTATGGGTCCTTTTCCGGAAGACGTCAACGGAAACCGATTCACAGTCACCTTTCGAGACGTTGCAACCACATTCTCCGATATCATAATTATCAAGAACAAGTCGGACGTACCTGAAGCCTTTACCCGGACCATCAATCGGTGGGAAAGAGAGACAGGCTTTAAAGTAAAACATGTACGTACTGATGGAGGTGGAGAGTATATCAAAACCACATTCAGCAATTGGTTGAAATCGAAAGGGATAGTGCATGAACATTCTAATCCCTATGAACCTGAACAGAATGGAGTGGCTGAAAGACTCAATCGAACGATAAGCGACATGGGAAGGACGATGTTGGCGGCATCTCACTTACCCCAGACCTTCTGGTCTTTCGCCTACGTTGCGGCGTGCTACTTACATAACAGGCTGCCGAACACGCTCACTGGCGACAGCACTCCATATGAACTTTTCTACAAAAGAAAACCTCAACTCGATATTATCAGAACATTTGGTTCAACAGCGTTCGTTCATCGTCACGAGGCTCAGCGACACGGAAAGTTGGACGAGAGGGGCCGTAAATGTATTATGATTGGCTATGTAGAAGGTGGCAAGGGATGGGTTTTCTATGACCCAGGCTCTAAGGTCCTCATCAAAACCGGTATAGCGGTCTTCCCTTATGAAGACAAGTTTGTACACACCAAACCCGAATCACCCAAAGCAACGAGTTCAGATTCACTGAACAAAATCCTAAACGACCCACCAAAGAAAGGAGCACTTGAATTCATTATTAACGCGTTAACTCTCGGCGACTTTACTGGAGAAGAGAAAGTGCATAAGGAGGATGCTTTGGCTGATGCTACTAGTTCTCATGTCAATCTGAGATCGTGTTTGAAGGAGCCGAAGAACTGGAAGGAGGCGATGAATGATACATATTCAGAAGAGTGGAGGAAGGCAGTGGATGTGGAATTGAAGTCAATGGAGGACATGGGGGTGTGGAAAATTATTGATAGACCAGATAATGTGAATGTGCTAGGGCTGAAGTGGGTTTTTGTTCACAAGCAACTAGACTCAACCGGGGCGCCGATAAAGTTCAAAGCTCGATTAGTGGCTCAAGGTTTCAACCAGCGGGAAGGAATCGACTATGATGAGACCTTCGCACCGACAGCGAGTGTCGCATCGCTACGCCTCATACTCACTCTGTGCGCAAGACTCGGATGGCCAATACACTCCTTCGATGTGACGGCGGCGTATCTCCATAGCGACATCACAAAGAAGATCTATTTCAAATTACCTCCCGGGTGTATGGAAGAAGCTAGGAGAGCAGGTAAAATACTGGAAGCGATAAAGGCTCTCTACGGTACGAAACAAGGAGCTAGGTGTTGGTGGAAACACTTCAAAGGTATACTGAAGAAGCTTGGTTTTGTCCCAAGCCAGTTTGACCAATCCCTGTATGTTTGCAAGCGTGGTGAGGAGATGTGTATAGTGTGGGTTCATGTGGATGACGGTGCAGTAACGGGTAGCAGTGTTGAGTTGTTGAGAGAGGTGGCTGATGCTTTGATAAAAGATTTGAAGATACGTTGGTCAGAAAGTCTAGACTGCATCATCGGTATTGATATTAAGAGATTGGATGATGGATTGTTTGAGTTGTCACAAAGGGGGCTAACTAACAAGATTGTACAGGAATTCTTAGAAACACCTGGGAAGCTTTTGACACCATTGAATTCCTCAAATCTTCCAACCTCGCCGACAGAAGATGAAGAATCTATCGATAGAACCAACTATCTATCAGTCATTGGAAGTCTCAACTACCTAGCAATTGCGACACGGCCAGATCTCACATATGCCAACTTCCTTGCAAGATACTCTGCAAGGCCGACGAAGCAACATTGGGACGCGATTCAAGGGGTACTACGTTACCTGAAGACGACTGGTTGTCTGAAGCTGAAAATTAAGCCTTTGAAAGGAGAAGTGAAGACGGGTCTTCACACTTATGTCGATGCAAATTGGGGAGGCGAATATTCAAGATCGGTACATGGGTTTGTGACGTTTTTCTTGGGATGTCCACTATCCTGGACTTCAAAGCGACAAGGATGTGTGGCGACTTCAACATGCCATGCTGAATATATGGCGTTAGGGACGGCAGCGAGAGACGCGGTGTGGTTGAGAAATTTGGTTAGTGATGTGGTAGGGGAGATGGGACCGGTTAGTTTGTTTTGCGATAACACATCGGCAATTCATGTCTCAAGGGACAACTCATCAAATAAACGGACACAACACAGTGATAGGGAATTTTACTTTGTAAATGAACAGTTATTTAAGGGGACCGTAACACTGCACTGGATAGATTCAAAACATCAAAAGGCGGATATCTTAACAAAAGCTCTGGGACCTCAACTTTTTGAATTAGGCCGAAAGAATCTCAACCTCGAGTAGAATTCAATTTTCATATTTTTTCTTTCTTACTTTTGATTTTATGTTTGGTGCTCAGCATTTTGTTTTTTTTCTTTTATATTTCATCTTTTATATTTCATTTTTTCTCATTTCATTTGTGGGCGTTATCTGGGGCTTGTCGTGGGGGGGGTATTGAGGAGTGACATGTAGACACGACTGCGCCCCAGCAGATCATGTGACAGTTGTAGAACATGTAGTAGATATAGTCTTTGATCCTCGGCATTGGCTTCCACATCATCATCTGTTGTGGAGCCGATACCTGGGATCTAAGCTAACCTCGTGTACCGTCCTATCTATTATATAACCAACCTGATCCGTGTAACTCCCAACTTACAGCCAATCCATTCCCCACATCAATCATGCCTGACCCAGTGATCAACGACAATACCCCCAGTCGTCCTCCGGTCAAGCCTCTGATTGTTGGTGTTGATGCATCATAATCGCTTGCAGACACCGAAGTATGAAGACACTTTGATAATTGCTTGTCTTCACCAAGGCCAATGTTGAAACGATCGTGTGTGTAGCGCGATTCTTTTCATTAATCGCCAGATGGATCGACCGTTTAAGAAGTCGTCGTCGGCTTGTTTGCGGCATTGCAGGAGGAGTGTTCGAGTGCATTTGAAATAGATAGGGGAGTGATGAGAGTGGAAGTAGGTGATGATGATGTGATTTATGACGGAGGTGAGCAGGGATGAGGGGCGCGGCTGGTGGAGTCGGGTCATATAACACCTCAAAAGGGTTGTAACTTCTGGTGTTCTGGAAGTGTGGGGCATTCAAAATTGCCGAATGCCAGAACGCCAGAACACACCAAAAAAAAACCTTCTGGCGTTCGGGAAAAAACCTTCTGGAAATTTACAGAAGATATTTGTATACCCTAAGTGATCAAAAATCTCATTTCAATAGTCTCTTCATTCTCATCCACAATTGAAACCCCAAAAGTTGCCCAACCAGTTTAGAATCACTCATGTATTTCTTTCTTTATTTTTCTGAGTATCTTCTTGAGTTTTATCTATTAGCTAGTCAGAGATTAGAAACAGTTTGTATATGATACCTTCAAACCTCTTTAATTATCTTGTATTGAGTTTTCAACTTCACTTCATTTAGAACACCATAATATATGAATCTTCATCTTTTCTTTTTGAGATAGATAAGTAATCATTTGATTGTGATATCTTTCGTATCAGATTCTCATCATCATCAGTGATGATATTCTAATCCTGAGGAAAACAAGAATCATCACATTTGAGTTTTCATGAAAGAACTCCAATAGATCATGCAGATAGATCACGTGTTCTATGGACGGTCACTCTCGGGGCTTAAGATTAGACCCGGGGCTTGATGGGATTAACTTATAAATTGATGAGTTGGTTGATCGAAGGAGATCTTTAAAGACATCAATCGAATTGGGTAGTAGACTGATAGAGTCCTCCCATCATTAAACAAAATTCAACTTCAAACCTCATCATCATCATCATCATGGCAGTACAAATCAATCAATTAGCTAATACCGCTATCACTGCTCATGCATTCAATTCAGATCGAACTCGTTTGTTCATTCTCCTTTGATTCTCCTTTTATTTATTTTAAGAAAATCAAAACTGATCATCATCTCATTTGAACTCTTAACTTTTCTTCTTCTTCTTCTTCTTTTTCGATTTGATCATCATCATCATCCAATTTTAGAACTTTCGGTTTGTGAAAATTCGAATGAAGTGAAAATTTATACTAAGTCAGCTTCAACTTGGTCTTTAACTGAATCTCTTACAGATGTTAGTCAACACTTTTTTTTTTGATTTTTTTTCCTCATCAAATCTGATCATTCGATTCTTAAAACTCATCATCCTCTTTCTCTTTTTTTTTTTGCTTTTTTGCTTTTTTGCTTTTTCTCTCTCTTTTCTTTTCTTCTATAGCATGATAAAGTGGTGACTTCTATAGATTGGGCTCCAAATCGAAATCAAATCGTCACCGCTTCTCAAGATCGGAATGCATATGTTTGGAATTATGGAATCGATCCATTAGATTCCTCATCATCTGCTCAACCTAAATGGTTACCTACTTTAGTCTTATTACGTTTGAATAGATCAGCTACAGTGGTGAGATGGTCACCAGATGAACAAAAATTCGCCGTCGGTTCCGGTTCTCGTACCATTGCCGTTTGTCAATATGATGATGAATCGAATTGGTGGGTGGCTAAACATATTAAGAAACCTTTGAGATCGACCGTCTTGGCTTTAGATTGGCATCCGAATTCGGTCTTACTCGCCTCTGGTTCAGCCGATGGTCGATGTCGTGTGTTTAGTGCGTTTATCAAAGGGGTGGATTCGAAACCTGCGCCAAACAAATGGGGTGAACGATTACCGTTCAATACCGTCTGTGGCGATTTCGGATCTCCAGCCGGTGGTTGGGTTCATGATGTGGCCTTCTCGCCTAGTGGTGATGCTCTCGCCTTTGTCTCTCATGATGCTACCGTCACAGTTGTTTATCCTTCGGGAGCAGATCAACCTCCATCAGCCGTCTGGGTGATCAAACTAGCTAGTTTACCTCTCCTCTCACTCTGTTTCTGTACTGAAGATGTCTTTGTGGGATCGGGACATGATTGTCAACCGATCTTGTTTTCGGGTGATGAAAGGAATGGATGGGCAGAAGTGAAGAGTTTAGATGAACAAAAAGGAAGTAGTACATCAGCTCAAGCAACCCGTGGAGGGAATCCGAGCGGAGGGATCGGTCGATTGAATAATGAAGCGTTTAATTTATTCAGATCAGCCGATTCACGTGGAGTGACGACTCCTTCTGGCGGCGAATCCGTTCCTACTGGTCATCGTCCTGGAGTGGATACGATTCATTCTAATACGATCACTAGCATTCGACCCTTTTCAGGTTCTACAGGCTCAGTGAATCAAGTGAGTACGAGTGGAGTAGATGGAAAAGTAGTGATTTGGAACCTTCAATCAGGTGGTCTAGGAGGAGTGACGAAAGGGATGGGTAATATGAGAATGGGATGATGATGATGATGATCTTTGTGTTTTTGTTTCTAAATTCGAATTCAATCAAGTAGAGTCTCAATGAAGTAGGAGAGTTGTGAATGTTTTGAAAATTTTCTTTCCTTGGTCAGACATGTGACTTGAGTAGTGTACAATGATGAGCCTTCATCAATTTAAAGTCATCTTGGTCATCCTTTTATTCATAGAAAGCAAATGTAGAAATTCAAATTGAAGAAGAAACTGATGGTTTACAAAAAGAAAAGATATGAAGACGAGAGTGAGTTTGAAAGGAAATTCTAACTGAATTCTAAGATGATCAACACTTGAAAGAAATCGCGATTTGGATTATTATTGAGTTCCAAGTTGAAGAGCTTGTTCAATTCGATTACAACCAGGAGAACGAGTACAGAAGAAAGTGATTGGTTCTAAACTTAATGAATCATTAATTAAACATTTAATATCTTCTAAATCTAAACAAGGACAATCTGTTGGTTTTGAAACACATTCGAATGAACTAAAAGAGAGAGACCAAGAAAAAAGAAGGAAGCCAGATTGAGAGATCAATTTTCTAAATCAAATCGAATTTATTTATTTTTTTGAAGAAAGAAAAGAGACGTACGTTGGACAAAGATAGTTTGAACAAGTTGATTGTTCTGAAAATCTTCTTAACTTATCTGATGATGAAACACTTTCATGATGATGATGTTCATGATGTCCATGATGATGATTTGTTTCATCGTTTCCTTGATTAAAGAATTGCTAAAGAAAAAAGAAAATCAAGGATGAAGGATGAGTTTTGAATTGATTTGGATTGTTTTGAAGAGAAAAAGAAGAGAGAGAACTTACTTCGAAGATATTACCGAATTGAGCTTCACTATAGGATAGAGTGATGAGAGTGATGAGGATGATGGGTTTGATGGATTTGATCATGGTTTTTGAATGGTGTTGTTTGAATGGATTGATTGAGTGGTTGATTGATTGAATGAGAATGAGTGATGGATGATGGATGATGGCTTTAGAATGTGATTGGAATGGTGATGATGTGGATTGGAGTGATGGATCAGCTGACCTGTTGAAACCCATACATTGACCACCTGTCACTGATGTGATGATGACTTTCACTTGATTGAAAGTTCAGATTGGATTGATGATGTTTCAGATGATAAAACAACAACAGAAGGTAGAGTTCATGAGTTCTTTTCAGAAAAAGATGATTAAATTGAATCAAAGTTTGACAGCATGACTTGATTATTGCTCAAGATTGAAATCAAATTTCAATGAAAAAAAAAACAACATTTTGAAGAAGAAAAAAGAAGGGAATACAATTGGTATTGGGTTTGAATTTTTGATAAACAGACAAGATTTGGATTTGAAAAAAGAAATTGGAATGAAGATTAAAAGATACATTCTTGACATTTACATTTGATTTTACACAAGAAAAAGAAAAAAGAAGTAAGAAAAAAGAAGTAAAAAATACAAAGCATGAAAGGTGTTTGAAGAAAAAAAAGATTTAAAAATACAAAGCATGAGAGGTTTTTTGGTGAAAGAAGGAAAGAAATCAAAAGGTAAACTCAAATCAAGGTTTTTGAAAAAGATGAATGAGTTGAGGAAAAGTGATTGATTAAACAAATCTGATGACAAAACTTATATTGAATTGGAATCAAATCTAGATTAATTTCAATGGATTGAATCCATTCGATACACTTCACTAAATCTTGATTTTTCCAAATTTCACATTCATCACATTTCGAAAAGGATTGAATCGGATTTAAGATTTGATGGATTAAGTGAGGTGATAAGTTAATTTGATCATTTGAATCTTCAAATCTAAATAATGAACTCTTTTGTTTTAAAACTCTTTCTTCTGAATCTTCTTTTAAACATATTCTACGTATACAACTTTTTTGTAAAGTTTGAGTTTCAAGATCATCATGAGTGGGAATCGAAATGATTCGTTTGGGATGAAGAGCTTCGTGTTGAAAAGTTTGATTGGGTTTTTTTAATAATGGATTACCTGAGATTAAGAGATGACATGGATTGGATTGAATTAAATTTAAAATCGAAAAAGGTAAAACTTCGATTTGATTAGTAGATAAGTTTAAGTGTTTGAGTTGCTTTAATTCTTGAATTTCTTCTGGTATGATTTTGATTTGATTAGATCTCAGACTGAGGCTTTGGATTGATTTTAAATTATGAACTAATGGTTTTAGATCGGTTAAATGATTATTGGATAAAATCAAATTTAAACCTGTGAATTGATTAGCTGTGTATGAATTAAAAACAGATGCTGGTGCTGAAGAAACTCGATTCAAGGTACGATGACGAGAAGTTGAAGTGGGATGATGAGGTTTTTCTAACTTTGGAGTTGAGGTTAAAAGTTCGAGTTTCTTGATACAATTCGGAATGGTAGAGAGACCTTGATTACTGAGAGAGGGTAAGTTCAAAACGAAGATAGATGAGTGATGATCTATATAGAGAGGGTAATAGGTGGTGAACAGTGAACTCAACTCGAGATCTATCACCAAATCACGCCTAGCCATAGCCTTATCGATTGCATTGTTGATTCGATATGAATCATGAGTTTGAGATGTGATGAATTCTTCTGAAGGGTTCTTTAGCTTGATGGAAGGTGTAGAGAAAAAGATACTGTTCGGTCTGAGTCTAGGATTGAATAAATGTGATGCTTGTGAAGGATGATGAGATTTTGATTTGTTGATTGATTGAGGATGATGAGTTGAAGTTGAAGTGAATGGTTCATGAGTTGAATTGGATGATTTGATTAATTTTTCAAGATGAGCTGAAGAAGAATAATGATCTATTGAGAAAGAAGGTAATTGAGATGAATGAGATTTATAGGATGCTGAGAATGGATGAATTGATGAGGATGACATTGCTGAGTGAATTGAGATTGAGAATGAAGTTGAGGAAGTTGAACAGAAGGAAATTGAAAAAATGAAAAAGTGAAAAACTATGGAGTACTAGGTCTTAAGATATCCAACTTAAGCAATGTAATCCATCCACAATATCCTAATTCGGACTAAACCAAAACCATGACTACATACAGTTTGATGACACGCAATCTATGGGTTTAGACAGGCACGCATACATCCCATATGGTGTGGATCGATCCCAGGCGGGGTCAGAAATATTATTGATCTCTCTCTCGATTGGCTGAGCATCATTCGAGATGACCATTCTTCCTAAGATGACTCTTGTAAGATAAGAAACTATCAGATCACTCAGCTGATGGTAGGAACCTCAGACCAATTTCATCTGATCAACCTAATCAAATCCATCTACTCCTGTTGATTTGCACCAAGATCTTTTGCAATTCATCATAAAAACTATCGACACTTTCCCAATCTGATCTTATCACCTTATCAAAAACCTCAACTTTCATCCCATCAAAGCCCTTCTCAGCTCATACCCGAGTCTCAACGCAACCTTTCTCCTTGAAAGCTTTCTGTTACGTTCCGGATCATCTCATTTCCAAGCTTTGCCTTAAACCCTTATTGCTTAGGGTTAAACCACTTACCTGGGTTAATGTTCGAGCGTGGTCAATAAAATGCTTCAAAAAGATAAACTGAATTAAAGAAATCAAAATCCATTAATCAATCAAACTCATCATGAAAAGAAAATACAATTCAGATCAAGAAGAAAGCAGACCGAGGAGTATCAAGATCAAATCATCAAAGCGAAATCAAATCAAACGATCAAGAAGTATAACAACAAATCAACAAGAAACAGAAGAAGAAGAAGAACAAATCACTCCAAAGCAATCAAAACAAACAAATCAAGAAGAAGCCAAGATCATAAGAAAATCATCAAAAGAATCGATTCAAGAAGACCTCAAATCAGAAAAAACATCAAAATTAAATCATATCTTAAATCAATACAATGAAGGAAAAGATCCAATAAAAGATTATAGAGATACGATCTCACAAATCTCATATCAAATCTCAAAAGACATCTCAATCTCTTTAATCCAATGGGAACATGAACTTAAACATCAAATCTTAAATCAATCTTCATCCATTTGGAATTCTCAATTCACCTTATGGCCTTTATCACCCTCTAGTTTATCTCTTAAATCTGAATGGAGTTTTGATGAAGAATTAATCGGATTATCAAATCGAGTTTATTTTGAAAAACATCGGGTTAAATTTAATTCGTTTTTGAATGATGATGATGATGATGATGATGATTTGAATTTAAATTTCGAATTAAATTCACTTCAACTTGATCTAATCTTGAAAGAAGTTCATCAAAGCTTTGAAAAGATTTTAATCGAATTAATCAAACATGTACCTAGAACTCATCATCCTTCTTCATCATTAAATCAAATCACAGAATCAAGTGATTCGAAAGAACTCGAACCTGGTTTGAAATGGAAAGATATCTTAAAGGTTGCAACTCATCTTGGAATTCATCAAAAGTAAGTAGACCAAAAAGACTGATTCTTTAACTTCTCCATCCTCTCACTCACTCTCTCTTTTTCACTTATCTTCCTTTGCATTTCTTAATCTATCAAGTGTTTTGGATCGTACACAACATAGATTAGAACTTCTTTATAAAGGTACTTCTATCTTTGATCATCCATTAAGTGAAATAGTGGAATGATTCAAACTCAAGCTTGAGGATGAATTGAGGATGAAAATAGCGGAATCATTCATCCATCAAGTGAAAGAATGGAAGAATTGATCAATGGAAGTGAAAGGGTGGAATGAGGTTTAATTGAAACTATTGGAAGGATTCATCATTGAAGTGAAATGATGGAATGATTCAAATCAAACTTGATCATCAGTTGAGAATCAAAGATTGGAATCATTCATCATTTAATCTAACCTTTTGATTTTGAGAATGAAAGAAACGAAGAAATCATCATTCAAATTCAATTGGATCAACCACTTCTGATCCAAAATCTTATTCGCCATCTTGCTCGATCAAGATCGTTTACTTTTTTCTTTGTTCTTCTTTAGAAATTCACTTATCTCAATCAGTTTTTGATCTATTTTAGAACCTAAATCTTCTTTTTTTCTGAATATGTGTGTGGTGTGCTTAGGAATCTTATTTTCACATCATCATCTTTAATCTAATCTTTTATATTTCAAGAAATAAAATTAATCTTTGATTTAGATCTATTCAATTTAATGAAATTATGAAGAACAATTTAAGATTAATAATAACTTGTTGACTAAATTTCCTACTGATTGTAATTGGAATTATTGTATTTATACCATCTGCTATAGTTGACTTTGATTTCTTACTTGTAGAACAAAAGAAAAAAAAACAGAGGATGATCATCCACCGATCCTTTCGTACTACTATTATGAGGTTTCAAAATCACTTTCACTTGAGATCATCAACATATCTATAAGAGAGAATTTCAAGTTAAACAGTTAAGATTACTCGTATGTTTGTCTTACCACACTGAGACGGTGAATTTTATTGGAAAAAGTGATGTTGAAAATAAATAAAAAGATAAACTGTGAGTCAACACTCAATCTCAAGGATTTCTTAGTAGACCGGTTTAGGTGAGAGTAATAGATTGAATTGACTAACAAGTTGATATATTTATAATGATGAAAGAAGAAGAAAAACGTATAAGAGGAAAGTGATAGAAGGAAAGGATTGATGTATTTGAATAAGTATCAAGAGTCTTAATAATCTAAATATACATGAAAAAAAAAATTCTTAGGGAGATTAAAAAGTTAATGAAGATGGAAAATCATTAAAAGTTTGAATAAATGAAGATAGGAAAAGGTTGAAAATGAAAAGAGAAAGAAAGGAAAGAAAAAAAACTGACGGATTTCATACTGTTTATCAAGTATCTAGATTGAGATCAAATCATTTGATCATTCATCTTTTGTATAAGTTTGTTTTGGATTCAGATTTATTTTTAAATCTCAGTTAAAGCAATCAGTCAATCATTTAAAACTTTCATTAAGATTTCATCACATCCTTCTAATCGGTACTCCTAGATGGTAATCACGGCTCATAATCACATTATATAAGATACTTTCTTCTAAGGTTTGACCTTTGACTATTGTAGCGTAGAAAGAAAAACCTTCTAGACTCATGGATTAAATAAGCAAAGAATGTGATAAGAGTTTGAGGAAAAAAACATACCTGGTTTAAAAGCCTTTTTGAAAAATAACTGACTCAAAACAACATCACCCCGAGAGCCCTTCGATTCAGAACGTTTGTATACTACTATCCTCGAATCACTTTTGATACTTTAGCTCAAGGTGTCTCAGAATGACCAGATGCAAACTTCACAGTCCTGATATCCAAGTTTTTTTGTTGATGATAGTTGAGTATTTGTGCCACATCGAATATGTAAAGCTTTTCTGTATGGTTTGAGAGAGAAGTGTTTCTGAGCATTTCTTCAAGGTTACCTCCTGCTGCTAATACCAGTAAAATGTCTCAAAACTTTCTTTTCATTCAATCATGATATTTTGGTTCATAAAAATTTCATTCAGTTCTGAACGCTTTATCTCAAGTTCCAACAACGTTGCAAAGCTAACGCCTTTCTTGGGTTAATCCGAGTGAAGGGAAAGTGGCCTTGAGCTTCTAACCCGAAACAAATCAATTTAATCGAACGGTTATCAATTTGTATCATATCCTCTGATTCGTTTCTGAGCTACTTTGGATTTAAGATGTTCAGATAGCAACGACAAACATATCATTAATCCAAATCGGTATACATACCTGTATCAGATCCTTCTAGTGATCTTCTTAAGGTACTTTCACTTGAAATCATTCACATAGGCAAGCTCACCAAGATCATTCATCTCTAATGAAGCATTTCTCAAAATGATCATCACACGAACTGATGGTTTTCTGATCTAAACCTACCAATCAACCCATGTGATGGCTCATGAAGCATACTCAGCATATTGATTCTTTTGAGAAAGAAGGTTTATAGTTCCTGTAGAATTCTCACCCAATCAACAACTCAGTTCAAAGCGGTTTTAAAAAGCCTACTTAGTGATCTCCCTTATCCCGCCCCACTCATGATATTCATTTCCTCATCAAGGATATCTCAGTTGTCCTAATGGTTCAATCAGTTTCATCTCACATAGCGTTTGTTTTGGGACAAGCAGATTTTCAGATAATATCATCTTCTTCTATCACATGATACAAACTCAGATTATCAAACCTTCCAAAAGAATTGAGCTAGGAAGGAGATCAATCCGATAGAAATTCACAAAAAAAAGGTATTGAAGAAATGTAAAGATGAAGGATTGAATCATGAGGGATTTAAGGAAATTTGAAGGGATTCTTGACTTGATTTAAAAATGAAAAAAGGACCGTCATAATTCATAACTAGAAAAACAAATGTAGGCTAGTTTTACCTATGGTTCTGATGCCTAACTTTAATCTTTTCACTTGAGATTTGTTCATCAGAAGATTTGTTCATCAGAAGATTTGTTCATCAGAAAGACAGATTCTGAATTAGATCGAATACAATCCTTTCTTCTGATGTTTGTGACTTTATAGTCTTTCTTCATCCAAACAAGAAGAGAGGTACTTCACGAACGGGATTAATCTTTGATCGATGTATGTATATATACTCATTGTCGAAAACCGAATTGGGTTCTAGAGGTAGGTTCTAGATTGAATCAAGAACGATCTTGAGTGCAGGACATGTGTAACCTTGATATGTATGTATCACTTTACTGGCTTGAGGAGACTGACCGCGATTTTGCAAAAAGGTTCTTCTCAGTATACAGTCAGGATTACGTTAGGTCTGTGCCTAAAGGCTAAGCAAAGCATATCCAAAAGACGATCATGGATCGAAACCATCTCTTGCGCTCTGCCTAGGATGCTGTGGAGATCGAAGATCGGACTCGAGCTGGATGAACATCTTCAAAATAATGAATGAAATCCACATATCAAGACTGGTATTTAAGATACTCAGTTGATTGATCGAGGTTCACGTCTAGTGACCGTCCACTGCTTGTGGGAAGTTGAGGGATATCATGTGGGTGTAGAACGCTGTCGAAAAGACATCAAACTATTCTGGTCAGCCCAAAGGATTGAGGTGACGATAAGTTTTCCAAGAAGAGGCTCAATTGAGGAGAATACAAGGAAGTGAAAGAAGATTAAAGCCAGCCAAGGAGGGTGAATTGAGAATTAAGACCATCTGTTGGAAAGCCTGAAATTCGAGTGAGTTGTAGTTTGTCAGTCGTAAACCTAACTCGTCAATCCTGGCTTCTCTAGGCTGAGTCAATTCTCAGCATTTTACATCGGTTGAGGTTCTCACTTTTGAGTCTGTTGATACAGATTTGTACCTTCACTGCTTTTGGCCGGGAATCCTAACGTCGGTCAGGCTCAAGATGTGCACCGGTGCAGATGTGAGTACATGCATAGTGGCAGAGCCGGGCATCAAGAAAATCAAGACTGAATATCCAAGGCGGCTGACAGTCCAGCCAAAGCCAATAAACCAGTTAGTATCAGACTTCTACAATCCTCCACTCTGGAGTCTGGAGCGATTTCCATCTCAGCCATCTCCTTCAAGTTTCCTTAAGCTTAACTAAGCCCCTCCGAGCGCGTTCGCCGCGCCCTCGCAGAGGGGCTTACAACGGACTCGCTATTCCCGGCAGTAGAGCTCCAAGAATTAAGTCCCGTTATGTAGTTTTTTACATCCCTCCTCGAATCCTCACCGTAGGATTTTGTAAGATTCTGGTGGTAGCATCTTCATGAGATGCTACACAACCTCGTACCATTTTCATGTCTTTTTGTTCGAAGCAAGGGCACGAAATACGAGATTCCAAATTGCTACATTGTGTAGCTGTATGTTTCAGTCAAAAAGCGGGTAAAATTCATTTCATCGGAAACTACCAATTTCCTGCCCAAAACCTACGAGGGTTTTGTTTGAGCCAAGCACCAAACCTCCAAATCTCAAGGAAGGCCTGTACAGGCATGCTTAAGCTGTTACAGGAGGACGTAACATTCATTTCTAACAACGTTTCCTGAAAGCGTCACAGAGTTGACTGGCTGATGAGAGGGGTACGAGGTTGTGTAGCATCTCATGAAGATGCTACCACCAGAATCTCACAAAATCCTACGGTGAGGATTTGAGGAGAGATGTAAAAAACTACATAACGGGACTTAATTCTTGGAGCTCTACTGCCGGGAATAGCGAGTCCGTTGTAAGCCCCTCTGCGAGGGCGCGGCGAACGCGCTCGGAGGGGCTTAGTTAAGCTTAAAGTTTCCTGTACATACATGCATATAGCTAACCACACATCCAAATTTTCCAATCTCTCTAGCTCTGCCAAGTTCGAAGATTGACGTCATCTCACTCCGGGATTTGACCGGTCCTCAATCTCAAAGACTTGCATGAATCTTGAATTATGTATCATAGGGAAGGGTTCATCGCCCTCATCAACGAATCCAGAGTCAATCTGTCTTGAAGTTTCTTTTCCATGAAGACCATGTTCAATGAGATCATAGCCTACTTTTAGGTTGGCTTGATTTAACAAACACCATGCCTGATCTCTGCGGGATGAGAATTCTGTCACTCGAGCCGGAGTGCGGCATGTGTTAGCAGTCACTGCGGATGCGTATGCACTCTGTGACTCCGAGTAACTCGGTGCACACTCCGACTCGAGTGACGGAGGTCTCCTCCCAGTGTCTCTGCAGGAGAAAATTTATGATGTTTTTCTATTCGAAAAGATGTTCATGAGTCATCCCCACAAGTGCAGCTAAATCTCAGCATAGTGGAGAAGTCAGTCTTAAGAAGGCCAAGTCATAAACTGTCAAATGCTCCTCATTTATTTGTCAATGGCCCATCAAGTCTCCTGGGGTTAACTTTTTGACTCCATCATGATCATCTACTTTCCCTTGGTTTATAAAAGGTTTTATCTCATGCTATGTATACCATATCAAATTCTAACGACATAAATTGAATTGAATTTGATGATAGTTTGAGAAAAAAACTTCATTTTGCTTTCAACATGTTTAAGTAACAAAAACCATTTTGAGGAAGATTAAATCGATTTTGAGCGGCAAGATATGTAAGATGAATTGAGCAAATCTCAACAGATTACAAAACCATAAGTCAATTATTTCAAAAGATGATGAAATGATATTCCCCTCTTGTATGGATCTTGAGCTTAAACTGATTCGATTCAATCCAATTTAAGTTTGTCTGTGCCGATACCGATATAGTTGTGGATTACTTTTAGGGTGTGCACGGTCTGCAATAGAATTCTTGTGGGGCTCAAAGTGGCTTGAGTCTCTGGTGTGAAGGAAGAAGGGCTTCACCTTTTTTTGTTTCCTCGGCCACTTTTACCCTTCTTTCTCGATTTTTACCTTTCCTTTGGTCTCACTTTTCTTTACACTTTGATTTCCATTCAACTTGCTGCACTCTCTCAGTTAATCGCCATCCTTCAACTTT
Source organism: Melampsora americana (assembly GCA_022264835.1). NCBI lineage: Eukaryota > Fungi > Basidiomycota > Pucciniomycetes > Pucciniales > Melampsoraceae > Melampsora > Melampsora americana. The sequence continues at coordinate 576,671 of JAIFHY010000049.1, read as the reverse complement.
TTTCTCATCCTAGCCAAGTCTTCCATTTCTTTTTTCGATTCTTTATGTTTCTGTGCTTTCTTTACCTCTCTATACTCTAAGCCAGTCCCCAAACTCAAACCGTTTCGCACCCTATCCTATCCCAGCTCACTTCACCTCCTTCGTTCTGTGTCTTTCGTTCAAGCTGTCACCGATTCCTCATTCATACGTCCTTTCTCTTTTGAACGGCATCGCACCGAGCTTAGACCGGTCTCGTGAGACGCCTTTTTTTCTCAGTAGTGCTACAGATACGTAAGTTTCTATTCTTCGTATTTGATGAATTGACCAAAGAAACAGAACATTCGATATTCATCACAGTTTGGTTGATTTGTTTGGGTAAGTACTACTTCACTTTCACTTAGCAAATTTGATCGAATATTTGATCAAAACAAAGTAAAACATGGAATCCGATCAATCGAGCAATAGCAGTCTGGTCAGTAGTAATGGTAGTGGTAGTGATAATGTTAGTGACCATCATCATAGTATATGATAGTATTGATAGTGGTAATCTCCTTGTCATCACTCATTGCTAGTTGCTTCAATGATAATCAAGTGACGAGGGTCAATTGAGATATCAATAATCACCGTGAGGAAATAAATCAAGTGGATATATGCACTCATCTACTCCAATCCTACGAGATTTTCTTCTTCACAGACCCTACCTCTCAATATCATCATCATCATCTTCTTCAATCATGAGCAAAATAAATTGTTTGGTCAAAGTCACTGATCATAACTTGGTTCGGTTTTTCTCATTTTTGATTTGATTTGGATTTGGATTTTGCAAGGTTCAAAAGGGTGAAGATGAATCGAATGGATTAAAGATTAATAACTTCAATCAGCCATTGAAGTCACCTAATCTTGAGGACAGTGAGCATGAAGGACAAACGTATAGAAATCAAATCAGCAGTGATCTCAGTAATGTGAATTCAATATGACTATGTACCCTTCTAGCATCATCATGCTGAGCTGAGATCTGATTTCGAATGGTAACTGATGACTTGATTCAACTCTAATCTCAACCAAATCAAATAGACATTATTATCTTCACTGTATCCTCATTCTCATCAACTTAATCATCATCATCATCAACTTTTAAAGCTCAATAGGAACATTAATGAGAATGTTAATAATCACAACCTCAATTCTAATACTCTCATTACCACCTCTCCAATCCCACCTCAACAAACAACTAATCCCGATCTGACATTTTACTCGGCTCACACTCATCTACCTAAATCCGATTCATCCCCTCTTTCACCTCATCATTCACTCTCAACTCAACAACAACTTCACTCTCAAATTCCTCACCATCTTAATCAATCAGATCCATCAGAAATCACGACTTCTTCCAATCATAATCATACTCAGAATAACAATAGCATGTCCAACCAAAATAATCGTGGTCCAACCGCTACATCTTCTACTGATTCTAATTCTACTAATTCTAATCCTAATTCTAATTCTATCACAACTTCACAACTTCAGAAACAGCAATCGCATTCTAATATAAATTATAATGATCACATCAAGTCTCATGAATCGGATAATCAACAATCTCCTTCCTCAGTTTCTAACCATGGCTCACAATATCGTCGTCCTACCGGTTTCTCTGCTCGGAACAAGGCTTCACTTTGCATTTCTACTAGTTCTACCCTACCTCACACTCACCTCGAAGTTGACCAGATTAGCACTACCACTCCTCTAAGCGCCCAAGCAGCTCATCAATTCATTCTTTCACCTCGTCCACTCATTCCAATTTCCTTAACGGATTCTCAAACTGCTTTCATCTCGCCTCCTCCTACCTGTTCAAGTACAACCACTAACACATACCAATCACTTCCATCTGGTTTGCGGCCACATGATTTATCTAACATTTCATCTTCCTCGTCATCCAACTCTTCTGAAGATGGACCGTCAGCTAATTTTTTCCTTTCACCAACTCCACTTTCTTCGACACCTGGATCTCAACCTTTGCCTTCCAAAGATACCCGATCACCACAATCTATCGGCTCTGCTACCCATCCACCTTCGTCTCATACTCGTCATCCGAGTAATTCCACTAGCTCCATTGGACCCAATGTTGCTGGTAGGATTGGTGTGGGAGGCAACATGATGGTAGACCCCCACAACTCGGCTGCTATCATCGCCCAGAAAGGTGGAGTAGGAGCAGGTGCATTTGTTTACAAGGTCTACAATGTGAGTCAATTTATGATTACCGAGTTTCAACCTTGATTGCATGTGAGATGGTCGACTAAACATATCCCACCATTTCATTCAGATGTTACTTGATCCCTCATTTCAACATTTGATTTCCTTCAACTCGAACGGCCAGTCATTTACCGTCAATAATGTCCAGGAGTTTAGTAAAGTTGTCTTACCGAAACATTTTAAACACAAGTCAGTCAAATGTTCTGATTATCCCGTCATATATCTGTCACCTGATCTTGATAGCCCTGATTTCATCCCTTTAGTAATTTTTCGAGCTTTGTCCGTCAGTTGAATATGTATGGATTTCATAAAGTCAATAAAACCCCAAGAGGTCAAAGGGGGAATGATAACAACGCATCTTGGGAGTTCATTCATCACAAATTCCATAGAGGTCGACCAGATCTACTCGAGCAAATCAGACGTAAACCTCTTGAGAATGAATCTAATTCATTTTCGCGCAAGGAGGTAGCTCCTATGAATCTTACAAATTTTTTTATTCATCCTCAACCTTCACCTACGACGACAAATTGTAGTATGATGAATGACAATACCGCTTTCATGTCTAATGGAGGTCCATCACCACTACAACCTTTGAATTCTCATCTTCACGCTCCACCACCACCACCTTATCCCATCTCACCAACTAGAGCATTCAGTATGGGTCATGTATCACACCCATCTTTGTCTTATCCTCCACCTTCAATCAATACCACTCATCCTCTCTTAGCAGAAAAACTGAAAAAGCCTGATAGTGATCTGTCATCAAACTTCTCACTTCCTTCTGATTCGGCTTCACATCGATTATCAATCTCGATCCCACCTCAAGTTTACTCTCAGAAGTTATCTGTTCCTTCTAATCAATTGCATACGAACGGAAATCAATCATTTCCTACACGCACAGTGGATACAGTAGGACTTGAGACAGAGATACCATCACCGTTTAGTGGTCAATTTGATCCTATCAATCTATCTATGAATAATAACCTTATGGGATTACCACTCGATTCATGTAATCCGATAAATAGTGAACCGAACGAAAACTTTACTAGCTTTAGAAATGAGATGGTTGCCAGGTTTCATGGAGTGGGTGAGGGCTATGAAGCTCTTTATCGAGAGCTTTATGAGACTCGTCGTCGTCAAGATGTGTTAGTAGACGTATGTGGTAGGATGTACCGCACTCTACAAGTTCTTACCAACGGAAACGGTCAGTTATTTTTGGATCTCTATCTTCTTTGTCTTCTTCACATCAAGGGACTAACCTTTTTTGGTTGATTCTCAAAGTTGGATTCCCCTTCCCAACCCAGGAACTCTTCGCAAGACCTACCGAAGACAGTCAACCTACATTTCGAATCACAGAACACGATCAGCAAAGATCACAAAAAGATCACTCACCAGCCTTATCAGATTTTGCTGAACAACGTAATAGACCATTATCATTAGATCCAAGTGCATTCAATGGATTAACTCTTACAAGTTATCCAAGCAGTCCAGCTTATCCTGATAGACCTGGTACATCTGGTTCAGATCTTCAACAAACTACTGAAGGAGTGATCAAAGGTAAGAAAAGACCTGCAACTGGATCTATGGATCTTTCTAACTTACCTCCACCTGCTCCAAGAAGATCTTAAGTTTAAGTTTCTGGATCCAGTTTCTTTTCTTTGTTTTGTTGAATGGGGATTCTTTTTCTTCTTTCTTTCTTTCTTTCTTTGGTGTGATATGTTTCATTTGGATTTCCTATCGTTGTTTAGGTTTCTTTGAATCGTTCTTCTTTTTTTTTTGTTCTTCTTTTTTATTTATTTATTTATCTTTTTTTTCTTCTAATTTGTAGGAAGTGATAGAATTGAGGAGAGAAAAAAAAAGTGTGATTAATCTTATATATATATATATATCTTTCTTATATACGTCTTACTTTTCATTTTTCATTTGTTTGTTTTAAGTTTTCATAGTGTTGTGATCATCATGTCATTTGAATTTTAAATTCTCCTTTAATTACATAATTGCTTTGAATTAATTTTTTTGCTTTGTTAAAGAGATGAGAATATATTGAATTTTGCAGAAAGGAAAGATGAAAGCGATTGAAAGGAACGGTTTCTTTAGATATCATCTTATTTTGTCAATCTTTCGATGTATATTTATATATCATTCACTTTATCTCAATTGGAGTCTTGTCATGTTTTCATTAATGTCTGTTTTGAAATTCAGCGTGAACTGTTCTTTGTGAATGTTAACTTCTTACTAGAATCTAAGAGAATCGTGTTAGATCAGTTTGAAACTTTTCAGAAAGTAGATTTAATTCCTACACAATAGAGTTTCAGCATTATGAACTTTAAGCCCAGTGCTTTTTACACGGTAGACCGCATTCTTGAGTTTACCCATTTTAGAGAATCATTATTTGTAAAATGAAACTCTGGAAATCAATAACATACAGTTTAGCAGTACAACAAAATAAATTGAAGATGATGTTGTTCAAGTCAAGGGTATTGAGATCCTTTGTTATAAACTTTTTCATTCTAAAGTTTCACATTCGCTCATCTTGACAAGCTTTATGGGGAACATCAGTCAGCTAAGGGTCTAACTTAACAGCATCCCATGGACCGTCGGCGTCAGCTGGAGCCTGCTGACCAAAAAAATACTTAACAGCAAGCTTTTCTCAAATGTTTCACCACAAAGTGATGCAACCTCTAATTTGATTTTGAACGTTGAGTTGAAATCAATTATGGATCCTTCAATCGCGATTTGTCAAAAAAGTATCATACATTTTTTGACGAGAATAGGATCAAGTCAGGCTGCTTGCGAAAAATCTACAGTCTGCCTTGGAATTTCAATGTGGATCAGATGAAGAAAGCACAATCAGTTCAATCTTTGCTTCTACCTATTTAAAATATCTCTATCTGATCTACGAGATTTTCAAAGGGATTTATTGAGACGGAAAAAGTGACTGAGTCAAGTTTTAATTATACAGCGAGATAGAGCGAGTTCATTTGATTTCCTCATCGCTACTAGTAACTACATGGATCAAATCGGTCGAATGCTTGAATTCGATCCAATGAATGAATGATAATATTCAGACGACTACTGAGCAGCCAACGGTCAATACAATAAGCCTATCGAACTCATCATGATCATGGAAAATCAAATTTTATGGATAGGTGACTGATTTTGTTAACTTAGTCACAGGCGTGCGGCGGGCATCACTTGTTATTTCAAACCATGGCAGAATATGACTTAGTTACGTTTGCTTTCCAGGCGTGACCTTGGTGCACTGGGTGGCTTGATTGATTTCTTCATCCTGAGAAACCACGGATCAAGGTGTATTTGAGTTATCAGCTTGGGTGTTAGCAAGATGCTATAGGCCAAAAAAAGAAGAGATCACTCACAAGGTGGCCTACACAACAAAAGGCGCCGTGTTTTCTTTGAAAATCACATGACCACTCTACATGACCAGTTCGCTTGTCTCTCGCACCCGAGTCAACTCCACGGGAAGCTAGATACGTCTCAAAATATTCGTCAGAAGAAAGAAAATTGATATCTTAATTGGTTTGTTCACAGGCTGAGAGACCTAGACTGACCACCCTGGACTTTAGCATAATGACCTTGCTTGTCCAGCTCGAGCCATTCGTCGGCACAGATAGGTGAGAGTCCCTTTGAACATTCAAAAAAACTGTAGAATGGCTTAGCCGATAGAGGCTCGATGTAGACAAAAACCAACGCGAACAGTCCTATAAGACTCAATTTATTCATACTCGGATATCTTCAACTGACTGAGAGATGAAAGAGACAGAGGTATTTATTTAGAATAGAAAGCTAAGTATATGGAATAAGAAAGTGAGGGATAGGTGAAAAGGGAAAGAGTAAAATAATGCCAACAGACGAAAGAGGCCAAGCCTTTTAAATGCGTCTGAAGCCAGAAGGCGGATAAATTACCTCTTAGAGGTGTAAATCAAAGACTGTGTACGTGATTCAGTTAATTTCTATCTCTATCCTTCTATGATCACTGGACATGCACATTCAAACTACCTGGCTTTCTTCTTGTCATCAAAAGTATTGGTGTGGTGAAAAGCAAGAAGGGGTGAGTGATTGATGGTGGTGGTGGTGGCTGAGAAAAAAAATGACGGTAGAAAAGATCATCCTACATAGAAATCTGAAACTGCATTGGACATATGTACTTTGATGGGCATCATGACTGGAACCTTTTTGTTCACTCAACTCATCCTTCCCCGCACCATCAACATATTTACCTCGGATGAAGAGATCCGAGGTATTCCCGGATCCCAAGCCTCGGGCAGAATCTTTCCGAGGGCTTGGTCCGAGGTAAGTCAGCGCAAAAGAATACCTCGGATAAAATGTTACAGCTTTGAGCATCCGCACTTGTGCAGTAAGTGTAAATTCACCGCAACCGCAGGGCTTTTTCCACACCAGTGGAAAAGTAGACCTGTGGTACAATTTTTTTTGATCAATTTGAGGTACAGTCAATCCAAAAAACCTTGTCACGTAATTTTTTTTAAAAAACAAATTCACAGCCAATACAGGCTATCTTATAAGCATACTGAGCCTTCAATCGAGATATCCCTATATCTCAGGGATATCTCGATTGGGCTTTTGACCAATCCATAAATCCACCGCCTCCATCACCTCTAGTCCTTCGATATCATCACCACACCACCTTCCTTCCGTTCAATCAATCTCACACAATCATCGCAACATGCCATTTGTCGAATACACTGCCCAACTCAAGGTCATCGCCATCAACAAATTACTTCAAGGTCAAACCATCAGTGCTATCAACGCAGAACTTCTCACAGATATCTCAGCACGATCGTTTTTGCGTTGGAAGAAGCTGTACGACCATACTCACGCTGTCGTCAAGGACCCAGCTACCTTCAAGAAACAAGGTCGTCCGACTATATACTCAAAGGACGATCGTGATTTTATGGTCGAGCTCATTGACGACGACCCAACCCTTTTCCTGGACGAGATTCAGGAAGCGATGTATGATCATACAGATCTACTCGCGTGTCGACAAACCATAGCGAACGATCTAAAAGAACGCCTCGCCCTTACAATTCACAAAGCCTCCAAGGTCGATCCAAACCAATCACCCGAAATGAGAGCCGCTTATTCAACGCGACTTGCTAACATCCCTGCCAAATGCCTGGTATGCATAGGTAAGTGTTTGAAACCTTTCTCTATCTGTAATCACTCACTTGACTGACTATCAAAACATCATTCTTACTAATCAGATGAGACTGGCCTTCAAACGCAAGATGTGATGCGTTCAAAGGTTCGATCAAAGCGAGGCGAACGACCACCGAAGTTGAAACGGAAGCGTCGCGGACCTCATTATAGCATGCTGGCAGCTGTATGCCAAATGGGATTGTTAGCAGCTCATTCGAAGATCGGTGCTTACAACCGTGAAGACTTTGAGATGTTCCTGAAGCACCTCTTAGTAAGTCTTTCTCTTGCTTCTCGTCTGTAATCCGTTCCATGACACTGACTTCATTGGCATCTATGAATTTAGATACCTGTCATGAACAGATACCCAGCTCGCAACTCCGTGTTGGTGCTGGATAACTGCAGTATCCATCACGGAGGAGTGATTGATCAGCTCTGTGATACAATGGGTATCATCATACAATATTTACCACCTCTGTCGCCGGATTTCAACCCAATCGAGCGGGTCTTCAAGGTCTTCAAAGACAGGCTCAGAAGAACTCGAGCTATGGATCATACAGCCGACAAATTAGGCTGTATGCTTGAGGCAATGAGTGATGTATCCACTAGCTCGTTCATCACGAGCCTTTATTCAACATGTGGATATTTCTAACCAGGTAATCATCATTCACAATCAAAACACTTTCCATTCAAATTTTCATGTTTTTATTCTGAAGCCGAGTCTTGTAGCTTAATCCCAAAATTCAATTGTCTTTATCTATGTCTGAAGTAATGAAAAAGGGTCATCATGCCCATTGTCTGTTGTTTATTGACTTGTTCATTGAATCAAGTAGAATGGCTTTTATCAACTTGATCATTGATTCAAGCTTGAGTTCAAAATTGGAGAGTTTTATATGTGAGAAATCTCAGCATTTGAAGCTGATACACCTGGGAGGAATCTTGAGTTCAATTGAGTCAAGAATCTAGTTAAGAACTCAAGAGGCCGCTGTCAAAAGGCACAATATAATGAGCAACTCACTCATACTCTACACAATCTGATAGATAGACCAGTCAATTCTATACAAGTCTCATTGAATAAACTCTCACTTTGTATGAGCTCTCATGATCTTATGGATCAATTGTGCACAGAATCTTCTTTTTTTATTTCAGAATCAGTCAATGATTGTTTGGGTGGGTGGTTAATGATAAGTACAAATTTATTTGGCTACAAGGACTAGAGGAAATTGTTACAAAGATTATTTAGAGCATCATGTTTAAATTTGAAACTTATCGATTTCTTTTTTCACGGTTCTTGAGTTCGGTTCGATAGAGGGGAGCTTTGTCGTGTAGACGAACTGCAGTTCCAAAAGGAATGCCCAACCCTACAAGGGTTAGGACATCCATTGAAGCCGAGAGAAATGACTCGAATTCGATGATGTTGAGTTTTTCTAGGAGATCTCGGGTTACTCGGTCGTCTGGTGCGATCTTGGCAAACCTGAGGTAATCTTCAAAGTCTGGAACAGGATTTGAGAGTGGTGACTCAGGTCGAAAGTCCGGAATTTGTGAGGTTGATTGGGTGGTATCGGCAGGAGGTCGCCGAACTGGTTCGTGGATCGGTTTGAATCGGAATTCGGGTCGTTTGATTGGTGGCATCATCTCGGTGGCACCATTTGTGCCATCAACCTTGTTCGAAGACACAATGTCAGAATGCTGGGAATGAAAGGAATGATGGCAAAGAAGAGATTACTTACCAAGTCATGCGCCCATATGTCCATCATCGAATGGGACAAGCGCACCGCTTCGGTTGAGTTTCCTGGGTTAATGCACCCCATGCATTCTCGACCACCAATTGAGACACATCCAAATTGCCTCATGAGTTTCACTCTGGCGTCCTGCCAGACCTTGTCAACACCAATGCCCTGCAACAGAATCAATGGTCAGTAAGTTTGATTATAACAAGGATGAAGCCTGACTTACCTTCAGCTCCAACATGTCAACTTCATTAGGCGCTAAAGAGTCTCGATGACTCTTTAGAGTCGCTTGATCAAACGCATCCTCCTGTTCGGTTGATAACAGAAGAGTGCGATGAGGAAAATGAAATGAAAAGAAAGGAAAAGAAAAAGAAAAAGAAGCTTACCTTGGACTTAAGACGCTTGACTGTCTTTGGATTGTCCATGTAGAGTCTAAATCCAACTTCCTTACCTCGGTTATCGTTCATGGTAGCCTTGAACTGATCAAGGACTGCCTCTGATGCGATGATTTTCAAAGCGGTCTTGAGAAAGTCGCCACGCCCGGCAACATAACCCTTGAATGCCAATCTGCCTTTGTGATTGGCGTCCCTGAGAATCTCGCCACAAACCTTCTTGTAATCCGCACACGCATTGAAGACGTTTTCTTTGATGTCGATGAGTTTCGCTCCGTGGATTTGAATGATGGCGTTAAAAGGAGGATTGCTTGTGAGGTCGGTGTACTTTTGAGCAAGTCCAGCCTGCTTCTCAGCCTTGGACTGTGGGATGTCGGCAAAAACCTGAAACCACAGTTTAACGTGGCTAGGTTTAGTATCGATGACGTCCATCGTGGGGTTTGGGTGATTTGCTCGCTGATAAGGTGGTGCTGGGGGTGGTGATAGAGTCAAGTCGATATCTACATAGGGCTCTGATGACAAATTCGATCAGCTGAATTTGAAGTCGGTTTCAATCAAGGTTAAAAACACTTACCACCAGTACGAACACCCATTGCAGCTTGAGCTTGAACGTTGATATCGTGACTATCGAAGATTGGGTCGCGGTGAACCTGTTCAATACGGACACATTGGCGCGGTTGTTGGGGTGGGTCTGATTGAAAGAAACAAAAAGAAAGAGATGAAATGAAATGAGGAGGAAATGAAATGAAATGAAATGAATAGAAAAGAGATGAAAACTCGGTCAAGACACACCTGGATTGGATCCAGCCAGTTGACCAGGAAGCTTGCGCGCTGGATCACGTCCTGAATTCAAGTGCACCATTCCGGTATTGCAATGCTGACGTTCGGCCTATCGAACACTTTCAAAGTGATGACCGTCCCTGAAAGCCAAGATCGAAGGTGATCAGCAATCAACACGATGAATCAGGATGAGATCGCTTACCTGAATCGATGGTATGGGGTACCTTCCCTGCCGCGTTCAGGACTGAGGCCCTCTGGCCCAGCCTGGATGGATCGTCTGGCCGCACTAGAGGAATGAAAAGGAACAATGGTCAGTAAATGGTTGTCGAGAAGCATTGTTTTTAAAAACTTACAGTTCTTCTCTTCTTTCTCTAGCTTTGTTTTCAATGCGGTCGTTGTTCAAAATCCTCTTCGGCATCGTGGATGGGTGGTATAGCAATGGGATTGATGGAAGTGGTGGTGGTATAGCGATGGAATCGGTGGTAGGAGGTGGTGGTGGTGGGATCGAGGGTAGGAGGTAGATGGGTCAACAGCCCAATCGAGATATCCCTATCTCGATTGAAGGCTATCCTTATAAAATCCCCTGTATTGCTGTGAATTTGTTTTTTAAAAAACATTACGTGACAAGGTTTTTTGGATTGACTGTAAGCCAGAAGTAAATACAATTGTACGCTACCTCATGCATTATCCTTGGTGGCTGCTTGTTTGGGGTGTAACAATTACCACGTGGCAGATACTGTACACGAGTGTGGAATTTTTACAAAATCAGTAACTTTTACCTTACTGTACAGGTAGGTACCACAAAAGATAGCAAAACATACCACAAACGAGTGTAGATGCTCTTAGAGCATCTGCACTTGTTTGTGGTAAGATTTGGTTAAATTTGTGGTACCCATCTGTATGAGAAGTTAAAAGATTCTTATTTTGTACAAATTCCACACTTGTGTACAGTAACTGCCACGTAGCATTTGTTACTGCACGTGTAATGTACAAATTCCACACTAGTGAAAAGTTTCAAAAGGTTGAGTTGAGAGAGAAACCCGGGTTGTTACCGGAGATAATGCGCAGGGTAGGGTAGAATTATATTTACTTCTACCTTACCTCAAACCAATCGGAAAATTAGGTACCGCAGGTCTACTTTTCCACCGTTGTGGAAAAAGACCTGAGGTTGCGGTAAATTTACACTTACCGCATCCGAGTTACTGCACAAGTGCAGATGTTCTTACTGTATGTACATGACTTTGCCTCAGCAGATCACATGTGTGTTTGTACTTATTTCTTCTTCATCTTGGGACTTTGACTTTCACATCATCACCAGTTGTGGAAGCCCACATCAGGAGCTAACTTGGATCTTGCCTATTCCTTATACAGTCAACTCTCATATAACCCACCTTTGCCAAAGCCCATACTCTCCCATGACCCATGGGTTTTTGGCCGCAGAAATTTTATGCAAGCCAAAATGGGGTAGATAACCCATACCTTTGTAAAACCACATAACCCATGCATGTTTTTCAGAAAATCCGGCTAAAACCCATACTTTTGGGCAGATATTTGGGTACAGATATGCCTGGAATGTGAGTCTGGGTATTAAAAACATTGAATGAATACAAAAAAAACTGTTTATTACACTTCACCCTCATAATTTACTCCGAAGTTACTTTTTTTGGAGTCTGCTATCTGACCATCTTGTGAACCATTTGAGGGCATTTCAAAATCATCCTAGGTTATCTATGACAGTAAAATGTGATCAAGATATTAAGATGACTGACAGAGATTATCTTGGCTGATCTCCAAAGAATTCACTATACTTGATTTTGTATCAAAAAAACCATAAAATTGACATTTGCTTCTGGGCTCTCTGATAACATATATGTATGGGTTTTGAAAGTGATTCTGATATTCCATACTCTGATAAAACCCATACTTCTGGGTCTGAATTGTTGTGTATGGGTTATGTGAGAGTTGACTGTAGGTTATGAGCTGTGTTACCAAATCTTAAATGAATCCTCCAAACAAAAACAAACAAGTGTGTAAGTGTAAGTCTGAGGCGCCACTCAATCCAATCAATGCCATTACCTCAAAGCCATTACCTCAAAGCCCCCCAAAGACATTGGAAGCCATGACTACTTGATTGAGATCTCAGTCTATAAGCCCAATCACTCATAGCAAATCAATTCCTTTGTCTAAACTTGCTTGCAATCATCATCCAAAACCCGTCCCCACAAGCTGAAAGTGAAGAAACAGAATACAAAGAAGAAGGGACCCACACAAGAGAACATATGCCAACACTGTTCACATTGTCAGCCAGACCTTCAAACACCATACCCTTAACCAAAACCAACCCCCCCAGTAACATCACTACTCAACAACAAACCATTTTTTGTACTCAAATGCCAATACTACCTGTCACTTATGATTCAGCTATGTCTCAAATTGATCCTACAGCAGAATGGCTTCAAGAACTGAATAGAAAACATGAAAATGTTCATAAGTCCATTGAAAAGATCAAACATCTCACCAATGACAGGAAGAATTTTTCTCACTGGAAATTACAAACTGCATGAGCGGTCTACAAAATGACTGGTATTAAGTCTTACTGGGACTCTGAACAGATTGACCCAAACTCAGAAATTGACATGGCAATTGATCAATGTGCTAGAAGAGTAATTAACTTGCCAGTTGAAGATGAACTTATGGATTTGACAAGCAACAAGACATTAGCACATGACACTATGAACACTCTAGAAGAACTCTTTTGACAAAGTGGTTGCACGGCTCAATACATGATGTTCAGATTGATTATGCTTAGAATTTTTGATACAGCTACTACATATTTGATGACTTTTATAAATCAAATTAATTATGAATTTGAAAAACTCAAATCACCCAGCTTTAAATGGGATGGTTCCCCACCTATGCTCACCACCCACAAGAGAATACGGCATGGACAGTGTGAACACTACTTTAGATACACATTATCAATCTGATAAGAATCATGATTTCACCTCAAACAAACATAAGGAGCCTGGGAATTATCCCTTGAAAGGACACACAACATTTTACCCTTCCTGAAAGCCTCATTGCATCTTTCAATTCCTTTGAATGACTGGAATTGCCTATGGTCTTTGATTTTCCCTGCTATCTCTCAAACTTGCATCAATCCAGGTCTCTTGGTTCAACACCACAGTTATTGGCCTAATTTTCAATCACAATCCCCAAAGTCTTTCTCACACGCTCTGTCAAGAAGTGTCTGGTCTGCACACCCTCACCTTCCAGCCATAATCTACAGCATTGCTTGCACCTTGACGGCTATTTGTATGACATAGACAGTGTCCATACCATCAGAATTTCCCCATGAAGTGCCCTAGTACATTGAAAATGTGAACCCAATGCTCTTTCAGAACACTTCCTCAGAGCCTGATTGGTTTGTTCTCCTGCTTCTACAGAGTGTACTACCCACTACAGTCCCAGCTACTACTCCCTCAATGGCCTCCAAATGTACTACTCAGCCAAGGATTGTTGAAATCAAGAGGCCTACCAGGTATCTTGCCACTTTTTCATGACACACCACCTGGTTGAATTCCTCTGTACTGCACAGATGCTTTCACATTAAGTTTTTCCACTGCATTCATGCAATGATCATTGCTCATCTCTACTTCTTCTCTTGTTTTCTTGTAACCCTTTAGTGTCTCCAGCTTCAATCTGGTCAACCTGTTTAAGGAGTCATATATTGAATATCAATCAATCCCAATACTATGTGGTGCATCAATGGTGCAACCTTTCTTGTGAGAACCAATCTGTGTGGATGGTTTGGAGATCCACAATCTTCTGTTGCAAGCCAATTCTGCGCTCACCCACTTAGTTCTAAAGTCCTCTGCACCAAGTGAACATTGCTACCATGTCCCATTGCAACATATCTTGGAATGGAATTTGTCAGAAGGCACCACTCATTGCAACCATGTGTGCTCCAGCTGCCTTTGTCTTGTCCCTATTTCTGACAATGGCCAGAATCCCAATTGAGATGTAAGTCATGTTTTCTTGTGACCTTAAACTTTGTTTACCTTGGCCTTTGCATACCAAACAATTGCATTTGTTTCCTTTGCTGTAGACATATGTGCTGTGGTGACGGATGGAGTCACCATTGGCCACTGGAGATGCAGCGTAACATTGGATCAGCTTTGCAACCTTGCTGAGGGTGATGGCCTACCACCTCCAAACGGTCCATGCACAACACTTCTAGTCCAAGTATGTGTTTGATTCTACCAAGAACATCAAGAAAACCTTGGAGGTTGTTGCCAGGCACAACCTTGCTTGGCTGCAACACAAGTAAATCACATTAACCACAGCGGCAACAACCTTGCTCCCTTTTTGGATACTGTCTTCCCAGTGGACACTTGCCAATTCCGTGGTCACAAGGATACTGACAAAAATCTGTCATTACACTGACTCTAAGCTATTTCCTGACCTGCAAGACAAAGGTGGTTGGATCTTCAACTCATCTGCAGCTGAGATGACAAATGTGTGGTATGGAGGCTTTGCCTCCATTTCAAGAAACATGCATGCAGTGTGTTTTAATTTTCTCATGGAACAGATGGTGAAGCAACAGAACAATTGGATGATTTTCAGGCTTAGTCAAAGAGAAAATATTTTGTTTTTAGGTGACTTGAGGGTGTAATTTTTATGTACTGTTTGATATCTTCAACCTGATTGTGAACATCAAAAAGATCATAATTGTCAAAATGAAGAGCAGAACACACATACTTCACTGTAAATCAAGATACCACACCTGTACATCACCCCTAAGGTGACCAACATGTGTTGTTGTCCCAAATGGCTAAACTAGAGTTGCTTGGAAAGAAAAATCCAAGTGATCTAATGAACACACCACATTGAATACTGATTAAATACTAATTAGAAAAACCGTACAAACCCTTCACCCTTCATAATTGTGTATTTTCAGATGGGGCTTGCTTGCTTGAATGTGAAAGTTATGCTAAGTTGCTGCTGGCTCCTCCCTTCCCTCATCTGCTAGCTTGTTACTTGCAATTGATCTTAATTTATCACAAGCTGGTAGTCTTCTTGCTTGCACCTCTGCCCTTCCTTTTTGATCAAATCATTGCAACTACCCTTTGGTAGCCGCACTTTTGTAATACTCTGGAGAATGAGAATGTGATTATGATGAGGCACACCAGCTGTGTTCTAAAGATAGTGTTGTTGCTCACTCACTTCCCCTCCCTTCCTGACTTTGAAACTCACAGTAAAGAGCCCAATAAGGCACTCATTAAGAACCAAGCTCCAGCTTGGTTCTGTCCAATTGACTCACAAACTCTGCAATTTGGTCCCTCCCTTTTCATTCTTTTTTGGTTTCAAATCTAAAGGTTCTCTTCCATATTACCTTCTTCTTTTGATTTGACCCTGACCTTCCTTTTTTTACAATTTTCACACCTCAAGGGTGTGCTATGTACCACAAGGCAAAGCTGACACAGACGGAGTTGTTATTCCATCACTGTGTCTGGAATGGGCCAAGTCAAAGTACCCGACTTGGACAAGGTCAAGATGACCTTTTCCGGCAACAAGCTGACCTCCAAAACATGCCCAGCATTACTTGAAACAAGGCAATGTCGGACCTACTACCTGTACGGCCTTAAGACATCTTCCTCCAAACCTGAAAACTTGAATGTTCAACCAGATGTAGCTATCATGTTACACATCAACCAAGAAGGAGAAGTCATCAATGTAGTGTGGGATGCTTAACCGCGGTCAGCCAAGAGTTCTTTTGACTAAGCGTATACTATATTCTAATCTGGAACAAGTTGATCACAAGTCACTCATGAACTTGCTCTTGAGTTGACCTCACAGTGGTTACTTTCAAGTTACAAGAGTACAAATCATAGAAGCATCTTCCGTGCAGTTCACTTCCTTTAACTTTGCCAGTGGATAAAGAAGTTGTTCATTTAAACTTACCAAACCCCCTTCCCAAAACATTTTCATCAAACTTGATGCATTCTTTCCTTTTTCTTCTCTCTCTGGATCATCCTTTGAGAATTTTTCTCTCACTACAGCAACTTTGTTAATAGAGCTGCTCCAAGTTTTCTCTACACAGTTTCTTGCTCAATATAAGAGCATTTCCAGAATTTACTGGACACCCAAATTTCAGTGGTGTAGCAAGCCTCCCTTCACCTCTCTGTCTGTAGAGCAATAAAGGGGTTTGAGCCTTGAGGTGTTTTTTTGTCAGGTTTTTTAATTGACCTTTAGGCATATAATACTAGTTGCCTCATGATATCAAGAGGAAGGTTTTTGGTGCACTTTGGTGGCATAAATATTGAAAGTCAAGTTTTTTGAAAGAATGGATTGTGTGTTTCTCTTACAATGATTAAGAGCACAAAACAAAAAAAACTAATCAATAGGTACCTAACCTGTGGCCAGATACACACCCATCATGGACTTCAACCAGCCTGACCATTGTTCCATAGATACATTTGTGGAAATTCAAGTAAGTGTTTGGTATTGAATAATACGGCTAAGAAAGAACTGCAAGCAGGAAGGAGAGAAGTACAGGGCTATATGTTGAATCCTGCTAAAATCCATTGAATGCCCATACATGCATGGCTGTAACCACTGTGTTTGAGTGGCATTCAAACAATGTTTGCAATAAAATTGTCAACCATGACATGAATTTCTTAAACAGCTGTATCTGAAAGGGAAACATTAAAGATGTTCTAAGAATTGAAGTTATCAATATCATCCTATGATCCAAAAAAATAACAATGATATATGATTAAGAGAAAAATTATAACATTGAATGAATTCAATCACAAGTTTTGATCAAAAACCAATCTAGATGAACTGATCTAGATGAAACATGTTTGAATAAAGTCTTGGCTTTTATTTTTCTTCCATATTATTTATCAGTATTAAATATATATATATATATATATATATGGGAATCAATTAATCAAGCTTTGTGATCAAAAAGTGATAGATGAAGTCATCATTTCCAATTTTAAAAATCAAATATTCTGTTCTTGACTGATCACAAGACTTACCTTAATTCAAAGTTTTTCATTACTAACTTATCACTGTTTTTATTGGTTCACGTTATGA
This sequence comes from Melampsora americana, assembly GCA_022264835.1. Lineage (NCBI taxonomy): Eukaryota > Fungi > Basidiomycota > Pucciniomycetes > Pucciniales > Melampsoraceae > Melampsora > Melampsora americana. Next base: position 559,264 of record JAIFHY010000049.1, on the reverse strand, counting down.
CTGTACATCAGCTGGTGTTTAAGGAATGGACCATAACAAGACATTTTGATTTATGTAAAACCTAGAGAACAGGCAGGCATGCCCGTAACAAGGGGAATAGTCACTCAAGGGGGCCTGCCCCATCCCATCATAAAAGTGACAGGCCAAATATTTTACTGCTGATGCCATAGGGTGATTTAAGTGAAGCTCAGTATCAACCTTCATGAACCTTAACTGTTTGTTCAAGCTTCTCGACATCTTTTAACAATAATGGTCTGACACCACATGATATTAGAATATGTTATGACACATCATTGTTGATTTTTTTGCACCTTTGTAGTGTGATGACCTAGTTCAAAGCATCAACTATCTTAGGAAGTGGAGTCATGAGATGACCAGGACTAACTGGAGGGGCACAGGGCTTATGCAAGTCATGTCTGGAATTTTGTTCATACAAGCTCAGATGGGTCAATGACAGCTTGATATGGTTAGTTTCATACTCAAAGTAACAGCACACAAATATCAGTTGGACCATGATTGAAGGCAAACTATACAAAATGAGCAAATGCACAAGGGAAAGATTTGAAATAACAAATGATTCAAAGTAAATCCCCTAGAGTGAAAATTACAAAAAGGCTGCAAAAGATAAAGTATCAATGATTTTGAAAGAAGACAAAGAAATTGTAAAATTGTTAAGAGATAGATGAAGTTTGATTTGAGTACAACACAACAGAAACAATCCAAATTGTCAAATCTCAATCAGTACCCAAAGCACAAAGTAAAGGGGAAAGAATATGAACACAAGCACTGAAGGAAAACAAAATGATCAAGAAGAAAGAAAAGAATATGATCGATGAATGAAAAGGATAAAGAAAACCACAAAAGGAACACACCTAAAAGCACCAGGGGAGTGAATTGAGTGTACAACTCAAAAAGAAAAGATCACACCCAAATGCACAAAGGGAGTGAACGGTGCCTAGAACTTTAAAAGCTCGACTGCTATCAAACTTGGGGCCTGTAGACAAAGGTGACTCATACAAATCTGACCTGGAGTTTTGATTATAAGATGTATGGTCAATATTGCAAAAATCTTAAACAATATTAGATTAGACCTGGAATCTATCTCTTCTCTTAAATCTCAAGAATTTTAGAAAAAAGACCAAAGAGATCTTTAAGATTACAGCTATTTCAAAACCAAATGTTATTGTTGTTGTTGTTTCTATATATTTTTTCCATATCTGAAGTCAATCTGTTTTGCCCAATTGGGTTATCCATCCAGATTGGGATGAGGTCAAGCCTGCTCATGCATTGGCATCAAGATCTCAAATTGGTATAACAAGGTTCAACAGGATTGAATCTAAGGTCAGATCATCAACTTTCATCAGCTTTTTCCACAGTTTTCCTTCATAATTGAAAACAACAGATAAAGATTGAATCAAACATAATAAAATTTGGGTTTTGAAACAGTTGGAATAGATTTAGTGATGAAACCTCAAATGGATCCCAATTCTATAAACCGTTCTTTACTCTAACTTTTGATATTTGGAAAGAAAAGATTGATTGATCTTTTCTTTCTTTCTTCTTCAAACATCCTTGAAAACTTAAGTAAACCAAAAAGAAAGAAAAAACCCTCTCTCTTATCAACCTTTCACTCAATCAATTCAATCTTGATTTACATATCAAAATGATGAAAAACTAAGGATAGTGATCAATCTTTGGTTTTAGTCAATCACTTTCAAGATCTCATGACTAGTTTATGTTAAGGTAAAGATGTAGATTTTCAATCACATTTCACAATCAATGAACCTTTCATGTTTGTGTTCTTTCTTTCTCATTTTCATCACTCATGACATGTCTGTAAACTTTACACTCACAATGATGAATGTAATCATTCTTAACCTAACTCTAACCATCATGTATTGGTTATATACCTGAAGGAGCAACAAATTCAAAACTCTTCCTTACCCATCCAAGTTCTTCTTTTACATTCTTGGATGAAGGTGAGAGTTTTGATGTGTGGGATTGAGATCAGAATCAAGGTTTGAATTCCTAAGACTCATATCCCTGCTCTGACAGTTTTTGCTACAGTTTATTCATGATTTTCTTTGCTTCCCTTTGATAGTTCACAACTATAAACAGTATCTCAACCTGTTTTTCTAGTTTAACTCATGGTTTGAATTTGAAATGATGGATGTGATTTCATATGACAGATTTTGATGGTGAAAGACAAGGTAGTGTATATGTAACCAAAAAGGTCTCTTTGGCACCCCAGAGAGCTCCTCCAGACCATCCTAGGTTGGTATGAATGAATCCTGGGGGTTTCCTTTTGTTTCAATGGTCCTGAATCCCAATCAGGTAGGAATTGAGTTCTCTTGAGGTTTCTGACCCACTTTTTGAATCAGAATCTTGCGTGAGTTTGATAAGTAGGAATTTGTCTTAGAGTGACAAAGAAAAACTATCATTCTTGATGTAATGGGGTACAAAGGAATTCAATTGCCAAGCAAAACCTGTATACTTCTAGAATGTAGGTTTTTTTAAAAAAACGGTTGCTCAAACATGATAGATTTGATCACTGGAATAGATTAAAACCAAGACTGATACTATTTTGAATTCCAATGAACTCATTCAAAGGATCAATCATAAGTTGAATTTTCAGTCCTGACCTTTGATTTGATCTTTATGAAATCTAAAGGAGCCCTGAGTTATAAAAAAGTTGATCCAATCCAATTCCAAACACTTTTCATTTTCTTCTCTTCTCATATTAAGACTTTCTAGATAAATGAAATTTTCTAACTTTGGTGTGTGTGTTTTTTTTCTTCACAATAAAAACAAATCCCCTTTTGGAGGGTCTTTTTTTTAAAACAAAAAGGAGAGAAAGGAATGAATTGGTCAATTTTTTATTTATTTATTCATTTATTTAAAAAAATTCCTTTTTTTTTTAAAAAAAATTAGTGAGTGTTTTTTGTATTTCAAAAAAATTTAAGATTTTTTTTTCAAACTTGGGTGAATTAAAGCTTTTCTTCTTCTTCTTGGGTTCCCAAAATCTACTACTATATACAGGGTTGAAAAAAAAATAAAAGTCAAAATCTGAGAGTGGTGATGAGAAGAAAAAAAATTGAGATAAATTCATCAAATCATCAAGATATAGTAGTAAAGTAAGATTCTGATGAAAGATTAATCAGATAGTCAAAGATGATGGATTAACTTGATAATTAATAATATACAAGATGTGAGAAGAGAAGATGAGTTCAAACCTACCCAAAATTCATATAATTCATCATCATCTGAGGGAAATATAATTCTTCATGAATAGGTAATGGGCAACACAGGGCCAAGTGAAAAATAAAAGTCTGCTCCTAACTTCTATAAGCTAAGGTGTTCTGTCAAATTGCTTATACAAGATCTTTTGTATAGGGGGTGGAAGATAATTACACCGGGCCATTTACACCGGGAAAGACGGTGTAAAGTCTTTTCGGTGTAAAAATCGATTTGAACCGCCATTATGTACAATTTTACACCGTTTCTTTTTTTTTTTAGTCAGTGTAAATAAATGCGGAGTAAGGGCCGCGGTGTAAAAGTCATGTACCCGGCCGTGTTATTTATTTTTACTCTGGGAAATATCATCTTTTTTACACCGAAAGTCTCAGTGTAAATACACTCGGTGTAATATTCTCGAGTAACGTGGGAAGATCTTGAAATTTACATCGGGTCCGTTTACACCGAGGACCTCGGTGTAAAAAGGTACCGGGTAAAAATACCATTCTCCACCGTCTGAATTATAATTTTGCACCTACTGGCTTTACACCAACAACTCAACGCATTAGTTCCACCAATATCAGAAGACGCTACCTGATATTGGCATTCCATAACCATGGTTTGAGGCCCAAACATGCCTGATATCGATGCCAAATAGCAATATTTGACACTATATCAGAGAATTTGGCAAGATGTCAAATGTAAATACCTGATATCTTCGATATCAGAACAACAATATCAATCAAGATTATTGTTCAATCTTTAAGACCACGTCATACCCACATAAGTGGAGGGAGACTCTCGTGTAAAATGCAACCGTGCCACCAGAAGCCCAGAAGCTCACCCATATCAAACCAATTGGGAAATATTTTCCCTCTTTGTTGGGCTCCCTTTTCGTCCTTTTTGTTTTTCATTACATCTTATTTCCAATTTTTATTTTTGTTATCAAATTAATCTTCACACAATGGGTCAAGATAATTCTCGCTATGTTGGAGAAGACCAAGATCAAACAAATCAAAGTTGTCCCTTGGATTATTGCAAAGATAATCCAATAACTCATCAAAGTGATTCGATTGAACTTTTCAAATACATTCAAAGAACTCCTCAACAAAGAAGCGCACAATCTTACTCTACCTCACCAGATCTAGACTGGGTCACTATGACTCAGTCAGATTCTGACACCGATCGTGGTCACTCACCTCATTCCAATAAATCGAAATATAAGCTTAAGCATTCAAAGAAGGTCAAGAATCATCGACACCGGCAAGAAATGATCACAAAAGATGATCCTGAATCACCTCTTCAAAAGCCCAAGTTAAAAAAGTCTAAGAAGAAAAAGCACCAAACATCCCTGGATGAAACAGAGTCGCCTCCTTCCAATTCAAAAGAAAAATCGAAGAAAAAGAAGAAGAGGAAGCGGTCCTCATCCTCAAATTTGAATTCGGATCAAGAAGCTCAACAATCTGATAGAAATGAGATTGTTAACCGCCCACACCTTCGCCTCCCCACCGAAAAGTCCGATTTTAAGACTTTTATCGACTATGGCTGCCAACTCGACAAGGAAAACTACCCAATCTATCCGAACGGAGACACAGTTTTTGTGTTGGAACCTCAAGACAAGGCCAAGGTCACCAATTTTGGTCACATTGCTTGGTCACACACGATGAAGACCGATAAAGCTCATAAAAACTGGAAAATCAAAAGATTTATGTGTCTTGGTGTGATGAAGTGCTCAAAACCTGGTTGTGAATTTGCTGGACCACCACCAACTGGGTACAAGATGATTGAAAAGCTTTTAACTGAGTGAGTCTATATTTCTTCCATTTCTGCATTTCTCTTCTTTCAATAAAACATACTAATGTTACCCAATAATTATTTTATATAAAAATAGAGGCAAAGTATGTCCCATTCGAGAATGCGAAGGCCTTCAGGAACACATTTCATGTGATGCCCGATGCCGATTTGACAAAGAGTACAAAACCGGATGGAGGATCCTACGACACCGAGGCGAACACAACCATGTTTGGCCCCACTCCAAAAAGGCACCTCCCCTTTCGAAGCAAAAGTTGAAAGAGACTGTCATTAATGACCCAACCACTGGTCCATTGGGATTGAAGGTACTTATATTTCGGTTTTTTATTTTTCTATTTCTGTGTTTTGTTGCCCACTACTGCAGCTACTGATGATTGAAAATGTTTTACGGCCGCAGGTTGGGCGTGCTCATGTAGGATCGGCTCCTATTCAAACAGTAGTGGATATCCATCCATCCTTTGGAAATGCCGACCGCCTAGGTTACCTTCGGAGAACATTCCTGATTGAAGAAGGATTGATGACTGATTCACAGGACAAAGATGGGGGTGATAGATGGCTCCTTCAATTGATTTATTGGTCCAGGTAGGAAAACAATTTCAATCTCAAGTTTTTCGTTATTCCCAAATTGTGAGAATTTTCATCATAATAATCTTCTGAATTATCTTTATATTCTTTCCAGCAATGGAATGCGCATAGTGTCTACATCTCTCAAACCCGAGGATATTCATATATCATTCCAGAGTCAATGGATGGCGGAGGTTCTTGTGCATGAAGAGAACGGAAGATGTTATGAAGGTGGCCTCGTATCTGATGTCACTTACCGGTTCTTCAATCACGGCTACCTGATGACGACTTCAATGTATTGCGAGAAGATAGAACGATTTGTACCAGTCCTTCTTACATGGATGAATGGTATCACGAAAGCTCATTACAAGGCTCATTTCAAGACTTTATTAGTACAGATCAGTGAAACATCAAAGAGCCAGCAACAGAAGAAAAGATTATGTGAACAAATCGTGGATTTCTCTCAAGCTCAAAGAACGGGTTTCATGGACGCCTATATGGACGTTTTTAACGTCGACCGAGATGAAGCTCAGTCCAAGTTGCACGGATGCAGGCAGCATTTCAATCAGGCCGTCACTCGAATCACCAACAATGGCCAAATTGTCCGCTTTGATCAAAAGGTAAGTCAAATTACGTTGACCTGAAGATATAAATAGTAATGATTGATAATCTTATGCCTATATACGTCTTCTAAGGACGATTGGCGGGCTAAATGCAAGGGTTTGCTAGAACCCGATAGTCCAGGAAACACTCTGGAAAACAAGCTTGCGAAATTGTATTTTGCTTTTCCTAAGGCAAAAAAATGGCTGGATTGGTGGTGCACGGCGGATGTCCAAGCAATGCTGTTTCCAGGTCGAAAAAGGATGCCACTGGATGATCCGCCATTGAATGACGAAGAAAGTGACGACCCCAAATTGCACTCAACCACCAATGGCCAAGAGTCAATGCATAGGACGTACTACTTACTTTCGTAAGTGAATACTATTTCATCTTATTGTAAGTATCAGCTGATATAATTCTTTTCGTGATTATCGTAATACCCTTTTTTTGTTACTGTCTCCAGCAAAGGAAAATGTGGTGTCATTCCGGGGATGATCCAACTTCTAGCCTTTGTGCAAAGCTTAGAACGAGACTTCCATAACACTCGGATAGGTGTTTCTATAGCGTATGGATCGTCGCAGAAGAATTGGGAGGAGCTTGTCAAAGGGTTAAAGATGCCCAAGCCCACCAAACGGCGCTTTATTGAAAACGACGGCCGGCCTCCCAACACTACCAGTGAACTTCTTGGAAATACCAAGAAGAAGCAAAGGACTAAAGGTCCTGGTCGTCCAAGGGGCTCGCAAAATATCAATCGAGCCCCTTTAACCACTTATCAGTCGTTTACCAAAGGTATTCAACCTGGAACTACGAACCGATGTTGGCAAAGTGCAACACTCGAGTCTCTTTACGCACTGTTTGGGCCATTGTGGAGCAAATATGCTACAGTCAATGGCACCGCATCAGTGCATGTGCTCTTTAATCACCTGACGAAACGAAGTACTGCGCAGCTTGAAGGAAAGAACCTCTCCAAGGCTCTATCAGCACACCAGAACCAAATTCACAAGGCCATCTCAGCACTGGCTCCAGACTCGTACATACCAGACAGTTTTGCTTCAGCTGACCAGTTTATGGAGAAGCTCCTCCATCCTGGTCCACACTCTCTTAGACCTTTATTCGAAATCTCTACAGTCAAGACTCACTTTTGTCCTATCAATGTCAACCACATTGAAACCAAAAATTCGACAACGGCATGTATTCAGCTATTTCCATACTATTTCACCGAATCCTTGTTATCATATGCGGAAATAGGCGAGTTGATTGCTCGATGGACAACAGACGGTCTCTCTACTGACAGTGGTGTTGTATGCCAAGAGTGTCATCCATTGGACTCAGCCAAAGAAGACAAAGACACGGGAGATGATATATTAATTCTATCACCTTCATCAGAAGCCCGTAGGAAAAAGGGCCTTACGACGCTCATTCGAAATATGAAGATCAGTCTCATTGACCGTAAATCAGCTCCATTACATTTATATTTCCTTCTGGAAGGTGTTGCAGAATTGCAAGGAGAAGCACGCGAAGAATACCAAGGCCAAACTGACTGGCCTTCAAGTATTATTTTGGGCGATGTTAAATACTTCATGATGACGCGTGGATATTGGAATGGTGCTCACTACTGGTGCAAGGTAGTGAGATCTATAGAGGGAGTATTGGGAGTTTGGCATTACGACGAGGCTCAGAATGCCGGATTTGCTCGACTCCTAGACCGTGATGTGACCTCAATTGGTGGCTGTGACCCACAGACCTCCTGGGTGTGTTATACCCGTCTCCCTTTCGAACAGGAGCGCGCCCATATAGGTGATGTGATACGTGGTATCATGAAGAAATTTCCCAATCGAACTCATTTAATTCCCTTCTCAATGCCCTCAGAAACATTTCCTGTAGGTGGTGGCCTGCCACTTCTGGAAGTTGAAGACGCTGCTGACAATGAAGAAGAAAAAATTGAACAAGAAAAAAGTGGAATGGAAGACAAAGAAATTAAGAAAGAAGAAGTCAAAGCCAATTCAATTGATGAATTGTCAAACACCAACATCATTGATCAGCCTCCTCCTCAACCTTTGAGAATCAAATTGAAGATGGCTGCGCATTTACCACAAACAAAAACCAAAGAAGACAATGGTGAAGGGTTGCCTACCAGTGTCACAGCTGCGGACGTGAAGCCACGTAAGTCAATTTGATTCATCTTCTGTATCCGCTTACTGATGACTCTGCTTTCTAAAGAAGCTGAAGAAGCTGATGATGTTCAAGTGAAACCCATTCGACCTGTCAGACCTGTTAGGAAGCGTGCGGTTAAAAAACGTTGATGTGTTCTTTCTTTCATCATTCATCATCTATTTCTTGAAATTATACTTTCTCTACAGTCCTTTCTGATGTTCTCATATCTACTTTCTTGTTTTTCATCGTCTCTTTTCCTTCTCTCTTATTTGTCTATGTCTTTTTTAATTTTATTGTTTCTCTACTGTCCTTTCTGATTTTATTGTTTGTGGCTCATATATTTCCCTTCTTTTACATTGTGTCTTTTCTTTCTCTTTTGTTGCCAGTAAGGGTGTTCATTTTGCTATTTTCATTTTTTTCTCTTTGTTATAACTGCTGTAATTAAAGATGGTCATTGGGTGCGATTTTTTGTGGCCTTGAGACCCTGTGATGTGTCTTTCTTGGATTTTCCCGTAGTCAGTGTAAAAGGTTTGACATACGGTGTAAATTTATATTCTGGGAGGTCTGGCTTGGAAATTCACACCGAGTTCTTCACACCGTGTAATTCGGTGTAAAGTGTCGACGGTGTGAAAATGCAAAATTGCAAACATCATTTGCAATTTTGCACCGAGTATATTTACACTGGAACTCTCGGTGTAAAAAAGAGGAAATTCTCCTGAGTAAAAATAAATAATAGCGCCGGGTGCATGACTTTTACGCCGCGGCCCTTACACCGCATTTATTTACACTGACTGAAAAAAAAATGACGCGGTGTAAAATTGTATATAACACCGGGGAAAAATGATTTTTACACCGAGTGGTCTTTACACCGTCTTTTCCGGTGTAAATGGCCCGGTGTAACAATGTACCTCCCCTTTGTATAGCTCAAGTTCAAAGATTAATGTTCGCTTCCATAAAAGATGGATTTGCATGCACAACCTGTTATCATGAGCACAAGAGTCCTCAAAGTTCATTGTTGAAGGGAATCCTAAATATCCCTTCGAGAGACTCAACAGACTCGATGGGTCAGACCATGAGTTGGCGAAGAGCTATCATGTGTGATGCGATCAATTCGGATTCCTACTACCCCCCCCTTCCCCATGATACTTGTACATCAACGAGCTATCTCTCACGGGACCGTAAACTGGTTCATTATAGACAAAAAACAAAGTTTTGAAGACAGAGCGGTGATAAACGTGCAAAGAAGTTACATGGCGTGCTATTGAGTAGAATAAAACAAAAAAGGTAGGCAGGCGATTGTTTGAGTATGAAGATAAAAGTGATTTCATATACGATTGGTGATCACATATGTCAAGAGTATAAAATAAAATAAAGAAAACATGGTCAAAATGGAAAATGTAAGATTCCTACTCTGTATGGGAGGCGGTGAAGTGTGACGTGGAGCAGAGAAAATCTTACTTTACGGGTGTGTTCGCGAGCAGTTGCCTCGTATTTTGCTCGATCGGTTTTGTACAGGTTCGCTATCTCCGGTACGAGTGGATCGTCCGGATTCGGGTCAGTAAGCATCGAGCATATGGATAGTAAGACTGGGAAAGAGGGTCGTATCAACATTAGTGATCATATTAAGTAACCAAGCACAAAGCGATAAAGAGCATGAGGTTAACTAACCTTTGGAGATCGTGAGGGCTGGTGACCATTGTTCCCTCAATATATCAAGGCAGATAGAGCCGTTGGCGTTGATGTTAGGATGGTAGATTTTGGTTTGAAAGCAAACCTTGGGTGGCTACAGGCAAAAATGATAGGATCGAATTAGAACATCCACGTGGAGAGGGTACAGATGAGACTAAGAAATCAACCTTGAAAGGATACTGAGCAAGCGAAAGAAAAATCCAATTAGTCACTTCACCCATCAACTAACTCAACCATGCACTTACATCGGTTGGGAAAGTGATTATTAAGAAGAAGACACCACCTGCGTAGGGACTGTCGGCGGGACCCATGATAGTAGCTTGCCATCTACATACAGGGTGGAAAGAATGATCAGGCTCGAATGAAAATGCGTAAAGAAAGATGACAAGAAGGTAAGGTAGAGTCTGTCTTACTGAAACATGTTATCACCCTGAGGACCAGCTGAGCAAGAAGAGGGAGGGTCACGGCCGAGGTCAAGTAACTCCTGTGAAGGTAAATTGGCTCGGTTTAGTAACTTAGGCAAGGTTAAGTTGAGATAATTGAGGAGGAGCGATCAGACCTTGTTGATACGTTTGAGAGCCATGTTGAAGTGATGATGCTACAAAAGTTGCAGTAGATGTTCTGAGCTGTGTTCGATCGATGAGAATGAGTCAAGAAGAATCCGAAGAAGGGTGAAATCCGAAGATGAGAAGATGAGAAGATTGAGAGGTAAGGAGTGAATGTGATGATGATGATGATGAGATGAGGTGATGATGGATGTGATGAAGGGTGAGGAAGGCGGCTTGAGATGAATGGAAATGACTTACTAAAGCTTTTGAGAATGTGTGAGGTAGGAGATGAAGTTGAGGTTGAGGTTGAAGTTGAATGAGATGAGATTGTAAGTACAATGCAGTGTGATTTGAATTATTAAAAACTCAAGTACAAAACTCAATTATGACTTACTGATTATGATAAATAAATTAATTAAACTACTTAAGCTCTAAGTACCAATTCATCGATCAAATTGACTATTAAATAAATATGATCAATTGTAGAATGGGTTACTTACTGACTTAATTAATTAAAGAAATCATGATATCTTTAACCTTGATGACTAAAAGATCTCATCATCCTCATAACCCCGAAGCGGAGAATGAGGAAGTTGAAAAACTTGATATCATCCTTCATGTAGCAAGCACTAGAGTGACATAGCTTCAATACATCAGAATAGGTCTTCTGATAAGCTATTCGAGGATATCTTTACCTTCATTGAAAAGGTCTCTATCTACTTTTTGAAGATGACTGCTTAGAGCTCTCGTCCCTCTCAGAGTCTCTGTCTGATGATTGTAGCTCATTTCCCGAGGGTTTGAAATCGCCAGGTGGTATCAATCGAAACATGATATGTTTCAAAAGCTCAAGGTTCATGAAGAATGGATTTAGAATGCCATTACTGAAGCTCATTGAGAGCTTTGAGTAGCTTTTGCCGTTGTATCCCTGACAAATAAAAATAAAAAAATGTTCAACTGATTCAACTCCTTCCTTCTTACAAGAGCAGGTAAGTCTATAGATCTTTAAATTTCAATCAATTATATATGGCTCAATTTGCTTTAATTTAGATATTTCGATAGGTGTTCTCTAGTATTCGACTTGAATCCCAATGATCATGATTGATCTTTTAACGCCTCCAAGGTCTGTTCTGTTGATCATTCCTTGATCGCGGTCGTCAAAGCTGTCAAATATGGTTGCATTCAACGTGAGATTTGGATAGTAAAATTCTGTCTTGATACTCTGATATGGTATGCACCCTCATGTATGTCTTTCACGCTCTTTTTATGATCTCTCATCGTGAGGCAGATTTTGCGTTTGGAATTAATCCTTACAAATCCGTCCCATCGTGTTTTTGATCAAGACAATCGAATTTTAAACGCAATGCGCATGGCTCTCCATCTCATGGCCCAAGAAAATCAGTTCACTTAGTGAATTCAAGGCAAAAGAAAAATTACTATCAGACTATATCCCCAATTCATTAAAGAAATACATGTATAACATCTTTCAAATCAAACAAATTCAAAAAAAAGAAACAATCGGAAAAGCCCTGAATAAGTAGCAAGTAATATAGTAGTAAGAACTTAATTAATCTTCTGTTAGTAGTAAGTATAAAACCCTATCATTCATCTCGCTGATTACATTCTTGACATCTACTAGAAAGAAACTAGCAAAAGTGAAAGAAAAAGTAGCATCATGAATGAGAATGACTCTGTCAAAGATGAGAAAGTAGGTGAGAAGAAAAAGATCAAGTAGAAGAACAACACAAGAAATGCGAGCTAGCCAGAGAGGAAGAAAGAAAGAAATTAAAAAAAAACTATCAACCCCAAAGATATATCACCCTGTAACATTTCATCGTTCAAAAAAAAAGGTAAAAAAACATTTTCTATGATAGAGCGAAGGCACAAGTCCTTCTTGAAGGATTTACCAGAACAATCGCGAAGGTCTGTATTTGATAACACTCTCTTCCTCCACCCCCGCCTCTTCATCTTCTTCGGTTTCTTCATCATGATCCGGCCATTGTTCTTCTTGAGACGCAACTGGTCTTGCTACATCCTCACCTTTCGTCTTGATGACCGGTAGAGCTGGATATGGATTGTAAGGTTTTGAATTGAGATTCAGGCAGTTGTAAACTACTTTGGACTCTTGCTCGATTGGTCCCATCAATGAGTGACGAGGTTGGAGTAAATCTCTCCCTGATCCTAATGTCTCAGGTGAAGAGTGCGTAAAATGCGATGAGCCTGAGCTGACAGTAGCAGTGGGGGTGTGAAGTTCTTGATCGCGAGAAGTGGGATAAGAGCCCTTGGAAGAGCGTGATGGCCTCTTTCGATCTTGAGCATTATGGCGACGTCGAGGAGGAAGTCCAAGTGTTGAACCTGTACTGCTGTAACCTGACATGAGACTATCTGAAAGAGTCGGGTGATCCTTGGGAGTTAACGTGGGTGATGATGGGCTCGAGTTTGCGACCAAGTCTCGTAAAGAGTATCGGGGTGAGATCGGATCGATGCCACATGAGAGTGTGACTGAACACGTGTCACAAACACGACAATCCACCAGACCTTGGCCAGTAGGTTCACCACCGGGACCGCCATCGAATAGTGGTGCTGTTTGAGAGGTGTGAGAGCGACAAAAGATGTCGCCGCATGAGCGACAATGGTGCTTGCGGTGAATAAAGCTGAAACGCTGTGGACAGTTATCGTGTGCACATGACTCTCGCTGAATATCGGGCTGGATAGGAAACCAGAACATGGCGTCAGATACACTGTTGAAACAGACTTAGAGGGGAACCAACTTACGACCCAACGCGACTTAGATAGCAACCGGCCGAACTTTCTACCCTCGATGATCACTATATTAGGAGTATGAGGGAGAGCTCGAAGAGGGGCTGATGAGTTGGCATTGAATGATGAACGGGACGAGTAAGCCCGGATTGGAGAAAGTAGGCTTGTGGCGTCGGGTAACCCAGCAGAGGATGAGACGGGAGATTGTGGGGTTTGATGAAGACAGGCCGCTGGTCCACAACAATCAAATTGACCAGCCGGAGGTTGAGTGGGTGGATAAAACTTGCTTCTTCTCAGTACTGCCGGTCGGTCTGTTGTAAAAAGGTAAATAAGATTTGAAGTCAGATTTAGTTCAAAGAGATGAATGACTTTTTCAAAACAGTAAAATGTAGAAAGAAGAAAGGATATCATCCAAGGTGTTAAGAAAAATTGATAAGAGTTGATCAAACTCAATCCAAATTCAAAGGCTTCAATGAATGAATGATGATTGAATAAGTGAATCAGGTTTGAAATGCGGGGCTCGCATACATGAACCTTTCAGCTGCCAAGCACACGCACACACACACGTAAGCATACGCATGTAGCCTACACGCGAGACAGGTGATGTAGCTGAAGAGCTAATTAAGAGAAACTAGTACATCGAACAAAGGAACCCGTGTAATACAGAAAGATATGAGATCTGGAGGGTAAGATCGGAAAGAGTGATATAAAACAACAAAGGCGACGATTTGTAGTAATCAAAGAGAGGAATGCAAGGAGTCGAAGGATAAATCTGATAGAGGAGAAATCAAGATCTGCACTGGTCTCACGATCGCATACAAGCTATCGCATACAACGCCCTTGCGTCTCTCTAAACCCACACGCTGATAGGTGGTAGGCCACATCGCGTTGAGGATGTAGACAAAAAAGGTAGAAATGATGAGTCTTGCCACTCACAAAGCGGTTGTCTTGGTTCATGAGTGAGAAATTGAAAGTCCTTTGCTAGTAGTTCTTCAGGCAAGGGTTCGATGGGTGTCAGGTTTGGTGTTGGTCTTCGATAATTGAAGTCGATGTGAATCTTCCTGATCCGAGGTAAAGCTGCCTGTGCTTGTGCCATGCTTGTGCCATCTCGGGCCGAAAGGGGACGTCTGGGTGAACACGGTGCGGCGATACTGCTGGTGCTACTGCCACTGGTAGTCTGAGCACAGCATATAGTCGGAGGGGAACTCTCGGGGGATGATGACGAGATGGGGTCAAGTATGTTTGAGGGAGGACTTCTTGAGGCTGATGGTTCTGGGTACTGCAATAGATGGGTAGATTGAGTTGGCTCAGAGAGCGTGGGTAATGAAGTGGTGAGGATTGGTGAGGAGGGACACAGGACTGCTGGAGTTGGGCAGCTCATCGAAGCAAATGGAAGAGGGGTTGACTGAGATAGGGAGCTTGATTGGTTTGATGAAAGTATTGGACTGCTATAGATAGCAGAAGCTGAGACTGAGAGAACTGTTGGTTGACAAATCGGCATGTTGTGTACTTCGGTGAGGTGAGATGATAAGGTAGATTGAAATCCAGTGGAGTGGGAATCAGACTGTATTGATTGACCGGATTTGGAAGGGTTCGTGAAACCAAATTGGTTTGAGGATAAGGCTTTTGGTGGTGTTGTATGATAGAGTTGGTTGAATGTAGACCAAAGCAGATGTGAAAGAGACAAGACAACAAAGAGCCCAACGATGACTGTGAAGGTGACCAGATCGAACAGGGAAGATACAGGGGAAGGGACAAAGATACAATGAAGTCTCAGCGATAGAGAGAGCTCTAAGACTATATAAAATGGAATAGAGGAAGACCAACAGGAGAGTGTGATAAGGAGTATACTGTATTCTAGGTAGACTAGACTACAAAACTAGAATACAGCTAGACATTGATTAATAAAGCTCTTGAGGTTTAAATAATTGATCTCAAAGAGGAATTTGAACAAGACCCAATTGGAAGAACACCGACGTCTAGAGTCTAAATCCTGAAGACGCTAAAAAGGATAAGAGTCTAGAGAAAAGAAGATTTCAGGGATGATGACGGATGAGAATTCAAGTAATGAATGGGTGAATGTGGATTGATGATTGGTGTAAGTATACGTAGTGTGAGTCGGATCGATCGAGGGGTTTTATATATTTCTATTTATTTATCAATCATGTAAATATATATATTCATAAACGAAGGGAGGATCATGACCGATTCCACCAGAGTTGATTGATGTTGTTGTATAGCATTTAGTACAAGTGAAGGGAGGAGAGGTAGAGAGAGAGGAATTTAAATCAATCAGAATTGAATGCAATTTATAAAGGGACAATTGAACGAACGTACAGTTGATGATAAGTGAATGAGACTGTACTTGTAGAGTAAGTAAAGTGTGATATTTTGTAAAATACAGTTTCTACTACAATTTTGAATTGTTTGGTGAATGGTCAGTTGAAAGTGATTTTAATTAAATAATGATACGATGATTTCAACGATCTTGTTAAAATTGATATTTCAAATTGGTGTCGACTTCGATTATGTATCTACTATGTAGTTTATGATGGATGAAGTACTTATTGAGTTGTAATAAATCCACAAGACTGACTGAGAGATGAAAGAGATAGAGGTATTTGTTTAGAATAGAAAGCTAAGTAAATATATGGAATAAGAAAGTGAGGAATTGGTGAAAAGGCAAAGAGTAAAATAATGCCAACAGACGAAAGAGGCCAAGCCTTTTGAATGCGTCTGAAGCCAGAAGGAGGATAAACTACCTCTTGAAGGTGTAAATCGAAGACTGTATACGTGATTCAGTTAAATTCTATCTCTATCCTTCTATGAATGGACATGTACATTTAAAACTACCCGGCTTTCCTCTTGTAATCAGAGCGCTCGAAGTTTCAATAAAGTATTGGTGTGGTGAAAAGCAAGAAGGGGTGGGTGATTGGTGGTGGTGGTGGCTAAGAAAAAAAAAATGACGATAGAAAACATCATCCTACATAGAAATCTGAAACTGTATTGTACATACTTTGATGTTTATCATGATTGGGATCCTTTTTTTTCACTCAACTCATCCTCCCCCGGGCCCCAATTCTGTCACGATACACCCGGCAAAGGTCCGGAACAAGTCTCGTTCTTCCCTCATCTCAGCCTTCAGTCAGACTGACCTCTAGATGTAATCCTTGATCGTCTCTTTTGCCTTAGATTTCTTGCCTCTGCGGCCTGTCACACACATCTCATGACGTTCTTCAAGCAGAGAGTGGGTTCCATAAACTCGACCAACCGCGGAGTTTTGCGTAAATCTTTTGCTATATGAACCTCTTCTGATTGACCCAAGGTTGTACATTTTTCCATGAAAGCTTGTAAAACACTTTCCATTCAAGAAAATCAATCGAAAATCACCATAAATCCATGATAGCAGGAGGGTCGCCGTCAAGCCCCTTGATCAAATCATCCTTAGTGCTCTCCTCAGATGTTTGTAGGATGACAAACCTTGTCAAATTCGCTCACTATCACCCATTAGGATGTCTGCCTCAGCTTTGATCACTGGATATCTCCCATCCTGGATCCGCGCTACAGTGATTTGATTTCGCAGTCCTTCCAGGTTGGACCAAACCTTGTACCGTAAACTAATCACAGGATCCTCATCTGTCAAACGCCTTTATTTGCCCATGTTTAGTGTGCACTTCATCCATCCTGACGCTGTACTTTGAGTTCTAGAATACATTTGGCCTATCATAGATCCACCCGACCTGGCACTCTGCTTGTTGCAACTAATCAAGTGCTAGTCTGACAATGATGTGCTTTAGAGGGGAATCACTACTCAGCTTTTCTTGCTGACTAGTTCTTTGCCGCACATACTCTCTCAATCTTCTAACTTGATCACCTCAACTATCACCCGTGGGATGATGGATGATCAACATCACTATACCAAGCATGATTGTAGGTTTGGTTGTGCTTTCTGCTTATATATGTCCACATCTGAGCTGCAGAGGGACAAGAAAAGAACACATGCACGCCTTTGTGAGCGATCAGACAAGCATGTGCTTTGCATCTTGAATAACCTTTACATCTTTCCCCGGTTCTAGTTCCGTCAGGCAATCCCTTCAATCGAGCTTCAATCTTGTTTCCAAAACAGCTCAAGCTCTCGCGATTTATGTCGATCTCACAGATATGCATCTTTATCTCCACCCCACCCCCGAAACCTTTTCTTCTTGCCTCCTGGCCTCATCAAAACCTCGCTGACCATCAACAAATGGGCCCCAGAGAAGATGGAAGAAAAAAAGAAGCAAGTGAGTTTTTCTCTGATAGATTTGGATGCATATGTGGGTAAATTGAGATCTATCAAGATCTCAAAGCAAAGGCTGTGGACTGAAGTGGTCACCTCAGCTTATTGAGGCGGGGAGCATCACAAACTGGGATATCTGAGTATACCTTGATAGAATGCCTTGTGATTGGCTGTGACTCTTTCTGTTGTGAAACTTGCCACTGAAAATATTCGAAACTGATCACAAGTTAGGATTTTCATGCATCTCTTTCCCTCGTCATCCTTCCTCAGGTGACTGTCTCTTTTCAATTAGTCTCAAGTCGGCCAAAAATGATAATTTGGCTCTGGAACATGAAATTTTGAAATCTGTTTTGGCTCTCGTGTTCTCGACGTGCTCTCTGTCCTCTGGTCTTCTCAGATCTTCACTCACGTCAGATCGAGAACAAGGAAAATTAGCTGCCGAATGCTTCACCTAGTATGTACTATTTGTGTTATAGTCTTTCCTAGCATCTTTAGATGAGCAGTACGGGAGCTTACCCATTTCACCTCATTGAAACAAAGTTCTTGGCGAAGCAATTTTCACCTGATCACTTCAGGCCTTCCTTCGATTAAACTCTTGCCTGTACGTCATTTTGAATCTTGATGTCATACGAGCTTTATCAGCACAGCCCTTGCACCGGCCAAAACCGCATGCCTCCGAGCTCCTGCTTCGACTCAAATATGAGTTCATGTATTGTTAATTGCTCGGAGTGCATCGGCTTCGAGACTTCATGCTTCCATAGATGATAGGACAATACATAGCCTCATCATAGACAACTCGACAACTTCTTTCCTTTGGTTTCTTGCCATTCAAATCATTCAGCTTTGTCATCCAGTGCCGATACATATTGACCTTTTGAAATTCAGGTACGTCATAATAGCTATCCCTCAACGCTCACTGATGAACAGCTTTTCATCTATTACTCATTGGGTTTTTTGACCTCTTCAAAACCTCTTCCCGTGGGATTTTAATTTCATTTGATCGTTTGACAAAGTTTGATGGTAAAGAAAGCCAAACAAATTTGTAGCTTCCGCTATTTGAATCACAATTGGTAATGTATGTATGTAGAGCTGGTCAGCGTGCGTAGGATGGAATTATATAGTGGGATCTTGATGAGGTTCACCAAGATTGTAATTCAAACCTGTTCAAACCGTGTTGTACGAGCAGAGAAATCAGCTATATCACACGTAGAATAATTGGAAACATTCTGAAGCCAACCCATTGCCAAACAGGATCCACCACCTCGGGACCCTGTATATAACCACTTGAAGTGGAGTAAAAAGGTGTACAGTATTGCCATTGACAGTGGTTGATCCGTCATCTCGAATCATCTCACTCATCTCGTCCCCTCGGTACCCCCAAATTCACGCTAACTTGAGAAAATTTTTGAATTTTTGGACATACAACTTAGCCATTTAAGGCTTAAGGACCCATAGGCTGTGTAAGTACCGTTACACGACAACTTTGATACTTAGAAAAATTGTTGATATGTAAACATCATATGTACTCGTTCATCAACATCAACACACACCACCATGCACCACTTCATTCTCCACCACTCCATCCTCTTCACCACTTCCATCCTCAACACAATCACTGCACTCACTATGCCACGTCGAGGGTATGATGCCGATATGTTTGGCCACGCAGCAGGTCGGTTCCAAAGAAAAAGAAGAAAATATCCCTCGCCTCCTGCTATGACCCGCGAACAAGCTTTGAAGATTGGTGAATCCCTCGGCATCCTTGAACCGCAAAATGTTCCCCCACCTCCACCTCCTGCAGAAGATAACGATGACAACAACGAGTGGGTAGACATAATCGATGGTCCGGATGTTGGTCTCAATAGCGAAATCAGGCCTGACTCTCCAGGCGATCATTATGCTCGCCATCAACACTCCCTTCGACGAGCCGAAGGACGAGCTAGGACCCAGCAAAAGTGGAAGGCCCTCGAACCACAAATCACGGCATTCTATCTTTACCTCCAACATCACACCCGCAACTGGAAGTCTCAACCCACATTTCGCTCATATCTTTCTGAAGAGATTAAATGTGGTTGTTTACCTGCACAACTTCGGCAACGACACGTTGATCTGATTGACCTTCTGAGTGAGTTCAATCTCTTTTTTATCTCTCTTTCTTATCCTTAGCTGATACATAATCCCTTTACTTAGGTCACACCAGCAAACATCGGGTCACATTCTGTGATTGTGTACCCGATGTTATCCGTCTGCTTCAAGTCGGTTATATTGCCGGCTCGCCTCAACATCCCCGCACCGCCTTTTCTGTTCGACTTATGCAATTCCACCATCATTTCTGGAACAACGCAGTCGTATCTACTACAGCATTTATTGAATCGCTGATGGGATTTCTGAATGATCAATGCTCTTCAAGATTGAACCCTCAACAAAAACGAACTGCCCACAAGACAAACACGAACCGTACTCTGAGACACCCATTTACTCAAGCAATCGACATATATCGCCAAATTCTTCATGGTGAACAAACTTTGTACAAAGAAGGCCTTGAACTCACACCACTCGATATTTCCGCTGCTCAATGTTCTCGGTGCTTTGGTCCAGCAGAGGGCGAAGTCAAGGTGTCACCCGAGGAACCGGACTTTATCATTGCAATGGATGGCAATTTTCAACACCGCCATCAATCTCACGCCAGTAAGGATTCACCTCGAGAAGATCAATATCCGGACTCTTTCATTCGACCTAGCAAAGTTGAAAAACAGGTTGTTAATTGCCAACAAACCGACACTCAAGCCAGTGACATCAAGGTATGTATTCTTCCCTTTGTTTCATCTTCAGTTGCCGATCATCACTGTTGTTAATTTGATTCGATCGCAGACCTCATGTTCTGATTCCCACACCGCAGCCAACGATGTTCGGAATAGTACATCATGGGACAAATGTGATGACACAGGTCTTTTCGCGAGTGCTTGCCGTCATGATATGCCACTTTACTTTGTCAATATCTATCAGAGTGGTGAAAGGTGAGCTTTTCATTCTCAGGAAAGAAATCAAGAGCTAACACACTCCTTTCAAAAATTTATAGGCTGTATTATCCTGTTGCCATTCTCAAACAGATTCAAGATCTTTACCCTGACTCGTATATAGGTGTACTCTACGACATTGGCTGTCACCTAGACATACATATAGCCAAGGTAAGTATCCATTCCATACATTTTACAACTCGCTGGCCTATTCATTTCCATGCAATTGAATTTATAATCACAGCGCGGCCTTTTTCCACCTGATGATCTCAAGATGATGTTTGGGACTTCGGTTTTCCACGCATACGTTCATCAGTGGGCGTGTCAGATCAAATACCACCCACGCTTCAACAAACATTGGGGGCTTTCCGATGGCGAGGGCCTTGAAAGGCTGTGGTCTTTCTTATCGGCCCTTGTAGCTTCCCTTCGAATCAGCACTCGACTTCATCGAATCCTGGCAATACATTGGCGCAGCGCATTTTATGCTGAGAAGGTCAACGAAGGGTGTGGTAAGTCATTTCTTTTGTTATATTATCACGTATAGAAACCTGATACATGTTAAATCTGGTAGGTCACTGGCTTTCAAAACGATTTCGAAACGCAATGAAGGTCTTGAGAGAAGCTCAAGCTGTGATCAAATCCCTGTGTACCTTGCCCAACCCAGCCCAACCCGGACAAAACTATACAGCGGCTTTTTTCCGCGGGCAATGGACAGTTGAGCGCGAAGCATATTCGAGTAAGCAGGCTATTCTGATGAAGCAAAAGTTGGAACTTGGACGACTATTATCATTACAAGATCAGCTGAACGATGCATGGTAAGTGGACATTTATTTACATTCTCTCATCTTTGTTGATCACCAATACTAATTCTTGTTTGTTGCAGGTCCCTACCGGTTCTTACACCTGAACAGGCTATAGCTCGACTTCAGACAGCAAGCGACATCCAAGAAAAGATAGCCAAGCAGGCTGCTAAAGTAGGTACTGCGGACATCTCAAACATCGATCAAGAACAAGAAGCGTTCTTGAAACTTTGGTACAGTAAGCATGAAGTCGGCCTGAAGTTCATTGCCATGTGTGAGGAAAAACGACCTCTTCAACAGAGCCGATCCGATGGTCATCAATCAAACATAGGTGAGTTTTACCATTGGCGCCAAGTAGTTTTCACGCTTACTTTCTCCTCTTTGAATTTAGGTCATAAGGGCAAGACAAATCTTTTGGTCGCACTTCGGAAGCACGCCACCCAACTGAAGAAGCTGGTTGATACATATCGCTCTCGTCGGACACAATACCACACGGAATATCCAGACCATCGACTCCCTGAAGACATTGATTATGCCGAGCTACTTTCAATACAATCCGATCATCCTTTCTGGAATGATTCCCTCTTCACCGAAATCGAGGCTCCTTGGGCAGTTGATCCCAAGACACGGCAGGGAATGCAGCAGATTGCATACGTGGATCGAGCAAATGAGGAGCTCAGACGCCTTGGCTGGGAGGTTCGCCGTGCTATGCGATGGGCAACTGCCACCCACAATAAGATCT
The DNA here is from genome assembly GCA_022264835.1 of Melampsora americana. Taxonomy (NCBI): domain Eukaryota; kingdom Fungi; phylum Basidiomycota; class Pucciniomycetes; order Pucciniales; family Melampsoraceae; genus Melampsora; species Melampsora americana. The sequence continues at coordinate 537,071 of JAIFHY010000049.1, read as the reverse complement.
GGAGCCGACTCATTTCTGTTATATCTCAAACAACACCTAATCCTAACGTAATTGCCCCTCTCCTTGATCACCCAACTCTTTCATGTTTACCCCCCTTTGCTCGTCGAAATGCTGCTGCTGTGGTCCTGAAGAATCAGTTTGTGAAAATCTCAAACTTACAGCTTGCATGGCACGAAGGTTTACAGGAAGTGTTTACACTGACAAAACACCAAACGGGTGACGAAGACCTCATCCAAACGTGGACCGGCCAGCTACAGCATATCAGAACCCTTCACAACCAAGGAATGTCGATGATCCCTGGTGATTTAGACATGCTTATTGTGGAAGAACATGTAGAACAACTTCTGGAAGAACAGGAGGTTTCAACCGTGGATGAACGTGCTCAAGAACAGGATGTTGTACTTATTGAAGAAGATGAAAGTGATGGCAGTAGCTCTGACGGTGAAGACAACAATGATGTACTTCCCGGCCTTTTCAATGCCCTCGATTTAGTGGAGATAAACTCAGCTGTAGACCCTGAAACACTGTTTATGTAGTTTACATAGTTTTTTCTTGTATTATGATGCTCTTGTCCCGTTTATCCTTGTATAAGTAGTTTAGCGTCAGTATCAGATACTCTTGGTAAATATTGAATTGCAATGAACATAAGTGGCGAGATTGAATTTGCAAGTGAACAACTTAAACTCACACAAATACCCAGGTGTTTTTCACCTATCTGTAGATTGATTCCAACCACCGACTCTTAGCCGGTACTTCAAAGTCAACCACAAAGTGGCCAAATAATATCTCGAATCCTTGATGATGTGGCCATTGAGCTCATAGGGCACTTGTTCTCGTTTTTGAACGCAATGAAAGTTGACCAATGACTGCCCACCATGCGATTAATGATCTCTGCGAGTTGATTGGGCTGGGCAGCCCCTTGTCGATGGTTTTATGGCCTCGACTTCCAATGGTTTATGGTACACCTGTTGGATTGGGATTTGATAAGGTGTGTTACTCAGCTCGCTTGTTTTCTTAAATTTCTTTCATGCTTATGTTGACGCTCCTGTTCAGCTACTAGAAGGTCTTCTTGGTCAAAGCTTTTCCGCTTCCCTTTTATCTCCATTTAGTTATCTTACATTGTAGCTGTTTAGATATCATGTGGAAAATTTGCAGTGTTTTAGTACAATTTTTTTTTCTACACATATGATGGTGGTACATTGATGATATCATACGAAAGAGCTAGTCTTTGCGCAGAGATTGAGATATTATAAAAGCAATTTGGTTCAAAATTGACAAATTTATTGAGGATTGAATCCTTGTGTGGTACTATGTGGAACCACAAACGTATATGGGCTTGTGAAGTGTCCCGTAGGTGTGACGATGGTATTATGATGGTACCTCTAGAAAGGAATTCACTTTGCGGAGAAAATGAGCCTATATTCACCCAATTTGGACTACAATCGAAAAAGTTATTAAGGATCAAGTCCTTGTGAGTCATCAGAGCCAAAATGTACTGAAAAGCACGGACATATGACTCCTTGCAGTTTCTCATATGGGTCATGAGGGTAAAGTAATGGTACCATCAGACAGAGGAAACTAAGGCGGAAAAATTGAGCCCTTACTGAAGCATTCTGGACAAGATTGGTGAAAGCTATGAAAAAAATTATAATTTTGATGAAGAGTATGACACAAGGTGCAATGTGAAAGTGTGTTACACCTTTGTGTTTTTGATCAAAAAAAGATGTGATTTTGCATAGCTTTCACCAATCTTGTCCAGAATGCTTCAGTAAGGGCTCAATTTTTCCGCCTTAGTTTCCTCTGTCTGATGGTACCATTACTTTACCCTCATGACCCATATGAGAAACTGCAAGGAGTCATATGTCCGTGCTTTTCAGTACATTTTTGGCTCTGATGACTCACAAGTGACTCACAAGGACTTGATCCTTGATAACTTTTTTGATTGTAGTCCAAATTGTTATGATCCCAGATCACGGGATGTCACAGTACGTGACAGGCATGGGACCGCACCTCACTATATACTAGAGTCCTCATTGTACATTGCTGGTTCTTCACGCTACAATAAACATCATAAGTAGTGAACACCCTTTCCCTCTGTCCCCAAGCACGTTGCCCCAGAAGCTGGCCATAACATATTGTAGCGTCTAACTCGAGACAGACCGGAAGGACAAGAAAATTAAAAAGAAGAAGAAGAAGACATTTAAAATTCAAATTACAAGAAGAAAATTAAAGAAAAAGAATCATCACCACCCGCAACTATCACACCAACACGCCTTCCTTTCAAGTACCAACAGACGAGTCTGAATCAGTCGGAAGCACCTCGTATCACGACGTCGTCCTGAGTGAACCGGAAACCGAAACAATGGCATCTGCAGCAGACGTGGCTAGATTAATTCAACAGATGGAGGATATCAACCGAAAGCTGAATGAGGAGACGGATCGCCGAGCAGAACTCGCAGCCCAACTCACCACTGAGATCGCTAGACGTGAGCAAGCTGAAGCTCGAGCGGCTCACCTTGAGGCCAACGTGGTACCTGAGGCGCCCTCCAACCCCCAGCAACCACAACCCCCGCCAGCCCAAACCGCGAACCCCGCAACTTCTGTCCCTACCCAACCACCTATGCCGATGATCAAAGTCGCAACTCCGGACAAATACGAAGGCACTAGGGGCGCTGTTGCTGAGGCCTATGCAAGCCAAGTTGGTATCTATATAGCCATGAACGCCACGCTATTCACCACCGACAAGGCGAAAGTGATGTTCGCCATTTCCTACCTCTCAGGCGAAGCCATCAAGTGGGCCCAACCTTTTCTCCAACGTATCCTAGACCCCGCCACGACCAACCCTGTCACGTACGACGAATTCACTCGAGCGTTCGAAGCAGTGTTCTTCGACTCGGACCGACAAAAACGAGCTGAGACGGCCCTCCGAGCCCTACGACAGACAAAGTCGGCGGCTGAGTATACCATTAAATTCAATCAACTCGCCCCGGCCACTAAATGGGAACTTCCAACTCTTATCAGTCATTATCGCCAAGGGTTGAAGAGCAATGTTCGTATACCTATGATCAGAGACCAGTTCACCGACCTCGAAAGCATAACAAAACTCGCCTGCGCTATCGACAACGACCTCAGAGGGGAGATAGTGGATCCGGCGACAATCACACGCGCGGCGGACCCAGACGCTATGGACATATCGTCAGCTCGTTTCGAAATATCGTCCGATGAATACCATAGGAGGCAGGATAACCGGTTGTGCTTTAAGTGTGGAAAGCCGAATCATATGGCACGTTGGTGTGGTGCGAAGGGTAGAGAGAACGGGAGAGGAAGAGGTGGTGGTGGACGTGGAAAGATAGCTGAACTTGAGGCGAAGATAGCGGCGTTACAGGGTAATTTAAGCGTAGATTCAGGCGGAGTTAATGTAGGGGCATCGTCTTCTATGGCGGATCAGTCAAAAAATGGCGCCGCTCGGGAGTGACGGACGTGCCACCCCCGGGCCTAAGTAGGGAGGAGTCAGTAAAGGAAACGGATGCATTGAAATCTAATGAAAAGAAATTAACGGACCCCCGTGTGTTCACATCCATCTCCTTATCCCAAACCCCCTGCGCCACGTCCCCAAACCCAGATGGTACTACAGCCCATGCCCTGATTGACTGTGGTTCCACCCACGTAGTCCTCGGCAAGAAGTTTGCTGACCGGCATAACCTACCAGTCACGGACTTGAAATCAGTAGGCGAAGTGTATGGCTTCGACGGCGCCCCACGCACCGTTGCCCAAGATGCCGACCTATTCATCGACAGTGATGAATCAAAGACGAAATTTTTAGTAACTCAAATCAAAGACTCGTACGATGCCATCCTCGGCATGCCCTGGCTGCGCGAGAATGGCCATCGTATTGATTGGAAGAAAGGTGTCTTACGACCGAAGAGCGAACCTCACCACATTGCAGCCATTGACCTGGCTTCGTCCAACCCGAAAACCACCCCACACGGACCAAAGGCCCAAATGGGGAAAACGAGGGACAGTGACGAGGGGGCCGTTAGTTTAACTAACACTATGCCCCCGCGATGTGAGTCCAGTAATCACTCAGATCTACAGACATGTGAAGCAGTAAATGAGCAGTTACACCTTCTACCACAGATATCCCAGCCACAACAAGGACGTACCACAGAAACTAAGCCTGCCGGAGCACTACCACCCGCCGCCAATAATTTGGTGTCGCTTAATCCGACAACATCCCTGGATAGCCATGAGGCCCGGAAGGGGAAAGCTAGGAAAAATAGCGAGGGGGCTCTCTTGGAGAAGAGAATTAAGCCCCCGCGAGGTGAGTACGATGAAACCCTAGAACCCGTCCATGATCCAGTTGACAAGCTTCTTCATTCCTGGAATAGCTCAACCCCGAACGTATGCTCGGCCGAGGCTTCTTGGAGTGTATCGGCTAGGATCGCCGCAGATAGGGCAAAGGACAACCCGGAAAAATCAGCTGAAGAACTGGTGCCAACTCGATATCACCGATACATCAACATGTTCAGGAAGAAAAACTCCATGACGTTACCTCCACACCGCCGATACGACTTTCGAGTAGACCTAGTTCCAGGTGCCACCCCACAAGCTAGCAAGGTGATACCACTATCGCCTGCAGAAGAACAAGCCCTAGACACCATGATCGACGAAGGGTTAGCTAAGGGCACTATCCGACGCACCACATCCCCATGGGCGGCCCCAGTCCTCTTCACAGGGAAGAAAGACGGGAACTTACGCCCGTGCTTTGATTATCGGAAGCTGAACTCGCTTACTGTCAAAAATCGTTATCCCTTACCGCTAACGATGGAACTCGTTGATAGCCTCCGGGACGCCGAGAACTTCACCTGCCTAGATATGCGTAATGGATATGGGAACCTACGAGTGAAGGAAGGAGACGAAAAGAAATTAGCATTCGTCTGCAAAAGAGGCCAGTTCGAGCCTCTGACCATGCCGTTTGGGCCAACAGGTGCCCCGGGTTTCTTCCAGTTTTTTATTTCAGATATCTTTAGAGAGAAGATAGGAAAGGACCTGGCGGCTTACCTCGATGACTTGCTGATATATACCCCAGAGGGCGTGGACCACGAGAAAGTCGTGGAAGAAGTCCTTCAGATCTTACAATCTCACAACATATGGTTGAAGCCGGAAAAATGCAAATTTTCAAAGAAGGAAATAGATTACCTAGGATTACTCATATCAAAGAACAAAGTCCGGATGGACCCGCTGAAGGTTTCGGCGGTAAGCGACTGGCCAGCCCCCCAGAACGTTTCTCAGATCCAGCGGTTCTTGGGGTTTTCGAACTTCTACCGCCGGTTTATCGATGGTTTCTCTCGCATAACCCGACCACTGCATGATCTTACTTGCGACAAAACCCCATTTGTTTGGGGAAAGCGTCAGCAAGAGGCGTTCGACACTCTGAAGACTTCGTTTACGACCGCACCGGTGCTTAAGATAGCCGACCCTTATCATCCGTTCATCCTTGAGTGTGACTGTTCGGATTACGCGCTGGGAGCCATCCTATCACAGAACGACGACGAAGGGATACTTCATCCGGTGGCCTTCTTGTCGCGATCACTAGTGCAAGCCGAAAGAAACTACGAAATATTCGATAAAGAACTGTTAGCTGTAGTGGCATCGTTCAAGGAGTGGCGACATTACCTTGAGGGGAACCCGAACCGCCTGGAAGTGACAGTGTACACCGACCACAAGAACCTGGAAAGCTTTATGACCACGAAACAACTTACCCGACGCCAAGCCAGATGGGCGGAAACCCTGGGGTGTTTCGACTTCCACATACGCTTTCGACCAGGCCGTGAATCAGCCAAACCCGACGCGCTATCTCGACGACCAGACCTCGAACCACCAGCTAATGAAAAATTGTCATTTGGAAGCTTGCTGAGACCGGAAAACCTTTCCGAGACGACCTTCAATGCAGACCTTGACAGCGTAGAAGCGTGGTTTACAGAAGAAGGGATTGAGCATGCGGACGTGGAGGACTGGTTTGAGCAAGACATCAGACAAGGTTCATCATCAGAACATTATGAAATTGACGCATTGAACAAGGTAGAAAACTCACCAGTTTGGACAGACGATCAAATTATGGAACGCATTCGTGAGTCCTCAGCGAAGGACGAACGGGTAACAGGCTTAATCGATGCCCTCTCGAGACCAGAAGTGACTGAATTAAAGGGGGCGCTCAAAGGCTACGAGGTACATGATGACGTACTATACTATAATGGCCTAGTGGAAGTACCAGACGATGCGGTATGCAAATTCGAAATCCTACGTAGCAGACACGATAGTGTCCTAGCTGGCCACCCAGGGAGATCGAAAACACTCAGCTTAGTTCAACGTCAGTATAGGTGGAAAATGATGAAAGCTTACGTGAACAAATTCGTAGATGGGTGTGATTCATGTGCACGTGTTAAGTCATCCAACGCCGTTCCTTTTGGCACTCTTGAACCTTTACCTATCCCAGCCGGACCGTGGACAGATGTCAGCTACGATATGATTACTGACTTACCACTATCTAATGGCAAGAACTGCATACTGACAGTAGTCGACAGACTCACTAAGATGGGACACTTCCTCCCATGTACGACGGAGATGTCGTCGGACGAATTGGCCACGCTAATGCTCGCCAACGTCTGGAAACTGCATGGAGCCCCAAAGTCGATCGTATCGGATCGTGGTAGCGTATTTGTGTCGAGACTGACGCAGTCGTTGAATCAACAGTTAGGGATTGAAATTCACCCGTCCACAGCCTTTCACCCGCAGACTGACGGCCAGACAGAGATTGTGAATAAAGTTGTTGAACAGTACCTACGACATTTCGTTGCATATCGACAGGATGATTGGAGTGACCACTTACCATTAGCCGAATTCGCTTACAACAACGGCACGCACTCGTCATCGGGATTCTCACCATTCAAAGCCAACGTAGGGTACGACCTGTCTTTCGGAAGAATACCTTCAACGGAGAGGTGCATACCGGAAGTAGAGGTCAGATTACAAAATATCGAGAACATTCAAAAAGAGCTGAAAGAGAACTTACAAAGAGCGCAGGAGGTAATGAAAAGAAATTATGATAGAAATCGCAGACCAACCCCCGACTGGAACATCGGCGACGAGGTTTGGCTCAATAGCCGCCACATATCGACTACAAGACCGTCGGCAAAGTTGGACCATCGATGGCTAGGGCCGTACACAATCGAGAAAAAGGTCTCCACGTCGGCCTATAAATTAAAATTACCACTGTCAATGAGTAGAATTCATCCTGTCTTTCACGTATCCGTATTAAAAAAGAACTCACCAGACTTGATTGAGGAAAGACAGCAGGCAACCCCGCAGCCGGTAGAAATCGATGGCGAGGAGGAATGGGAAGTCGAGGAAATCCTGGACAAGAGGATAAGGGGACGCCAAACGGAGTACCTCATCAGTTGGAAGGGATGCGGGAGAGCCGAAGATTCGTGGGAGCCAGAGAGGAATGTGGTAAACGCAAAAGAAATGATCGACACATTCAATTTAAAGTTTCCGAAGGCAGCAGAAGGTCACAGAAGGACACGGCGCATGTGAGAGGGGTGAGGTTTTTTCCCACCGGGTTTTTTAATACCAGCCCCGGGGAAGTACGCAGGGCCGCGAATAGGGAGCCTGGGCGTAAAGGGGGGATAGTGTTATGATCCCAGATCACGGGATGTCACAGTACGTGACAGGCATGGGACCGCACCTCACTATATACTAGAGTCCTCATTGTACATTGCTGGTTCTTCACGCTACAATAAACATCATAAGTAGTGAACACCCTTTCCCTCTGTCCCCAAGCACGTTGCCCCAGAAGCTGGCCATAACACAAATTGGGTGAATATAGGCTCATTTTCTCCGCAAAAGGGAGCTTCTTTAGATTCAATCATTGAAATATATGATATGATCAAGATTTATAATTTTGATGAAGAGTATGACACAAGGTGCAATGTGAAAGTGTGTTACACCTTTGTGTTTTTGATCAAAAAAAGATGAGATTTTGCTTAGCTTTCTCCAATCTTGTCCAGAATGCTTTAGTAAGGGCTCAATTTTTTCGCCTTAGTTTCCTCTGTCTGATGGTACAATTACTTTACCCTCATGACCCATATGAGAAACTGCAAGGAGTCATATGTCCGTGCTTTTCAGTACATTTTGGCTCTGATGACTCACAAGGACTTGATCCTTAATAACTTTTTCGATTGTAGTCCAAATTGGGTGAATATAGGCTCATTTTCTCCGCAAAAGGGAGCTTCTTTAGATGCAATCCTTACTTTATATATATGGCTTCTGTGGGAATCTCTAAGACTCCACATATTCTTTCCATTCCACGAGTACCACACAAGGACTTGATCCTTGATAACTTTTTTGATTGTAGTCCAAATTGGGTAAATAAAGGCTCATTTTATCCGCAAAAAGGGAGCTTCTTTAGTTGCAATTTCCATACCACGTCCACATGATCCTTGATCACAATTTTGACTGTAATCAAAATTGGTCCAATAAAGGCTCATTTTCTCCGCAAAAAGTGAGCTTGTTTAGATGCAATCCTTACTTTATATTCCACATATGCTTTCCATTCCATGTAGTATTTTACACAAGGACTTGATCCTTGATAACCTTTTTGATTGTTATCAAAATTGGTCCAATAAAGGCTCATTTTCTCCAACAAAAGGGAGCTCCTTGAGATGTGATCCGTATGGCCTCCTCTGTGGGAAACTTCAAGACCCCAAATTCTTCCCAATTTCAAATAATCAAATAATGAACTTTTTTAATCATTTTTTAAGTTTCTGGCATGCATTACTCCAGAAAACCTTCTAAATCAACCTTGAAAATTATCATTCTAAATCAACCTTGAAAATTATCATCTCTTCCGCCGTATTCTTCTTGCACTCATCAACTTGACAATGGACCAAATCAATCCTCATCACTCTGGACCTCCCGCTTTAACCCACATGGCATCACAAGCACAAGCACAAGCATCCAGAGCGCAAGTAACCCAGCTCCCGCTGAATCAAACAGATTTTCATCCTACTAGGTTTCTTCAGCAAGATCAAAATCAGAGTCACGGTCACCACATCCCCTTGGTTCAACAACACAGCGGGCAGCTAAATCAACGTCAACATCAGCAATCCGGCCTGAATATTCTCCCCTTGGTTCAACAACATAGTGGGCAGCATAATCAACGTCAACATCAGCAATCCGGCCTGAATATTCATCACTCAAATTCAAACTACAAAAGTGTTCAGAGTCATAATAACTCTTGGAACTATCATAATCCTTCCGCTGGCTTGACTGCTCACGGTCAGCAAAATCAACACCACCAATCATCTACCTATCCCCCTGGCTTGACATCTCACAATCAGCAAATTCGAGATCAACAATCAAACAGTCTGCGTTTCCAGAACTCCGAGTATAATGAAGATAACCACATAGCTTCTCCGGCAAATAATCCACGTGTTGCTTCAGTCTTGGCGCTTGAGTCGCATCCTTCCGTTATCCAAAACCCACCTAATCATGCATCACTTAATCATTCTACTTGCCCAGATATCCACCCACCTAGAGCGTCTCAGAAACGCAACAACGGTCGCCGTTGTCAAGAAACGCTTGCTAGTGTGCCCCACTCGACAGTCACAGCTGTACCAACCAGCACATCAACACCCACTTCAACGCAGACGCAGGCACCTACAACTACTAGGGCAATCGTCAATCTCTTTCTCCCTAACTCACTCATAGGAGATAGAGAGCCTTTACAAAACTCATCATCAAATCTTCCATTGCCGGAAGAGATGATGAAAAAGTCTTCTGTTGAGTTGCGAACGCTTGCTTCGAAGCATGCCAAAGGGACCACTGTACCACCATCCAAACAAAGCCTTTTCACGCGTTTGTACGAGGAGTTCGATAAGGTACTGGCAATAAACTGCATCAATAGCGAAGTTTCGGTCTCTGCAGTACAGAAACTGTGGTAAGTTAACAATGTTTCTGAGACGCTCTATCAATTTACTTACTGATGTACAAGCATTATAGGGGGCAAAAGGGATCGCGGAAAGGAGCGCACAAGTACCAAAGATACACCCAAAGCGAAGAGGTTCGAGCATTATATAAAGATGGTGAGTCCTGTGAATCATTTGATGATATATAATGATACCTTAACATCATCATGTTATCCTTTCAGCCGCGGGTGTAGCAAGTGGAACAGCCTCAACATTGGCTTCGATAAAATGGCACGCGAAATCAAAGACAGAGCAAGATTTTTACAAAGTAGAAAATCAAACCGTGAACAGTGCGACTAGTGACAACACCATCAGTTCTGTACCTCATGCCGATGCCAATGACTTCCCAACCAAAAATAAGTCTCTGGCAAGCGCGCGAGCAGCTGTGAATAAATTTTTAATCAAATGGCAAACCGAGGTCTGTGACCTTTATTCAATTTACAGCAAGCAATTTGTACTAATATATACGTTCAGGCCAACGATATGGCAGCTACATATTCGGGTGATTTTGCCATGATTGGTGTATCAAACTACTTAGGAGATGATGCATACCAGATTGTCCGAGCCACACCGCGCGCTCTGAAGTGGGTGGAGCACGACCTGATATGTAACCCCAAAAACCCCATAGCTGCTCGACTGCAGGCATTTGTTACTGGAACCGAGGCTGGGCTACTCAACTTGAGTAAAGTCAAAGTTGATGGTAAGTAATCTAAACTGTTACAACGAATTGTCCTTTTACAACGAATTGTCCACCTACTGATATATCCTTGGCGTACAAAGAGAGAGCAAAGTGTCGAGAAGCCCTTTCCGATCTGATCAGTAAGCCAATCTGCCCAATCTCCCTTCAATGATGCTCTCTGACACAACGGCCTTTTCGGTCTTAGGCTTAAGAACAAAAGGAACTACAAAGAAATGGCCGTGGAAAGGTTGCATGGAAAAGCTGGCCGCTGAAGGCTACTTTGTACAATTTGCGCCAGACTCAAAATCTCAGGCTAGCAATATCATGCAAGAGAGCAATCAACTGACCCCAACACAGGCTCGTGATGTGTTGGCTGATCTTGCGGACAACAAAATCCTAATCTTGGAAACAGAAACAGGCCCTGTTCGGAAGGCCAAACGCAAACGGCCCCACGGTGACACACCTCCCGCAACATCTTCGACTGATCAAATACCTCCAGCAGAGGTTACACCTATCACCAATGACTCACCTTTTGCAGATCACTCCACCACCAATCACACACCAGCTCAAGATGTGCCTATCGCTGGGATTATTCCTCCTTTGATCGCTGATAACATGTAAAGTTAGAAAACAGTTTATAAAAATATTTGTAAAGTTAGAAAACAGTTTATAAAAATATTAACTTGAATTGTTCTTTGATAATTCAGATCATCTTTTTCGGACTAAACTCAATCATCAAAGTCTAGTCTATAAATTGATTAGAGTAATTGCGCCTTTCACTTCACCTCATCTCTTTGTTTGTGGTATGATAAGATTGGAGCAAATTTGTTGTCTTCAACTAATTCTTTGATTGCTTACATTGTTTTACTCTAACTAAATAAGTGATACATATAATATATATACAAACATGATTGAAGTCTATCACCGTTTAGCCAATGCCGTCAATTTAAACCTTTTCCAACCAATGATTCCAATATCGCACTTGAGTACTCGATTAAGATATTCAAACCAGATTCAATGAGGGCAGGTGAGAGTAAACCGAAAATCAGGAAAAATCATTTTTGACGAGATTTGAACATCGCGCATTTTTTGAACATCGCGCATTGGTGATGAACACTAAACTTGATTGAGGTAAGTCATGATAGGGATAGGCTTGAAGCCAAGCTTGAGTTCCATGAATGAAGGTAACCATCAGCAATTAGGAAGATGATAGCTTTACTCAACTGATGAGATAGTCCGCAAGTGCTAATACACTTGCCACTCCACGTACATTCACATCACCCCCTTTAGAATACGTTTGTGTTTGAGAAGGTAAACCCATGCTTTCGAACGCTAGGCGCATCTCTTCTGCTCGTCCAACAAAACCGAAGCAGGAATAAGTCTGAGATCTGATCTTTGATATGGCTATGGCTATGGTCAAGGTACAAACTGATTTGATGGTAGAGTTCGCCAAAGGTCGACTCGATCTGCGTATTTATCGGCTTTGTGAACCTGAGACCAACCCCAGTAAGTATAAGTATTAACCTGAGATGATCGAACAAAGTTTTGTCATTAAACCAAGTGAATGAGTTGACGAGGATGATGGTGTAAGTCAAAAGTAAGACAGACTTGACCGGGTTGAAAATAGCATTCTCAGATATATAGGTTCCTCTTGAGAGAAGATGAGTAGGTAAGATTAAAGCCGAGATGAAACCTGCAATGATGAGTAGTAAACTGATTGGGTATGGGAAGTCAGAGTGAATGGTCAATTAGATGGTCAAGATGATATCAAAATGAGATGATGTTTGAATTGGACTAACGTGATGATAGGTGTAGCTGAACTGATGAACTTGACCATTCTCCTTCTACGCAACACTCTGCTGATGAGTGATTTCAATTCTGGATCGATCTCTTCTTCTTGGTTATCTTCTTCATCATCCTCATCCTCTTTGAATAACCGTCTTTTTGAGGGAAGTCATGTTGAGGATTGATGAATAGTTGGGAAGATATCGGGAATCGGGTATTGGAGAATGAAGTGGTGCATGGTGGTGTGTGTTGATGTTGATGAACGAGTACATATGATGTTTACATATCAACAATTTTTCTAAGTATCAAAGTTGTCGTGTAACGGTACTTACACAGCCTATGGGTCCTTAAGCCTTAAATGGCTAAGTTGTATGTCCAAAAATTCAAAAATTTTCTCAAGTTAGCGTGAATTTGGGGTACCGAGGGGACGAGATGAGTGAGATGATTCGAGATGACGGATCAACCACTGTCAATGGCAATACTGTACACCTTTTTACTCCACTTCAAGTGGTTATATACAGGGTCCCGAGGTGGGATCCACAGAGAGGATAGAGCCGTACCGAGTGAACTCATGAATTCAATTCATTCGAAACTGACTTGTACAAATAGACATCAACTTGTGTTTGGGAATATAGAGCGACTCATCGAAAATGGTTTTGAAAGGGAAGTGGGATTGAGTCAGGTCGCACGCGCACTCGCCGCGGCCATGTTCAATTAACTATCATCAATCCTTCACATCAAGAACCCTATTCCGCGTGGGTTTTCAGTCAGGGGTGGTTTACCGATGGGTCGATCATCACAATTGGAAGCTCCATGGAATTTTCTTCGAACTCTAGTGGCCTGCAACTCAAGGGCTTTGGATTCTCGTGTTCTACAATTTGAGGATGCAGCGGAAGATCTACATCCATACAGTCTGGACATAGTAGTTGTTTCAAACCACCATTCAATTTCGCATGATAGGAAAATACCTTAGGATTCCTGTGAGCTATGACCTCGAAAGTGACTCGCTCTGAAGTGAAGGTTCCACAAGAGTACCGTGCTTTACTTTCACAATACAGTATTCAAAATGAGATATGTTGACGCGCGTATGAGGGGCAAGTTCGACACATGAAGGCTGATGTGAACACCACTGGATGAGGTTGCAATGATCATATGTAGTGGCAAGTGAAAGCTCTACATATGAGTTCTCGAGAAGTGCTTCCACGAGCTTTTAATTTGTAGACAAGCTTCACTTTAAAGAGCCAAAACTATCAACGGCATCTGTTACATATTTCGAGATTTGAGCACAGTGCTTCTTCATAGATCTTGCACACTTTCACTATCAGTCAAACAAGTGACAAATTTAGCCACAGTGTAAACTTTTCAGACTCCCGAAAAGGGATAAATTTGCCCAACACAAATATCAGAGTTGTGGGTAATCAAAGGACCATGGCTTGATGTAAAAAAAATCACCGGAAATCTAAATGAAAAATGCTGCCTTCCATTTATTCTAATTTCCTACAGTCAACACATTCTTTTAAATGCATATGACATATTTGAATAAGTACTCTCTATCTTCCTTTGAAAGACTCTGAAAAAAACCTTTTTGAGATGAGTAATGAGAACAGACCATGCTTCTGTTTGCAAATTTGATACGACTGGCATTTTTTATATCTTGCATATTTCCTTTACGAGTTTTTTACCGCAAGTTTGCGCAGAGACCTGTCTTTGGGTCATATGTGGCATGATATGAGTTATCAATTTGGGATTAACTGACACCTGCCATCTTTTCTCATCAGGGTCGTTGTCAAATTGTACTTCTAACATGAAAGATTTAAATCACATGCCCGCTCTGGACGGTGAGTATAATTGATTCCTTGACAAAGCCACATCAAGTGTAGTACTCCCAAAAGCAATCTTATTTCATTCTACCAATCGTCAATTGAGCATCTCCAAATCTACTACAAAAACTTAGATATCCAGGATCATGAGGCCAATCATCAGATAAAACATACATCCGAAAGTAGATTTTATGTTTGTTCGAATCGATGTTTTCATCAGCATATGGATGGACATCAATCTTTCCCCAGTCTTCAAATTGATCGCAGCAACAAATTTCTTATGGGGTGTTTTTCATTCCTGATGTCATTCATCTGGTCAACCGGATCAAAAGTCTCATATGAAGACAAAGCATTCTAATCGAAACATTTCTCAAGTTTGTTTTTACTTCTTCATATGTTAAGACGCATGCAGGTCCTTCTCATGAAAGATCAGACGCAAGGCCTGAAACCGGGATCAAACTCCCGGATCTTCCAAAGATTTTCAAGTTTCCAACTGAAGGAATTTTAGAACTTGAAAGCTTGAGTAAATCCAGTTTACAAACTTTCATTCTTTCCGTCTTTCAACAATAAGTACCATGTGTGTTGAAGTGACGTGTAGATAGACTTTAATTTAAACCTCACAATATATGCATGTCTTTCTGGCTTTGGTTCTGATTGACAAAGGCTCGGGATGGCTACCATACGCTTCGACAGCCGAAAGCTTGAATTCACCTTTCTCCAACTCACAAGCTTTTCACATTTTAGTTCTTTCTTTACCATCAGCCGGCATCAGCCGGCATAAATTCAACTCTCATCCATTCATCATGCGCTAAAGAGGTAGATAGTTATCTGTAGAGAGATAAGCTATACATTCGGCGAGTTAATGAGCTGAACGCATATATAACGCATACATTATCAACGCTTTGAATTTCAAAGATTTAGAAAATGATCCTAATTATAAGCTTCCAGCTCGTTAAGAGGAAACGCTTGTGACTCGTGGGGACTGTACCCAAAAATCATACGAATAGCTGATGATTCAATGATAAACCTGAGCGAAGTTCGCATATATGTAGATACCGTGAGGTCAAAATGGCCCGCGCATGTACACACCTTTTAGAGGGAGATGCAATTAGCATTCGGGATTTGAAACCAGCGAAACGGTTGATCATCCATTCTGACGTCAGCATGGCATACAAACGACGCGAATCACTCTCGTGTATCGCAATCTTAGACGGAAATATGCGTGCGTACTACTACCTAGAGAAAGACCCCATGGGGTTCTTCATCTTCGAGTAAATCTGCTCAACGGGAGCCGATAGCGTGCAATGATAAGTCTGATAAGTTGCAGTGGAATTTGAGCGAGCTTCTAATTCTGTGAGATGAACCATGACCTCATCACAAGGAAATCGGCTCAACAGGACTGAGAGCGTGCCATGTAAAGTTTGATAAGCTGCCATGAAGAGTGGAGCAGTCTTAATTCTGTAAGGTGAAGGCAACATTGTTTATTCTCATTTGAATAATGACTTTTACGAGTAAAGCTTGCTGGGCTACATCACAAAAGCAACATGAAATATCTATCTTGATAATTCATAAATTATTATAGAATACTTTCTTATGATATGAGAAAAAAGAAAACAATTTTGTTAAAATCGATTTTGCTGCTGATATAAAGATTTGTAGCTTAGAACCAAAACATGTCTATATGGAATGATTGTGGTAAAGTCAAAGGACCTTGAATCAAAACTTCTCAAATTCATCAAAAATGATGTGACATCCTGATATTGAGAGTTGAGATTCGGTTTCTTGATCGCTTTGATCATGATTTTTGGTAAACTGTCAGCTTCGGCTTGGCCAACTTTTCGAGGTGAGCCTGTGTTCAAAACGTCATAGATCGAGGTTAGGAGTCATCCGATTTGACTTGAAACAAGAACACAAATAAATTCATGCCACTCACTCTGATCCAAGATTCTCGTTGATCAGGAAGATGATCCCAAGCAATCCACCTCTTATCTTTTTTCATCACAGCCTCAATCTCACTCAAATCAATGGTTTTAGCCATCTCTCTTAGATCCACCACCTCATCTTCTTCTTCCTCTTCACCATCATCACCAATCGTCTTGTTACCTACTTCATCCTCCTTTCCAGATTTCTTCATTCGACACCAAAAGTCTATAAAAGCACTTTCACCGCACATCTCCTCAAACTCTTCACGGGCACGAGTCTCTTTCTTTTGTTTCCAATCATCGTAATACCTCTCGATTGTCTGTAAGCCACGAGTCCGATTTTTCGAATCGATCAATCGGTTGACGGTCGTGATAATCAAGAGTTGTTCAGGCGAAAGTGAAGATTGGCCTGAGTCATCTGAATTTTTATCAATTAGGGTTAGCAGCTTCTTTTCGACGACCGAAAATGGGGTGGCCAGACTTGGAGCTTGATCTTGGAAGAAAGATTCCAAAGCCGATAGGCGCTTTTCGTAGATTGAAGCCGTATGAGCCGAGAAAATCCGCTTGAGATTTGAGAGAGATAATGACTTGGTCTGTGGGAAGCGAGGGTCCTTTTCAAGTGACCGATGTGTTTCTTCCCATGTCACCTAGCACAAGTTTCAAAAAAAGATTAAGTGACCTATCCAAAAGTAATGTCATCTATATATTCAGTCTGAAGTGTAGCTCACATCATGGTCTCGAACTGCGTCAATCAGAAGAGATCGAAATTCTCGTTCAGCTTCCTCCCTTCCTAACTCGTGGCGAGTGATATCGGCTTGCTTTTCAAGTCGCTGTTTTTGTAATCGGACATCTTCTTTCCTGGCTTTCAAGCTAGCCTCTTGTTTGGCTTTCTTCATGTCCTCCTCGGTCACTGAGGTCTTATCAGCCTGCTCCTCAAGCTGCTTCGACCACTTCTTCCAGATACCCTCTTTAACTGTATTACTTGCGATGAGTTCAAAGCGTTTATCCTGTTTTAAAAGTTCCCTCACTTCCTTCCAATCTGTCTCGCAGAGTCTAGGATGCACAGCCTCGAGCTCACCCCGCTTCTCGCTCAAAAAGCGTTTGAAATCTTCCTCGGCCTTAAGAACCTCGACCCGCTTACGTTCACCTAATTCTTTCAACCAACTCTTGAAAGTCTTCTCACGTTCTCGATCATCACGACCGAAATTTCGAAACCGAGAGTCTTTCTTATACTTCGTACGAAACTCTTCCCAATGTGTACGAGTTGAGGTGACGGCTTCAATGAGAAGTGAACGATAAGCCTCGGGAGGCTGAGGAAGAAGTGTATCAAATCAGGATAAGTTTTGAAGCCTATGTTCGGAATGATGAACCAAGAAGGTGGCTTGAAAAACAAATCGAGAAGACAAACGCTGAGTTTCGCTGTCACTTGCTTCTCTGCTCTCCGCTGTCGAAGTTTTTCCTTGCAGAATTCATCAAACAAATCACGTCTTTCTTTCATAGATGATAAAGCTGTCGATCAATCATCACCAAAAGAGATGGCAAACTTCTTAGAGCCAATCATGTACTGAAAATTGAGATTCAACATACCGAGGTAGCGAGGGTCTGTGACAAATTTAGGAAGTTCATTATCCCATGGTGCTATAGGGTCGATCGATTTTTCCAATAACATTGCCTGTAAACATTTAAGAGCGTCAGCATGCGATTGAACTACCAGATATTCCAATCGTACCTTGAAAGTGGCCTTTAATTCTTCACCAGAAAGACTAGCGAGCATCGTAGACATGGGAGAAGGTGTAATAACAGGCTGGGTGGTTTGAACAGGTTGAGGTACATCTGGTTTATTTTCCTGTTCCGCCTCCAGAGCCATTTCTTCAGCAATCTGACGTTGCCAGTCTTCATCCTCGTCGAGTTCTCCATCGAGTTTCTGTAACTTTCTTTGACCTCCCTGAGAGCCATCCTCTGCTACTCCGGATCCCTGAGCGACAGGAGCGGTGAGTGACGGCTTGGAAGGTAAAGGATGAGGTGAGACGATGAGGTTCGATTGATCTTCTGGCTTTCGTTTCAAACCACGTAACGTAGCTTCTGCTTCTACTTCAGCCCGTACTTTTTGCACTTCAAGTTCTATGAGACGTTTCTGTTCGGCTTCGTGTGCACGGCGAGCTTCTTCGGCGTTGGCCAGTTTCTCTTGCTCCGCTTGACGGGCAGCTTCCTCTGCAATGATTCGCTCTTCCTCTTCTAATTTTCTGACCAGATCTTTAATCTCATCTGGTACTGTCCAAACTGAAGTCTTAGTCTCTGTGTTGGTGTAAAATGTGTTTTGATCGGTAGTGGTGACCTTCATCCAACTCGTCCCCGGTATAGGTTTCTTGATCTTTGCTTTCTCCTTCTTTTTCTCCTTTTTCTTTTCGGTGACGGGTGAAGAGGCAGACACAACCGTCATCGAAGGACGTACGTAGGTTGATTCTTGTGTTTCAGCATGATAATAGTAAAATTGTCCAGTCGGGGCTGCAGTTGAGAATAGCTAGTAAATCTTATTTGTCCGACACCAATCCTCATCGGGTTCACTCACCTCGATGTTCTGTCCAACCAGGTGGGAGTGGGTTGGCGGCATAAACGGGGAGTACGTTCGAGCTAATGTTGATCAGATTGATCGAGATCAGTCAGGAATGCAACACACCAGTGATGGACGATCATGTCTTCAGATCAAATGTTAAGAGAGGCCAACCTTACATCGACGGAGGAAGGTGAGGCCATTTTCGATGTTGAGTTTTGTGTGCAGGACGATGAATGGGTCTTGCTTGAAAGATGCAAAGTAATATGATCTGCGTTGAACCCCAAAAAAGGATGCGAGTTGGGAAATGTGCTAATCACCGGATCGACCAAGCTGAAGACACATCTCAAACATGTGAATAGAGTACCCGGTACCGGTACATTAATTGTACATACATTGCAAGCAACTGTTTTCAAGATGCATTTTTTTCAAACATACTTTTGACTTTTGGTTTTCACTTCATTGGTCTGAATTGTTGACCAATTTTTGAGGAGAAGGTTAATAAGCTGAAGAAAGTGAATGTTGAACTTTCCTATATTCACTAAGGCTACGTTTGGTAGCGTTTTTTTTTGGCGTTTTTTTTTTCAAAAACTCCTTTGAAATTAAAAAAAAACGCCGTTCTAAAAACGTCGTTTGGCAGCGTTTACAGTACCCAAAAATAAACTCCTTTCCCGACCGAAAAGGAGTTTAAAACGGCGTTTATCATAAACGCAAAAAGGGAGTTTATTTCCCCATAAACTCCCTTTTGAACTTATCAAAATCTCGTCTCAAATCTTTCCACTCCACATTCTCATTCGTCTTTTTTTTCAAAATTAATTTCGTCTCAATTTTTTCGTTCTCAAAACTAGTTTCATCTCTAATTACCGTTGTTCTACTTCGTCATCACTCTCAAAGTGATTTCATGATTTGATAATGAATCCAGTACGATATCATCATCACTGTCCTCATCAGACGAGGACAACCACTCAGGATAGAATTCCATCGAGGAATCCGAGTCGATATCAGCCATCGGTGGTGAAATTGAACGGATTAAGCGGTGTGATGTTAAGAAAGTCGCCGTGTGGTAAACAAGGACTTTGGCGAAAAAATGATAAATGAAGTTTGGTTGAAATTTCAACCAAACGTGTAAATTACAAATGTACTTACAACGGAGTTTTTTTAAAAAAAACTCCATTTTCAAAAAAAACTCCTTTGCCCCGGGGCGATGGACCGGGGGTCAAAAGGAGTTTTTTTTTTGTAATCGCTACCAAACGTAGCCTAAAGCAGTTTACCTATCAAAATCATAAAGGTACACTTTGTCCAAAAAGTCAAAAACAAATCACATCACTGCTTAGTTTCTTATTCACAAGTCTTCAGTCCATGTTTTGAGCCTCGAGGGGAGGATGAGCGATCCTGGCTATCGAAAAAGATCAGATTGAATAAATCTTTTTGTACGGTCTTACTCAAAAAGCTGGCCTAAGCTTTATCTCAATTTCTTATACCAATTTGTCTTTCCAGTGATGATAATTTGTCTTTGAATGAAGTTGAAAAGTCTCAAATGAGGTCAAGACTGAATTTAGAGGGTGAGGATTAAGAGTGTTTTACCTTACCTTGAAGTGATCGATCGATTAGAATTCTAAATTCTCAAATCTTGATGTCCTCCTTCTGGTCAAGAGAGCTAAAGCTATCTCCTAGCTTATAGTCATCGTAACTTATCCCAGACCAGATTCATTAAGAATCATCACCAACAGAGCCTCAAAACATTCAAAATGAAAGAACCCAAGTTTATCAAAAATGACAATCATAACACTCTCATGCCTCAGATCACTAAAGATTTCACATCTTTAACCGATGAACGCTTGAATCAGTCCATCAAGTTCGGTAATCAAGGCCTTTTTACTTTTCAAGAAAAACTCTAAAAAAACCCACTTTGAATTTCCTTGATTCTTTTCTCATCCTTCACAGGTCATATAAAAAAGTTGAACACTGAACTTCTGAATCCAAAGCAAACGAGAAAGCTGATTGACCAAGACTTTCAATCTGATTCTCAATCAAACGTTCGATATAAATTATCAAGTAACAACAAACGCACTTTACTCGAAAGTCCTTTGAATCCATTAGCTTATAAAAAGCAGAGACAACCACAGATCTCCTACCATCATAATCATCTCTACTCACATCTTGAAGCGTCTGAACCTTCTAGCTCTCACTCTGAACCGATTCAAACTCCAGGGAAGGATCACAAGTACGCCAAAAGAAAAATGAACATCAGAACTCCTGAAGAAGTAGCTCGGACAAGAGTGGTGGCGATAGATGAAAAGATTCCTGATTTGATAAACCATGACCTCAATCAATCTGAAGATAAGGAAAGAGGTTGGGAAATCGAATCAGATGATCCAACTAAGTTGTGTATAACTATCTCTCTATAAAGTTCAAACTTCAAAACCTTCTTTATCTCTGATACAAGCTTGAGATGATTGAAATAGATTTCCTTCAAATCCGAATGAAGAAAGAGATGAATCATTAGAAAAAGCTAAAAAGATCATTCATGAGATCGATCGTAAGTCGTTGATTGACTTTTGGACCTTCTTGTTCATTCAAGTTCTGAGTTTCAATCTACTTGATCTAACCATAGATCCCTGGAAAATGGTTTTTGATGAAGCTGCGGGATCGATTAAAGCCGATTTTCGAAAAATCGCGACTCACATCGATCATCTGTTTGCCAATGATGCTACCTTGGCGGAAGACATGTGGTCAGTAGAAATTGTCACTGAAAAATGCGCAATCCGTTAACGATCTAGACTGTGACGACAGTAAAGAACTTCAAATGAGTTTGATAACCTATACTGGATCGAAGAACAAGGTGATGGAAGAATCGGGAGAGGTACTAGAGGCGCTTGTTCAACTCCAAGTGAGCCTCTTCTCGTTCATCACTCTTTTGCATTTCAACTAGGATCCTGATTCTGATCTGTTCTTCGGACAGAACTCAAACGATGAGATAGAAATCAAGCTCCGTGAATTAGATAGTGAATCTGAAACTTTCAAGAAAGAGTTTTTACAAGAGCTTTCGAAATATGGTAAATCCCAATCCTCTGGAACCAATCAATCTACACAAAGCTTCATTTTCCTGAAAAGTTTGATCATTTGATTCTAGAGGCTAAGCATAGGAAAGAAATTGAAGAAATGAGAAGTGAGATAGATGCCGAAACAGAAGCGTTTGAGTCCTTGATCAAATCTGCCACGAGCGATAAAAACGAAAAGAAGTTGAGAATGTTTTGATCTATCATTGATGAGTGATATAAAAAGCCTTTCAGCTGATAATCCATTTGCCTCAATCTACATTTCCTCCTTGAACTCATCTTCCTTGGTTTTCACAGGGATATGCAGAAACGTCTTGCCGTTTTATTGGCAGACGAAACATGAGGCAAATGATATGCCTCCGAAGACTCTACGAGTCAGGCCGCGATGTGAACCTAGTTACCAACAGGATCATACCTCTTATTTAACCCCGATTTTCAATCTCCAAAAATTTGTAGGAGAGGCGAGAGTTATCAACTTTATTAAATGCAAGCCTAATGAATCAAACCACTAATATGACCTATGATCCATTTTCTCACAAGAGGGACAAAGTTGATTAACTGTCAGCGTCCAGTAAAGTTGAAAATATCAGATGTTCAGGAGAAAGCATGATAGTATGATCCATGTGGATCAACATCAACGTGGCGAGCCGTCTGATGCAGCTTACTTTATGTAGATTTTGAGCGCTTTGAAAAGTTACGAAGAGCTGACTTCAGAATTCATTTGATTTTACGAAAGTGATTGGCATTCTTCTGACATGCATACGGATGAGGACTTCTGGATTGGGCTTACAAGTTTGTTGAAGGTCAGACAAGACGTCGCAGAGTGAGTTGGTATGAAAACTTATCTCACGAAAAAAAGATCACATGAAGTGATGGATTTGAAAGCAAAAAGGAAGAGAAGGAAAAGTTAAATGAGATTGATGAACTGATGAAGTCATTCCAAGTGAAGAGCAAGTGAATGAGTCAGTTAGATTTGAAAAGAAATAAATGAAAATTAATTTTAAACTCAAACACACCTTCGTTTCAAACCCACCCATTGTCCATGATGAATTTTCCCAAATGATGAGATTAATCATTCTTGAAGTTAAGATACCCATCACCACCTCTCTTCTAAGGAAAGAATGAAAGTTTAAGGACTCAAGTTTTTTTACCTTTTCATGAAATTAAAAAAAGATTAAATCTTTCTTCCTAAAGGACATCAAACTCGGTTCACACTTTTTTTTCCTTTCATGAGTTATGTAATTGAGTATTAAATGGATTTGTTTAATCATAAGAAGTTTTTGATACCTTCTCTTGAATCATCGTTGGGATCTCACTAACTACCATGAATACTCAGCATTGAATGTGACTCAAGATATTCCAACCTGCGATTGAAGCAAAGAAGAAACTTTGTGATTCAAGAAATGAACTCATCAAGACTTTTGATAACAAACATATAGGAAACTCACCACAATTTAAAAATTATTAATCAAGCGAGTTTCCAATCGATCTAGAAGAAATTAAATAGGTACCATATTAGATTAAGATTTACCACTCTAGAAAACAAAATCACAATCTCTACATTTCATTTGAATGTGTTCAAAATTCTCTCTCTTTTCTAAAATCAAACTTAGTACATATTTTAATTTTTTTACAAAAAAATCATCCTTAATTCTAAAAATTCAAACATTCGATCAAACATTCAATTTATACAAATTTCAAAAAAAATCTAAATTTCAAATATGATCAATCAAACTAAATAAAAGAAATTCTAATCAACATAAACCAAAAGATCGGATGAGATTTATCATTCCTTGAAGAGAAGTAAGTATCAATCAAATTAAATTGAACTCATCAAAATACAACACACACAAAGACAAAGACAAAGACCATACATGTAGGATAAGATAAGAAAAAGTAAAAGAAAAGACGAAGGTCTGCTTGTTTTTCCATTTCAAATTGATCAAAGAATTCAAAGAAAAAAAGAATAGGAAGAAAGAAAGAAATCTAGAAGACAAGATTGGAAAAGAAGAAACCAAAAGAGGAAAAAAGAGAATCGGATGAGATATAAAGAATAAAATGAAGAATGATCAGAAAAAAAAAGTAAGTGATTTTTTTTTTCTTGATATGATGAAAAAATCTAGTTTTTAGAAGACAAAAAAAATTAATCAAAGGAAAATTAAGGGGGAAAAAAACCTCTAAAGGGTGATGTAAAAGGATAATAATGATATGAAATTTAATTCGAAAGATTGGATTGATCGAAATTGATAATGATAAGAAAAGAGGATTTAAGAATGTTGATCAAGCAAAGAGAAAAAGAAAAGGGTAAAATGATTTTTTTTTCTTTCTAAATAGCTAATAACCAATCTCGTACGATTTCATAAGTAACAAAAGAAGTTCCAATACTAGGTGCAACCTACCAGAAAAAAAACACCAAAAAAAACACAAGATTAAGTTTCCATTCTTTGATTTTGTTTTTGGAAAGATTGAATTCATTTTAGAACAAATTTAAACGGATTTGATGATGTGTTTTTTTTGATAAAAAGGATAAATACCTTTAATAAATTAGGCCATAAACCTTTATAAAGTCCTGAGATCCCTTCTTTTTTTAAAATCGTCCGAGTCGCATCCCAAGCTCCATCATATTTAAAACTCATCCCATTCATTCCAGTGACTTGCATTCTTCTCCTTAACACATCTAATGGATACGTAACCGTTTGTGACATCCCACCTGCAAACGCACCACAGGCTAATTTTTTTAAAACGTTATATGAATTCGAAGTTTGATGATCAGCCGAACAAAACGTTTGTTTTAAAAACTCATAACTTGCAAAATTCGATCCAACATAAGGTGCTACCCCAATCACCGTCGGAATCAAACCTCTGTATAAACCTCTTAAACCTCCTTCGGTTCTATAGATCTCAATCGTCGTCTTCCAAATCCCACTTGATTTTTCATGAGGCTTTGATCGACTTCCGATCTCGGATGAGATGATACTTAATCTAGATCTCACCAAATCTAATGGATAAGTAGCTACAACTGAACAGATCCCTGCTATCGCTCCACTTGTTAATCTTAAGGGGGTATTTAATTCTTGTTTGGGTGATAATCTAGTTAAGAGTTTTTTAGCCACTTCGTAAGCTGAGAATTGAATAGCTGAATAAGGAGCTAGACAGACAAAGAATTCATCAAGATCAGAGTCAGTATGTATTTTTCTTTGGTTTAAAGATGAGAAGAATAAGTGAAGAGATTTGAAAGATTGATGGAAGGATCAGTACCGATTCTGATGACATTGATCCCGTTTCCACGAAAATAACCTTTCCAACCTTCAGTTTTACCAATCTTCACTAATGAAGGCCACATTCCTTGATAATTTTTACTACCTGGACCTTGACATTGACTTGATTGAGGAAAGTGAAGAGATTGATGAGTTTGAATGAGATGAGAATGGAGTTGAATGAGAGAGGACTGACAAGATGATTTTGAGTCTTTCTAAAGGTGATACTACTGTTCTACTCATTGCACCTGCAGTACCACCTGCAATGAAATATTCGATTAGATGAGAACTGGTGGAATGTTTAGGTTTGATTGAAGTTGAACTTGAGCTTGAAGTTGAGGTTTGATTAGATTGAAGGTTTGATGAAGTGTTGAATGAGTTTGAATGATTTGATTTTAACATCTTTTGATTAACTATATTGAAATCAAAAAAGATGAATTGAGAATGAAAAGAGAAAGAAATCAAGAAAATCGAAATGAGTAAGAGGACAAATTGTCAATTTAAGTAATCAGCAGAACAACATCATCATCATCCAAACAGATTAAATTCAAAATGGATTAAATTCAAAATGGATTAATTCAAACTACATTTTACTAAACTCATCCAATCAATTCTCCTTCGCCTTCTACTGCTGCTTTCACTCTTCAATTCATCAAAAACCTCAAACTTCAACACTCTCAAATGGTTTGCGAAAAGGTAAAGTCATCAATCACCAAAGAACACAAACTAAAGAACCATCAAATCAAAACTAACTGACTAACTCATTCATTCATTCATTCGAATTCCAAACTCAAGTGTAACAAGAAATTAAACAAAAGTAAAGTGAAATGAATTCAAATCATTCATCTAAACCAAAAACTCAAACCCATCTTCTTTAATCCTTCAGATTCATTAGCTACACCAGAAGTAAGAGGAATAGCCGGTTCATCAAATCAAATTCAAAATCAATCTAGAAAGATTGGTGAAAACAAATTACTCGTAAGATTCTCTTCTCTTAATCTAATCTAATCATTCAATTCATTCAAATCTCAATTCAAACCTCTAATCAAACTTAAAAAATCAAACTCTACTTTCTCTTTCCTTAATAGTCTTCAAAAAATCGTTATACTCCTTATCAATCATCTTCATCATCATCCAAATCAAAATCTAATCCATTGATCGGGATTGGTAAATGTTTAACTTGTAAATCATCTGTTGCAAGGGCTGGTGCAAAATATTGTCAAAATTGTTCTTGTAAGTTCTTCATTCATTTCTTTTTTTTTTCAAATCTATTCATTCCAAAGTTGAAATTTATTCTAAACCTTTCCTTTCTTTCTTTTTCTCTCTCTTTGACATCTTTCAGTTACAAAGGTAAGTACATCATCAACTCTTTCTTCATTTGACTTTGTTTCTTTATTTCTTCCTCTTTTAAAATCCAACCAACTCATTTTGATCCTTTTGGCTTCTTTTTCCAAATCAACACATCAATCATTAGGGTATTTGTGGAATGTGTGGAAAATTAGTCACCGATATCACTTATTCAAAGCAAACTGCTAAATAAATCATCTCAATTCATTCACCATTTCAACCAACCCATCAATGTACTCATATCACCATCTCCTTCTATCTCGTCTAGTTCGTTGTTTGTAAAGCATTTGTAAGCTTAAGGAATTCAATGGATTCCTTGATTCTTAAAGATCAACAATGATAACAAAACCCAAAATTTCATCAACTTTACCATTCCTGATCACCTCATCATCTTTTGATCCAAGTATTACAAAACAAGACCATCAGGATTCATTCAGTCTTGGATTCAATCCCTTGATCAATCCAAAACCAAACTAAACTCAATAAACACTCTTCTAATCCTACACCAGATTCATTTCTTTTCTGATCCATTCATTCAACTAAACCTGTCCCATGATGACCTAATCCAGACTGACTATGACTCATTTCAACATACCCATGATGGGTGGAATGAGTGAGAGCTTCAAGTTTTAATCTTTCTAAACACTCCTCCCAAAAAGCCTTCAATCGATTCTCATCCTTACATAATTTAACCAATTCGCTTCTCAATTCATCCAATTCTTCTCGCATCGTTCGACCTTTTCCATTTCCATCACTATAACCACTTTGACTCATCATCATATTCACACCTACCCCTCCAAACCTTCGATGACTCGAACCAGTCTTAGCTGCTAAATTATCCGCCCATACTAATACACTCTCTTCTCTGATCTCGACCATGGCTAAACCACTACAATGAATAAACCGTGTATATTGTGCTGTTCTTCTTCGATATCTAAATTTCATTTGATTTAGTAAAAAAAAAAGAGTGAATCAAGTCTTCAACTCCTAATCTTTCTTCTCTTCTTATTTTTCATCTCTTAAGATATAAATCTAAACTTACGAATAAATTATTTCTACATTTTCTGGAAAATTCCTCTCGGCTTCGACCTATATAGAAAATTAATTTTAAAAACAATCAACCATTCCAAAATCAACTTGAAATTTAAACGTTCCCAAACCTCCCAACCAATCTCTCCTTCATTTTCCTCTTTCTGTGAAAGAAGAAACCAAAACCAATCCATCAAACTTACATCTAAGACGAATCCTAAACTTCTTAATAATTGTCCTTCAAAATAATCAAATTTAGAGATCCTACAAATCGATTCAAATCGTTTAAATCCATTTAAACTTTCAAGTTTAGGTAAATGTGAGATTCGAATCTCCATTCGGTTTTGAAACGGACTAAAGTCCGATACGTTTTCTAAACTTCGAACGGATTCTTCAATCACTTTGATCGAATATCGTTCGATGATCCGATTCCATTGTTGAATTAGATTCTCCACATAATTAGAACTGATCCCTAACCATTGAATTTCGATATGCCATGCATTTACACTCGAATGACTCAAATCACAATGAATGATCACTTTTTCACTTCGCTCGCTACGACCTGTCGCATCTAAATCTATGATGCCTGATCTAGTCATCGTGATCTGAGGCCGTTCTGCTCTAGACCTACTTACCGAACTTGATCTTCTACTTTTGGCTTCACTGACCCCAACATTAGATGTGGTAGCAGTGGATGCACCAAGACGAGAGCTCAGATTACTTGCATTCAGTTTCTCCGTCACTTTGTCTACAGTCGAAGTAGGTGGAGTAGGAGCCGTACTAGTCGAAGTGCCCACAGTTGAGACTGAAGCTCGACCAAACCACGTCCGAGAAGGCTTCGGAGGACAAAGATCCGTATTCAATTGATAATATCTAGGTCCATCTATCAAAGCCTTGGGTGGATGATGATAAGCATCTTTGAACAATCCTCTGGCTTCTAATTGTCGACCAAACTTTAACGCTTCCTCTCTTGTGGCAAAATTAAATTGATGTTTCAAAAACGTCACAAACTTATCTCCCATGAAGACATTATCCACCATCCTTAATTGAGTGAATTGAATCGATTGAGGTTTCACATCTACTCCATGAGCTGTGTTCATCATCGCTTCGACAATCAAATTCAATGGATCTCTCAAACTCAGTACCCTTCCTAACTTCTCTCGTTGACTTCGATAAACTGAAGTGAAAGCTCTAAACCGTTCAGCTTCTTGTCTAACATGTAAAGAAGCATCTGAACTCGAGAAATCCAATGCAAATCCGTCCTTCGGTAAATCTGACATCGGTAGCCATGTAAGGTTTCGTAAATGCATTTGCATCTTCATCATTCCGGCCATCCTAGTCTCCTCTAGCATCGCATCAGCATTACTTTGAGTCTTCACCCCTAATGGTGACACACTATCGGGTAAGAAGACAATTCGAGTACGCCAGTATCGAAGTGATTCCGATAATGGGAGACCATAATCATTTCCGACGATGATCCCATCTAGCGCTTTGAAATCAAAACCATCTAGGTCAGGAAAATCAAACTTCAGATTGAACTCATGCCAACCTGGCCATTCAGTTGACCACCAAACTGCAGGTCGATATTGATAAGGTTCGGCTAACCAAGCACGTTTTCTAACATAAATCTGAACCAGGAGAGTAGGAGAACCAGTCTCGAGACGTTTTATACTTACTCGATGATAATGATCACTGAGTGAGACATCCACATAGGCACCTTCTCCCTTTTCAGCTTCATGAATGATACCTTCCATAGAGAGCCAACGAGGACGAAGGGTTGGAGCCAGTTCGGTGACATGAAGCGGTAATTCAGGAATCACAAGCTGGAAGCCCTGACTGAGTCGTTGCGAAATTGTTTCTCGTAAAGTAGCAGCCGCACGAACTTTACTTGCTTCCTGAGGTGTCAGAGATGGATCTGGTGTTTTAACCAAGACTGATGATTCGGCAATCAAGTATTCATATTCAGTGAGAGCATATGACGTGTTTAACTCCTCTTGACTCGGAGAAAAATCGGTCGTGATAGGTAAACATCCGGGTGTAGTGAGTGACTTCCATTTGAGTGATCGTTGATCATTCGGCGGTCGTGGAAAGATTGCACTCCAACATCGATATTGAGAAAGTAATCCAGATGAGGAACCATTGGGGTTAGAGGGGTTGAACTTCTTCCGTTGTCGTGGTAAGCTACTCTTCTTGATCTCTGGGGATCGTAATGATGACGCTACTGATCTAGGATCGCGTCCAATCGTAGAGGTAGAAGTGATCCGCTTAGGAGTGTTCATCAGAGGCATCAAATTCGTTGCTGGACGAATGGAATCTGCTTGCCCTGAACGGATGGTATCCGATCGAAGCTCCCGGAAACCTCGTGTCAAAGAAGAAGCACGTGAGCCTGTCCGTTGTGAGCTCCCATCGTCAGTCGGATTTGGATAGACACTTTCGGGAGGACTTGGTTGTCGAGCCATTGAGGAGGTCGATACATTTCGACTCGATTTTGTAGAGGTAGATCCAGTGGCACTGGACCAGGGCCAAAGAGTTCGGGACGGTTGTGCCAAACCAGCTAAACGCGCTAGTAACGCGGGCGCACCTGGCGTGGCTTGGTTTGAATCAGTTGTCGACGCTGATGCGACACGAGTGCGAGAGCCTGAGATTGGCATAGTCGACAATCCCGCGGAGGGTTGATTAGCTAATTGAGAAAAATCTCTGGAGCCATCGGGAATGGTGGCCTTGAGCAATGGAGACCGATTGATTTCTTCAAGCTTAGAACTGGCGATCCTACGCTTGGGTTCGATCGGTGTCAACACCAAGTGGTCAATCACCGCACGTGTGCTTGAAAGTTGAGCAGCTTCTTTCTTCGCGCGACGAGACAATGACGGGCCTGGTAAAGCATCGACGACAGCAGCATCGAAGATCTGTCTTGCTTTCTTCCTTTTTTGCGCATCGTCATCCGTAGCCCCAGGTGGCATAGCTTCATTCAGATAAGGTATAGATATCCCACTCATATCATGCTCACCAATCCCATTCTGAATTTGAGGCATTCGACAGCGAGGCATGAAGCGATCGATTCTAAATGGACGATCCTGATGACGAGAGAAAAAAGAACAATCCACAAAGAACGGAACCACATAGTACGTCGTCTTTTTCGCTTGGAGAGTGGGCGCATCAAGATAAATCGGATCCATTGATGGATCGAGTGACCGATGAAATGAGTTGGAGTCATGTCCTGACCGCCTTGGTGATTGGTAGTTATCCAAGTCAAGAGCCGAAAAACGAAAGAGTGGGACCACATGTAGTGGAATCTTGGACAGACTGACATAATCGACCCCCAATCCATGCGCAACAAAACGTTCGGTGGCTAGCCTCAGTAGCATTTGATTGGCGTGGTAGACGCATGTACCGGCTGTCACAAAGACAATCGAGACCCCGGTACGATGTAAGTCTCGGTCGATGTAATGTTCATCGAATGAGTTACAAGCTGTGCTCATCGCCTCAAGAATGTTCCCTTCAGGTGCATATGAGATCTGACCTGCTAACCTAGGCTCTCCTGCTGAGTCGGTATAAGTAAGGGTACGTTGTTGGAATTTTGATATATCTTCCCGTACATGATCCAAAACCTTTTGTGAATGGATAACTGTCTCGAGATCAATGATGACCTGGTATCAATCGAATAAAATGTCAGCATAAATGTATAAAATTCGATCAGAATAACATGCCTTGTAAAAGTCCTTGTAGGCTCTGCCATCATCGGCTATGAGGACTGGTTCTGGAATCTGATCCATTTCTGTTTCATCATAGAACACTCTGGCAAAAAGGACGATGGTGACGAGGTGATTACAGCCAATCTTATTCCATCGACTGAACAGATCTTCAAGAAAGAGTATTGCTTTTTCATGGTACAGAGAGCCATCTTCCTCAAAGGTCCACATCTCTGAGCTCATCTGTATATAAAGATAGTCTATGAAAGCAAGCGGCGAGATGGCATCGCACAAGTCAGTACACTACGTTTTTTTGGAAGACAAAAAGCGACAAAGATGCATGGAGCAATTCTCTACATTTGGCACTTTCCGATCGAAATATAATCTTCGTAAACGGGGTGATATAACCAGCCAAAACCTAACGGAGGATCGAAGGATCGAAACGTAAAGAAAATAGATGATGAGGTCGAGTCACTGACCAATGTAGAGTCATTCAAGTCGATTGTATGGCGCTGACCCTATTTCCTTTAACATACACTCTTGCCACCTTTGTCTTGATCTTCATTGCTAAGCTCACATCTCGACCAACCCACGCTACGCTTTCATTCAACATCATTGTCATTCTCCCTGACATTCAGTACAGAAGTAAACCATTATCAATATGGTAGCATACTAAAGATGGACTTTTTGTTTACTTACACATCTCTCCTCTACCAATGTATTGATCTCGAAAGACCAGTTCAACGTGATCTGCACAATACGCTGAAGGAGTAGGACTCGGGACCTGTGTTTCAAAAAGGATACAATGATGAGAAATCTATAAGAGCAAAGTCAAAGTTAAGTTTTACTTTTCTGATCAGAACTTCATTCCGATTGTATTTTTCAAGATCAAAAGCTTTTGCAATGACTATAGGGATTGAGATCTGGAGAAAGTGAAATGTCAATCGTTGATGAAATAAATATTATCACCTGAAAAGTTCTGAACTGCTAACCTGTAATCCTTGTTGACGGACTAAAGTGTGATGACGAACAATAAAGAGAAATCCAGGTTCATTATCCCAACGATCAGGAATAGCGAAAGAATGTTCAGCTGTTGAAGCCACGGGATTAAGTAATGGTACGATTTCTAATAAATCACCGATCCCTATTGAACTTGGATCTAGCGCTGCTAAGTTAAGACGAATGCTTGAAGCTGCATCAGCTAAATCTACGCCAGCTGGAAATGTTTGAGTTGGTTCAGGATCGATCCAAAGTGTTAAACGAAATGATTCGAATGTTGGATGAACCATGATGGCATGAAGGAAAGGTTGAGAATGTAACCCAAGAATTCCAAAATTTGAAAATCAGATGGAAAACTACATTGACGAAAATGTGTATTTCTACAAACCATATTAAATTAAAAGTGTGTTTTCAATTCAAATGACGTTATCAGTTGTTTGATCATCAACTTCACTCTGAACCGATCATCATCAACTCTCAACTTACAATCATCAAAAAATTGAAAAGAAAAAGAAATGGCCAACTTTGAAACCCCATTGGTAGTGGATAATGGTAAGTATATTTGATATAAATTCATAATCTGATCTTTAATCTAATCTTTTCTTTCAATTCCTCTTACTCAGGTACCGGTTTCGTTAAATGTGGCTTTGCAGGCTCAAGTAAGTCTTCAAAGACCGATCAATCTATAATCCTAAAACAAATGCCATGCTCTATACATTCGAATCCTTTTAATGATGTCTTCAAATTCATTTAAACAGATTTTCCCGCGCATTCTTTTCCATCCTTGGTCGGTAGACCCATCTTACGTACAGAAGAAAGATCTAGTACCTTAGGAGGAGCACAACCCATCACATTAAATGAAGTGATGATAGGAGACCAAGCATCAGAACATCGAAATTATTTACAAATCACTCAACCTATGGAACATGGAATCGTGAAGAATTGGGATGATATGATGTTACTTTGGGATTATACTTTTCAAGAAAAACTTAAAATCAATCCTCAAGATCGTAAAGTACTCTTAACCGAACCTCCTATGAATCCTACGAAGAATCGTGAGAAGATGTGTGAAGTGATGTTTGAGAATTATCAATTTGGTGGAGTTTATGTGGCAATTCAAGCTGTTCTTACGCTTTATGCTCAAGGTATTGATTCAATCTCTTCAAATCCAATTTCAAAATCACTGACTGAAGTCTTTCGCTATTGACTCAATCAAGGCTTACAGACAGGAGTTGTCGTGGATTCTGGTGATGGTGTCACCCACATCGTTCCTGTCTATGATGGTTTCTCCCTGCCTCATCTCACCCGGCGGTTGGATGTAGCAGGCAGAGATGTGACAAGGTAAGACACCTTGAACACGCGAAACATCTCGATCCTGTGTAACATGATGTTGATTTCACTCCCTGGATCCATCCGATTTTCAGATATCTCATCAAACTACTTTTGATGAGAGGTTATGCTTTCAATCGTACTGCTGACTTTGAAACAGTACGTCAAATCAAAGAGAAACTATGCTACGTCTCGTAAGTCCTCTCCATCAATCATAGATCAAACTGAAATAGACTTGAGGAGTACGGAAAAAGCTTAAGGTATCCTGTCATTTTGTTATAGATATGATCTTGATCTTGACAACAAATTATCAGAAGAAACAACTGTCTTGGTTGAAAATTACACAGTAAGTTCCTTTGTCTCGATCGCTTTCGAATTCCTTACCATCATCTTCTGACAAACATCTTGGTACGTGGAGGTAGTTACCGGACGGTAGGGTGATCAAAGTAGGTCAAGAACGCTTCGGAGCTCCCGAATGCATGTTTCAACCTCATCTTGTGGACGTCGAGTCTGCTGGTGTAGCGGGTACGCAGTCTCTCTATCATCGCAGAACATAGAGAACACTTTGATGTCCAACATACTCCACCTCCCTGTATGATTATGATTCTTCAGAGCTCTTGTTCAACACGATACAAGCCGCAGCGCTCGATATCCGTCCCGAACTCTACAAACACATTGTCCTCTCGGGTGGATCTAGCATGTACCCAGGTTTACCCAGTCGACTAGAGAAAGAAATGAAACAACTTTATCTGACTCGAGTCTTAGGAGGAGATACCGACCGACTAAGTGTTAGTCTTACGTTTCTACTTTCTATGTGAGAATATGTGATAGTTGATTGAGGTATTGACGTGGATCAAACCTGTTTTGTCTGAGGATTGCTTAGAAATTCAAAATCCGGATTGAGGATCCTCCGCGTCGTAAGCATATGGTTTTCTTAGGTGGAGCAGTCTTGGCCGATATCATGAAAGATCGTGAATCGTTTTGGTAAGTGATTTTCCCTACTCACTTGTATATGATCAGACCTTTGTTAATGTCTTGAACCATGATAGGGTTACACGTCAAGAATGGGAAGAACAGGGTACACGAGCTTTAGATAAGCTTGGAAGAGGATCTGGTTGAATTGAATTGTATGATGATTGATTGTTGACTTTAACGACTCTTTTTATGTAAATCAAACCTTTTGATGAGTATAGAGTGGTTCTTGTGGTGGATTTGTGATGAAATGATGAGATTTGTGTTTGGACTATACTTTGTCTTACTGATCGTCTTAGGAGGATATCTTTGCTTGAAGCGGCAGACTGTGCATCAGATCTTATATTCAGAATTAAGATACATTGCTTAGTCCTCTACTCACAAATGGAGTGATCCCAATCGGATGGTTTTTCAAGCACTTGGTTTGGTGACCGGCAGATGAGCTGCACTTCTCAATAGAGAAAGGATGCTAATCGATTATTTGCTTTTCTGTATTACTCAAAATACAAAGGTGGAATGAGTATATCCGAGCATCATACAACAGAGACTCATCCTCTTTTGCCTTGAGACATCGTCATCTACAAATCTTTATTCATGATGTTCATTAATTTACATTGCAGATGTATCAAAAAACACCTCATGGCCCAGAAGATAGTAGACACCCTCTTGATTTTTGTATCACAAGAGGGAAAAAGAATCACAACATTTGAATTATACAAAAGAGGCGATGTAAAAGAATATTATACAGTGGAAAAATAAATTACAAAAGAAAGATACTAACACAATGCAAATCACTTCACTAAGATGCAAACTAAGAACCATTACAACTGCATGAATCAAAAGATACTATACACCAAATTAAGTAAAACGTGAGTTTATACAATTGCATCAAAAAAATCAAAAAGAGGTCTTATGTTGTTTCTTCTCAGGCCGTGCCAGCACCTGATGTGCTCAGTTCATCGGGGTGAGTGAGTCCATAAGTGGTTTCCAACCGACGACGTGCCAACAGGTCCTCTTCACCTACGTATTGACCTTGAAGGACTTCATCTGAGACTGTCCGTGCTCTTTCTGAAGTAGGTGCGGAGAGCTCCCTGAGCGGACGAAAATGTTCTTCAGGTGTATCGATCTCAGGTAAACCATAACCGGCCTCTTCTCGACGTCGATCAAAGAGGTCTTCATGATTGTCAAGGATCTTGC
Source organism: Melampsora americana (assembly GCA_022264835.1). NCBI lineage: Eukaryota > Fungi > Basidiomycota > Pucciniomycetes > Pucciniales > Melampsoraceae > Melampsora > Melampsora americana. The sequence continues at coordinate 501,411 of JAIFHY010000049.1, read as the reverse complement.
CTTCCTTACGGACTGGTAAGCTCTCGACTGTCGGCGTCAAAAGTACCGGTGGAGTGACAATCGCTGCAGCTGATGCGGCATTGAACCCAATCAAGCTTTTAGATGTGGCCTTCAAGGAACTATGAGGAGCTGCACCAGAGACCGACGTATCTGGCGATGATGCCGAGGAGTCAGTTGAAAGTCGAAACCCGGAGGGCGGGGTCGGAGTGACGGTGCGTAGACCACTGCCGCCAACCTTCGAGACACCTCCGACCATAGTGCCAGGAGATGGCGAATTTGAACGGGAGTCCGATCCTTCTCTTGGCCGTCGACGCGGTGTGAAACTCAGCGCTTCGTCATCGGCCACAGTGCTGGTGTCAGATTTGCGCTCCGACGCAGACGCAAATTTATAAGCCGATGTCAGTGGGATTGGGGGCTTCAATTCGCCCTGACTTTTGGACTCGTGCTTCGTGAAAGCAGAAGTAATAAAGTCGGCGGTGAGATCGAGCGCTGAGCTGACTTCAGGCAGAAGAGGCAGCATCTGGGCAAAACCATGACTCCAACCTTCGAAAATTCTGCAAGACCGAAGAACAAAGTGGCAAAGTAATATAATAAGATACTAGTTCGTTTGGATGGAGAGAGTATTGGAGAAGTCTAGTCAGCGTGCGTACCGAAGTTGAACCCAATCCGCTTCAGCTTCATCGAGTATGGGATCACGTCTCGTCGCAGCACTCTTGCGAAGCGTCCCAGCATTGTTGGCGGATTTGGTCAACGCGTCCCTCTTGCGTGCTCGTTTTGCTTCGCGGATCTTGCCAGCAATGATGACGGTATCATCCACAAATGGATCCTTTTCTCCGCATACAAGATAGACCGGAGGAAAACGCGCTAGCACACTCGCTGGAGCAAAGATTGGCGAGATATGATAATCTTTGGTAAGATCGGGAGCGTTGCGAGGGCCGATGTAACAAATTGCCATGCAGCGCATCTGACAATCAATTACATAAAATGAGTAAAGAGCCAAGTTAACCCAGACAGACATGCCAAAGGTACACACCATGGAGGGGCTGATGATACGGTCGTTGAAAAACCCTGTCCGACTAGTCATGGTCAATCGAGTCCCAAATGTTTTCTTGCCCTTGCCAGCCTTCGGAGTCTTGGGTTTGGGTTTTACCTCAGCATCAGGCTGGTCACCCATGTCATCGTCAATATCTACAGAGTCTGAGCGACCGGGACTTTCTTCTTCGTGGTACAAGATCCTCTCGCTGATTGATTGACCCCTCGACATCGCAAGGACTGCGTCATTTTCGGAGCTCTCGGTCTCGCTGGGGCTCTTTGGCTGTGATATTCGCAGCTCAACTTCCGACTTGCGCCTTTCCGTCTTCGGAGTGAGTCCACGTGTCCAAGTAGCTACCTTGCTAGGTAAGTTGGCAAAACTCTTCCGTAGAGTGTCGTTTCGCCCGTGTCTGCGTCTTCCCTGACTGGAAGAAGGATTTGGTCGATCGGCCACCACGCTCAATGGACTTTGATGCTCTAGATGATTCTTGGCCTCCAGTATACCACCGGGCAATTCGGAAACGGATGAATCGTGTCGCAAGACTCGCAAGTTTTCTTCGGACATCCAAGACGTAAAGTTGAAATCGAGAGCTGCATACATCCACAGTATCCCAACAGGAGGTGGTAAGGAGAAGAAAGGCGAGTCTGGCGCGGCCTCGATCATCGATATCATCATGGCAGCCGAAAGATTGGCACCCCTGTGTGTAAAAGATGACATTTTAAACATGGTGTCTGGCTGGGATAGACAAATCAGATGTACTCACGCTGAATCTCCTGTCAAGACTACGTCCACTGCGTCTCTTCCCATACCGATGACGCGGCCTTTGGTCTCTTGGACCAAGCGATACACGTCCATACATTCATGAATTGCATAAGGGAAAGGGTACTCTGGAGCTTTACAATAGTCAATCGAGAGAATGGGCACGCCTGTTCTGATCGTCCATCTTATCAAACGATCCTCGTGATGCAAAGGGCTGAGAAAATGATAGTGAGATAAGTTACGCAAGTCTGATAATTTGGGGGAGACAAAGGACTGACCTCATGGCTATGAACCCGCCTCCTGGAACGTCCATAATGAGGTTTCGACAGCGGACCAAGTCGATCTCAGGGCGAGCAAAGTAAAGCCAGCAAGTGATAGGTTTAGTGTATTTCGAACCGGATGGACGAGGCAGGATGAACTTGCGACGGATGGAGATGGCGGGCCGATTCTTCCGAGTGAAAAATTTGACAATGGGATTCGATGTTTTCTCCCAAGTGATTCGCAAGATTTCAACCTGTCATGGAAACCCCTTCAGTATAAGGTTGTCTGAGGTTCAGCTGGAGATAGCATAAAGGGACTTACAGTCGGTACCGCGCGATATTGACGCAATTTCTCGTCAGCTTCGTTCGCGTAGATTAAATAATAGCCACTGAAGAGAAGACTGAGGATGTCTCTCATCCACTTGATCCTGACACCAGCAGCAGTCGAGAACCCAGCATCCAAGGCGGTATTGATCCAAGACGCACGGTAAAATCCTCGAGAATATAAGCGGGCCAAAGGTTCAGGAGCTGTATTGATCGAAAAATGATGTTGAAAACTTAGAAAGTTTAGGTAATGGTGCGTCAAAGAGACGTCACCGACCTTGAAGACCTAATAGAGTGTCCCAGTGACGAACTCCATAGAGAGTTGTCAAGACGGTGAGGATGATTTGCCATGGTGTAAAACGCTCTGTGGACGAACGCGAAGAGAGTCTCGGTCAGAACTTGGAGCAAAGAAAGAAGATGAAAGAGATGGGAAGACCCAACTCAAACTTTCGTGAAAGCGCTGTAATCCAAGAGGACCTCGAGGATTGCCAGCACGAAGTCGCCAAGCCCAAAAGAGAAGGACTAAAGCGACTTGAGTGCGTTTCCAAGAGGCAGAAGGTCGTCCCAGGAGATGATCAATCATGTTGTGTACTCTAGAAGGTTGAGTACTGGTTGAAGAGAAGTGGCGTGAAAGAAGTTAGAATCGTAAGAGGATTGTTGAAGAGAAGAGGAGGAGAGTGAAAGTTCATTTGGTTGAAATCGAATTGGATGGTTCAGAGTGCGTTCGGTTCCCCTCAACCAGAACGTCAGGTGTACACTTTGAGTTTACATCATGTAATCAGCTGTTTACTTCGATCGTCCTGATTTCAGTCATGAGATCCTTGCACGTGAAATCGTGCTGACTGTATCATGAAGTTTTCAATCTCACTGTATGAAATCACATTTGGCCCTGTCCACAGGAACGGCCACACTACACATTTGTCCTACACAAAGTTCTTCTGGAACTTTTCCACAAAGGTTCCAGAAGGTTTTTCCACAAAGCCAGAACCGAAAATTTTGGCTGTGTTCTGGCTTTGTGGACTTGTGGAAAAAAAACCTATTTGAATGCCTTTGCCCCTTCTGAATCCCCCCCCCTCGATTACCGCTTGAGTCCTTCACCTCACTCCCAGCTTTCGATTACCGCTGAGTCCTTCACCTCACTCCCAGCTTACACCTCCCTCCTCATACACCACACCACCACACTATGGCCCGGAAAGGACACCGAAAACAACTCAAACACTACGTACATTTGGCAATTGATGAAATCAAACAAACTTCAAATATTCAAGTAGATACTCTTGCCCTCAAGAAGATAAGGGATGCCGAAAGCCTGCTCATAATTCGATGTCTTCAAGCAATCGTCATCAACCACAATTCACATATCAACCAACAAGCAGCGGATAGCGATGAAGATATTTTGGATGAGCTGGGGGCAAGAAGGCCTCTGTTAGTGGTTTTGCTTGGTGTTTTAGAATTCCATTTAGCAAGGACCGATGCTATCAACCTTGTCCTGCTCGGTCGTCGTCTCAAAAAAATAGGTGAAAATGAGATAGGCCGACTCGAGGAAGCCCTCAAGATCTTACAGTCGACTCGTTATGTGCATGACCGAACGTCACGTCAACGTAAAGGCATACGAGATGTTGCATTTCCTCAAAGACTTGCTGAAGGTGGGGATCCTTTCTTGGCTATTGTACGTCTCCTGGATCTTACTTTTTTTTGAAACCAATCACACATCCTCCAAACTAATGACTTTGTGACTGGAATTTGTCTTCTTTTTGTTGATGTTGAATAGGCTCGAATGACTCACGAACAATTTTGGAACTTAGTCACACAGATTCAGGAGTGTCATGTTTTTCGGAACCGCTCTGATAACAAGCAGGCTCCTGTAGCGTGGCAGCTATTGGTGGCTCTAGCAAACTTGGGAACTTCAGGAAACGGGGGTGATATCTCACATCTTGCTTACACGTTTCACACATCAGGTGAGTGACTTTCCTTCCTTTTCTTATCATCAAAAATTTAATTGACCTTTTGTCAATATGTAGAGGGAAGTGTCCACAATTGGACTAACCGGTGTATGTATGCGATTCTTAAAATTGAAAATAATTGGGTCAGCTGGCCAGACTTTGAGGAGCGCTGCGATCTGAAGCGAAAGATACAAGGCAGCCATTTCAAAGACTGCATTGCGTTCATGGATGGAACTCTGGTTCCCTTGGCTTTTGCACCGGTTCGAAATCCAGAGGATTACTGGACTCGAAAACAATTCTACGCTTTTAATGTAATGTTGGTATGTGATTGTAACAAAATCTTCAGGTATTACGAGCTTGGCTGGTGTGGTTCAGCTCACGATCAAAGGGCGTATATGTCATCTCAGGTAAGCCTCTTATCTCATGGATTCTATTCTGCATGCTGACTGTATCTTCTCAGCTTTATCGTAACCCGAGCGATTTCATTTCAGAAGACGAATATCTATTGGCTGATTCTGGCTACACTAATTCCAAAAGTGTCATCACACCTTTCAAACGAGCACCTGGTCAACGTCTTCAAACCCATCAAGATGCGTTCAACCAGGAACTTAGCAAAATACGAGTGATAATCGAACAGAGCATTGGGATGCTCAAAGGTCGTTTTCAGTCTCTGAAGGAGCTACGCATATTGATCACTGGCCGTCGCAGTGCCCAGCGAGCCAACGTTTGGATTCGAGTATGTATCATACTTCACAATTACACAACTAGCAAAGACGATCGATGGCATCCTGAGTTTGGCACGGTAGAAGAAGGCCTACTTGACACTGCGAGAACGAGGAGAGCACCTCCAAATGCATATCTCCACGAAGATGAGGTCCATCCACAAACGGCACGAGACGAAACTCGTCGTCGCGCTATCTTTGCTGATTTTGTAGCCCATAGGGATTTGTAAAGGCATTTTTAGTTCTTCATTTGTGTATCTTTCTCTTTTTATATCCCTCGTGAACCAAGTAGTTTTTGTTTTTGATTTGAAATAAATCAATTGTTACTAGTATTATTTAAATTTTGAAATCAATTCCATTCGCTGATATTAAGAGTCTATTTGACAACAGATGAATCTTTGATGAGATTCATCTCATCAAAGATTACTATTACTTTTCAATTGATGGTCCCATTAAGTTAAACTAAATTCCAAAATGTATTCTACTGTACCAAAAAAGGACTCAGTCAAGCTCAACTAATACAAAAAAAAATTCAAGAGCTCGCAAAAAAACTTCAGAAGCTCGCAAAAATTTTCTTTAAGCTTATCCAACAAACTATCAAATTTCATCATCATCAAAGACATCAAAGACCAAAACCGATCTCATCATTTTGATATCTCATTTTCATATCTCATTTTCATATCTCATCATTTTCTTATCTCATCATTTTCATATCTGATCATGATCATATCTAAAGTTGAATTGAATGAACTCTCTTGTATTGCTGATTGTAATGCACTTTTATATAAAAACACATACATCACAAAAAATTAGAGTGTTAAAAAAGTAAATCGAGGTCGTTTATCAAATCCATTGCTTCAATTTTTGTTGAACAATAACATGTTTGATGTTTATCAACAAATAAATAGGATCAAAAGAAAGAACTTAAATAGAATAAACTAAACACCAATATCAATCAAGTTTGACAATGATTTATATGAACTAAATTCGCCAAAAACCTTATAAATGTTTTTCAATTGAAAGTATCCTGATTCAGGTTTGTTCCGCATCCTGAAGCCCAGAAGCGCAGAGATTAGAATCAATAACTTTGGACTATATGATATATGAAAAAAAATTCATACTATACTTGGGAAGACTTCAGCGGCAACTTCTTTGGCCTGCTCAAGATTCAAGTGGTTCTCAGCCATTACTTGAGCGATAAATTTCCCTCTTGCAATTCTATAATCCATATCCATAGCCTGTCTTGTGCGTTTGACTTCTAATTGAGCTGACTCAACTTTCAAACTATGTAATTCTGCATCTAACTTCGCCTGTTTCAGTTGATCTTCTTTTGATAATAATGATCTCGGGTCGTCCTTGGGCTTAAGAATCATAGCTAAGTCTTTGATTGCATTGCCGAGGCTGTCGGATTTCAGACTAGATTCGATCAAACTATGTTCAATCTCGGTGATGCCAGACTTGACCGTTTCAGTATGGTGGGATTGGGTAAGTAACTCCTTCAATTGAGACTCCCCACTTGCCTTACGATTATTTTTTTTTGTGACGGATCCCTTCGTGGCCGATTTTGTAACCAAACTAGTTTGGCTAGAGTTAATTGGCGATCTGGGGGTCTGATTAAGTGAAACTTTAGGGAATGAAGTGGTCGGAGAATCTACATTCGGTGATCTGGGGGTGTGATTGACTGAGTTTTTGGGTAATGAAGTGGTTGGAGAATCTACATCTTCATGACGAAGTATGGATTCAGTCTCCTACATTTGCAAACACAAACCATAGAAACTACGAACCTTCAAAAAGAGTTTCATCTATTAGACGCCTCATGTCGTCATTAGAGATATCAAGAACGTTGTTGCTGTGGTCTTCGGCTTCGGTATGGAGACGGTGGTCTTCTTGAATTGGCGTTTCCGAGTGTTCATTGTGATGTTGAACGCCTGACAAGCTAAGTTGTGATGGATCCGAATCTACATCGACCTGTAATGGGGTTTCGTTTTCAGTTAAACCCAAACACTCTAAAGAGTTGTCCGGATTATCTGGGTGTGCACTGTTGACACTTGAAAGCCGGGTAGCCTTGTCTCGTTGACCCATGACAGGCTCTAATTGCCAGTAGTATCTGCATCTAGCCTCAATGTAAGCTGTAAGAATGGATTGTCAGTTTTGTGGAATATCAAACAGGATATGAAAGATACTCACAGTCGACTAAGACCTTCTTTCTTGCAACGTAAGCCGGATCCTCATCTTCCCATCCGTTTTCCTGCTTCTCAGCTTCGAGATGATTCATCGCACCTTGACCCGACTGATCAATCCATCTCTGAGCTTCATTAAACTGTGTCTCGAGATGACTGATCTGAAGATGAGTTGTCCAATCAATTTGTGTCGTAAGGAAAACTATGAGAAAAAGGAAAAAAAAAGAATTACTTGCCTTACTTGCCACGATCTTTTCATTACGGTCATGAATTCCGTTTTCAACTAAGTAGGAAGTGATCGACTCTAGCGTAGTGGACTTGTAGGTAGTATGTGATTTATAGCGAGTCCAATTTTCATACGTTGTAATCCAATTCAATAGAATGCTGATTGCACTCTCTCCCTTGTCGTTCTTCTGATCTTCCCACTTCTGCGGTGGCTTTCTAGAAGGTCCGTCTTCACCGCCTTTTTCACTCTTCTTTCTTTTTTTTTGCTGCGTTCCACTTGATGGTGATTGCGGGGGCTTTTTGGTTGTTGTACGACTCTTGCGAGATGTTGAAGATTGTGACTTCGCGCCTCTTGAATTAGAACTCTTAGAATTGTTCGATTGAGTCATGGTGAACTCTACTGGTTGCAAGGCAGGTTGAGAGAGGGATGTGATCGAATTGAATGAAGATCCAAACGAGCCTTGTTGAACGATTCCTGGGGGATATGTTGAAGTGATTTGAGTTGGGTAGTAATTTGGTGAAGTTGTGTTTAAACCGAACGATGGATAGGGCTGAATCGTGGACGGATGAACTTGGAAAGTTAGAGGGGTTAAGATGGGCTGTGGGATCTCGTGTGGGGACAACGTCGGTGGGGTACTTGAAGGGGGAGTATGATCGGCCATGTTGTGATGGTTGATGTGGGAATTACCTAGATTGAGTTTGTGGAGATTTTGGATTTTTGAAAATTCCAGAAAGCCAGAACACGTCTGGCTTTGTGGAAAAACGTTCTGGAACCTTTGTGGAAAAGTTCCAGAAGAACTTTGTGTAGTATAATTGCACAGCGATGAAAGATTGATAAACCCTTGAAACACCTTCAAAGTGATCCAGACTGGCAATGGTCTATGTGATTTTCAAAAGGCCTTCGAACTTTGAGGTGTGCTTTGAGTAATCCCTAGTCACAGTAGCTATATAAGCAGACAAGGTCAACACTGATCAAGTTGATTGAGATGACAGTGTCCCCAATATCCGGTATGCTGGTAGTCTAGCTATCATGCATCCAGAATGCTTGAATGCTGCTACCCAGGCTTTTTGAACTTGGGATGGCTCAGGTGCTTGAATCAAGGGCATTCTATTGGGATAGAGAGTTGATTTGAGGATGGACCTTATAGTCTTCTTCTTTGTTGAGAGAAGATTGTACGTGACGATTGAGTGCGTTGTCACCTGTGGCAACATGAGCTCACATAGGCTCCCTATGCGCTTATCCTATACTTGTCTCCACAAGTATACTTGATAGTTTTCGTTATCTCTCCGTCGTTCTTTGTTCCTCTGCAACCTCTTGGTGAAAGGCGTGTTTTAGACTCAGCTTTCATATTTGTCTCACCATGTTTTACGTGCCTGCTGATCGGAAGCTTTGTTGTCTTCATGTTTTGTCAGATGATCAAGCTCTATCTCCATGCATAACTTATTTTGAATTCCTGCGCACTTGATTGACAACGACAATGAAACAAATTTTATCGACAGTACCATCAAAACTCAATATCTATTCGGGTTGCGGAGTAAAGCGAGATTGGTCTGTGAGGCCTTAAGATACCGCTTGAAATCTTCATGCTCTTGGAAAGAGCTGTGCAGCATCTGATTTATCAAGGACGATAATGTTACGTTTTTGAAATCATTCCTAAGAGCATCCCCAACGCACCGCCGGAAACGTAAGGTTTACCTAACGTTTCTGACAGAAACGTAACAACAAGTTTACGTTTCCAGAATTATTCCGAAAATCATCCTCCAGCGCGAGCGAAGAGTCGCACAGGTGGCCATGGGTGCGACTTTGTTTTTCTCGCCAGCTGGATTACGTAGCGATCGAGCCAATTGTTTCTAGCTGAGCCGCAAACCGCCGGAAACACAAAATCCCAGGGTTTGGACACCCAGATATCTGCAATTGCACTTTTTTGGGTGCAACGTGTGATTTAATGAATCACACGGGCAATATTACCACCATCTCGTAAAGTGATCGAACCGATCAAGTTGTATCAAAGCTTTGAGTGAGTATAGGCGAGGATAGAAGTGGGATGAACTCGTCTGTGCAAAGAAAATGATATGGACAACCTATCTGTGCCACAAAGACAATGAAATGAACAACCTATCTGTGCCAATGTAATAAATAAGGGAGCTTCCCAAGTCCTCCAATCCATTACTTTCATTCTCAATACGTTGAATCCACTGTTCATATTTATCAATCTTCCGTTAGTCCCTTTAATATTTTGGCAATCACTTGCGAATCAGGATCAGGTTCTTCTAGTTATCATGCAGAATTCTTCGTTCTCCCGTGCAAGCTCAGCGATGACCAGGTTATCTATTGACGGCGGGTCCGGTCAATGTGAGTATAACCAGCCCAGTTGAACAGCCATATGGATACTAAGATTATAGTCTTCCTTTTTTTTAAGGGAGTGGAAGCGGAGGACCTTCAAACAGAGCGCCCTCTATTCAAGGGTTCACCAACAGACCACAGCAATACGCTGATGAGGATGCACTTCAGCCTCAGTCGCAGTACAGCAAGGTTCCACATCAGCCGATGTATCGTGATGGTCGGGAAGAATCGCTAGATGCTCATTCCCAGTACAGCAACACTCATCACCGTGGCCGCGAAGAGTCAGTGGCATCCTTTACGCAATCGAATTACATTTCAAGTCACCATCGCCGTACCAATTCATTTCGAGCTACCTCTGAAGATGAACCTAACAGCCCTTCAGATTGGCCTACCTTGTCTGCCACGCCCACTTCGACTCAAATCTCTTCAGCTCGATCTCAAACCTCAAGGCCTTCTCACACCCCTGCCGACGTGAAACCCACCGGCCGAGGTTCAACTTTTGATGAGCGATCTCTAAATCAACTTTGCGTCTCCTGGCTTCACGTATCTCAGGATGCTACCACCGGGAATGATCAGAAATCAGCCGTTTTTTGGGGAAGAATCGCTGATGACTTTAACCTCAAAATGGAAGAAAAGTCTAAACGATCTTATAAATCCCTCAGTGCTCGATGGACCGCTCTCAACGCTAGTATGGCCAAGTTCGCCGCCAGTGTTCAACAAATACTTATGTTGAATGAAAGTGGCAAGAGCCCATCCGATCAGCTCATGGATGCTCTTACTCTGTATCAATCAGACAATGGCACAGCTTTCAAGGATCTCTCAAGCTACAATATCGTCAAAGATACACCTAAGTGGCAACAGAACCCGTCTTATATAGAGCATTGCGGCAATCTGAACGGAACATCTGTACATAGCAGTGTGAACCTGGGAAGCGACCTCGAGAGCCTGCCTAAAATGGAACGGCCGGTTGGTTCCAAACAGGCCAAGCGAGGTCGCGCCAATCTTGCTGAGGAGTTGATTCCTCAGATACTTGAGAATCAATCGCAGTTATTACAAACTGCAAGTGCAGCAGCCGAGTCTAATCGAGAGTTAGCTTTGCAGGGCAAAGCTGCTCAGGAATCGCTCCAGAGTATGGTTGACTGGACCATCATCACTACCAACTTGTCAACGCTTGATGAGGTTGCACGTGCTGAAATTGAAGCGCGCAGGGCAGAGGTCATTCGGCGCTCGCGCGCTCGAAGGGAAGCTGAATAGTCTCTGTTGGTTGTTCTCACGTATTCATCATGTAACTTTTTCCTTTTTCATCCTACACTCGTTTTGTTTGTGAAATTCATCCTATGTTCTTCTGGTCTCTAACTGCAAGCGGCTGTGTCTGCGTATTCGCAGTGCCGGAATGATGAATATGTTTCATCGTTTTGATTCAATGAATTTCTTTCATCTATTCATCCCTGCGGCGCGTTAATCTTTTGAGCGTTAGCAACCATGATCCACGAGTGATCAAGTACTCCTGCGGGAATCAGCTTGGCTATTCCAAGCTTATAAAAGGTGTGCACGAACAGGCCGATATTATTTGTCCAATCTTCAGTGTTCCTAAATTGTAAATATCATTCATACACTTAGACTGTTTCTTTTCTTGCTCATATTTCAGCCCAATTTATTTACTAGCAATGGCCGCATGCATATGTGACGAAGTTCGTCTGTGGGGCGGTAGAATTGGGTCAGAAGTCAACCACGGAGGTTGGCCATTCCGCACGCTATGATGCTTTTGCAATTGCTGACTTATTTTAATCCCTAATTGCAGATTGTTGGATCTGCAAGTATGTTGTTGTCCTTGGGCCTGAATTAAACTTTAATCGAGCTTCCCTCAATGGCTCTGATGCCACTGCGGAATCATCTGGTGAGTTAAAATTAATTATGTTTAATTGCCGGCCCATCAACCACTGACACTTACGCCTACTTGTGTAGTGAACGGATTTCACGTCACTCCAAAAGCCAAGAGCAGCAGCAATAGCCCAGCTTCGATCAGGGAGCGTCGCCGGATCGAAATGTATAGGCGTGAATCAGACAAGCTCAAGGCTCAGCGAGACATCAAGGTTTTTATACAGAACAAGCGACGCAATGACTTCGCCTCACTCCGTGAGGCTCTGTATCTTGTGTATACTTACCGCGGGCCCTTCCTCCAAAAACCGGGTGACAAGAAGAAAGCTGCCCAGTACTTACGGAGAATGGGGTTTGGGGCGATGTTTGTCAATATAACAGAACATGAGGTGAAGTGGAAATGGCTTGAGGGCAAGGTAAAAGCAATTGACGAACGAAGCACTTGTGCGCTTTGACGCTTTCTTAAGCATGTGATGCAGGAATCACCTTCTCGCTCTTTTACTTCAACGGCCTAAAATTCTCTCCTTTTTTTTTCTCACAAGTGATTGATCTGACCCATATGATCTAATCCATATGTACAAAAAATATGATCTAATCCATATGTACAAAGAAATGGCCATTGTTATATACATATATGCTCGATACATACAATGAAGGAATGAAAGATTGGAGACTGAAAAAGTGAAACAACATGGGGAGAAACAACAAACAGACCAAAATGCAATTAAAGAGAGTAAATGAAAATAAAACGATAGGATTCATACCACATACATAGTCTTGGAGGAAGTGAAACTAATCCTACAAGACTGCCTGCCCTTCTTGCAACCCGCGATCCAGCCAAAGCTGCTCGATCAAGTCGTCCCGCAGTGCTAAATGAGCATCAGCCTGACGGTAGGCACTGCGACCGTGCATGAAGCGCTCAGTCAAGCTGATGGGCCTAGGGAGCCGTGGAGGAGGCACCAATTCCTCGTTTTCAAAATGATCCAATCCTACATCTCCCTGCGCCTCGATCACCATATTGTGCAAGATAATACATGCGTTCATGATCAGTGAAAGTGACGAAGGCTGCCACATCCTGGCAGGACCCTTCACGATGTGGAATCGTGCTTGCAGAACGCCAAAAGCACGTTCTACATCCTTCCTAACTGATTCTTGGTATTTAGCAAATAGCTGGAAAAGCGAACAAAAAGAAATCAAATGAACAAATTGAAGGATTGGCGGTTAGCAAAACGTAGAAACATATACGAACACTGAGTTTGGGGGTTGAAGGTGCACTGAAAGTCTTGATGAGTGTAGACCAGGACGGATAGATTCCGTCTGCCAGGTAATAACCCGTGTGATAATCGTGACCGTTGACGACGAAGTCACAAGGTGGCGCTTCCCCTCGTGACAGCTCGTGAAAAAGACTCGAACGTTCAAGAACGTTGATGTCGTTCATTGCACCTGGCATTCCAAAAAAAGAATGCCAGATCCAGAGGTCCCGAGTGGCCACGGCTTCGAGCACTAGGGTGGGCTTTCCTTTGCGTCCAGAGAAATGCCCTTGGAGAGCTTTGGGGCAGTTCTTCCACTGCCAATGCATGCAGTCAAGAGACCCAAGCATGCCAGGAAAACCGCGTTTGGCGTTTTCGGCGACTATACGCTGAACATCTTGGGCATTCGGTCGGCGTTGGTAGACTGGCCCAAAGATCCGAATGACGCCACTGCAGAATCGCAGAAGACACTCGATGGCTGTACTCTCACCGATTCGCAGATATTCGTCATTTTGATCGGCCGTGGTGCCGTAGGCAAGTTGACGAACAGCAGCAGTACACTTTTGATGCGGCGAAAGGCCTCGTTTGCCTTCAAAAAAAAATAATGGTCAAAAAAAGATAAGAAATATTTAAGAAATATTTACGGGGAAAGTTCAGGCTTACCCAAAGCATCACTGCGTTGGGTGAAGTATACATCATCCTCGCCGAGAGCCGTCATGATTCGAAGAAACATGTCACGAGGCATTCGGAAACGCCGGCGAAATAAACCTTCACCGTACACAGGCTCTGGAGCAAAATAGTCCTTCAATAACTGAGCGTTACCAATATGCGCATCACGAGATAGGTTCGGTCCGCGACCAGGGTGGGAACCACCAGTTCCATGTGGTTGTTCCAACATGAGGAGGATTGGGAGGAGATCCAGGTTGAAAGTCGATAGTGGAGAAGCCGCTTGAGAACGTATCGACGCTCCAACTTGGTAATGAGCCAAGATTTCAACTAACATATTATGGTTCATTGTGTAGACGTGTGTATAACGGTGTATAACGTGGTTGAAGTTCGATAAAGATGGCAAGAGGTTTAATATAGACAAAATAGCGAGCGATATAGACAAAAAAAGGAAATGCAAATGTTTCAACAGGAAGTTCGATTGAAGGTGAAGAATCACAGGTGCGGTGACCAGTGTGACTTTATATACGCCAGCTTCACCCTGATAACAATTAAAAGATGCCTTCGGCAATTTATTTCTGATTACAATTAAAAGATGCCTTTGGCATTTTATTTCCACGGGCACCAGTCATCACAAGACTAGGTGCGCTATGAGATCCACGGTCACACGGGCACCAGTCATCACAAGACTAGGTGCGCTATGAGATCCACGGTCATATCATACCAGATTTTATTTCTGATTACAATTAAAAGATGCCTTTGGCATTTTAATTCCACGGCCACCAGTCATTACAAGACTAGGTGCGCTATGAGATCCACGGTCATATCATACCAGATTTTATTTCTGATTACAATTAAAAGATGCCTTTGGCATTTTAATTCCACGGCCACCAGTCATTACAAGACTAGGTGCGCTATGGGATCCACGGTCATACCAGATTCTGCAATCTGCAAAGGCCTATGGGGGTGCGGGCTTGCCTTGATCGATCGATCGATAATCATTGAAGAGACATCAAATACTCACGAGGCGACAGATCTGTCGAGCTTGGACGTGGGTGAAACAGCTAATATGCTATTCAGCTCGCGCGTTGCTGCGAAGGCTGGCTGGAAAGAAAATACAGTGCCAAACTGTCTTTTGTACAGGCCTGTATCCAGTTTACGGATCCGGCAGCGTTGGGGATGCTCTAAGAACCTTCTAATCTAACGACGAAGTGATTATCAAATTAATCTCAATATGGTTTGTTATCTCAAGAAAGTCTATACTTCCTAAATACCCCTAACTCCCGCTTGTTCTCTTCTCACAAATGATTTATGTCATTTTTCATATTTTATTTTCTTATAAACATTGCTCAGTTTTTCGATGCAAAAGTCGTTTGTCTTCATTCTTTGGCTTTTCTTATTATTTTTGTTTAAATTCTAACAAATTTTTAATTAATTAGTTTCAACAATTCTGCTAAACAATTGACTAAGCTCACCACGACACAAAGCTCGTTGTTAGTTATCAAACTCAGGCGGAGCTGACAACCTATAAGCTATTGTTATAAGGTAAATTAGTTAACCTTAAGATTACAAAACATTTATTAAATACTTTTCTCTAAAATTTTATAGACATAGTAGGAGTTTTCCATATTCCTGATTGTGATCATATTTCACTGATTCCATATCTGTGTTGATCTTGTTATAGGTACATACTTTCACTTTACTATGTCTATTTTATCTTTTATAGTTTTATTCTAATTTCTTGTTATAGTTTTGAGTTTAATCCTGTGTTTTAATTACTGCAATAAAGACTATAAAAAGATCTCAATTTCTACAGATAGTGATTCTATTCAAAGCGAGAATTTGTATGTGAATGACAAAACCAGGCATACCATTTTATCTGTTGGTCATGTTCACAACTTCACCGGTCTTTGACTAACAAATGATAGTATTATATTTCATCAGTGGCTTAATATCATGATAATTGACGCGATCCCAACCTTTAGACAATTTCCTGCCTGCCAAACTTGACGATATGTTCTCTCTGATTGATGTTTTGTATACTTGACCAAACAATAGTATCAATCTGCTCATTTATGCACCATGAGACCAGTTCCCCGTAATTGGGTAAGATAGGAGATATGACACTAAAGTAAAATGAATCCACATGAATAGCTTTGGAAGCGTCACAGGATTGTTGGAACGTTGATCAAAATTGATTAAGTAGCCAACCAGTTCGGCTTCTCCGAAAAATCGAGTTTGAATAAATACAAATCAAAGCATACAACGGCCGTGATGAACATTCAATCATACAGAGGTTAATCAAGTAGCGTTAACAAAGTCACTCGACTAGTCGTGAACGAGTGAGAGAGACTTTGTTAAGTTCAGGGATCGATGAATGTCCTCCGCGGTTTTGTTTGAAAGAGCTCGTGATCGACCCTTAGGAGGGAATCGGGCGCTTCATCTGACACTGACTTGAGGCGCTTGTCGATGAACAGAATCCTTACAAGTCACAACTTGGGTTTACTTACGCTTTTCAAGTTTCAATCACCAACTGTCAGCTTTGTCATTTGGTGGTGTGCTCGAGAACGAATGTTATCTCTTGAGGTCTTTTTAGATGAAAGTCATGTTGTGTAACACTGCTAACATTCGGCATGTCATGGGCACATCACTAAAACATGTGGCATTGCCAAACCCGCAGACATGTTGAATTCGAAGATGAGAGCAATGACAAATCACACTCGGCGAAAGGTCCCATGAAACACTCTAGAATGTGTTCGTTGGAACATTAAACACACCACTGCCACACGTGCTATGAAAAAGCAATTCTCGAGTCGGCGGAAAGTTTTATTGCTTGCCTTGGCTGTGGTTTCGTGTTCAATTGACATCCTTGACTGAGGCCTGCGGCGTAGGGTGCGAGGGATGAAAAGCGGCGATTCTCCGCGTTATGAGACTGTGGCGACGACTCCTACGAGTCCTCTCAGCGATTGCTCGGTGCTCTCCTCCCAACAAGCAACACCACACGGTGCATATAAAGCCGCCATTCATGGAGTCAGGAGGTACTCCAATCTGGTCGGCCCTTGTCATTCTTTGTGTCTCTCATTTACATCACATTTCTCTCCTTTAGTGCTTCGATCTTTAGCCAAGCTCACCCAAGCTCCACTCAGCTTCTGTTTCATCGAATACCCACAAGGTTATACCCAAAGACCAACGACTCTCATATAGATAATCATAATGCTGTCTGAAGCAGGCTCTGATGTCGGTCAACGGGGACGTTCAATGTCTCGTTCAACCAGAAAAATCAAAGCAAGTTCCACTGTCTGTTCGTCAAATGATCAATCCGATGACGACATGAAATGTGAAGATCCATTGCTTAGAAGACTAGACCGAGCAGGCGATCTATGGCGGACTAGAGATGGAAATGTGATCTACTGGCACGGGTACAAACTTCAATATGAAGAGTTGATGAAAGGAATATGGAATTGGTCAGTGAGCGGAGGTGAACATGCACGCAAAAAACTGGTGACACATATTCAACATGAGCAAAAACCTAAGCATGAGAAACGTGTAGGTTTGTCTGACTTTGTTTGTCAGTATCGCCACAAACTTTTAGATGAGCATGTGAGTTTTATATTGCGAGTGCGATTTTGATGACTTTCACCGTTGGATACTGTTAAAGATGCTAACTACAAGAACTCTATGCAATTATCCCCAAACCACCCTCAGATACAAAGGATTTATGGTAAGCTTCATCATCTTTGTAATCCTATGCGTCAACTCTTCACAACAAGCTATTTTGACTGAGCTGATTTTTTTCTCAATCTCCAGGTGACTTATACTTGATTGGAGTTAGTTGGAAAGAGATGATTGATTTTCTAGCTAGGCCAAGGTCTTCTTCCTCAGCTTACCGTCAAAAGTTAGGACAACTCGAAAACAAACTTCGATTCTATCTGATGATTTCATTGAGAGAATATAATGGACTTCCTTTGGACCCTAGTAAACCAGGTGGGGCAAGTTGGCCAATCTGGGACTCAACTGATGCGGATGAATGTACAGGATGGGATATCATCGAGGTCTCCTCCTCAGACTCGACATCCTCCTCAAGTGCAGATGGTTTACCTTTCCGGTTCTCACTGCGAGAGTTAAAAAGTTTTACATCTGCAGTTAGGCCTTCTTCTGTTCCTCGCCGAAGAAGGAAGACCTCGAATAGTGGATCACGACACTCGGAAAAGATAACACAGGCTGAAAAAGAGAGCAGCCACCACAGACAATCTATAAAGGCTCAAGCACAGCGTTCCAATCAATCCACAAAAGTGGATGACGTCACGGCCTCTTTCAAGGGAAGGCAAACAACCAAAGGTCAACGGAGCAGTATTGGAGTAGAGAAAGATGACTCTGGATCATGTGAATCGTGGGTAGCCAATTACATAGCGCGTCCACTTGACAAGAATCATCAATCTGATATGTCTTGCACGGGGAAACGCAGAAGTTTGAAAGTCAGCCCAACTCATCAAGTGGAATTGGAGAATGTAGATCAGCATCGTAAATTGACCAATGACCAGTCAGTATTCCCCTTATCCGATTCTTAGATGACAATACATAATAATATCATATCTTTACTCATCAAATAGAACCGGAAACAAGAAAGAAAAATCTGGTGACTCTGTTGTCTCCAAGGCTGGTCGTAGGCGCTCTAAGCATCGAGAGACGGTTGCATTGAGTACGTTCAGCGCACAAATGCTACCCACACTTCTACAGACTTGCCATATTGACCTTGCCGTGTTACTTCTCTTCTTGTGTTTAACTTGTGCAGAGAAGATGCCTGTTTAGAAATGAAGATTTTCTTAGATAGCCTCACGACTAAGCACTCACTTGGATTCATTCGGTGCATCCTTCATTGTTTTCAAGCTCGATTGTATATTTCCACATGTAGATAGAATTTTGGGTCATCTTCTCTTTCTTTATATATAGCAATGGACGTACAGGAATGTACTTTTCCCTCACAAGGGGAAAGAAAGAATCAAAACATCATGGTCTTATAATTGATCATTAATGATGAGTGTCATCAGAAGATATATTTTTGTGTATTTGGCACAGGTTTAGATATGAGCCTTTGATTCAAGTGTGAGGAAATCTCCAATTGACTAAAAGAGAGATCAGGTCTTACAAAGTTAAATAGATTATCAAGATAGTTCTACATATAAAGAAAGGTCAAGCGGTGATTAGATATGAGATGATGAGCATTATAATATTGGCCACAATGAACAGAAATCAAATATTGATCATATATATACGTTTCACTTTGTCCAACGTACTTCTCTTTCCCATCTTTGGAAAGAGAAGTACGTAACATTTCAATTTTGACTCAAAATTGTTCTTCTTGATGTTTTTGACCGGTTGTTTTTTCGTTATCACGTCTTGAATCGTTCTTAGAAAAGTCTCTCTGTTCCAAGATCAACATCGCTGATTAGCTAACTAACAACGTGTCTTCATACTATCCTGTACCTTCTTCCAGGTATCTATCTTTCTTATCAGTTTTTATCTCACTATCTTTTCTTCAATTAGTTCTTGTTTTGTTTAGGTCAGGAGCCTTTTCATAAGACTAGTTGTAGTTTTTATATTTGTGATTATCACGCTTTGTGCATTCATCAGATATCCTTACTTTAAGACTCTTAGCGTTTCACAAAGTGGCTTTGATGTGCAATTGAGACTAGCCTTCTATTTTCAGGGAAAGAGGATAGGATTATTGATAGCTGATTCACCTGGATTGTTTGTGAAGTTAAGCTCACTCAAAAACATGATAGCAAGCTCTTCTTCATCTTACACTACCCTGATCTCAAAGCATACGTAGGAATGAAATAAAAGTTCATCCACTTCTGAAACTGATCACACTTACAACCAACATATATGTAAAGCTATATATATCTTTGGTTCTGTATTCTATTGGATAACATCAAACCCCAACAATGTAATCCCAAATTACCTCACAACAGGCCACACTCACAATGCAAACTGATATAATAATAGATTGGGACTCTTTGAGATTGAATGGTGGTATTTTTGACTAATTCAACCCCAATTTAATCAGGAAAGGGGCTATATAGCCCATAAATGCACAATCATCAACATGCATATTGTATACATCATGGTCATATTACTCTTGCCAGTACCCAGTAGGGACAAATTCGAAAAACTCACCGCAGCACGCAGCGTGTCTTAATAGCTCAGTTGGGAGAGCGTCAGACTGAAGTAGTCATATGAAAATCTGAAGGTCCAGTGTTCAAGCCACTGTTGGGACATCATTTTGAAGGTCTACTGTGTCAACAGACTTTCTTGATCGTTATTTTTCATACATAAATGGTAGGTAGTAGAGGATGGGCGCCAAAAAAACTAGCATTTACAAAAAGTTTAATCTGTGTTTTTAATCCTTGTGTTGATGAAGTTGGCAATGGAGATTGCACGCTAATTTGTTGCTTTTCAAGGTTATTGACAAATAAATGTGATATCCGGTCGAGTGTCGGTTCCGGGTGACACCTTGAGCTGACATGGAAGTAAACAGAGCGGATGCCGAGCCATCAAGCTTGGCTGGTCATGAGCGATTTGAATGGCAGTGATGTGGTGAGGTATGTTAACTCATCTATGAAGTCCAGAAGAATATTTTTCGCTGAAGAATTTGTGAATTTTTGGATCGTTCTGGGTGAAAGTGATCCACGTCAGTCCAACGTCACCCATAGCCTACTACAAGCTACGTCAGTGATTTTCAGCCATTTGCCGTATGTAGTCCTCGACTGTCCTGAACGAAACCGGTCCGTGCTAAGGGGTCCCTAGTCTATGTAAGTAGTTTAAGTATTTATTCATTCTGAGTATAAAACTCTTCAATTTCCAAATCGATTCAGTTCTCAAACCAATCACATCGAAGTTCGAATTTGACTGAACTACAACACACACACCAACGCATTCATTCAGCTCACTCTTCATCCCACCAAATCAAAACCAAGAGAACTTCAGTCTACCACCTAAAATTAAAATATATCAACTACAACATCACACAGAAACCCAAAGCCACAACAACCGATAAGCTGATTCTCAACATCAACTCTCTCTCTCCTCACAACAACTCTCCTTCCTCACCATCCTCATCATCATCATCATCATCACCACTTCACTTCTTCCTTCATTCATATCTTTCAAAAATGGGTCGAGCTATGAAAACCTTCTATAATCCAGTCCAGCGTGCCAGCCGCTCTCAACTTGATGCTCTATCATCATCACACTCAGATCATAAGCCTCACTCTCGTATTCCTGGTCCATACCTAGCTTCCACACCTTGGAGAAGACATTCTAGACGTCGAACCTCGGATGGGATTAATGAAGACCGGGCTCATCACGATAGAGCCGATCTTGCTTCAATGAGCCAACGTTTTGAAGCTGATCCAACAACAGAAGTTTCCTCTACAAACCTTGACATACCTAAGAAGTATAATGAACAACCCTTTGATCTTGATGAAGATTGTGGTGGTACGTTTTGCTTTTTACCTTTACTTTTCACACCTTTCTTTCTTATTCTGTCTGTCTGTTCGTCTGTCTGTTCCTCTTTTCTTTTTCAAAAAGGAGCGATCCGAAAGAAGTCAAACTGCTACTACTCGTTGAAGTAGGTCCATGAACCATCATATTTAAAACAAAAAAACTCATCCTAAGCCTCTTATCTTTTGATATGTGTTCTAGATGTTTTTGAGGAATACTTTCTTACACCTTCTCAAGCTTCTCAACAAACATTGGACCGATTAGCTGCGGGCCAAACAACTACTCAAGCCACTCAATCAACGAGTGAAACTGGTGACCAAGTCTTCCAACAGAGACTCGCGGTCGCTGAACTAGCCTACGCGCGTCATCGATTACATACTGCTTCACAAGCTTTGTCTGACGAAGACTCGGCAGCAGGACGTCTTCCTCGGCCTCCCCCTTTCCCTAGTGCTGTTATGATGGTCTCCTCAGCTTCGCGTCCACGCAACACGTAAGCTTCTACTTCCATCCTGTCTAAACACGCTAGCTGAACAAAGCACTTACTCGTGAGCTCTCCTTGATTTTCCGTTGTGTCCAAATAGAAGTCACGAACATGAGTTGATATCACTTCCGACAATTCATTCACTCGATGCTCCTCGCTTGACTCATCGACAGGCACCCACAACTCAAGCGACGGCAGAAACACGACTTTCAAACATACCAGCCCCTTTCAGACCAATCAGTGGACAAAGCGAACCTCATTCTACTCCATCCCTAGCCGCACAATATCGATTGATTCCAGTCGAAGGTAGGTCAACTGGTGGTACGGATCGAATGCCTCGTGATCTCGAACAACGTTATAGTCACGCCTCAATCGCACTTGGTGATGATGCTTTTGCTGTGTTTTCGAGCCTTACTGGTGAAGATGCACCGGAGGAAACCATCTTATTCAATGGTCTCAACGATTGGAACATTCAATTTGACTTTTGAATCACATCCAGTGATCTTCCAAACCCACTGCTCATGTTTCTTGGTCATTCACTCTTTGTTCTCCTCTACAATTTACCATGATGGCTTTTTTTCCCACAAAAAGTGTAGTGTGACTAGCAAAAGAATTGCTGTAAGCCTTTTTTTTCCTAATTTGTCTCTTTCTCTCTACTCTTTTTGTTGTCAATTCTGTGTTGTTCTCAAAATGAAGGTGATAGTCTATACAAGATGTTGAGATTGATGTATCACCTGATTCCATAGTAGAGAGTTTTGTCTTGGCTTTGCTTACTTGATCATCCAGCCATCATAGCTATAGCTAAACAGAAACTGTTATCAAAGAAACCGAGACCCTGCCGAGTTTGTTATATAGACCGACTGTATCTCCTGATTCAAAAGTGGTTGTAAGCTACTAAGAACGTGATGATTTATCAAATTCAGGAGAGGTATCAGGCAGGCTCAAGCTGCTATGATTCCACCACAAACGTAGATTCCGCTTTTCATCTCACATGAGTATAATTATCCTTTATGAGTCAAAGAGGATTGCCTTGGTTTTTGATGGACTGCCGATGACTTACGGTTTTTCTTGTTCCTTCTCTGATTTACCTGGGTCTCCCCCTGGGCTGTTTTGGAAGATGCATGAAGATAAGTTATGTTTGTTGATCCTTCTGGCCGACTGCTTGGTGCCAACGGTGCTCAAATACTGTCACAATACATCATACCATTGAATTCTTTGTTTTCATTATCGGCTCGCGGCCAAGGCTCCATGATTTTTTTAAAAAAACACTCTCAAGCTGATGTATCTATGGATATATCTTTGAGACAAAAGTGAAGTTATTTCAGAACCAGATTGAATGGAGAAGTGAAATGTCCAAGAAAAGATTGAACCTGAAGAAAGGAAAGGCTACAAGATTCTAGTACAGATGAAAAGTAGAAAAAAAAGAAAAGAGGAGATTACAATGATATGTTGTATAGAATGAATTTGTTATTGAAAACCTCAGGAGAGATGGTCTGAAGAGTTTGATGGTTGATTTTTGTAAATTGAAATGAGATTCCTAAACAAAGAGGATGAAGATCAGAAAGAAAAGTGAAGAAGTTACATAGAAAGAATGAGAAGAATGGAAAAGTTGAAGAAGTAGAGGAGAGAAGGAAGAGAGATGTCAAGGTTATGAAGATTGAGTTAAGGTGGATGTTAATCTTTTTATTAAACCATGAACGGTCATCAAAGAATTTAAATCGATCGAATGTAGTAAAGATTTCGAATTTAAATCAAAACTACTGAGTCTTGAAATCGAATGAAAAAGTGTCTTGGTTTTCTCATCCATCACATCAAACGACTGATGATTAATAACATTGAACCTATTCAAAGGATGTTTTTGATTAAGAAGGAGACTTTGATTTGAAAAGGAAAAAGTTAGAGATCCTAAAGTTGAACTTAATTTACGAAATCGATCTTGAAGGGTTTTTAAAAATAAATTTAATTGATAAGCCGATTGAACCAGATCAACACATCTATCAATCATCTCATAAAACTCTTCATCATTTACTCTTTCTCCATGAATCCTGAATGAGTTTTGATATGGATCTTGATGAGGTTCTAAGATCGGTTTAGAACTTGCTAAACTTCCCATCAATTCACTATCTGCCCAATAGATAAACTCTTTTATCACTCGACGTAAACCTCTTGTCTTGCTCATTAGTGTTCCTACTACATTTAAACTTTGTTTTGAGAGCTTACGAATCCTATCAGAGATTCAAATTCACCCATTTTGATTAGTTAGTCAAAGTGATGTGAACTGAATCAATTCAAGAAGAAGTTACTTACGATCTTGGTTCAATCAAAGGTGATGAGGTTTTGGAATTTCCTTGAAGTAAATGAAGATGACGACGAAGAGTTTTGAGAGAGTGAGAAAGCTTATGAGTAGGTCGAATGAGATCATTGTCCAGGAGTGTTAAGATTGATAAAAGTTGATCCATTCCTTCATTGATAGTATCAATAGGGTTCATCTCAGCAAAGCTAGAGAGTGGATTGAACCTAGTAGGATGTGATTGATGATGATGATATGAATCCATGATTCTAGAGTGTATGTTGAGAAGAGGATTGATTATAGAATGGATTAAATTGTTCAGATTATCTGATTTTCGAATAGTTGGATCGGCCTTCAATGTCATGAGTGTATCATATGACTGAGAAGACGAAGGGGAAGTGATCTCAGCATTCATATTGATTGATTGAGAGTTCATTGTAGTAAGAGAAAGATGATCAGGGAAATGAATTCAGTCAAAATGTGAAGGTGATAAATGATGATGATCAGATGTATGGATGGATGGATCGAATGAAGAATCTGAGGAAGGGTGAGATGAGTTTTATAGGAAACTCTCTGACCGCGGAGTGTTTGTAAAGGAATACAGAGTGTAAATGCTGAGAGATGATCAAAACTGAGGTTGAGATTGAGAAAGAGGTTAAGACAGTCAAAGAAATCATTCAAGCTGATCAAGTTTGAATTTTCCTGATCAAAGAAGCTGATCAAGTTACGATTAAAAGGATATAGGTAGTAGTCATACCCAATCTAAATCGGTAGATACATATTTCTTCTGATTTACATCATTCAACTCAATTCAACTCCATATTTAGCATATCCCAATCCCAACTCAAACCCAGCAAAAACTTACAACGAAGCAGAAGAAGAAGAAGAAGAAGAAAAAGTCACACATCAGTTGAGAGTCGCCCCGGGGGGTTTTTCTAAAGGCGCAAGAGAAGCGGAGTCAGGCGGTTGAACAACAAAGAGATAACACACATCTCTACAACATAGATATCATACATAGATTTATCACCGGTCAGTTCAACCTTAAAAAGGCTGCCGAGGTGAAAAATTAAAGGAATGCTTGCAGTGGGCTCTAAAGAAAATCTCCATCAAGACAGTCGGATGATGTTAAAATTTTCCTCTTTTGGTCTGTCTTCCTAGGTATCTAGCACATCATCATTCGATTCAATAGGTCAGCTGATTCATGTAGTCATCATTAAACCCACCACGGCACCACCTTGCAGCAGCTGCCACCCCATGCCAGCTGAAGCTTTGAAGCCTATTTGAGTCAACCTACTCTTCTTGCAGCTCAACTGCGATACAAATCAGATCTAGTGATTCCAGAGAACTGATGAAACTTTAGGATCCAAAAAGATAAACAACTTTTTCAAGCTCATCACTTCTTCCATTGATCCTTACATATCTCGATCGTATTACTCATGAGCACAGTTCATCATTTACACTCAATCATCTCCATCCAAACCCTTTCCTTTTTAATTCAGAAAGGCGTACCCCAAGTTCTGGTTGGGCGTCATGAAAGTTTGTATTGTATGCATACAATTTGTTTTTTTGATCAATTTATTTGGATGTCATCAATTCACACTCGCCTTGGCCACTTTAGCACATAAATTCAAACATTCTTTGGAAAAAAATGCCCTTCAGGAACTTTTCTAAGGGAGCTTTATACTCAATATTTGATCCCAAGCAAAAAAAACACACACACACACACATATACAGATGATCAATAAACTAAACCCTTGGCTCAACGAACGAAAAGTGTTTTACAATTTGGTACATCGGACTTATAAAGTTACTCATCAAGTCAATTAATGAAATACATACATACTTTGTGATCTTTGATTTCCTCTTTTTCATCAAAAATTGATGTATATAGTCAAGAGAAAGGTTTAATTTAGACGTACAAAGGAAAAAAAAAGTGGAAATGTAAAGTATGATAAATAAAAAAAAGCCATTTGAAGTGATTTGGATGACGAATGTAGACCATTGCGGTCGTCTCATCTTCATTTCCACCCTTCGGCCACCTTATCTCACCTAGGTTAATCTCCCCGCTCTTTGTGATCAAAGTTCTTTACTCCTTTAGCATTCTTCATCATCAACCGGCTCTTTCCAAACATTCATTGCGTATCATCAGTATCATCGCTTATGTTCTGAATTACGCCTACATTTACACCTAAACTATGCAGGGTCAGACTTCAGTTAGGTGATGTAAAGTTCAAGTTTATGTTAGTTCATGGATGCTTGAACTTCAAAAACTGGGAAGCCTGGTCTGCCTTTGATTGAATTCTCGTCTTATCTTTTACTATGGTCATTTCTTTATGATCCAATCAAAGACTCTGGACTCGGAGTGTCCGTTTTGTCTTGCCTACCTCTGATGGCTTCGTCAGGGCATGGCTTCATGATAGCCTGCGTAAGCCTTCATTGTTTTCATGATGCTTCATCTCTCATGATGTGCATCATAGTCCTCGAGAGTGTGCTTAGAGCGGCTCGGAGTATGTTGAATTGGGACCCGAGTGTGTCCCTTTATCAAGGGCGGGGCGTTGGTTTACGACATGAAGGCAATGTTTTATTGGGGCGTGATTAGCTTATGGCAGGGTGGAAAATAAGAACAGCCAAGCGAGGTTTACTCCGATGCCTTAAAAATTGATTGAGAGATCTGATGACAGAAGTTTCAATGTGGTTACAAGGAATAAGGAAAGAAGACGGCAAATATGGTTAAAAGCATTTATTTATTCAATTAAAACCAAGCAATCATGAATAGCCAAGTAATGTAAAGCCAAAAGTACAACACTTATTTCCGAAGGAAAAAAACATAACTATGAAGCAAAGAATGAAAAAGATACAAGCAAAGAAAAGCAAAAAAAAAGGAAGCAGATGATAGTTCATCAAACTTCCTGTGAAGCTTTGCCAGCCTTTGGAATGGCCGTCTTTGATTTGGCCGGTAAGAGTTCACCGTGAACTATGAGAGAGGATAAAGATGAATCAGATGAGTTAAAGTTGAGAATGAAAAAAAAACATAGAATCGAAACTTACTGTGAGGAAGAACACCACCTTGTGAGATGACGACGTGTCCAAGGAGTCGGTTCAATTCTTCATCATTCTAGTAGAAAAAGCAGTTTAGCATATAACTCGAAAGATCAAGGTGAAGAGAAATGCTTACTCGGATGGCAAGTTGAAGGTGACGAGGAATGATTCGAGATTTTTTATTATCTCGGGCTGCGTTACCGGCCAACTCGAGGATTTCGGCTGCTAGGTATTCAAGAACAGCGGCGAGGTAAACTGTGAATAGAAAATTTGGGTTAGGATCTCAGATAGGCTTGAGTGAGGCAAGGATTAAAAGACTGACCAGGTGCTCCAGCTCCTACTCGTTGAGCATAATGACCTTTTCGTAAAAGCCGATGGATACGACCCACAGGAAATTGAAGACCGGCTTTGGCAGACCGGGATTGAGAGGTAGATTTCTCGCCGCCGGCTTTGCCACCCTTACCGCCTGAAGACATGTTTTATTTGAAGAGTGATTAGAAGGGTTGTGGGAAGAGTTGTTCGAGAAGTGCAAGTTAGGCTTAGCGTATCAGCTGTTGTGTGATTGAAGTGACTGAAGTGATGGTGAGTGGGAGGGAAAGGCAGACTCTGGGAGTATTTATATCCTATTGCGTTTGGGAGTTGTTAGGCTAATGAGGTACTATGTACTGTCAAGTCAATTCAGACGTGATGCTGAGGCAGTCAATGTTGTATGTTACACATTGTATCTGCGGGCAATCTTGATTCGATTTGAGGCAACGAATTTGGAACGATGATCAAGTTGCTAGGTCGACCAATCGAAAAGCGTCAGACGCGTGTTTGCAACTCGAGCCACGCGACATAATTCGTCTTCGACGCGTCTTCATCAAAGTTTCACAGCAAGCGCGTTTCACTTCACCAACGTTGGGAAGCTTACCACCATTTGATTACCTTTTCTTTATCCTCTTCACCTCTGACTCACACATATATAAGAGAGTAGTTGACCTTCCGTGGGCCCACCCATCATCACTACTTTTATCATCATCACTTCCACATCAGTCTTCATTACCTTTACTTTTACCTCTTACCACACTTAAACATGCCACCCAAATCTACTGCCGCCGAAAAGAAGCCTGCTTCTACCGCATCGAAAGCTCCTGCTAGCAAAGCCCCCGCTTCCGATAAGAAAGCCGGCAAGAAGGCTCCTAAGCCAGCGGCCGAAGGAGAGAAGAAGAAGAAACGAACCAAACGCAAAGAAACATAGTCAGTCAACCGATCTACTTTTTTGTTTCCATTATCTATTCTAACAAAATTTGTTCTATAGTGGGATCTACATTTACAAGGTTCTCAAACAAGTTCATCCCGACACTGGTATTTCCAACAAGGCAATGTTGATCCTTAACTCTTTTGTCAATGACATCTTTGAGCGTATCGCTGGTGAGGCCTCCAAACTCGCACAGTACAATAAGAAATCAACAATCTCATCTCGAGAGGTAATCGTCACTTTTCTTTTTATCAATCAACTTGATCCTGAACTGACTTTATATCCTTCACAGATTCAAACTGCTGTTCGATTGATTCTTCCTGGTGAACTCTCAAAGCATGCAATTTCTGAAGGAACTAGTCAGTCACTTCCTTTCCTCATCATTCATCATTTTTCAGAACCTTACTCATCAATCTCTTCTTGCCTGACTCTTTCAGAGGGTGTCACTAAATACTCTTCGAGTAAATGATTGCTAAACCTCATTGGATTTAATTTCATGTTTCATTACATTTTGTTTTAATGGTCATTTGGTTTTTTTTGTTTTGGTTTTCATGTGGTTGTTCTTTTTATCTACATACCGCATTTGAGCTGTTCCTGCTGTAAACTAAAAAAATAAACAGGTTGTATTCCTTGGTTTTATATTTCCATGCTAATTTCATATATACACATCCATTATATCTTGATGGCTTCTGCAGCGAGTGAACACAAAGAGTCACTCTAATGTTGACCATTGCAAACCAAATCGGTAGCTGAAGTCGATTTCGTGTCAAGTTGCTCAACTCTACATCTACAAGGTACAGCGAATGAATCTGACCACTTGACCATTCGGACAAATCAACTCAAGCTTGAATGACCACTTCCCCGACCGCATACATCTTGGTTTTTGCGTATAACCCGACCCGATTTCTGCAACTTTATCATCTCAACCAGAGGTTGAGGGCATCGACTTCACGAAACCATCGTTTCCTAATCATGAGCACGAAGTTGGTTACAGTTTGGATCTCATCGACTGACTCCTATTCGGAGCGCAGATTGTCTCCTCATCTCCTTATCTCACAACTAAAGGTCAGTCTGAAACAACAAAACGCATCATGAGTGTTTATGGAGTTAAGCTTTAGTGATGTCCTGACTGTTTTTGTTCAAATCGATTAGACAAAATTAGAACCGATCACAGGAATTCCGATCAACTCTCAAAAACTAGCTCTTAACCTTCTTCCTGGTCAATCTCATGCAACTCATTCTATCTTCTTGAATGATGATCATCGTACATTATTGGAATACGGAGTTCAAGAAGGTTCGACGATAGATGTGAGTTACTGTTCTCTATATGGCTTAGGATCGATCTTATCCTGTTAACTCATTTGAAAGACGTGTCAAGAAGTGAACACCATCAATCTGATCTTCTTTAGGTGATTGATACAGATCCTACATCTGCTTCTAAAGCGGGTCAGTATAACGATGTGAGTGGGGTTGAAAAATTTGAGATAAGTTCAGAGGAATATGCCAAACGACATGGTCAGTTTACCAATATAAATCTTTTCAAAAGAAGAGTCATCTGATAAGATGAATTT
The DNA here is from genome assembly GCA_022264835.1 of Melampsora americana. Lineage (NCBI taxonomy): Eukaryota > Fungi > Basidiomycota > Pucciniomycetes > Pucciniales > Melampsoraceae > Melampsora > Melampsora americana. The sequence goes on along the minus strand of JAIFHY010000049.1, from coordinate 471,703 downwards.
TTTGATTTTTAGATACCCTTAGAGCTTTCAAAGAACGTAACAAATTGGGACGATTTGCAGATGAAGCTAAAGCTAATGAAGATAAAAAGAAAGACTTGGAAGAGGTCAAAGAGGATTTCAAGACACGTTTTCCATTGGGTTCAAGATGTGAAGTTTCTACTTTGAACAGAACATCTGTATCAAGAGGTACGATTCGATTTGTAGGACCTGTTGAGTTTAATAAAACTCATCCTTTTTGGATCGGAATTGAATTGGATGAACCAGTAAGATAATTTTTGCTCCATGTCATGATCATCGTCATCTGATTGAAGTATATTCATCTATGTTTCTGTAGGATGGAAAGAATGATGGATCAGTGATGGGATTAAGATATTTCACTTGTCAAGCTTCTCATGGTACATTTGTTCAACCTGATAGGGTCACTGTTGGTGATTTTCCAGCTCTTGATCCATTTGCTGACGAAGAAATTTGAAAGACATTTGATCAAACTTTCAATGAGTTCTTTGTATACAAAAGTACTCTAGACTATGTATGATAATTAAATGCTCAGTAAACCATCATTTGAGTTTTTTTCTAGAACGTGCTCGATGTGGATCAATCTTGTTAAATCCCAAATTTTTTAGTCCGTCCAAAAATGTTCATTACAAGACTAACCATCTATTGAGACCTGAATTCTGTAATTTGTTTTTTACAGATAATTGACTGATTTAAAAGATGAAATATTCGAAAAAGCTTGCCGTACAACCAGAGAAAGATTTTCTAATTCCATCAAGAATGAATTTGCACATCCCTTCAAAATCATGATTAATCTATTCATAAATAATAGCAGATGGCAAGTTTTAAATACCAATGTGAAGCTTGATCAAGAAAAAGATGATAATGCCTAGAATCCTAGAGATAAAATTCCCTTGCTGAGACCTGTTTATACACTGTGAACAGACTCAGACACTTTTGCCTTTCACTATGCACTTTGTCAAGATGAGAGTATGCTGAGAAAAGTTGATGGAAAGTTGATATAAATCAACAGGCTAGTTTCTCAGCCTTCTTCACCTGGTTTGTAGGTTTTGATAAGTGGATCAAAATGTTTGTTACTCAATTGAATTGATTGAACCTATCAAACTGTACCAAAGTCAAAGTGTTCTACCCAAACAGAAATTCAAGTTGTGTTTGAAAGCTTTGACAGAAATCCCCTGCAAGGGCAAAGAGATACTGCCAAAGAGATACTGCCAAAATATGTGATGACTCTTATCATACCAAATATTTTTAGGCTTTAGTATCTTAGTATCCCTTTAGAACTCATTCTGTCTGTATTATCATGCGTGTTTTGACACCCAGATCTGTTGCAAAAACAATCAAAGGGAAAATTTTAACGTTGAGGAAGATGTAGACAGGATGTCATGACATTGGTAGCACTATATAGATAGCAGAAGGAATCTTGTGTCAAGTCATGATTTGGATGCCTGATGATTGGCTGATTTCTTAGCCATATTTAGGTGGCTATGTGCTTAAGGTGTTTAAGTGGATTGTGTATGTAACAAGTAAAGAGCTTCGATCGTTCTTTGGGTGATGAAGGTTGTAGTCAGTTGACAGGTCATCAAAGAACAACGAAAACCAACAAGAACAAGAACTTATCAGTTTCGCCTTTATCAACAAACTCTGGTCGTTCTTCTCTCTTACTCAAATCTCTTTATCTCAATTCTCACAGTTATCAGCATCCTGAAGGGACTGTGCTGAATAATCGTAAAAGAAGAATCATCCAATTCTCTTCACTTCCCTCGAGCAAGACTTCTTTCATCCGTTTTCTCAAAACCAGACGAAAACCTCAGTCTTTCTTATCAACTACGAGCTTCGGAACTTGATAAAAGCCTTTCACATCGTTCGTCCTGTGGAATCTGGCCTTCTGAATATCGTTACACGTTCGAGTAAGCCGACCCGGAGAGTTGAATTACCTTTAGTCCTGTTTAGAAAATGATTGCTGACGTATTTCATATGTTATTCAAACGTCAATTCTTCTTCTCTCCATCAAAGCGTCTTCAAAAACGCTACAACAGCTCTTCTTTCGCAAGAGAATAATTTGACTGTCCATTCTGTGTCTAGCTATACCTTGTACGAAATGGAAGAACTCTTAAACCCAGCCGCGGATCCTGGCTTGATCGATCAAGTTGTCGAGGCCGCTTTTAACACGCAAGGACCACAACAAAAAGAAGCCATGACGATCCTCACCCAGTTTCAAGAACAACCTGATGCTTGGCAGAAAGTTCCCATTATCTTGGAGTCAAGTAATTCTCAGCAAGCTAAAGTAAGTTTTCTCATCATCAACCCCAAACCCCCTACATGAAGACCGCCAGGGTCACCGATAAGATCAAATACTCTTATCCATACGTGGGGCTTTTCTGCAACGTGTCGTCTACTGACTTGACTTTGTCTATATTTTATGTGATGCTATAGTATATTGCCTTACAGATCATGGATAAAGTACGCTTCTTCTTGGTGTCTGTTTGAGAGGATTTCCCTTGTGCCAGATGCTGATGTGCTGGCGACTCAGTTGATTACCACGAGATGGAAGGCCTTACCAGAACCTCAGCGATCCGGTATCAAAGTATGCAGATTTCAATGGTCTTTTACCTAAACCTTAGGACGCCACTCATATTCTTACTCTCATGACCAGAACTTTATTGTGGGATATATTGTGAAAATGACGCGCGATGATGTCCTTATGCGCAAGGACAAAGGCTTCATCAACAAGATGAATCTGATCTTAGTACAGGTAAGCTATTTATCCATTTGCATCAAGAAAGTATTCATCATGCGATTTTCTAATTCATCTCGCCTTTTGCCTGCGTCTAGATTCTCAAGCAAGAGTGGCCACATAATTGGCCAGGCTTCATACCCGAGATCATCGCCTCGTCCCGAACTTCGCTGTCGCTATGCGAGAACAATATGGTGATATTGAAATTGTTGTCTGAAGAGATTTTCGACTTTAGCGCTGAGCAAATGACTCAAGCCAAGACAAAAGCCATGAAAAATCAACTCTGTAATGAATTTGCGGATGTGTTTCAGCTGTGCAAGTCCGTAGTCTGTCTTCCCTGCCTTCTTGTGATCCAATTGATGTTGAAGTCAACGCTTCGCTTGGCTTTGTGTAGTGAAATCTTGGAGAAGGCTACGAAACCTAGCTTGATCAGCGCTACTCTTCACACTCTCTTGAGATTCCTCAATTGGATTCCCTTGGGATACATCTTTGAAACCAGCCTAATCGATCATCTGATCAACAAGGTAAGATATCTCGACGCACAAACAGTATGCGTCATCAGATGTGTTCACTGACCCCAAGCGTCTTTCTATGTATGCGCCATGTCTGGCGCATCAATCCTCTTAACTAGTATCTCGAAGAGCGACAATATCGTAACATCACTCTCAGATGTCTTGCTGAAATCGGTTGCATACGTGACGCGGGTCCAGAATACGATGCAAAATTCGTTCTACTTTTAACAATGGTGATGTCATCTGTCAATCGAATCTTACCACCTGGCACAGATTTAAAGGCAATGTGGGACAACCAACCACAATATGAGCAAGAATTTGTCATGGCACTTGCTGTTTTCTTGTGCAGTTTCTTATTCAAGAATGCTAAATTGCTCGAGGTTGCTCCACAGCATGACCTGATGTGAGCTACATGCAATTTTCCCTTTACAAATCAGGAATCACAACTTACCTGCGTTTTTCATATGATCGACTTTCATAGGGTCAACGTTCATATGTATCTGATCAAAATCTCGCAAGTTGATGATCGTGAATTGTTCAAAGTTTGCTTAGAGTACTGGTCGAAACTGGTGAAAGAGCTGTATGATGAACAACAATCTATTCCAACCGATATGGGACCCTTGATGGGTATTGGCCTCAACTTAGGTGGAAGCGGCGGCGGTAACGGTTCTCATTTCGGAGGTGGTGAGATGCAGGGAAGGAAATTGCTGTATCGCGAAGTTTGCAGTAATTTGAGACTAGTGTTCATCGAGAAGATGGTGAAGCCAGAAGAAGTATGTCTATTCGTAATTTGTTATCCAGACCTCTGAAGACACATCCATTCCTATCTAATTTGGCTAAACCTGGCATGCTTCGATTTGTAGGTTTTGGTTGTGGAGAACGATGAAGGCGAAGTAGTTCGTGAATTTTTGAAAGAGACAGACACGATTGTGCTATACAAGGCTATGCGAGAGGTACTAGTCTACTTGACTCATTTAGATGTGAGTGTTCTCTATTCTACCCATCGCTGGAAGGCGGTCTTATTAACTTCTGTCTTGACGGCAGGTACCCGATACCGAAGACATCATGCTGACTAAGCTAGCTCGTCAAGTTGACGGCTCGGAATGGTCATGGAACAATTGTAACACATTGTGTTGGGCCATTGGATCGATATCAGGGGCGATGAGTATGTCTTCTTGGTTATAGAATAAGTGTGTGAAGGTCATGTCAAGCTGAACGTCAATAATCTTTCTTTTTACTTTGGGAACCGAACAGATGAAGAATCTGAAAAGCGATTCTTGGTCACTGTTATCAAGGACTTACTTGGCTTAACGGAACTCAAGCGAGGAAAGGATAACAAAGCCATTGTGGCCTCTGATATCATGTACATCGTTGGCCAATATCCTCGATTCTTGAAAGCACATTGGAAGTTCCTCAAAACAGTCGTGAACAAGCTGTTTGAGTTCATGCACGAGACCCATGAAGGTTGGTCTTTCGAAGCTTAGTTTTTTAATTCAATAACACCAATTGACTCGATCACTCCATCCACTTTCAATCATCAGGTGTACAGGATATGGCCTGCGATACGTTCATCAAGATAGCTCAAAAGTGTCGGAGACATTTTATTCAACAACAAGCTGGCGAAACGGAACCATTTGTGGACGAGATTATTCGAAATCTAGACAAGATCACTGAGGATCTGTCATCTCAACAGGTCAGCTACCCTACTACCTCACATTCAACGCTAGCTGAAACCGTATGCCATTATCTAGACCCATACTTTCTACGAAGCTGTCGGTCATATGATTGCTGCCCAACCAAATCGGCCGGTCCAAGAGCGCTTGATTGCAGGACTTATGCGAACTCCAAACACAGCCGTGAGCCGTTCTTCCATTATACTCTATAATCAAACGTAGATTGGGGTAAACACCAACGCTGACATTTCCACTTCTTGGAGCTTTTAGTGGGATCGCTTGATGCAACAATCCGCAGCCAGTGTGGATGTATTGGCTAATCCAGAAAATATCAAACTACTCTCAAACATCCTAAAATGCAATGTCTCTGCCTGTGTCTCCATTGGTCCTTTTTTCCAACCTCAAATTGTTCGTATCTACATGGACATGCTCGGCCTCTATAAAGCGGTATCTGGAATTATCAGCGAGACAGTAGCCATTGAAGGAATCATCGCGACGAAAACTCCTAAAGTTCGGGGTCTCAGGACAATAAAAAAGGAGATCCTCAAACTGGTCGATACCCATATCCGGCGCGCTGAAGATCTCAACAGCTTGAATGATACACTTCTCCCTCCTCTTTTGGAGGCAGTCTTGGGAGATTACAATCGCAACATCCCAGCCGCACGAGATGCGGAAGTCTTGAATGTAGTTTCCACGATCGTCACCCGATTAGGGGTCAGTCAATCTTCCCTTCCATTGAAATCGTAAATATCTCCAGTGGCCTGACGATTTCCTCTTCTGTAACAGCCTTTGCTGACAGGAAAGGTTGCGGCGATCCTTGAACTTGTCTTTGAGCCTACGCTTACCATGATCAACCAAGACTTTTCGGAATTTCCAGAACATCGTGTTGGTTTTTTCAAACTATTGCGGGCTATCAATGCCGGGTGCTTTAGTGGTAAGTGTTTTATTTTTTTGCTTGGAAACTCTCAGGGCTGAGTGATGTATGCAATTTGGTACATCATAGCCTTATTGGCGTTAGAGCCTGCAAGGTTTAAGCTGATGATGGACAGTGTTATATGGGCTATCAAGCATATCACTCGTGATATTGCTGATGTTGGTCTTGCGTCAGTGATCCCACTTTTTCTTTCAGCATGAATTGTATTAAATCGACTAAATCATATTGTGCCTTGAACTCTAGCATATTATTGGAACTGTTTGCCAATGTTTCCCAGCAGACGGATCCACAAACTGCGGCTGCGTTCTTTCAACAATACTACATCGGTATTCTCCGTGATATCTTCTTTGTCCTCACAGATGCCGATCACAAGAGCGGTAAGCAAGAGCCCGTGACTATCATCATCGCAAGATTATAGAGTATTTACGGATGCTTTTTCTAGGCTTCAAGGGACAGTCCCAGGTTCTCTCCAGGATGTGGGCTCTGGTTGAAACCAATGCGATTGCTGGGCCACTCTTTATTCCTGCCGAGCATGATCCCAGTATGGATAACTCGAGGTTCCTTAAAGAGTACACTTTGAACCTACTGAGCGCCGCTTTCCCCCATGTACAACCGTTGAGTTTCAATTTACTTTTATCTTCCCTCGTGTATCATGATCTTAACTTTGGGATATTCCATTTTGAAACCATGCAGGCTCATCATTCAGCAATTTATCACTGGTTGCTCAGAATCGTATGGAGATGTGGCCAGGTTCAAAGGCAACCTACGTGACTTTTTGATCTCTTTACGTGAACATTCAGGTACCAGCGATGGACAACATCACGATCTTTTCCAGGATGACAAGGAAGCGTTAGCGGCCGCCAAGGCTCAAGAACAGGCAGCCGTTCCTGGTATTTTGAAACCAAGTGAAATCAAAGATGAAGATGAAGAGATCTTGTAGGCGAAAGTGTGAAGAGAGGCATTTTTTGATGTATGGTCATGGACGGAGGATATGGATCTTCAACTTGTTCTATATAATTTTTTTAATGTCTTACTGGATGGATGGGTAAGCAGGTCAAAGTCAACAGAGAAAAAAGAGATATGATCAATTGTACCTAGAGACTTATCTGAACAAAGCCCAATCTGGGTGCATACTTCTTTGTCTGACTTATGACCTCAAGGCCAGTTTGTGAGAAATCTTTGGTTTGAACTATATACACACAGAATTTCAGCTTGGGTAATATTGTTTGACGTTTTCTTTTGGTCATCTGATCCGATTTCACTACTTTTGTTCTCTTTATTATTTCTATATTGGTTTTTTTTTGATTCTGTCCAAGAGAAAAGATGGGGTTTATCTTTTTTGAGAAAAAACAAACAACAACAACAATTCATTTTTGGATTTGTAAATCTCACCCGGTCTATATGTCTTTTGAGAATGAGAGCTTAGCAAAAAGGCAAAGTTGGTGATGAATTTGGTCTTGATGTGACTTGTTGAAATCAAAGTCATCAATTGATTGAGCATTATCATTGAGAGTTCTATATCTTACATACTCTCATTGTTGAGCCCTGTGTACTTAACCCAGTAACATGAGGCTGCAACATACCAATTGAAACTCAATCAGGATGCCTACACCTCATCAGTCAGTTTTAAGAATCATAAGCCAGGCATATCAATGATCATCTTCATATAACACAACATCACCATACACCTCATATCAGGTTTCAAAAACTGAAATCTATTCCAGTTATCTTGTTACAGAATGAAGGAAATTTTAAAAGATCAATTCAATTGAAACAAGCGTGTCACCTCAAATGATTTTCACTTACTCTCTCTTTAGGCAGCCCATAAAGATATAACTGAGAGTGATACTCAAAACCAATATAAGGGTAGGATCAAATGATGGTGAAGATTTTTGATTGAATTAAGATCTCTTAGTCTGCTTGTGGGTGTGGATGAGTACGAGATCTGAAGAAAGAAGAATGTGATGATTGTCTTTTTTAAGTCATCAATCAAAAATAGCTATCCACATAATACACCTTTACTGGAAGCAGCATGACTGTTTGATGGGCTATAAGGGACTAAAGATCATCTCTCAATCGCTGGTGTTCCTCATGTTTGATTCAATTTGATGTAAGGCTCAAGCTATACCTGGATTGATGAAAAGTTTTGAACAACTCCATGAATTCACTATGCTATCAATTAATACCTTTGGTTCATGGTGTGTAGATGAGGCTATTTGGGAAAGATTTATCAACTCAAAGACTTCCAAGATCGATTGTAGAAATCCTGTGTTGCTTGTTCAAACTCTTTTGTGCTCAGAGACCTCAATATTCATCTATCAGATGAGATGATTGGTTCCTCGACATCCACAAAGAGAGGTGATTGGAGGGTATAGAATGTCTGTGATGTGGTCACCAGACTGATTTGAATTTGATGATGTTGATTGATAGATATCATCCGATCACTTCACTTGATCTGCCTAATCCATCATCATAGCCTAAGATCTTCAACCAATCACATCTTCAAACTTACAATTCTTCTTCATACAAATCTGGTTTAAGACGAACATCAACTCCTTGATCGATCGATTGAAAAACATAAAGATTTGTTCAAAAGTCTTAATAAAGGATTATATTAAATGAAGATAGTCACTTGAAAGTGAAAGTAAACAATCGATCAGGTTTTTGAAAAAAAACAAAGATTCATTGCTCATTGGAATCGATCAAGACTTTCTAAAATCGAATTTCACTCTGACTCTTCTGCTCTAGTAGCATTTAATTTAGCATAAACACTTTCGCTATGACGCACTATAAATTCAGAAGAAAAACAAAGAGAAAAGATTAACGATTTGAATTAAGTTGGTTTAAATGAGATGAGAGTAGAAAAGCTCATTGACTTTTGGGTACGTGATAACCATACCTAGTAAAAGCAAACATCAACATCATCTATCAGATTTCTCACTTCTTGAATTGTGTTTGAAATCTCAGGATCACTTACCACCAAGCGTAAGCACCAGCCGTTCCGAGTCCTAGAGAGACTGTTAGATCGAGTAAGAGTCGTTTGCGAAGTTTTCCAGTGATGGGTGCGATTGGCATCTTGTGAAGATGATGATGATGATGATGGACTATATCAGATTGAAGTAGAGAGATGAATGGTCAGGATTGATGGTTGAAAGTATAAAGGTGAACTGAGAAGTGCTTACGAGTGCGTTGGTTGCTTGATGGGTCTTTCTGATTTCGATTGAAGTTTGAATTCGTTCGTTCAAACTCTTCCTTCGTTTCCTGATCTCTCCGTTCTACACTTTACAGCAAAACATGTGACATTGATGAGATATAAATCTTTCACATCCTGTGACAGTGAGACGATTGAGGGATTATGTAACCAAAACTATCTTTAAATTTAACTCAATTCGAGTTCACTCCTGTTAGCTCAACTTGACATCCTTCTACTCTGACACTTCATCATTTAACAACGTAAAACAGTTCATCACATTTCTTCATCCACACTAGAATTCAAATTGCTTATTTGTATCAGAAAAATTAAACTTTAATCACTATCTTACTTACTCTTTGTCCATTTAAATATCTTAAGACCATTAGTTTTATGTCAACAATTCAGTTTGAAAGGCAAAAAAATCATCATCACTTTGGATGGACTTCCTTAAGAAATTTTAAAAGAATTCAATCACTAGCAAAAAACCAAGAAAGAAGGAATTCCAAGTATCTATGTAAATGAATTTGATAAATCTTACTTTCTTAGAAGCCTACTTGATTTTGATGAACTTCATACTGTACTTAGTTCTCAGAACAAGGCTCTATCAGTTCTTGAAGGTCAAACTTAGATTTCGTTAATCACTGTGAATACATTTTTCTGAAATGCTTTAGTGAGACTATCAAGACAAAGAACCAATAATACTGATTGTAAAGAATCAAAGATTTACTAAAAAGAAGAAAGATGGAAACTTTCATTTGATTTTAAAATTTCAAGAATACTGTATATTTATCGAAAAAAAAAATACACGATTGTTCAAAAGAAATTATATAATCAAAGATCAATAAATAAATGACAAAAAAAAGATTAAAGTAAAAGATAATGCAAGAAAGAGAAAAAGAAAAATCATATTAACGAATGATAAGAGAGAACCATCAAAAAGAAAAAAATTCAAATCAAAAATTGAACAGAAAGAATCTTTAACTTAAGAATCACCAAACTTAAGAATCACCAAAAAGAAAAACAAAAGAGATCACAAAAACCAAAAGATCAAGAGATAGTATGCATTTTTTCTTTTCATTTTGGAAACAACAAAAAATGATTCGAGAGAGATAGAGAGAAGAGGAAAGATTGTGAGAGGGAGAGGATGGAAGATGAAAAGATTAAGATTACAATCAAGATTGAAATAAAACCCAAAACAAAAAAAAAAGAAATCAAGAATTTAAATTATTATTGAGCATTCATCACTGATTCTTTCAAACCCTAGATTGAAAATCAAAACCCAAACAAACAACTTCAAATCGTTAGATCTGATTGGTTTTGTTTATAGAAAGTGGTGAAAATTTGAAAAAGTCAAGATGTGACCTACATTGATAAATCTCTTTTTTTGTACATCAGTTGCATTGATTCCTTTGGTCGCTTTCCATTCCCATGCCTTATTAATCAAACTATTAAACATCTTTTCATTCATCGAAACTGAAAAAAGGAGAATTCAAATCAGTTTACATTCTTCTTTTCAATTCAAGTTGAGAAAATCAAACACTCAACTGAGTTCCTCTTTACCTTCCTGACCAAATGAAATTCCATCTTTTCCGACCAAGAATCGATCATTCAATAATTGAGGAATACTTGCTCTTTCTTCTTTTTGAAATCTCAAACAAGCCTTCATGGTCTCAATCGCTTCTCTCTCTACATTCACTCTGGAGCCTTCTTCAACCACTTTGACCCTTTCACCATTCTGACCAATCTTCATTGAGACCGGTGTCACACTTTCAGGATAATCTATATAATGTTTTGGATCTCGAATGGTACAGATCTTTAAGGATGTTTCAAGTGTAGAGAATGGTGTACGTCCATAAATCATTTGATATAATATACATCCTAGTGCCCATACATCTGTTGCTCGTCCCATCTTCACTCTTTTTTCTTCGGATCCATCTTCACTTGAGATCACCTGTAATGACAAAGCTTCTGGTGACATATAATTAGCTGTTCCGATTTGATTTTCTCTTGAAATGTTTGTCGTATCGGCTGGAATAGCTTTAGCGATCCCAAAATCAATGATTTTTACCGCTCCCTGTACCAGCACAAAATTGGCTGGTTTGAGATCAGTATGGATGATGCCTTCCTCATGCACTGCATGCACTGCCTCTAACATCTGAAAGAAGAAAGAAAGAAAAATAAGTATTGTCACAAGTGACACAGATAGTAGAGAAAATCAAGAACTCAACCTGTTCCCATACATGCTTGATAAACCTAAAGCTAATCGCTTTACCAGCTTGTCGATTCAATAATTGATTCAAATCCGTCTCACCTAATTCCATCACAAGATACAATTTCGCCTTAGGTTCATCAAGTTCAGAATCTTCTAAATTAATGATCCTTTCATGACCTGTAAGTCTCTTCAACAATTCCATCTCATTACAAAACGTCATGATAGATGCCTGATCGGCTTTTTCTAGATTGACTACCTTCAATGCTACTTGTTTCACTGAGTTCTCTTTTGTATGCGCTCGGTAAACTTTCGAACTTCCTCCTTTACCTATCGAACATTCTCTTACGTACTCAACCCCATTGACAATGATGATTTTGTCTTTCGGAGTTTTCGATGGCTTCTGGGGCTGGATGGTGGAGGACATCTGTTGTGGGAAGGGTTGACGTGGGATTGTTGAGTTCGATTCAGGGCTTGTAGAGCCGTGAGAAGGCGACGTCTTTCGTGGTGGTTGACGGACTTGCTGTTGTATTGTTGCAGCCATTGAGGGTTTACCGTTTGGTTTCAAATCCGCGTCTTCATGAACGTAGAACTGCCGACCGGATGCAGATGGGAGCCGTGAAGAAGGCAGGAATTGTTGAGGTGGATGATATGACAATCGATATCCTTGTTCTTCAGATCGCTCATCAGAATGTTCATCTGCGGCTTCTGCCCCTGCTTCTTCCTCGCCATCGGACGTCCGTAAGTTCCTTGAATGAGGATACATTCCAATACTGGTCTGTGCTCGTAGTGGTTGTGCTCCATTGGCTGCGCCGTTTCCATTCGGCATTCGACGTGGTTGAAGCGTTGAGATCACTCCAGTGGAAAATTGCCTGGCGTGTTTATGTTGTACCAAAGGCGTCTGAAATCTGGAATCGACATGACGTTGAAATTGTTCAGGACCTGATACCATTGAATCTGATTGTTGATGCTCATTGTGGAGGTAATTTGATTCTAACGTTGATAGATGGGGAGCTGGATATTGGAATGAATTGTCTGGGTGTCGCATCGGCGGGTACATCGATCTGGACGTTCGAAGTTCGGGGCGACGCTGTGAATGCTGTTGCTGAGAAGACTGAATAGCATCATGATGGTATTCATTGGACTGATATAGCTGATGACCCTGCTCAGAGTGTTGCGATTGACCTTCGGAGGGGTCCTGATTGTTCGAATGGTGATGGTAAGCTTGCCGTGATGAGATACGAAGATTTGAGTCCATACTAGCGGCAGGGTATGGTCGCTGATGTGATGGGCGAGATGCGAGATGAGTGGAATTGATCACTTCTCGTGCCATGTTGCGGCGGACATCGTTGGCAGCTTCGTGTATGATAGGGGAACATTGACGTTGGTGTTGACGAGAGATACTTGTAAGGAGATTCGACTGCAGGCTCTCAGGTCCAGAGTTGATTCTCTGCCGTTCGTTTTGCATGGTCGATGATGGACAGGGTTGAGGATCGATATCAGCTCGGGCCACAGAATCTCGGGTACCAGGCTGATAAGTCAAGGGCTCGGGTTCAGGGGCCTGAGAGGGAGCTCTACGCGCTCTCATTGGTCTCGTGACTGTTCCCTGGTCCTGTGAGACGAGAGGGTCATTTTCATTCGTGCTCACATAGGGAAACGAGCGTTTTTGAGATATTTGTCGATCAGTGCTCACTTTGACACGGGAGCGCATGCGGTTTGGCGGCGTAGACGAAGGAACTGGAGCATGGGTATTTTGTTGACAAAGTGACAATGGTAGCCGGACCGAGTTCGTCGACATATTCTTGAGAGACATCGTTCGACTCAAGTTGCGAGTGCCATTCAAGGATGGAGGTCGACTAGGTGAGGGCTGGCGGTCATTTAGGGTATTGGATGATTGAAAACCCCATTGTTTGGTATTCAAGATTGGATCGTCAAGTTTGAAGTCGTTAATGATTGCAGACGGGATCCTCGGTGCACGAGGCGGAGGTGTGGCACAAAGCTGATTAGCAGAAGTGATTGTAGCAGACGAAGGTACATCGGCTGCAACCCGTGTAGCTTTTCGAACGGTGCCATCCTTGTTACCATTATCTAGTGAAGGCATAATATAAGTAAGGTGATGTTCGAGGAGACAACGAGAAAAGGGAAACGCATACCTTTTTTGCGAAAACTAGACCTAAAATCGCCAAGTTTGGAAAATGGATTAAAGGTGATGCTAGGAGTCACCGAATTAGAAGAGACGTTTGATGACGTTCTTGAATGATGAAAGAGACTTGAGCGAGATTTGTGTAAAGAAGGAGTAGGTGGTTCAGGATGCTCTTGAGTTGAAACAGGTGAAGTATCTGAGATTGAAAAGTTTGAATTTGAGCGATATCTTGATGGTAGTTTGGTATCATCTGCTAATTTCTCTTGTTCATCACCCATTGCTTCAGCTGATAATTCCTCATGTTGTTCTTTTGTTGCATCACGAAAGAGTTGACGAGCATATTCAGTTTGAAACTCGGGTTTTTCGATTGGAGTACCAGGAGTGATGGGAGTATGAAATGAATAAGAAGAAAGGACTGAAGGTGTATTATTACGAGGGGTGGTAGGATCTGATGAGAGATTTTCAGCTGATTCGTCATCCATTCGAACGAGAGGCTGATGAGTGATGGGTTGATCGAGATGACGAGACTTGATGAAATGAATTGATTTTGGTTTTTGGTTTTCTTTTGATTTGTTTCGATTTCTAGTTTGAGATTTGGATCGCTTAAAGATAGGTAGAGTAGGTAAAGTTTCTTCAGGTGGAGTTAAAATCGAATCAGGAGAAGTAGAACGAGAAGTGGAGGGTCTACGAAATAATTTTTGACTAAAACGTGATAAAGAACTTTGACAGGTTGAATGGTTGGTATGAATGTTATTGTTTGTTGTTGTATTATGATTGACTGATGAAAAGGGTGGGGTAAAAAGGGATGAAGTTAGGTTAAAAGATTGTTGTAGAGTATAATTTGAACGCGTCCTACGTGGTAATGCACGCTTTGATGGAGTATTAAAACAAGGTGGATCTGGAAAACTAAATGAATTACTAGACAAAACTACGGATTCATAACTAGCCATCTTGTGAATTGACAGTTTACTTCAAATCAGATCCTGATCAAGACTTTAGTTTGATGAAGAGTTGAGATAGCTGAGTTTCAAATAGTCAAGTAAATTGAAATTTAAGTATGAAGAATCTATTTCAAAGAGAGCCAGACTCTTGAATGAATCCGATTGAGAGAATGGGTTAAAGTGGATATGATAAGTGTAAAGGTGGTCAAGAAGCAGTAGGATAGACTTCAAGTCATCCAAAAAAAATGAAGAAAGATAGCAACAAGTTTAGAAATGCTCAAATCGAAATCGGTTCTCAGTAACTTCGAAGAAAGACGAAGCTGATTGGAAGACTTTAGAGGTGATGTTAGAGAAGAAGATTCGAAAGAAAGACACTTGTTCTACTTGAACTCTCATCCATCAAAACTCAAAGTGATGAATGCGACTCGGTCAAGGAAGATACTAAGGTGTGGGTATGTGATCGAACGATTCACTCACACATGAATTATTATTATCCACGAAAAAAAAAACACACCCGAGGTAGGATTTGTAAAAATGTAAAGTACGTAGAATCTGGTGCTGACTAGTTGGTTGGGGGTGGGTAAAGGTTACTGACAATTTAGAACAAGAACTTTCTTTTCAATTTCATGAGAGTTGACTTGTCGAGGAGGTATCTACATAATTCAATCTTCCCTGTGAAGAGATTGAACTCATCTCATTTGACTTTCAATCATTTCTTAAACTTCCACAAGATGTAGATAAATGCAAGAGACCTTCAAGCAACTTCAACTCATGATCTGCTGAACCTCTCAGATCCCAGTGCCTCGAATGCATACATTATCCTTTGATGACTTGTGATGGTTTCATACCTACCAGGCTTTGACCAGAGTATGATGAATCATCGGTCATACTCAGCATCGTTTTGGTCGCTGCTCGCGTGCCGTAATCGATGGCGATCAGTACATACTGATCGGTGAAAGTTCAAAGTCGGTTTCATCTTCACATCGAACCTCGCCGGGCCCCTACCGTATCGCACAAGATCGCGACGCACATGCAACTTGAACCATTGCGCCTTTCTCACAGCCCGAGTCTCTCAACGTCTTGTATTCTCAAGCTCCTCACTTCTCTTCAACATCTTCATATCTTAGCTTCATGTGTGAGTAAATCACACGTGAATCTAGCTTGATATTCTTGACCTCCTGAAAATGTACACGCTAAGATCAATCTACATACATGTTGTACCGGTGCCGATGGTAATTTTTAGATCTTGAAGGTTTTGTCAGTTTGTCATATGGACAACTTGCTACATGGAGCAAACAGCTTCAACATTCAACCTGGGGGTCGTCTCTGAAGACTGACACTGACTTTTGTTTTTTTCTAACCAGTCCACTATCAGTCACCAAAATATTACCTTCTGCATATAAGCAATCGACACTTGAGAGAGAAAATTCAGACCACCCCAAGCAATTGGTTTGAAGCCGTTATCAGATTGGTGTCCAAGATGACGCTGATTTTGAAGACAGTCAATCAGACCCAAACTATGGTTTGGGGTCCAATGAGCGGTTGTTTTAGTTTCTTGCTCCTTTTTGAATTCCTTGACTTGGCCCATCATAGAGCCAAGGCATTTTCTTGACCACAATGTGAATGTGAGTTGACATCAGGAAGGGGGTATTTGCCTGACCTAGCTAAGTCCCTTGTGGTGCAGGCGTTTTATTCATAGCAAGCAATGCCCGAATCCCTGCACGAGGGACTCAGTTAAGTTAGGGTATTTGCAATGGGACTTGAAGATTTTCAAAGAAAGATGCAAATTACTCAACTTGGGGTCCAATAAGCTATCATTGAACACATAATTGACTAATTGGCCAATCCTCATAACATGAAAACATATTATTGATACCACCATAACTTTTTCAAAACACAGTAGAGAACAAGTTCTTGAGACATGACTTTTAAGAGTCAACTGTCAAAACAGCTTGAAAGAAGCCATATACCAAAGATAGTCTTCAAAGTTGATTAAGAGGAGGTGTGCAATCTGAATTATGTGAAACATAAGAAAAGACTAAGCTTAACTAAGCCCCTTACAAGTGTGTTTGCCGCGCTTTTGAAGAGGGGTGTAGATTGATTTTTGGTTGTAGAGCTCCAGGAATTATGTCCTCTTATGTCATTTTTTCCAGTTCTCTGCTTCACCTCACTGTAGATTTTGCCTCCCATCAGGTATGTGGTTCCCCATGTGATTGTACATATACTGATGTAGTTTTCAAGGGCATCAATCAGTCCTGCATAGCGTGAGTGCAGTGTTCAAAATGCAAAAATGAGCCTTAGGCACTGAGGTGAGTGGCCTATGACCACCTCAGATGAGACTTGCAAACACAAAATTACCAAAATTACATCATGTTTTCAGGGCTCTTCTGCTCAATTTAAGCCATTGTGTGTGGTACCAAACATCTACCATCCCATGAAGAACAAAAAAGAAACTTGAGAGATTCTACAGTGAGGTGAAGCAGAGAAGTAGCAAAACAACATAAAAGAACATAATTCTGAGAGCTCTACAGCCAAAAGTACAAGTCCAATATAAGCCCCTTTTGAGGAGGCAGAAAAAGCACTTGTGAGGGGCTTAGTTAAGTTTAAGAAGATACCAATTCATTTGAGCATGGTCTGCCTGCTCCACCCAGTACTTCACCTGCCTTTTCTTGCAGTGTACATAGGTCTGTGACCTAACCCTAAAAGTTCAGGGCTAGCCATGGGCCAGGTCCGGCCTTTACTAGAACTGAGAGGCTTCAAAAGTCACACAGGGCCAACCAGGGCCAACCTGAAATGCTCTATAGGTCCAAAAATATGTTGAAATTGCAATGATTTGGAGTTAAATTGCCATTATATGTGTATCAGGATTCTTTTGGAGGCTATATGAGCCTACCTGTACATCAAACAGACCTATACTGAGCCTTTTTTTAAAGTGCATTTTTGCTTGATAGCATGTTGAACTAACTGAGCAAGTAATTAAGTACAAGGATCTAGTACACCAGAAAATCAGTCAACTAGTTGGTAACACAAGTGAGAAGGGTCTTTTGATCATTACACAAGCAATAGCTATCTTTCTTTCTTTTTTTGTAGAGTATCAGTGACAATGTAGTTTGTTTACTCATCCTCAATCTAAGTTGGAAGATAAGGAGCCTAGGGATCTTGTGTTCTGTCAGGGATGTTCACCATTCACAAATTTTCTCCAGATGACCTATGGATGCAGGAAATTGAGCAATAGTGACAGTCTAGCTCTGCAGGCTCATCCCCACTCTAAGATGGAAGGAAAAGAAAACTTAGATGTTTTTGAGATTCAATCAACACAAGCATACAAGTCTAGATTATGCTTATAGCAGACTCACCCCAATCTTCTTACATATATATACAACAATGAAGTATCCTCCATCAGTCTTCTTTTTCTCATTTATGCAGAGAAGACTGTAAGCAAACTCAATTCTTTATGCTTTTATCTTGATCTTTGTGACCTCTTCTGACCTATTTTATCTTATTCTAGTCCTAGTTATCATCTTTGTTAGCCCCAAGTGACACCTTTGGGAGATAATGCTATGTTGGAATTGCGGCACTTTGACCTTCTAAGAGATAATGCTATGTTGGAATTGCGGCACTTTGACCTTCTAACTCTTGTTCCATGGCTGTTTGCTTGAGTCTGAGTCCTGTATGTATGAATGAAAAAATACCAAACCTTTAGTTTCTAAGATAAACTCTGATAGGAGATAGAAAGCTCTAGGAGAGTTGATTAATTTTCTTGCATCAATCCAATTGACTCTAACTTTGTCCCCACAAAGTCTAATTTGGAACCTTTTTCTCTCTTTTTTGTACCTGTTGCAATAAATTAAAAAGTGTTCAGTAGTTTCTTTCAGTCTACATGTGCTTCATATGGGAGAATCAGTCAGGTTTATTTTGTGAAGATGCTCATTGAGTGGGATGTGACCTGCTCTTAGTTGAATGATTGCTGCTGCTTGGCATTTCTCCATGCTCATTAATGCTCTGGATATGTCTTGTGGCTTTATTTTAAAAGGTTTTGTATCTGGTTTTAACAGGAAATTAGTCAATTGAGATGTCTCTTGTTCTTTTCTTCAGACTTCTCAAGCTTGCTAGTAGTTGTATTCTGTTAATTTGATTTGTGTGGTCTGTGGTTGTTTGTTTAGCTGAACTATCTGCTCTTTCATTTAATTCAATAACAACATGACCCAGCATACAGTATGGCTGGATAGATGAGTTTTCAGGGAGCTGTTTAAAGATGGCATGAGTTTTGAGAATCAAATGTTGTCTTGATGTTGCCTGTGGAGTGTCATGAATCAATCTTAATACTCCTTGATTATCCCTAAAAATTGCCACATCTGGCATTTGTAGAGTTTGGTTTCTGAGTAGATCTACGGCTAAATTGGCTGCTAGAGAGATGCCCAAAAGTTTGGCTTGGTGCTTTGAGAAAGGTTGTGAGTTTCTAATTGATAGTATCTTTTGGGACTGTTCAGTGACTGCTGCCATTCCACTGCCCTCTTTGCTGACCAGTCCATCTGTGAAGATCACTATTGAGTCTCTATCTACTTCTTCCAATACTTGTTGAGGTACAAACTCTGTGGTTTTGTCTTTTATTTTATCTAAATTGTGTAATATACCATGTGTTTTGGTCCAAGGAGGAAAGGTATAAGGGTACATGGGTTCAATCTCTTCAGTTAATGGTCTACATAGTTCTTCAATTTGTGGCATTTCTTAAATGGGGCTTTTGTGTTTTGATATGTGTTGGTTTAGCTTGTATTTGATGAAGGAGTGCATTGGATGGGAGGCCAGAGACAATAATCATTTCAGATAAAAGTTATGGTGTCAACATATGGTTGTGAGATAAAAGGGTGCCATGTATGAATCATGGTATAGTAAGTTGGTTGATGAGCCTTTGAAAGCTCTGAGAATGAGGTTAAGTGCTGCATTTTGCAAGGTGATTAAGATTTTGTTGACTTTCTTGAAGTTCCTGGAGGTGAACCAGACTATGCTGCTGTAAAGAATTCTTGGCATCAGTACTGATGTCACAAGGTTTCTTGTTTCTTTGGGTGACAGTCCCAAGTACCACTTGTTTAGTCTGTGGAGTTGATGCATAGTAAAGTTGCCCCTCTTGTTGATGTGTTGTAGGTGAGAATTGAATGAGAGCTTAGAGTCAAACCAGATTCCTAGCCATGTAATTTCTTGGTTGGGATGTAATGTGGTGTCACTGGATTGGAAACTGGGCAGGGATTGCTTTTGTTTGTTTGGAAATGGATTAGGTGAGCTTTCTTGCTGTCAAAAGTGGCTCCATGGATATTACCCCATCTGAGAGATTTAGTGGTGTGGGTGTTGAGCTTGTCTATATCATCATCAAAGGTCTTTGATGCAACCACATGAATCACATCATCAATAAATCCCAGAGATAGCTCTCTGATTATTGAGTTGGGTTTTGATGTAGCAAGTAATGGGAAGTTGTAGCTAATATATAAGATCACTGACAAAGATGACCCTTGTGGTAAGCCATTATTGATGTTGAAGCTGTCTGATAGATAATCTTGAAGTCTTAGATCGGTTCTTTGTTCTGAAAGGAAACCTTGGATCAATTGTAGGAGATAGCCTGAGTATTCATGTTTATATCACATCCACCAAAGTCTTTTGTAGTGGACCAACAGGCATGCCAATTTGACATCTAGGGATAAAGCTGAGATAACTTTGTTGTTTCTCCATCTCTCCTTGATAAAGGTTGTGAGAATAAGGCAGGTGTTGTTAGTTGAGTGATGGCATCCGCCACCCATGTAGCCCAGAGCAATGATTTTGATTGTTTCAGCCCAATAAGCTATTATGTTGGTGATGACTCTTTCCAACATTTTCCCTAAGCAACTTAAGAATACTACTGGTCTGTAAGTGTTGGGGTCTGAATGATTGTCTTTACCATTCTTTCTTATGCTGACTGTTATGGCTGTATGCCAGGCATTAGGGAAATGACCAAAGTCACAACAAGCATTGAAGAGACAGAATAGTTCTTCTTTGATGGCTGATAGCGCTAATTTGATGATTTCATTTGAGATACAATCTTCTCCATTTACTTGGAAGTTAGGCAATCTGTTGATGATCTTCTTGAGTTCAGGGCCCTTTGGGGTGGATCAAATTAACTTGTTGGGGTTGTGTGGAATGACAGGTAAATTGGCCTCTATGTGGGCAACCAGGGTGCCATAGTAGAGAGTCTTTGCTTGATCTTCTTTTGTTGTTGCTATCAATCTGTCTTGAATTTCAAGGGGAGCAATGTCATTGGATGATTTGAGTTTGACATATTTAAATGCATTTAATTGTTGCTTGAGCAATTTGCTATGAATTGTTTCCAATGGTTAATTTCAATCTTGAGTACTTGCTCTCCAAGATATTTTTTCCACTCAAGGTAGCAGGTTTGGGCTTTGAGTAAGCCTGACTTGATCACCCATATACAGGCGCTATTTTGATTCTTGAGGATTGGATTCAGGTTGATATATCTTCATCTCACCAAGCCTTGTGTTTGTTAAGTTTGGTTGTGACTTTTTCACCCTGGTCTGGAGCAGCTTCTAGGATGATGTTTGATAAGGTGGTGACTGCTTTGTTGATGCTTGTTGAGTCCAAATATGCTTGTGGAAGGAGGTGTAGTTTTGAGGAAATCTTACTATGACATAGATTGGGTTGTATATCAGTTACTTTGTATATATATATGTGTTTTGATTGGAGGTAGTATAGATAAGTCTAAAATTGTTGCAATTGGAAGATGGTTGGATGCAAGGTCATTTGTTAATACATTACAACTAAAGACTTTTTGTGTAATGTCCTGGTGGTCTATACTAGGTCAATAGTTGTTGGGTGGGATCCTGTGGAGAAGTGTGTGGGTCTCCTGGTGAGGACAATTTGAAACCTGTTGAGATACATAATGTGACAAGTTGTTTGGCTTGTGCCTCAGAGACCACATAATTGGGGGGTTCAATATGTGATGATGAAGATTGGAATCAGAGACTGATATTTTTGGGATGTTTCAGCTGTGATTAGAGCACATCCATTGCTCTGATGCTATAATTCTTCTGAGGGATGTGGGGGGATTATACCATGATATAATCCTGAGTTTTTTTTGATGGAATCATTGGTCTTTGATTTCTGTAGCAAGGATCATATTGGTTGAGCTGGGTAGTATTGAGAACTGAGATGTTGGACTTAGTTTAGACAGGTATATGCACACTCTTGGCCTATTGGACCAGGCCAAAGAGTGATCACTTTATGCTGTGATCTGGTGCCAGGCCTTGTGGTGTGGAAAATTGAGAGAGTGATCATTGAACCATGGTCCTTGAAGAGCTAATACTGTGTACTGGGTGTGTGTGAGCACTTTGTGAGTGGTTTGGACTGAATTTTAGCAGTTGAAGTGTAGGATTCAGAAGTCAGTAAGTGAAAGAGGAGTGTTGGAACTTGGTTTGTATTGAGATGCTTGATTGTCTACAGGATTTAGGAGTTGAGGAATTGCTGAGCTATTTGGTATGAGACAATTGGTGTTATTACTCATTGTTGCTTGTGTCTTGGGGAGTGATTGTGAACTTTGTGTTACGGAGATGGCAACCTGAGCCTTTGGGGGAGTGAGCGTACTTAGAAGAGAAGTGGTCAATATTGTCTGTGGATTTTTAGCAGTCAAAGTGGAAGCATCTGGCACAAACTTGGGCAGAGTTGTTGTTGGCACAGTATTTGGAGTTATGTGGGTCACCATGTTTAGTGCAATAAGCATAATTATTGCAAGTATTATGAGTATGGTACAAGTCTAAACAATTGAAACACAATGTTTGGCCTTGCACATATTGCTTTCTCTTGATTCAATTTCAGTCAGCATATAAACCACCTTCACCAACTGTATGGGCTGATTCTTTGTTGAGTAAGTTGAGGACAATTGTTTAGTGAGTTTTTTCTACATCCTTGAGGTTTTTAAGCCACTTGACCAAATGTATCAATTCAATGAGGATACCGTTTTGTTTGCTTAGTTTCCCAGGGAAGTCTTCACTTTCAACTTCAAGGTCAGCTAGTACATAGTTGAAGAGAACTGGATATCATGTTTGAGAGGCAATAAATTCACTGTGTGCCAGCTTTGTTCAGAGATGCTCATGTTTGAGTAGCCATTTTTTCTTGAGTCCATTGTCCATATTCATGAGTACATTGCCTGATTTGAGAATTGAGGCACTCTGTATCAAGACAGGGGAGCCATTGATCTTGGCATTGATTTATAAGAGAGCTTTGTTGATTCTCTGAACAGTTTTGGTGTTTCTTAAGCCCTTGAAAGGTTCTATGCCAGGGGTTTTATAGATGATTGATGTAGCATCTTTGAAGCTATTCATTTCCAAATTTTTGGGAGGTTGTTTAGGAGTCGTTGTTGGGTTTTGTTTGGGACACGGATTGTTCCAAGCAGGGGTTCTAGCAGGTGGAGGGTTGATAAGTATCAAGCAAAAAAAACGGGCACCCGGGTGTTTTGGGCCGCCCCTTTGTGGCTCGGTCTCAGTGTGACAGGGTGCAGACTTGCAGCTTCAAAAATATTGTCGGGCCGCGTTGGTCGAGAAAGGCCGGGCTCGGGTCACAGCCCTAATCCAACACACCTTTTTCTGTATGTAATTTTTTTCATCAGACTTTTGCAGAAAAAAGTTCAACTTCAGATTCATCTCCAAAACACTTCTTTGGAACTCAGGTATGTCGTTCTCGAATGTTTTGAAACTAAGCTGGGGCTATCAGGAAAAATCTATTGACATTTCGCAGCTATATTTTGTCACTCTAGTTCCAACAATATCAATCTGACAAGTTGTCAAATGGCCATTGGGAAGAAGCAGAAAAACACATCCACAATAGTAGCTACCAAGGATCCTCTAACAGACGATGGCCCTTCTATGCCAGACCACGAAATTAGGTCGCAAAATATGGATGTCTCAGATTCTAAAGCGCCTCCAAAGGCAATCACGAAACCCACTTACACAGAAACAGACTTGGATGACCTGGTTGCGGCGTGCAGTCCAGCTTCTGGAGTCACCTTTCCTCTCCAGGTTTGTCGCCCCTTTTCCGTCAAATCAATATATTTCCTCATCTTGATACTAATCAAATTTCCTCTTAACCGTAGGTATCTTCTCTATTAGAATCTACTAGTCTTCCTCATGATCAAAGTCAAGAGCTCGTCGATTTCCTAAGCACTTTAAGATCGCATTTACTTTCCATTCCAACAATAGAGAAAACTTCACTTGAAAATTCAACGAAGAGATTACAAAAATTAGGCATCGGTTTACCTTTTGAAGATCCAAAGGAAACTGTACAATGGAGTTTCACTTTTAAAGCTCCTCAAGATATTAAAGTCGTAGGTAGTTGGATTATGAAAACGGGTGTTAAGCTTGCTAAGGGCAAAGGACGGTCCAATTGTATAGATTTGATGGTGGAAATGCCATGCGTGAGTATCAATAGCTTGTCCAGCCTGCGACTGTTTTGAAACTGATTGTGATTCGTACTTGTTCAGGATATATTGCAAGAAAAAGACTACTTGTCGAACCGATACTTTCACAAACGGGCCCATTACGTAGCTTGCTTAGCCGCCTCTCTATCCACATCATCATTTGCGGCCCACTTCGATATGACATATGTCAATCTGCATAATGATGCATCCAAGCCAATTTTGTTACTCAAGCCGACGGGTGCTATGCCATCCCCAAACTTCAAACCTTCGATCAGATTAATCCCATCGTACCCCAGTACAATCTTTCCACCCGCAAGACTCTCATCCAACAGGGCCAATCTCAAACCTTCACAGAAACCGTCTCCGCGCTATAATCAATCTGTTCTACTTGACAGCACCGCCATCCATTTTTCTCATCTTTCATACTTTAGCGAACTTAGTACAAATCATTCAGCTTTTGTAAAAACATGCCGATTGATGAAAGTTTGGGCAAAACAACGAGGGTTTTATCATCCATCTGGAGTCTCCCTACCTAATCCTCCTTTGGTCTTTGGGTATGACAGATTTGGTTGGCTCATTAGCTTCTTAGTCGCTCATGTTTTGGTTGGAGAAGATGAAAATGGAAAAAAGAAAGGTCAACCGATGTCTTCAGTTGGAAATGATGCCACGGTCTTGTTCCGACAAGTGATCGACTGGATAGGTAAAATCGATTGAATTCCTATTGAATCCGTGAACTTGAAGGTATACTAATTGAAATTTCACTCTTGCTCATCAGCCAAATGGAAACCGAATTCATTACTCAGAATGAGACCGATCGATGGATCGAGTGCGGTAAGTATCAGCCATACTTCACAAATGATGTTTTTGCTAGCAACTGATCTTTCATTGGTGTACTTAGTTTGTAGATGAGGGTGAATTTGCTGGCATCGGCGACGTTCTCGTGGATCCTACCGGCCAGATCAACCTGTTGGCAAATATGCCGTCAGGCGCTCTTCAGCTGGTATCCAATGACCCCTCTTCAGAAAATTTCACTCGTCAAATTGGAGCTGATACATTTCCCCTTAATCCTTTTGAAAAATGACAGCTTCAACAAGCAGCCATGCATTCATCGACACTTCTTAAAAGCGGATACGACGTTTTCGACTCACTTTTCCTCAAACCTCTCATGAGTTTCTCATGTACATTTGATTACCACTTCATGGTTCAACTTTCATCTCGGGATACGGAAAGAATTTGTCAAGATTCAGAAAGAAAAACTACGAATGATATGATTTTTGCCATTTCTGATACCATCAACAAAGCTTGTGGAGATCGATTGTGTGGATTTGGGTTTTTGATTGACCATTCACAGCATCCGAGATCAGTAGATGATGTATCTAATGCGTCTACTACTCAGGGCAATCTATACTTAAAACTTGGTGTTATTTTGAATCCCGCTCAGGCCTTCAATATCATCACACACGGTCATTCTCCGGATACATCACCCATAGAAGCAGCGGCTTTTCGAGAATTCTGGGGTGATAAATGTGATTTGAGACGATTCCAAGATGGTTCAATTGAAGAATGTGTTAGCTGGGAAGTGTCTGATCCATTAGAGCGTCTCAAGATTGTACAAAAAATCATTCGTTGGGTTTTGGAAAAGAAATTAGGATTTGTCAATCAAAAGCAGCAAGTTTCATCAGATTTTGTTGGTACATTTGATGATTTGATCGTAGAACATCCTCATTACGTAGAGAAGATATACGAAAAGGACCCTAAATGTTTAGGATTCACTAATGTCATCAAGGCATTTAACGAATTTGTGAAAGATTTAAAGGAGTTGAACAAGGACGATTTCTTACCACTTGCGATCACATCGGTACAGCCTACTTCAGAGCATCTTCGATACTCGTCTGTCTTTATACCTGGTCCACGAAAAATGAAAGGATATAGATATCAAGCCGATGCTTCAAAGTACATACCAGCAATGACATGCCAATTAAAATTTGAAAGTTCAGGTAAATGGCCTGAAGATTTAGAAGCTATCCAAAAAATCAAAGCTGCATTACTAGCCAAGATCTCGGAAGGAATGATTCGAAATAAACATGCGATTAAATCTGATATCGTTTTTGACCCTGATGCGCTACCGATAAGTGATAATGTTGCATTGGAAGTCTTACATTCGGCAGGATATGCATTTGTGCTTTCGATTTGTTATGAACGAGAAGAGATGTTACTAGCCAAGGCTATGGCTGATAGTAAAGCACCAGACGGAAGTGAATCAAACATGGCGCTCGAAGCAATGGCAATGTACCGAACGAAATTTATCAAGTTACGAAAACATCACGATGCTATTGCTGCGCTTCAGACACGATTCCCATCCTTTTCTTATACTGTTCGGATTATAAAACGATGGATTGCATCACATTCACTTTCAAGTCAGATTTCCACTGAGATGGTCGAATTATTAGCATCTGCTGTATACTTGATTTTAGAAAAGGATCAATTACCACCGGCTACTGGTTCTACTGGATTTCTTCGGTTTTTAAAAATGATTGAAGAATGGAAATGGCGAGATAAACCACTTTTGATACCTCTTCAAAGTTCAATAGGTATTGGAACCTCCAATCTTACTCATTTCCCTGAGACTCATGTCAAATCAGTCATTAAAAATTTCGTATCAATGCGTAAGAAGGATCCTGGCTTTCATCACTCGACTTATTTTATCGTAACAGAAGAAGACTTGAATGGGACTGATTGGCTATGGACCAACACAAAGCATCATCTTAATAACGTCAATCAAATTCGACCTCATAGGATCGTTGCTGATCGCATTCAAACTTTAGCTTCAGCTTCTCTATCTGTTATTGAATCTAATTTCAATCAACCGACCGCAAATTTCGATGTCCGAATGATTTTCAAGAGTCCAGCTGAAGATTATGATTTTCATTTAGTTTTGAATGTAGCTGCTATGACTCGTATACAACAATCTTTGCAACTTCAGGTTTATGAAAATGTAGATCCACTGGGACTTAGTATTGAGATTGGAGATGATCCTATTTCGGAGTTTGTCAAGGAATTGCAGGTTAGTTTTGTATTTCGAATCACTTGCTCAGTGGTTTTGCTCACCGCATGGTTACTTTTTTACAGCGCCTACACGGCGATACCATCATGTTCTTTTATGATGCTCTTGGTGGTACATCGATAGCTGGGATTTTCAATCCACTTCTGTTGGTGCCAAAAACAATGAAGACTCATAACCGTGACTATCTCACAAAACCAATATCAGATCAGCCTACGAAGACAAACTTATCAACTAAAGCATTGGTGGTGATGGATACTGATGCTACCTTGTCTAGTATCAAGAAGATTGGCACTGGTATTATTCATCATATCTTAAAAAAAGGAGTTGATTATTAGTATATAAGGATAACTTCAATTAGACTTACTTATCTCTCAAGCACTCTTGTATCTACATATCTTGAAATTATTCATTATCGTAAGAAGTAGATCTTAAATAATGTATTGCTTACTTTTTCTGTCTCATGTTGACATTTTGCATCACAATGAACAAGGGTCAAAATTTACATACATATCCTTTGAGCTTGCATCTCTACATTCTATTCCACTGTTTTCCAAATATTCACGCATGCCCATTTTTAAAGTTTCGAACCCAGCCCATGATCGTCGGGGCCGGGCTTTCCCTCAACAAGCTCGGACTGGGGATGTGAGCGAGCAGTACCAGAGGGTCATTTGATCGAAGTTGATCAAGTGAAAGATTGAGAACGAAGAAAGATGTTCATTTATTCATCAAGAATCCTTTTCGATCAACTAAAACATTTCATTTATGGCTAGCTTGATTCCTAGAGCAGTGGCACTTCGTCAAAAAACAAACAAACAAAAACTTATTGAAAAATTAAACTCACAACTTGAAACTATTGATCAACCAACGTTAGAAAAAATCCAACTTCCAACTAACTTATTGCTAAACGTTCCAGCCTCAGAATCTATTAAATCTGTTCAATTCAAAGAAGATGATCAAACTTTATCTAGGAAGACGAATGATTTAAAATACCCGACTTATCTCAAGAATGAACTAAAGTATCGTTCATCATCCAGAGGAGATCAGCCTTTGAAGACTTATAAACCAATATGCTCAATACCAATCTACAAATCGAATCCGTATTCTTCTCGTACTCATTTATCAGGTTATCATGATCAGAAAAAAAATAAAGAGAATTTGTTTCCTATTGGTAGGATTGTTTGGCTTACCGGTTTACCAGAAGTTCGGTTTAATAAAGTTCAAGTACTTGAACTTATTTTTACGATTTTAAAAATCGATGGGACCGATGATGATGATGAAGTCAGTTTAAAAAATCAAACATCATTGATCGAAAAGAAGATCAATCGGGAGGTAGTAGTGAAATATGTTGATTTACAAAAAGGACTTGATCATGTAGGTCTTAAGTCTTCGAGATTGAGAATGATAAATTGAGAGTTTATGTAAAAGGATTGGTTAGTTAACAAACTATTCAACTTGTTTGCTTAAAATCTTAGTGTCATATTCGATTTTCTCATCACCAAAGATCTCAACAGTTTTTATTATGCTTAGATCGGTTCTTGAAATCAAATCCTTCAAGTGTTTCATTAAATCAAGAAGGATGTTCTTATGATTTTTCGAGGTTAAAAGGCATTTTATTAAGTGGTAGAAGAGAAGAAATCTATTGGGAAAGGATTCCTTTACATTTATATCATTAGTGGATTGTCTTTTTGAGAAGTTACGTTGAATCCTGGATTTTCGAAGATGGTTTGATGATTTGGAGCGGTTTTGTAGGAAAGTTTTGAACTTGTGGTTGTGATTGATAGGTCAAAGTTTTAGAATTGAAAGGGCTTTGTGTATACGTGTGTTTATATCTTTCTTTCCTATTCTTTGCTATAGTGGTGGTTTGATTTTCAACTTATGAAGAGACAACAAGATGGTTCTTCATGGGTTGTGAGTGATACACATTGGTAAACATACAAGCTTTGACTTCGTTCTCAAAGTAAGGGCTGTGTTAAATCCGCTTTGAGTGAAATCGATTGAGTTCTTTTGGATTTCCAAAATAGTAAGATCAAGGGTCGGTCAACAGCATTGGAATTTGATCTGTGATGTGTAGTCTTCTGTGAATTCATCTTGCGCGCAGCTGTCCCAAAATATCCTCTGCTATCATCCAATCACCAAAAGACTTCATAATCTCAAGGATTCCAATCCACATTGAGCAATATGATAGTCAGACTTACAATCAGTTTGATATGGCCTTGATCAAATTTACTTACCTGAAAAGATAAGAGTCATGGGCCTTGAGAAGTGGAGGTGCCGTTTTAGATAGGATGAGTTGATTTTTAGTTTGCAGATTGGTGATGAGTGGTGTGACTACTTAGAGGAACATAAGTTGAAAGGTTGATGATGGTGATTTGAGAATTTGATTGGGGTCAAAGTGTTGATGTGAATTCAATTTCACTGTTAATCTGAATTTGATTTTCATTTGGATCATCATCAACTCAACCGCTTCATTTTAGACTGCTTAAGGCTTGATCCAAACTATCATCATGACGATCATAAACTCTTCAGCATTTCTAAAGCACCTTCCATCTCGAAGAGGTCATCGGTCTCATGAACAAGTCTTTGCACTTGTTGCCTCAACTGCCACTCTCACCTTGGCTGGTCTATGGCTATCATCTCATTTCTCCACTTTCTCACCATCAAAGGCTTTGTCTTTCATCAATCGTGGCCAAGAACAACAGGAAAAGGAACCGAAGTTAGGATTAGATGCATGGATCCATTATCAAAAACTATTTGCGCTTACGAGTATCGTGGCTGCTTTTGGACCTGATGGAAAGAATGCACCAGGTACTTCTACTGGATGTATGATTGCATCACCATCTAGACCAGGTTCTTATTTAGATCCCGAAAATGAAAATGAAAATTATTTTTTTCAATGGACTCGTGATGGAAGTTTATGTTTAAGATCGATTTTAAGAAAATTAGAAGAAGTTGAAATGGGTGAACTGATCGGATTAGAAAATGAAGATTATGATCAATTGAAGGCTTTAATCAAAGGATTCATTGAGATGAATCGAAAGTTACAAGTTTCGAATAATCCTTCTGGTTCTCCATCGAATGGTGGATTAGGTGAACCTAAATTTCAAGTGAATGGAGAAGCTTTTGAAGGAAGTTGGGGTCGACCTCAAAATGTTGGTTAATTTCTTCTCTTCATACTTTTCACTTGAATTTGAATCTAATCTGATCCATGGTATTATATCTTCACACTTCTTCATGATGAGTAGGACGGTCCTGCTATTCGCGCTTCAACCTTGATTCGATATGCAAGGCATCTGGTAGAAACTCATACTGATCATCAAGCCCAAATAGATGGATTGAAGTTCATTGAGTCAATGTTATATTCAAAGGACGATCCCAACTCTTTCATCAACATGGACATCAATCATGTCTGTGAGACTTGGCGCCTCCCAACGGTAAGAAAAATGAGGTTCATCATTTTTGAGATCATCTTCTCCAAACTTATGTCTTTCCTTCATCTATCGTTAGTTTGATTTATGGGAAGAAGTCAAAGCTACCAAGGGAGGCCACTTTTATACTTTGATGGTTCAACGAAGAGCTATTCAGGACATGATCGACTTCGTTTCTTCGCGACCCGACTTTCTACCTGCTGACGAAACCATCATCCTCAGATACCGCAACACGCTGGCCGAGATGGATACACGACTTGAAGAGTTTTGGAATCCTGAAGGCCTCGGTCAACGTGAAGGAGGGATAGGTTGTGAAGAGGTGGAGACAGAAGCCAAGAAACCAGATGGAACCTTTGGCATATCGGTGGCAGGGATCAATAAGATCATTGAGGATTGCTTACGGTCGATAAATGATGAAGTACTGAAAAAGCCACACATCCTACCTACTTTGGATAGATTGGATGGTCAACCTAAACCATTTCAGACGGACACCGCCGTTTTACTTGCCATCAATCATACTGCTAGGCATGATCTTGATGGACCTTGGTCTCCGTGGTCGGACCGCAGTCTTGCAACCTTGGATCGCTTGGTTGATGTCTTCTCGGCGGTTTATACAATCAACAGACAACAAAGTAGACTTGACGGTATCGCCATTGGCAGATATCCAGTGCGCCCATTGCAATTCTTATATCTTTTTTTGACCATCAATATGGTATTCTAATTTTATTGTTGTCTTTCTGGTTTATTACTCATCAACTCAATATCTCACAGGAAGATAATTACGATGGTAAAGGAAGCTCAATCGGACATCCTTGGTTCCTCTGCACAAACACTGTTGCTGAGACACTTTACTTAACAGTCCATCACTTCAAACAAACCGGTTCCATCACCATTACACCCATCAGTTTAACATTTTTTCAAAGATTTATAAATGATTTAGAATTATCTGAAAATGAACCGTTAGTGATTTCTAGGGGTTCTGAGATCTTTACAAAATTGGTTAAAGGAATCAAAGAATGGGCTGATAGTTTCTTGAGAGATGTGAGTATGGAACGTGCAGGAGGTGGAGTACATGGGCCAAGAGGAGGTTATGGATCATTGGGATCAAAGATGAGTGAACAGATTCATCGAGAGACTGGAAAGATGAGAGGTGAGTTATTACTCGAGTCTCATGGATTCAAGTACCTTGAGAAACTGAGATGATGTGATATTTGATTTGATTCATCTTTGAATCATCAGGTGCTAGGGAGCTAACTTGGAGTTATGCTTCATTCCTGACGGCTATTGATGCAAGAGATGGTAAAGCACCAAATTGATTTCAGTTGGCTTGGGCAAGATAATTTCTCTTAAATAGACATGTGTATGTTTTGATTTGTACTTTATGTAAGATGTCAAAAAGGCAAAGAAGGCTCTATAGTAATTTTAAATATTGAATTGTAGACAACAAGTTACCTGTGATGTAGATATATCAGTGATCTCTTTGTACTCTTAGCCTTTGATCCAAAGATTGCAAGAAGGCCCATCATGATTGGTACGTGAATCTGTAGTTAACATCAATTTTGTAACAAGGAAAACTAGTATAATGGAGTCTTGGTGACTGGATGACCCCCCAGATCAATTTCTTCATATACATATTGGTGATTAGAATGCTATTCACCATTCTGAACACCTCCAATTCACCATTCAACAATTTTTGCACAAAACAATGACATAGGTTGTGACACTCATTTTTTTATATCTAGAAAATCTGAACATAGGGGACAGCTAAAGAAAGAAACCTAAATATGGCTTACTTCCTTTGGAATTTGCCACTTTGATATGATGAAGAACTTTCCAAATTTTGATGATCTTCTTTTACTCAATTTTTTACAACAAGAAAATTGTAAACAAAAATCATCTTCTACATACCCCTTTCATTTATTCTTCTCTTTGAGATTTCTGAGAACCTCTTTACTACAGTTTACTACCCTTTCAAGTGTAAATTGATCAAAGTTTTAACCAAGGTTGTCTTTTCCATCATACACAGTTGTGGGCCCATCATGTGGACTCCCAATTACACTGGAACCCCAGAAGGATTTCCCAGATGTTGTGGTTCAAAAATGTTTGTGCACAGCACAGCACATGTGGACAAATTAAGCTATCATCTGCAACAGCATGTGACTGTGCACATCAAAAATTGGATAGACCAAGCCAATCAGTAGATCCAATTCCAAGGGTTATATATAAGATCATCAAGTACTTGAAACTGTGACTTGTGTCTCATGTAGATTTCCTTGCCAGATCATGAATCATAGCAATCAATTACAATACAATTAGCTAACTGAAAACCCCAATTTTGAGAGAAAACCCCACATAGCTTTCAAAGTTCTTTAAATTTATTAGCTGCATGTAACAGCTCACACTGAATACCACTCTCCTTTGCTGAATGTCCAGCATCAGGGATGATTTTGAATCTACAAACCAATGAATAAATTAAGCAATGACATTAGTCAAACCATCTACTGAAGAGGTTTCATGTATTTTTAGTTATAGATTACTCAACTCAGCTTCAGGCCAAGCTTTGTGTAGATCCCATGCAGTTTTTGCTGGACATACAACTTCAGAGATTTTCAAATTGATTTCAATTAAATGACTGTTTGTTAAGAAAAGTTTGATTATTCACTTACCATCATAACGTCCTTGTACAATTATAGAAGGTATATGACGAATTTTATCAATTTGATTTTGTTCTAATAATTGACCATCTCGCATCCATCCAGCATTAACAAAATAATGACATCTGTTTTCTAGAACAATCAATAAAATGTCAACAGGTTTATGAAAAGTCAAAATATAACTTAACTCAATCCTTGCAAATTTATCTGAGAAATCATCTTCTTTTGCTTTTTTTATATATTCTTCATCTACCATTAACCGACTTGTACTACATTCCCAAAGTGACCATTCTTTGGCTGCTTTTGATCTGATATTTAAATCAGTTGATGTTAATCTCTTATAATATGCTAACATCATATCTTTTCTTTCTTCTTCAGGTATGATTGAAATATATTTTTCCCATGCTGTATGTCAAACAAACCAAATTCACAAATCAGAAAACAAAACCAATTATTGAAAGGTTCTTGTTGTATGTGATGAATACAAATGTCAAAGCTTACCGTCCGGGAATAAAAAGTTACTTCCAGGTCCTTGATAAAAGAAACTTAATTCTTCTTTACGTAAAGTGAAGATCCCACGTAAGATGAGAGCTTTAATTCTTTCGGGGAATGATTGAGCATAAGCCAATGATAAAGTTGAACCCCATGAACCGCTATACAAGCAAGAAGGATCTTGAGATCAGTTTACTTTTCATTATCGAAATGTATCCTATGATGAGATGACTTACCCAAAGACCACCCATTTCTCTATCTTCAAATGTTCTCGTATCCTTTCTATGTCAGAAACGAGATCCCAAGTTGTGTTTTCTTCCAAACATGAAGGAGGTGTTGATTTTCCTGCACTTTTTTTCGTCCAAAGATAAAATTCGTTAGAATCATTCAGAAATTTGATGAAAAGTTGATTTTGATCTTCACCCTCTTTGATCGAATAAGATAACATGATAGATTTTAGGATCAAAGTAACGTCTGGAATTCGTAAAACATCAAGAATCAATTTCGGTATTTATGGATTCACACAAGCTTTTTGATAAGCATTCTACCTATCGAACTCTGAACAACCTCCACCAGGTCCTTAAATCGAGTAAGATCAAACAGTCAGAATCATGAGATTAATCAAATACAACTCTTTAGAAAAATACCCTTGAACTCGATATAAAGAGGTCTTCAACTAACCACCATGAATAAAGATTACAGGTTTTCCATTCGGATTGCCACTCTGTTCAACATAAATTGTGTGTCTTTTTAACAGATTGATTATATATAGAACGTCAGTATCGATCGAAGTTCATTTTCAACTTGTTTTATAAAATCAAAAAGGTAGATTTAAGACTAACATCTTGGATACTACCAACATCTCATGAGCAAAAGGGTTCACTACATCGAATAAAGTAGGTGACGTCATCTTCAAGCATAAATATGTATAAATCCAATTGCATCCAAAGTGCGCGATGCCAAGCAAGGAAGACTGTACCCAAGCTGTATAGCGAATAGTACGATAGCACGTCAGTGCTCTCTCCAAGGATTCAGCTTCCACAGTGGTTGATGATGTATTACCTATAGCGAATAGTACGATAGCACGTCAGTACGATGGACCAGAGAGGAGGGTGGAGGACAAACCCAAAACCCCAAACCTCAAACCCGGTACAGACTGTAGACTGTACTGACTGTACTGACTGTAGACTGTACGGACTGCCCAGCTTGTTACTCAATACACAACTTTGGACTTACCCTTTACCCACCGTTACACACCCTCACCACAAAACCAATTTTGTGGGCAGATTTCCAAACCTCATTCAAATGAATTGTTTCCAATTTCATTGCAGTGTATTTTTGTTCAGCAATAAGAATGATGCATTGTTATTCATGCCCACACACGCTTTTGATCATATATCTTGATCACTGTCCACCTCTTACAAGCCTTGAGGCGTGATCCATCTATGTATCTGACTGCAACACAGACCACCTCGTACCCCTCAACATAAAGGATGTGTTTTCATTTTTTGGGACTTTGTTTTATGATTGACTTTCTAAATCCATAGTTTAATTGATCATCTTTGCTTTATTATCTATACGCTTGGCCTGCGTTGACTCGGAACGGTGTTTCGGGCGCTTCTTGTTCATTCAGAGCCAGCCTGAACAAAAGCATACCCAAACAATCAGTCAATGGGCTTCAAAAGGTTTCAGAAGATGTCCTAACCCTCAAAATAGCAAAGCCACCAAAAACACCTTGGTATCAGTCGATATCCTATCAATAGAACTACCGCGTGCAGCTGAATCATAGTTCTATGATTGAATAAAGGAGATTTGACCAAGGGTTCATGAAAGACCTTACAATCTTGAAGACAAGGACAAGAGGCCATGAGTGGCAGGATGAAAGAAAGATTCAATATTTTTTGAAAAAAATGCTGAAAAGTAACGTATCCCTAGGGTACACTCATAACAAAAGTTATGAGCTTGAGGGAATGCAGAACTAATACAACACTTTCAACGTGAGAGATTGAATGTATCCTCCATTGCTTCAAACACTTCTGGGGATGAACTGGAATTTAAAGATAGATGTTGGAAATCTTCTTACTGAGTCTGACTAGATGTTTGGATGAAGTTGGAGTTGAAGTGGTCCAAGTGATGAAGAGAAAAGGTGTTGAGACAAACCGAGTCTCAGATTTGAAGAAGAAGTTGAGGTTAAAGAAGCAGTAGTTCTATTGGATTGAGGTGAGAATGATTTAAAAGTTTGATTTCTAGTTGATTTAGTAGTGATGTTAGACGGATCAGATGAGATTAAACCAGGAGTGAGAGCCATATAAGGAGATGAAGTAGGATTGATCAGTTGTAATGAGTTTATTTGTTTGATTCAATTAGATTTGTTTGATTTGTTCGATTTGATTAAATTTGATAAGGTTTGTTCAATTCGATTGAATTTGTTTGATTTGTTTGATTTGATTGAATTTGATTGATTTGTTTGATTTGATTGAATTTGATCAATTTGTTTGATTTGATTGAATTCATTCGATCCGTTCAATTCAAAACCAATGCTACGGGTTGCTCGTTTACAAGACAGCAGAGCTGGTTCAATTGTGGGTGACTCAACGGATCTTGACAAATCCTTAACTGACGGACTGTATTGAGTGACAAGCTGTACAGGCTGTACAGGCTGTACCGGGTTCGACATTTGGGGTTTTGGGTTTGTCCTCCACCCTCCTCTCTGGTCCATCGTACGTCAGTGCTCTCTCCAAGGATTCAGCTTCCACAGTGGTTGATGATGTGGAAGCTTTCTCCGAGGAGCAGAGACTTGACTACAAGAAAACTGTACAATAAACACGTGACACTCTGTGGTGCAGTCGTGTAACCCCATAACACTATAACACCCCCCCCACGACAAGCCACAGCACACCCCTCTAAAGAGAAATATAAGAAAGAAAAGAAAAAAAATTCCTCGACACAAATGTTTCTCACACACACAAAGATAACAAAATATAATGAAAATAAAATAATAAAAAAATCATCTCAGACCTAAATTCCGCTTCCCAGCTTCAAAAAGATAAGGGCCCAGTGCCTTGGTGAAAATATCCGCCTTTTGATGTTTGGACTCCACCCAGTGTAAAGTGACCGTACCCTTAAACAATTGCTCGTTAACATAATAAAACTCCCGATCAGTATGACGCGTCCTCTTGTTTGATGAGTTGTCTTTCGAGACATGAATAGCTGCAGTATTATCACAGAAAAGTTTCACCGGCCCCATTGCCCCCAACACGTCTCCCACCAAATTCCTCAGCCACACCGCCTCTCTCGCCGCTGTCCCCAATGCCATATACTCCGCGTGACAAGTAGAAGTAGCCACACAACCTTGCCTCTTGGAAGTCCACGCTAACGGGCAACCCAAAAAGAATGTCGTATAGCCATGCACCGACCTAGAGTACTCGCCTCCCCAATTAGCATCCACGTAAGTATGCAACCCCGTCTTCACCTCCCCCTTCAACGGTCTCATATTCAAATTCACCACTCCTGTTGTCTTGATGTATCGTAAAACTCCTTGCACAGCTGCCCAGTGTTGCTTGGTTGGTCTCGCCGAAAACCTCGCTAGGAAATTCGTGGCGTAGGTAAGGTCCGGTCTCGTAGCCACTGCTAAGTAGTTCAGACAACCAATTACCGACAGATACCGCGTTTTGTCGATCTCCTCTTCATCTTTGCTCGGTGACGTTGGTAGATTTGAAGCGTTCAAAGGCGTGGTCGATTTTCCTGGGGTTTCCAGAAAATTCTGAATGATTTTATTTGTGAGACCCGCCTGAGATAACTCAAAACCTCCATCGTCCACCCTCCTCACATCAATTCCCACAATGCACTCTAAACTCTCAGCCCATCGAATCTTCAAATCTTTCATCAAAGCCTTTGACACCTCCCTCAACAACTCAACACTGTTCCCAGTAACCGCTCCGTCATCTACATGCACCCAAATCACACACACATCATTCCCTCTCCTACACACATATAATGACTGGTCGAACTGACTAGGCATAAATCCGAGTTTCTTCAAGATCTTCTCAAAATGTTTCCACCATCTCCTCGCACCCTGCTTTGTACCGTACAACGCCTTTACTGCCTCCAAGATTTTTCCTGCCCTACGCGCCTCCTCCATGCATCCTGGCGGTAACTTAAAATACACCTTGTTCACAATGTCACTATGAAGATAGGCCGCTGTGACGTCGAATGAGTGAACCTCCCAACCCATCCTTGCAGCCAGGATGAATAAGAATCGCAGAGATGCCATGCACGCTGTCGGAGCGAAAGTTTCGTCATAATCGATTCCTTCTATCTGATTGAATCCTTGAGCGACTAGGCGAGCTTTGAACTTGATAGGGGTACCGTCCGGCGCTAACTGTTTGTGCTTGAAGACCCACTTCAGCCCCAAAGCATTCACGTTGTCCGCTTTATCCACCACCTTCCACACTCCCATCTCATCCATCGCCTGCAGCTCTACATCAATTGCCATCTTCCATTCTCTTGCGAACTCGTCTTTCATCGCTGCCGTGTAAGAGAGCGGCTCATTCGAGCCGGCCGATAGATTCACTGAGCTGGTAAGTGCTTCAACTTGCAAGTCTTCTCCCTCGACGATAATCTCATGCAAGAAATCCCCAAGCTGAAGTGCATTGACGATAAAATCGAGACTTCCTTTCTTCGGTTCTGTTTGTAGAATTTTATTCAGTGTTTTGGATGTTGTTGGTTGCTCAGAATCTGAATTCAGCGATGAATGGACGAACTTGTCCTCATACGGGAAAACGGCAATGCCGGTCTTGAGTAATACCTTGGACCCGGCATCATAGAAGATCCACCCCTTCCCTCCGTCTAGGTATCCGATCATCACACATTTCCTGCCTCTATCATCCATTTTACCGCTGCGCTGCGCTTCATGACGGTGAACGAAAGCAGTCGAGCCGAAGGTTCTGATTATGTCGAGTTGGGGTTTTCTACCATAAAAAAGTTCAAATGGAGTCTTGTCTCCTGTTAGTGAATTAGGCAGTCTATTATGTAAATAGCATGCTGCAACATAAGCGAAAGACCAGAATGATTGCGGCAGATGCGAAGCCGCCAACATCGTTCTGCCCATATCACTGATCGTCCGGTTGAGTCGTTCGGCTACTCCATTCTGTTCAGGTTCGTATGGGTTTGAGTGCTCATGGAAGATTCCCTTTGACTTGAGCCAGTTGTTAAACGTGGTTTTGACGTATTCACCTCCACCATCGGTCCTTACGTGCTTGACCTTGAAGCCGGTCTCACGCTCCCACCGGTTGATGACTCGAGTGAAAGCGTCCGGGACTTCTGATTTGCTCTTGATGATGACGATTTCAGAGAAGGTAGTGGCCACGTCCCGAAAAGTCACGGTGAATCTGTTCCCGTTGACGTCTTCCGGGAACGGCCCCATCACATCCGATACAATGACATCCAGTAGACCATGTTCTCTACCTGATCTACCCAGCTTCCGTTGGCGCGTACTCTTACAGATGAGGCAATCTTCACATGTGAAAGATGCGTGAGGGATGGTAGTGGGAAGTCCTAGTCCCATTTGTCCTACGCAGAGTTTTCGAATCCTTTTCATGTCAACATGACCGAAACGCCGATGCCAAAGGTAAGCGGCATCAGTGTCCTTCTCACTGCTCAAGGCTGCTATGCGGCCTACTTTCTCAGGGTTGTTTTCAGTGATAACGTGAGATTTGATTGCATTTAAAACCCATCGACGATTACAGTAAGAGGCTACCAAGGACTTTCCATCTTTCATCCTCATTACCACATCATTCCCCCAGAACCACATTTTCGCTCCACTTTCCACCATAGCTGCTTGTGAAATCAGTGTGCCGGTCGCCTGAGGACTGTAGTATACGTCGCTAATGATGTAGTCGGACCCATCGGAAGCCTTCACTCTGAGGTTTCCTTTTCCTACGATTAAAGCATTATCTCCGTGAGCAGCTGTTTTGAGCTTAATCGGAACTGGGAGAGTAGTATAATGCAAGAGTGAATGCAGTGCATTGCTCACATGATGCGTGGCACCGCTATCGAGCAAGTACTCCGTCGGTACCATATCCGGCTGGTTACCTTCCGCACTCCACGCCACAGTCGACGCCGAAACTTGCGAGATTTGAGAAGTGGGATAAGCAGAAGTGGAGTGTGAAGGAGGATCAAATTGTGCGCTACGAGCAGAAACAGAAGGGGAATGAAGGCCTAGCGACGTTATGCTGTACCAGCGGTTGTTCGTGGCCTTGCGCCAATCCCAGAAATGCGGTGCCGTACGATTAATGCGCCTCAGATGTTGAGGGCATCGAGTCGTTCCATGACCGAAAGCGCCACAGTGAAAACACTGAAATAGGCCTTCATGTACCTCGCGAACAGCATTAGGACCCGGCTTGATTGGTCGGTTATCGGAGATGTTTCTTTCATCGACTGAAGCACTAATCGGTCCCGGTGGCGTAGGGCCAGTCCAGGCAATCGCCATGGACCTGGCAGGTGAAGCGTATTGTTGCGATGGACGATGTTGATTCGTAGCGTACGTTTGATTTCTCGCGTTCGATGTGTTCATGCGCGAAAATGAGGTGCTAAGAGCCTGAATGCTCTCGCCTTCATGGACCGTTTTACGAGTCGTAATGAGGTTTTGCATCACGGTACGAACTTCAGACAGTCCAAAGGGTTTCGTATCGGTGCGATAGCGAGCGGCTAAAGTAGTATTCACTATGTCCATGCCGTATTCACCCGAAGTTGGTGAACAGAATTGCAAAGTCATCGCCTTCACGACCTCCTCATCCCAAACGAAGCCCGCTGATTTGAGTTTTTCAAAGTCTTTGTTCATTTGATTGATGAATGATACTAGATCGGTGGTGACAGGATCATATCGACGAAGAAATATAGATCGAAAGGCCACATACTGGGCAGTACGACCACCCTGACAAAAGAGTTCGTCCAGGGTAAACATTGCATCGTGAGCGAGTGATTTATCAGCGATGAGGTCTTTCAAATCCTCGTGAATGGTTGAGTTAATGACCCGTCCAGCACAACGGTCTATAGCCATTTGAGTCGGCGATTCCTCGTCAGGCCTAGGAGCTGACCAATAAGACGTGACATCCGTCATCTCATAGACAGCACGCGCGGTGCGAAGCTTCCATCTGGCGAGATTCGACCCATCTATCGCGAGCGGTTCGATACCGGTGACGAACTTGTGCACGTCGTCGTGCTTTTTGTTCAGATCCCTGAGTCGATCGGCACCAGCATCGTCGTGAGACATGATGACTGTGTCTTCAGCAAGACGAGACTCTTCTTGATCTTCGTTGGTGTTAAAAACGGTTCTTCTTCGGTTGGTAATGTTCGAGTTTAATAATAGTCGGGGGTTGATGAAATCAACAGGCGCGTTCTGATTGAAAATAGGATTCGGAATTGACGAAGCAAGGGGGGTATTTTCGCGAGTAGATGTTTCGACGTGTGTCCCTGATACGGAACGTGAGCGAGAAGAAGAACGAGAACGAGTAGAACAAATAGAACGAGTACAAGACGGTGCGCGCGATCGAGATCTGCTTTCCTCTGCGGATGGCGAGTTTCCTGGCGGAGAGCGAGCTACTGGCATTGACCGGATGCTGAATGGCGGTTCAGACTTACACTACGAGCTTAAGCGAGACGAAAAAAGATAAAAAAACGATTCGAAAATTTTTTTTTTTTTTTTTTAAGCGGTAACACTGCTCATAACCTATAGCAAATAGTA
The DNA here is from genome assembly GCA_022264835.1 of Melampsora americana. NCBI lineage: Eukaryota > Fungi > Basidiomycota > Pucciniomycetes > Pucciniales > Melampsoraceae > Melampsora > Melampsora americana. The sequence goes on along the minus strand of JAIFHY010000049.1, from coordinate 430,519 downwards.
CGATAGCACGTCAGTGCTCTCTCCAAGGATTCAGCTTCCACAGTGGTTGATGATGTATTACCTATAGCGAATAGTACGATAGCACGTCAGTGCTCTCTCCAAGGATTCAGCTTCCACAGTGGTTGATGATGTGGAAGCTTTCTCCGAGGAGCAGAGACTTGACTACAAGAAAACTGTACAATAAACACGTGACACTCTGTGGTGCAGTCGTGTAACCCCATAACACTATAACAAGCTGGACCGATCCATCCTTAATGTATCTCGGGTTTCGGGACCATCGATTCTTCACATACTTTTGATACTTCAACTCTCTTCAACCAAAATCAATTGTCACAGAAATAGAATGTGAGATATTTTGCATGTTTATACCTTTCATAATGAGTGCCTTTGAACCTTTCCGAAAATTCCCTCGGGTGTGCCTAAATGGCTCGGCCTCAAGGAGTGAAAATTATGAGGATATATTTATAGCCCTCCGCGTATGGGTATGGAGTAATCAATAGAACACTTGTGATTTTGTTTGTTGAGGATCAAGCTTTGTTCGCCAATACTTTTTGCGTTTTTAAAAAGTGCTTAGAACCCTACATAACTGACTCTCCTGGTTTTAAAGTGTAACACAATCGATGGTGGCTGGCTGTGAAAGGGGAGTGAAGTCAGGCGCAGATTAAAAGTTGTCGATGTGAAATCGAAGCACATAGACCAACAAACTCGCGATATAAATTTAGCTTGCTGAGAGAGTGTTGATTGAGGTGGAAAGTCACTTTTATTCATCAGGAAATCGACCTCAGTCAAGTTTTGATCGAGTTTCTCAAAATCTTACTACCACCAGCTTACTTTTATTTTTTTTTTTTTTAATTTTCTTACTATCCATCATCATTCAAACCGACTATTGATGATTAGTTTGGAGAAACCAAAGTTAGAGGTTCAGGTTGAGATCTGTTGAGATCCTGACCAAAACATTTTGCCCCTTTTCAAAAAAAAACACGAAGTAGATTCTTAGAACATGTCATTCGTACCTTACCTTGTCAAAATTAAAAAAAAGAAACTTGACCTGTCGTTGAAGTCTACTTTCCCTTTTCTGAACAAATATCAAGGTCATCATCATCATCTTACTTATCTTCGACTTTCCTTTGACTAATTTTCATAATAATTATCTTTACTTTCTTTCATCTTCATTACCAACTTCAACATTAATATTGACATCTCATCATCATCACAATCACTCAAATTCAACTCAAGATCTCAGTACTTGAAAGATTCAAAACGAACATTGAACTGCTCAAATTCATCTAATCCTGATTGATTTGATTTGATTTATTCGAAGTGTTCTTGATATCTGTTATCCTTTAATAAGGGATTCTATTTATCATCTCATTGACTATCTGTTCTTGTTGACTTCCATTGAGTGTTATTCTCAACCAGCCTATCTCGCCATTTCTAGCCTTTCTTGAACTTCTCACGGATCTCAAAAACATCAAGATCTATCTGATCAAAGTAACTCAACATTCCTTAGCGTGAGTTCACATTTTATGAAGAGAATAGCTCATGTTTTGAATTTGAGGCTTACCTTGGCGTATGATCTCAATCCTAAACTGAAGTTTCTCAAACCATCAACAAACAACACTCTTGTTGTCACCCCCCCTTGAATCTATATCTTCTCGTTAATTCAGTTTTTCTTCAAACTTCAGACCCTGCGTTACCATCTCTCCTTTCTTTGATCATCCACCTACAACCACGTGTGACTTATCAACCTTACTCGTCAGATCCAACGTTTGAGCCAAATTTATCAAGATTCGGTATGTAGACTTCCTTCATCCTTTCTACTTGGTCTCTTTATATGATTTCAGCACGTATGATGTGTTTTCGATTTTTTCCCATGTCGTTCGATTGTTTTGTAAAGATATTGAACCAGGAATGATGCTACATTGAATTCGAATCCACTGATCACTGAACCTTTTATCCGTTCCAGCTCAGGCATATCTGTTATATCATATCCGACGCGTCAAACTATAAATTCATCATGAGCACTTCGATCAAACAACTTCAATTTTCCCCTTCATCTCCTTGTCCCCCATCCTCTGATCTCAAAGATCTTTTAGTAGCTCGCGCTCGTATCCACCCTCATTTCAATCAGACCTATTTAAAATCATTGCACTCCCCTGGTTCAGAGAGTGTTCTACCTCCTAGTCCAATTTCAACCATCAAACCTTCCACTCCTTCATCTACGGTTAAAGTCGATTCGACTTGCATCTTACAGACTCCTGCTTCCATCACAATCACTGAAGGTAGTCAATATTCGCCCTCCTTTCTAAACGTCGATCCTGACTCAGAAACTTTACAAGATCTTAAATCTGATCGTCTTAGTATCACTTCAGATTCGCCTAATTCATCTTATTCACCTATAATTATTAAAGCTCGTCGTACAATTGCTGTTGACATTTCCCAATCATTGGAGAATTTGGAAATTCGAGAGAATCTCGAGACCAAGGAAGGGTGTAACGCAGAACCCTCCGAAGTCCATTCACCGATTTCATTACAAGAATTTTTAATTTTGGGTGCATCTCCTCGTCCGACAAGTCCCGCTCAAGATATGTCAGATGAAATGAGTCCGATGAAAACTTTCCTGGGACCCAAACTTACTCGACACGGTGATGCTCCTTGGAGTGCGACTTCGATGAGTGATGGAGACTCTAACGAGGGTGGTAATCAATCTGATCCTGTTCTTCATCGGATCCCTTCTCCAAGTGCCTCTTTGCGTCAAATTCCATCCGCTTTCTCACATGTCTTAACGGGTGGCGCTCGGAGGAATGGTGCTAGAGGCCGCGAGGCTAGTAGTAGTGGCGGAGTACTTTTTGATATTGTCGATCCACCTGTTCCGAAAGCCTCAGAAATGGCATCATCCTCTACCGATAGCGCTAAGGATGAAGATCTCAATCCTTCATCCACAATCACAGCTGTAGGTGTATCTAGAAGTACTAGTACAAGCTCGAATAGTATCTCTCGTCCCAGTACATCTGTCACGACACCTAGCACTAGCTGGTCAAGTCTTCCGTCCGCAACAGGAAACTCTCAAACTGCTAAGCTCGTTGACGATAAGACCACTCGACCTCCTCCAACTAATAAATCAGTCCTCAGTTCTTCAACTCCTACTCAAACTGTACTGCCCTCTTTACCCTTACCAAGACAGTCTGCCGACTCACGTCGATCGCAATCTGTTGAGCCCAACTCCTCCGCTAGTCCGCTACTCAAAGATCAACCCCAGTCTTCATCAGTAGAGAATTTCCCGGTGGATGCAGCGACTAATTATCCGGAATTGGCACCTAGATCAGTAACTCCCTCAAGTCTATCTGGGAAAATGCCCAAGAAGAAGAAGAGTGCTGGTTTCTTACGCTCACTGAAGAAGGCAGTTGGATCAGTCACTCATGATGAAATTCGATCAGTTTCAGGTCCAGTAGGACAAGTCATCCGGAATGGCGGAGCAGATCCTATGCCTGCTGCTAGACCGCTACCTTCTGGTCTAACATCTGCGCCAGTCCCGCGCATTCGCAATAAATCATTTGGAGGAAAACTTGCAGCTTTTGCTGCGCAACAACAACAATCTAACTTGAACAATAATGGGGTTGAACAATTATCTGTTCCACTCCCGGCTAATTTACATCAAAGAAGAAATCAATTGAATCCATTAGAACATCAAATTTTGAATTTAAGACCGATCTCGATGGCTTTCTCAGCTGGATTCTCAGCTGAATTATTACTTCAATCATCTGAATCAGAACAAAATCAATTTTCACCATCTTTGTTCAAGTGTGATTCATCGTCTGGAGAATCTGATATGAGTGCATTACCTTCACCAACTCACGCTTTCTCATCTATGTCGACTTCATCAGTACCCAACTCTAATCATGCAAGCAAGTCTACTGGTCCTAAGAAGAATAAGCAAGATGAGATAAACCAACTTGAAATCCAATTGAGATCTTTAAAAGATGAGATCGCTCTACTTAAAGCCGAACGCGAGAATTACTCGAACACTTTTTTCCATAATGAAATCGTGGGTTCCTTCAGGATAAATGTTTTTCAATCATAATTCGGAATACTGACTATGTGTGTGTGTTCTTGTTCCAAAATAGATTGATCAAGAATCAAAGTGCGAAAAGTGCGGTTGTAGTGGTCGGTGTTCAGCAACCAAGGTTTCCGTCTTAGATAGACCTAGGATGAAAGGTTCTACTGGAACTCCTTTATTATTTACGAGTGGTAGAGATTATCTATGAAAAAGGATTTGAATTCCTTGGCGTGTATCAGATGTTTGAAATTTCTTGAATTATTTACTTGCCTTTCTTGTCATTTTCTTGTTTTTATCTTATTTCGTTTGTTATTAATAATTCTGAGATCTTGTTTATTTTTGTTAGTTACTTAGAGTCTTACTCACATCAAATTTTTTTCTTTGTCAGTCATTTGAACTTTGTTTTCTTTTTTTCGACATTCATTTTAAGTAGATTAGAAATCTTAATCTTTTCATTCATTTAGAAATCAATCTTTCAAATTTGTAAATTTGTTCCTTCCTACATTTCATTTGATCTATTTTTCTTTTCGATTTATATCCAAAAAGAATCTTATCATTTTCGTCACTTTCTTTTGAAGATATTGATTTGTGGTTTTCTTTTTGCTTTGTATCTTGGAAGTTGATTGTTTTCCTTGGATTAAAATTGTACATGCTGTCCATAATGAATTATAGAAGGAAGTTGGCAATAACATTCACCATGATCAAAGAGAGACAGTGCAAATTGAAGAGATGAGGCAAAGTAGCTTTTCCTTTTGGCTTCACCGGATCTGAAAGGTGGTAGAATCAACTTTTGTCTCATATAGACTATGCCAGTGTGATGTCAAATGAATATTTGGAGTACTCAACAAAGCAAGAAACTGTCCTTTCATCTCCCCCTCTTTCACAAGGGTTCAAGCAGTATCTCTCCTTATGTCTTTAGGCAGCTTGTTTTTAAACAGATTACAGAAGTATTCTTGATGTCCGGTATTTGTTGGGCACTGCAAGGAAAATAATTAAAGGTCAGTGCTATGGCATTTCAGGATTTTAAAAGTATACTCACCAACCCAGTAGACAATGAGATGAGTGAGATCGACTGAGCTTTTGTTTTGCACATGTAGAGCTGCATACAACATCTGGGAGTGGCACAGTGGGCACCACAGCGCCGCAGTCAAAGTATCAATAAAGGCTTGATGGGGGTATGTGTGAGTGGGTGATGCTTGATATCAGAGGCTTGTGCCTTGAATAGAGGCAAAGATATCTTGCTGATATGCAAGGATGTAAAATATTTGCAGATTCTTGTGTGACAACTGCAAAAAAAACACCACTATACAATTTGATAAAATAATACCCCAAGCCTGCAATGCTATTCTGCAGTCCATTATTGAATGGGGAGATCTTAAGAATGTCTTAGAGCCTTGAAATATGGATCTGATAGCATGCACTTCAGCACAGTGACCACAACTTTTGACAAGGTTTTCTAAAGATGATAACTCTGACCCAAATAGCAGATCAGATTAATGGATGATAAGATTAGTTATAAGTTATCTCTGTGTGATGACCAATCTCTGGTACAATAAGAGATATGATGGTTTCTCTTCCCAAAGATTATTGATTTCCATTCACCTGAAAGCATGCACTTCAGCACAATGATCACAACTTTTGACAAGGTTTTCTAAAGATGATAACTCTGACCTAAGACAAAAATAACCTAATCAGAAATGATGAAAGATAGATTGAATAAAAGAGAAATATTTTGTACCTAGATAGCAGATCAGATTAATAGATGATGAGATTAGTCATAAGTTATCTCTGTCTGATAACGGATCTCTGGTTCAATAAGATAAATGATTATCTAATACATCAGAAGGAACGGTACATTTAATATGAATCAAAATCAAACAACATCAACTATAGCTCTGATTAATAAGTGAAATCAAAGATGAAAATGACTCACTTCTCTTCCCAAAGATGGGGAAAGAGAAGTAAGAAGAATTGAGCGGTAACTACTCTAAATAATCATTTGGTTGGGGCAATTAATTCTCCTTTTGCTTAGTGACATCATTATGGTTAATCCATATTTTTCTCTCCTTGTATATCCTATCCTGATGTCATTTATTGATTTCCTATCTTTTGTTCTTGTTGATTGCAGACTTCAACAGATCTGGTTGCTGGGGCTACAGAGACAAAGAGACTTAGGGCCTGTCCATAGGTAGGGAACCCAAAACTGAAGAAGAGTGGTGACACACGCCAGGAAGAAAATTCATTTTTTCTAGAAACCACCCATCTTAATTCCTTCCTCAAGTAGCCCAGCAACCATTTGCTGAAGCTACTTATAGCAACACACAAGCTGATGCACAGCACACCACAATTTGCATTCATGGTGACTGCACTGTGATCCATTTCAGTGCTATTGCAGGGGCTAAAAACCCCCATGCAACTGCAACACACTCAAGTTGCATTGCACTGTAGGCCACCTTCTTTTGGCCTGACTGCACCAATTTGCACCAATCACAAGCCGATATGACCTTGTAGACTCACTGCAACCCAGGGTCCCCCCCTGTGATACCCTCAATGGGATAGCAGCATGGCACCACCACAGTGGTTCTTTGGGCAATTGAGACTGCAGGGAAACCATTGTGCCATTGCTGAACTGTTGCAATCTGTAGCAGGGAGGTTTGTGTGTTGCTTATAGTATTTGGCTTAATTTATCCCCTTTTTATTTTCCCCCACCCACCTCCTGGATGGTATCTTCAGCCCCTCATGGGTTCAATGTGAACGCCTGGAGGGGATGCCCAGAGAATAATCACATATTCCCGGTATCTGGGCCCCTCATCCTACTCCAGGGCCACCCCACACCCCCAAATGCAGTATAACATTAAACTAGTATTGTACTCTACCTAAGAGCTCACTTAAACCTCATCTTGAAACTCTCATATATATTTATCCATGCAAGAGTTGGTATTGGAGAAAAATCAACATGCAGTTACGCTTGACCAATATACCATACCCCCCATGGTGAATAGTGGAGATGACTATGAAACAAAACAAACTATTGCTTTACATTCAATCACTACATACACACCCACAGCACTTTGGTGAATTTCAAACCCAACTTGAACTGTATCTGAAACTATACAGCAGAAGTTAAAGGTAAGCTGGAGCATCCAACCTCCTGTGAGACTTTGAACAATCTCTGATCTCTTCTAAGGGAGGCACTGCAAGGTGTCCATGTGTAAAGTATGGTGCTGTATGGTGTACCACATATACATATGTATACTTGGACCAGCCAACAGACATTGAAGCTTAGAAGACATTGCCAACATTTTTAACCTTTTCCTTCCAAGGACATAAATCATTAAAATCCCCAGCTGACATTTACCAACTGTGATTAATGTGTGGCAAAAATCATTATCTGCTTGATCATCCTTTTATTATAATTAAGACCTCTCCAGAGGCTGGAAGTAGATCTATAGACAGTTCTTGCTGGTGGCCAATACAATGCATTGGCAAGACAGATGCTGGAGGTGCAAAAGTAGATGTAGAGACCTCAAAGCTACAAAGTTTTGGGAAACATACTTAAACAAAAACTAGGTTCTAAGTCTAGAAGTAGGTAGCTTCTGCCTACTTACTTTGAGTACCGTCAATTGATACTGTTTAGCCGTGAAAACTGTCAGAGATATAGCCAATTCAGAAAAGCTTGCCATGATCTCCCCACCATATTATGCAAGTTTTGCTGGCCAATTTGGTCAAGCTTTTCCAAACTGACTGTAGTTGCATTGTGAATGTGCTTGAAAGAGGTTTCTTGGCAAGTGTGCAGGAAATCTTATTGCCTCTTTGTTGCCTGATATCCTCTTATGTGTCTTATGACCAGGGAAAGATGCCGTGTTTATTCATATTAAAAGTCTCCTTCCCAATCTCTGACAATCATACTACGCAAAGTTGTTCTGGAACTTTTCCACAACATTTCCAGAACAGTTTTTCAGAGTGCCAGAATACCAGAATACATTCTGGCTTTCTGGGCCTCAACAAAATCTCCACAACCCAATTTAACTCCAACATACACCATCACAACATGCCTGGCAAGGTTTCCCTTTCAAGTACACCTTTAAGTACCCCCCAACATCTCAACACAAAATACCACAGCCAGTTTCAATCCCTCTGACTTTCCAATTTCTTCACAACAAAGTTGATTCAAAAACTTTTTAACTTACTTCACTCAAGTCCAAGATTAATCAGAAGAAACTCAAATCACTCAAATTTTAATTGATCACAATCAACATCAGAGATTGATTTAGATAGACATCAATCTTGTTCAAGGCTCAAGAGTTTATTTGATTTTTTTGTATCATCAAATCAAACCTTTTCCTATCAATCTTCCACACAAGGCAATCTCATCTGAAACATTGATCTCATTCAAGATTGAGGAGGTCTTTCAATTTTGAACAAGATCAACTTCCAAAGCCTTTTCCTATGGAAGCTTTCCTGACAATCTTTTATATGCAAAAAATATCATTTAATGTGTTCAATAAAGACTACATTAAGATGAATATGAATTTCCTTTGTCAAATCTTTTGATTGATGATCCCAGATACTTCAGATTTCAATAAGCTTTCTTGGTCAAAAAAATGCAATGTATCTGATTTATCCTAATCAAACAATCCTGATTGAAACTACTCATTGATACGCTTGTGAGAGTCAGTTTACTTGATTTGATTCTAACAGCGTTGTCGTTTTTGGGCCACAGTGCGGTGTATGATGATAGAGGTGTAAGGTGAGCAAGTGAGGTGAATAATTCGAGAGGTGGTTGAGGGGTGAAGAGACCTTGATCATCAGCTGAAGGGTCAAAAGGGTATTCAAATAAGTTTCTTTTCCACAAGTCCACAAAGCCAGAACACAGCCATCTGGCTTTGTGGAAGTTTTGTTCTGGAACCTTTGTGGAAAAGTTTCACGACAACTTGGTGTAGGACATATGGCTCACCCGATAACCCAATTTGCTCAAACCATGGCTGATAAAGAATGTCTGGGAAGAAAAAGAAGCCAAGGCTTTTGCAAAAATTGACATTCTGGAACACTCAAGTTGTCACAAGTACTCGACAAGTGGGGTAGAGGGTCTCCAGAGACATCCAGTCACCTCCACTCTTCCACTCCTCACCAACCGTCTTCGAGAACTTTTTACTTTTTCTACAACCCATAGGCCAACCAACTATCGATTATCAATGAGCATCTACAACTTTATCCTTGTAGCATTGTTGGCGTTAGGCCTCTGCCAGCCTCTGTCGGCGGCTAATAACCAAATCAGCAGTGTTTTTCGATGTCCCTCAAATGATAACGCTGTCTGTGCCAACTCATGGCGCGGTCAGAACAGTCTCGGTGTTTATGCTGTGGTCCAGGGTGGTCAGTCCAGACGTCCCAACCCACAATCAACCCAATCAAGATATCAATTTTCTTTCCTTTGACAAATGACTTCGTATGTATTCAGCATCCGCGGCAGTCGACTCAGGGTGGAGAACATCGGACCATGATATAGAGTGGTCATGCGATCATCAAGGCAAACTAGGAGATTTTTGTTGTAGAAGCAAAGTTGTGAGTGATATGTTTTCTTTCGGCATGTAGCATCCCGTCACCACCCAAGCTCATAACTCATGATCATCTCAACGATTTATTTTCATAAGGTAAACAATCAAGCTACTCGATGTGTAAAGATCTCACCTGGACATCATCATTAGAATTGATGCTCTTCACGTACGATCAAAGATCGATACGATGCTTCGAGTACGGAATCGGAATTAAAATCATGCACCCAATAATAGTGACCCATCTTTATAAGATTACATTACACGATTATGAATTTGACATATTCCTTGTTCTATCCCCAATCGGCTGCTCAATGGTTGTCTGAACCTTATGTACTTTTTGAAGAAAAGAGGTGACCCAGAATTGGGCGAAATATCGACTAGCTGGACACCGTGTGCCATTCACCGTGTGCGTGTCAGCTGTAACATAAATCCGTTTGTGGGTTTGTTATCCTCTTGCAAATCAATATTCAGACCATCATTTTGTATCTTTCAGCTTTTGGGCAGAAAAAAGTTTTGTGCCTTGAATGTAAATGGCCAAACAAGGGGTGAGTCAGCGATCGCGAGTTAAGAGTCGTTTCTTACCTTTCACAAATGTCGTCGCATCCAAAGACAGCAAAAATTGTTCCCGGATAGCTGATTGAGAGCAAGTTTCAGTGAAATCAGCTCTCCATAGACTTCTAGACTGGCAATTGGTGGAGCTTCGCTCGATGCCGTGGTGTGCGAAAATGTCATACTTTGGCAAGTCGCCACAGGAATGAGAGGTGGGGTGAACATTTTTCATGGTAATGGGATAAAGCAGAAAGAAGCAACGGCACTTTCTTCCACCCATCAACCCTCACCTTCAAAGATGTACTTTTCTTTAGAGTTTATAGCAAAGATAGAAAGCATTTGAGCATGCACAAATCAAGCCCCATAGGTCTTTTAGTGTTGCCCTTTGTCGGCATCGAGCCTTTGTTAGTGGCCAAGGTTCATTACCACTATTTTTTTCAAGGTCAGAAAGGACATGAGAACGCTGACTGTTCCGACTTATGAGTTAAACCACTTAGCAACGTGGTTATGCTTGGGTTAAGAGAAGACAGTCTTGTCACCGTTGGTCTTGTACCATTCTCAGCCCATGATCTAATCAACTGAACAGATACTTATCTTCTTTCCTCTGACAAGCTTCTGGGTGTCTAGTCTCTGCGACAATCTACACACGTTCAAGAGCAAGTCACAATGCCATAGAGTGGACATTTGAATATCAAGGAAGACTCGGCACACTTTGTTGTAAAGGTGTGTAACTGAACTTTCAAAGTAAACTCAAGCTGTCAACTCATAATTGCCTCAATGATTCCATGGATTGAGAGGATGATAATGCAGCCAACTGACCCAAGGTCACACCTTGGGAGAAGTGAATCACATCGTGCGTAATCACCAATAGAGGCTTTACTCTGAGTAGGAATCTGAAATCAAACTTATTTGATTCATATTCAGCTATTTTTTTTGAAAAGTGATTTGACAGGGGCGGCTATTCACTGGGGCGGGTCGTGTGAGATTGCAGGGCGGGTACGCGAGTACTCGCACCGCCATACCAAACTTTTCCCAAGACTAAACAGTCAACAAGCTCAGCACCGTGACTTCAGACGTTGTTCGAGGCTGAAGTGGCGTTTTAAAGAAGACTTGAACTAAGATGTTCAGCTGTCACTCTCACATTTAGCTTTTCATGAAAGCACACATATGTTGCATCGATTTAGACCAATCAATCACTTCGGTCTTTAAAGCAAACTGAAATCCACTTCAATCGAAGACAATCACCCCCGAACCTGCTATTAATTCGAAAAGGACGGATGTGCTCATGGAAGCTTCCCAAGTGGATCAGCCAGTCGAACCACGCTTCTTAGCGACTGACCTTCAACGTCTTCCCACTTTCTTCTGTAAGTCATCTGCCACCGTCCACACCACCTGCTCTTCTCTCGTCATGCCTTCGAACGAGCTCGTCGGATTTCCCCTTGATCACGTCGAGGTTCGGCTCCAGAAAGACGAATGGAGAATCCGAAAGGAGTATCTTGGTGATGGGCGTAGCAAGGTAGAATGTTGGGTTCAAGGAGTTGGATGGCCGGCCAAAACCTTTTGCGTTTGTGGTTGGCTCATAGGTATAGATCGTAGAGAGTTTTGGCTGACTTATCAGAGTGAGCTGCATTTTGCGTATGTGATGGGGTTCCTTTTGATCTTATCTCTTCTGCTAATCCGAAGCTTTCGTTCATTGACTATATCTTTAGTTGATGACGGTACGGCCGTTCTAGAATGTCGGATCGCTATACGACAACTTCAGGATATCGATAGCTTCAGAAATGCGCCATTTCAACGTACTCCAAGCCATGACGAATCAGACATACCGACAATGGAGGATCCGGAACCAATCACCAAGACATCAGATCCCAAACTTGATCCTTACCGCAGACCCCCAATACCCTCGAAGAAAACGGTGAATCATCGGGACAAACTGTATCCCGCTGATCCTTCAATTTCTATCCTCACCGATGTCGAAGTACTTGTTGAGAAATACCTGAATATACCGATAGGTACCACTTTGCGTGTCTCTGGTCACCCACGAGAGGTATATAACGGCAGGACACGCGTTTTAGAAGTTGATCGCGTATCATCAGTCCATGATCCTAATGAGGAGATCCGATTCCGAAAGCATGTCATTAACTCTCGCTGTCATGTCTACAATCGTTTGTTCCGGTTGAAAGATATATGTCCAGAAGCTCTGGCACAACCTCAGGACTCACTCAAGCGAAACATTGGTCTTATTTCTCAAACAAATAAATCTACTGGTCAAGACACAAGCAAGTCGACTAAACCGTCTACAAGCCAATCAAAGGTCAATAACGCATCCTGATCTATCTTAACCATAACTCTGATTTCAAATGGCTTGTCTGTTTCTGTACTCTAGCGTCTTCGATTACGCAAAGTGGAGGCTATCAAGCCTGAGGAAGCCACCTTTTCGCTGTTCCTTACATATCTCGCACATCACATTACAAAGACTTGCACCACTCCGAAACCTCGTAACAAGCCTGGACATCCCCCCCTACCCAAACCAAAAGAGACGCCTATATTCACAATATCGGACTTGATTGGAAACTCTGAATTGAGGTCTCTTCTCATCAAAGTGATTCATAAGAAGGAACATGAGCAACAAGCAACAAGCGGACTATCCGCGAACTCTAGTACTCCAAATTTACGTCTAGTTGGCTCTAAAGCCAAACCAAGCCTGCTGATGAATGCTCAAACTAAAGAGCATCATAAGGATACGACGGCGACAAAGCATATTGATAGTCGCGCATCTGGTCCCTCGAGGCCTGATTTAGGATCTTTCACAAGTGAATTGACAAGTCAAGAGCTAGAGCAACGCATCAAGTCACAATTCGAAAAAGCAATGCATAGACTAATCGTAAGAGGGATTGTGATTTTATCACCTGAATTTGAAGACAAATTCACAATCCCTGATTTACATAGTCTTGGGAGATTTTTGAAAAAAATCTTGAATCAATCATCAGGATCAACTCGCAAAGTGAATGAGAATGATCGGTATTTCAAATTAGAAACCATCATGTCTATATTAAAAAGAGATGAAATGTGGAAATGGATACATGAAGATAAAGTGTCAGAGGTTTTAGAAGGGATGATTGAAGTTGGTGAAGTTCATAAAATCTTTGATGGATTGGATTGGAAATGGACATTGAAAGAGGTTGTCCTTGTCGAATAAATTAGGAATATCATAATTTTCGTTTGTTTGATTATCTTTGTATACATTGTCGTTTCATTTTTTACTCTGGTCTTGCATCCTCGTTCTCGGAAAAGAAACTTATACATTCATATAATTCTCATTATGTATCTCCTACCAATATCATGAGTAACACGTCGTTTCAAACATACTCATCAAATATCTGATACCGAAGGGTTCAATGGAAACAAGCCAACCAGTAACTTCATACAGACACTGCCCTTGGCCGACGAATCCTGAGGTGCTAGCTCGGGCTCTCTTCTTCTAAAATACAGCTTTTATTTGAGGCGTTCTTCCAATGTCTCGGCGGTCATTCCAACTTGTGAGAGGCCCTTGTCCAAACCTTGGAAATGCAATCACGCCAGCATTTTGGCCAGACACGTTGAGTGTTTCTCACCCGGCAGGTATTGGTAGGTTTCTCCTCGACCACCTGTCCCGTGTCGGACGCGCCAGGTGGGACCATATGCGAGGGATTGACAGCGGAAACGTGGTGTCAGTGATAAAGGTGGAGATATCCAACATAATGCAGTGGCAGACGAGAGAGTTGATCGTCCGAGTAGGAAATTGCACAATCCAACACCTCATCATGGTAATTTTCTTTTGGTCTTTGCAATGATTACTCTCCTTACACCCTTGGTCTTGATTATTCTTACCGTGCATTCTCCCACTTTCCAACAATGATCATGTAAAGAATTTACTTGTGTGTAGTTTCCAAAGATTGATTCCAGGCACTTGTGTTCCATTCACACAGATCACATGGGATACAAGAGCTGAGAGTCAATCCAAAATCTGGATGGCTGTGAAAGAGAAGGGAGCTTATAGTGCTTTGAATGATCAAAAGACAATCATTTTCTCAAAATCTTTGGGCCCTTCTCGTATCATGGATGACAAGGCTTTCCCGTATGAATAGAAGTACAAGTGGCACCTAAGATGACCGGGGACTGAGATCTTACCACCAGCCGCTCGATGATCATCCTTGATGGCTAAATTTATAGAACATAGCTTAAGAACATCAAAAGTAAACCCCATATGCCCTTCAAGGGTCATGAATTTCACAAGATGACAAAAAGGAAGAAAGATGCATAGGCTCCTCAAAGATTCCAGCATGTCGGATAGTGTAGATATAAATGTATCTTGCATAAGTGAGAAAAAGATTCATTGCCGGTGCAACACACAAAGCCATTCTTCAAAACCAAAACCCAAGAGCGATTTCCTGAAATTTCCAGCGAAACTGACTTATACGCTCATGCAACGTGCGGTTTTTTGAAGCTGGTATGATAGAGAAGACATCAGAGAAAGTTTACTTGAGCGATCGCACAGAGGAAGAAAGCATCTTAGAGACACTCACACATTACCGATATACTTTGCAATTCGATTGACCCACTCGAAAATCCCTTTGACAGTGTATATATAGCCATATTGAGCTTTGCGTCCAAGCCTCTGTAAAAAGTTACCAGTTGCCATCTTGCGGTTCAAAAGCCTCAATCCGATTTCGCCTTTTCCTAAAAATCTAGAATATAAATTCAAGAGTCCTCGAAGCTCGTCATGATCTAGGTTTAAGATTTTGAGATCCTCAGCAGGGACATCTTTGGGCTCGGATCGAAGCTTCGCCAATAGTTGTCCAAATTGGAAAACATGTCGATCGGATAAACCATTGCTCAAAGCTAACAACTTCAGCTGCGCTTCCTCTGCTTCGTTTAATGCTTGGCCGTCTGTAAACTTTATAACCACCCTATCCGTATTTTCCAAAAGTTTCTTCATCATATATGTATACTGTCTGGTCTGTGGATCCTCCAAACTACCAAACTTGAGACTGTCGATGTACTCATGAGCAGTGGTAGACAAGCCCCATCTTTTTGTTGATCCTTCACCCCACCTTTTCGCAGGCGTATATGGTTTGTTAAGTTGAATAGGATGACCAAGGATATCAATGAGCTGATTGATCTTCTTTAATTTTTCAGGCTCTGAGTAGGCATTTGGGATTTTAGGATCATGAAGGACCTCTCGAATCTTTACATACATCGGGAAACTGTGATCTTCGTGTTCAGTTTCCAGCGCATTCTTCATCTCTTCAAGGTCCCACCAGATCAAAGAATCCGCTTGATGACTGTATTTCCTTTGATTCGCCTCTAATTGAGCTCGCTCAAGACTGAAGAGGATATTCTCAAACCGCTCGAGTAGGACATCCCCATTCTCTTGTTTCTTGAACCATTTGATAAGGTCATCTTGCTCATTTGGAGTGGGTATAAAATTGATACGTTTCATCCATTGGTCGACATTCTTTTTGTCGATCAATGAGTCAGTTCCAGGTTGACCAAGTTGAGTTCTGTAAAAGTCATATTTTTCTCCTTCAAACTTCCAGTCTTTCAAAAGGCCGTCACTTTCAATAACCTTGACAACCGGCTTGACGGATTTACTCCCACACCCTCCATGTCGCCTACAAAGGGTATGGCTCGTCACCTCCCTGGACTTCGATACCTGATCCACAACTTCTGAAGCAGTGGTAGAGGCTGCGCCTTCGTGTCTTGGGATAGTGTCGATAAATATTTCGGAAGCTTTGGGGATGATATTTCTGCGGGTGAGTGCGATGTGAGTTGAAAATGATGGTGTTGCACCAGATATCAAAGATTGTGCGGTACGAGAGCGTACACCCGCCATGATGGTGAGTGCATATACGGGCAATAAATATGAGTTGCATCCGCGAACCATTTTAGAATGTTACACGGGTTAGATAGCTGGTCTGGTGTCAGAGAGGCAGGGATGACGATGGGTGTAGATTTTTCGAAAGGCGGTTCCGTTACTTTGAAGGGTATATGTCATAAAGTTTGGAAGCTCAGAACAGATTTGTAAACGGCTTAATACGGATGGTGACTAGCCTCACAAACCAGCATTTTCAACATACTCTACGTGCGCCAGCGAGGATGCGCTGTGAGGTGTATCCTACTCGGAGGCAGTTGGAACCATATTTCGGCACAATGCATGAGGTTCATAATGATCTAACTCAGTGAAACAATAGTTTTATGCGATGAATAAGTGCCTTTACAGATGCTCAGACTGATCATGAGTTTACATCAAAACCGATTCATCCGTATGATTTTGTATCTTGTACTCTCTGTCGTGAACTAACATGCGATTTTTTGAGGTACCCTTGTGGTCACCGTCATCCGGGCATTGAGCCAGGCAGAGCTTATGTATAGGTTAACCGGTGGAGTATACACGCACACCAATCCTTTCCCTCAGACCTCTGAGTTATGATACAAGATTGCAAACCCCAGCCGACCCACTTGCAGCTATGTACAATCCGTAAATGGGTGATCTTGGTCCAAACTTGACTAAAGCCGCGTTCACTTAAGGCATTCCGTGAAATGCGTTTGATTTGTTATTTACAAGAATTCTGGAAATTGCAGAATGCTTGTAAAAAGCAATGTTTCGTGACATTCCGAGAACTCACTATTAGCAAATTATCCTGCACAAAAAATTGCATTATCAAATTTTTGTTACATCTTTGTCACACTTCTATCATCTTTCCCTTGATTTTGTACAAGTCCTTGTTCATTTTACAAAAGCCTCACACCACTGATCACCACCTTCCTCGACTCAATCACCCCTTGCCCAGTATGCCTCATTCCAAACACAATACTGATGAACTGTCAAACCACAAAAATCAAAATCAAGATCAAAATCAAGATCAAAATCAAAATTAAAATCAAAATTAAAATCAAATTCAAATTCAAATTCATATTCATATTCATAATCAAAATGGAAATCAAAATTGAAATTGAAATTGAAATTGAAATTGAAATTGAAATTGAAATTGAAATTGAAATTGAAATTGAAATTGAAATTGAAATCAGCCTTGGTCAACAATCCAATTGAGATTGAAGAAAAAGATGAGGATGAAGAGAAACCATGGCTGGTGGCTTGGTGACCCTCTCTCATACTCTCCATCTTATTATGAATCCAGACACCAAGTTGTAACTAGATCTTAGTAAAGCTATAGCACAGCAGATGCTAAAATACCAGCCATTCTTTATTGTGTTTAAAAAGTCTTGACCAGCTTGGATAACTAAATTTGAGAATATTTATTGGCTCCCAAGAAGTTGTGGATGATTGAGGTGGAATAAGAAGAGCTGGAAATGGATGGCGGCAATTTGGGACAGAAATTGATCAATGGCCAAAGACCATTTTTGATTGCATTCAAAACTGTCACTTAATGACCTTTTTTTCATTTAACACAGATTTTGTTTTTTTAAATCACTTTTCTACATGTAGAAAAGTATGTAGAAAATCCCTGGGCTTGAATTCAATTTCTCAAAATTGGGCATAAGTGAACACAGCCTCAGTCCTCTTGTTGTGAACATGGTCCACTTCTGCCGCATTTAGCAATGGGCTCACATACAACTGAATTAAAAAAACGGTGTGAGATTGGTTGGGGCTTTTGACACAAAACTGGCCTGCTCAATCTTAATGTGTCCCATCCACAACTGGATTTTGTCTACAGATACTAACTCTTGTTTTCACAATAAGAAGGGTGGGTGTGAAAATGCAAAAGTCTTCCAGTGCTCAAACTCAAAAATTACAGTAATTTGGATTATGTAGTGCCTAGAATCTTGATTCTTGGTGTACATACATTCATGATAGGAAAATTTCTATCTATCTCAAGGACTATTTGAGCCATTAAAAGTGGGAGAACGGGAGGTTCTAGAACACATAATGGCATATGTTGCTCATTACATATTCAGATGAGGACCAGTTGAGCTTGTGAAAAATGCTCTATTAGGAGGCCAGTTATTGGGAAAAAGCCCAAACCAACCTCACACTATTCTTTTGACTTCAGCCCCTCACTGAAGCAGACCACGTTTTCAACAAGAGGACTTAGCTAAGTTTGATGCTGGTCCCAGAGTGTGGATGAGTGATTTGACACTCATCAACTGAAGATTGGAACCATTGTAGGCTCACTCATAAATTACTTCCAGAATCTCAAAGTCAGAGCCCACCCTTGTTCTGGGATAATCTTAAAAAAATCAAAGGTCAGATTTGCATGAGGCCTATTTGACATCAGCAGTGCCAGCAAATTTGGCTTGGATACCAGAATCCAATGAGTTCATCCAATCAACCCTTCACTGACTTGATTCACATCCCCCAGTTACTAGTCACTGGAAGGCCAGTACACCCCACTTACCTCAACATGTTTTCAAAATGATATGTGTCTGCTATCACAATGATATGAGTCAGTCATCAACAAAATGTGAAATGCCACAAAAATGAGATGATGGCATATGACATCATAAATATTTACAAACCTGCTCCTGTCTTTTGTTGAAGTAAGGTTAGTATTAATTACTCTGTATACTTTCTGATTTCATTTCTAAGTTTGACATGTGTGTGATTGTTGTGTATTCAAATACTGTTTGTACTCATTCTAAACCTAACTTTAATCATCTGTATAGTTCATTGGAGGGAACTAAAGTGGGACATGATCTTTTGATAATCAAAGTTTTTGAAAGGGACTTGAGTGATATATTTCATGTACATGCACATTCTTGGACGGTATGCTATGGAGAATCTTGGGGTTCCATGACTTTCTTGTCTGAGGATCCCATGTTGAATTGAATCACAAAAATCCTTAAGCAAAGCCAAAGATGCAAAGTAAGGTAAGAGAAATGGAATCAGACAAATGTAAATTTCTTTGATTGCAACATGGATGAATTTAAACACCAGACCTGCCAATCAAATTTTGGTCAAGTTTTGATATCAAGAATGATTATGCTTGGTATGAAGGTGAGTTTCCAAAGTTGAAAAAATTCATGATCATCATCATGATACTAATGATAGAACAATACAAGTCAGATTTATAAGCATCAAATTTCACTTGATTTCTTACTATTGGTAATAATAGTAAGAGAAATGGATATATTTGTTTTGTTTGAAGAATTGATCCATTATACCATTGGTGCATCAGCCTAATGATACAATCTATGAGTACTTTATAGTACATAGTAGCATAGTACTGATAGTGATACACTACTATTAGGACTATCTTACTCTTAGTATGATTAGTACTATGGTATTATAGTACACTAGTAGTCATAGTGCTACATTAAATATGATACTAATAGTATTAAGAGCACTAGGGTACTACTAGTACTATGGTACTCTTGGTACAATTAGTGCTATAGCAATACATATACTATCTGTACCTGTAACTACCCTTCCCTCTTGAAATGGACTACAGAGTACCTCTGCAGGCTATGGGATAGTATCAAAATTTTATGCTACTGCAGAAACCCTTTTGAAGAATTTTTGTTGTAATCAATCCTGACATCCCCTTTTGTATCTTTTGTAAGTGTTGTAAGTGTTGTATGTATTTTTTTAATTTTATTATTATTTTTTTAAGTGCTTTTGATTTCACATATTGCACTAAGTAACTATGCATGTAAATGTAGTAACCACAAAATTCTTTTTGTAATATTAAGAGAAATGAGGTGTAATGTTCAAAACTATTTGTTCTCTAATTATCTAGGTATGTTTTCATATATGCGAATCTTCCCATTGCCTGAATAAATTGTGCTAGGTAAGGGTATACCTTTGGCGTATCTAGTAGTGTATATGCTGAGTTGAAGTTGACTTTGATATTTTCTTTCTTCAAGTTCTTCCTGAAAGCTTGTCTTTGTTTGCTGTATTTTCTGCAATATATTATAAAATGTGTTGGTGTTTCTACTTCTGGACATGTGTTGCACTTATTCAATTCTCCTACTCCAATTCTATTTAGGGATTTGTGTAGAGGGAAGTGCCCACAACAAAGTTGGAAAATTGCTGCTGCCTGTGCCTTTTCTAATTTGTTCATTGCGTCAGCTATCCATCTACTTTGTGTTTTAAAAGGCTTTCTAGAAACAGCTCTCCTTTTGTTGAATATTTTTCTTGTGTGTTGTAGAAGTCCACCTAGACCAATGGGTAACATCATTGCTTCTGATCTATTTTCTATAATCTTCTTTGCTTCTTTGCTGGCTTTTTCATTTGAATCTGTTCCTTCATGTCTTGATGTCCAATGTAGTGATATCATGTATTGTATATCATATATATCATGTATGATATGTAGGGTATGAGTGATATGTTTTATATATCTTGTATGCACTACCAACATATTTGGCATGGATACTAAAATCCAAGGAGTCCTCAGGTTGTGTATCCAAAACAAAAACTGACTATCAACCAACACACCACCAACCTGATCCAACCAATCTAATCCATTTGGCCTAAGCATCCAAACATTAACCAACAATTTACAAAACCAATATATCATCCAATGTTTCATCCAACCAATCAAACCAACTATTCACTAGCCCAATAGTGATCTTGACCAATTCCATGTGATACATGCTAGAAGTTAATCAGATGAAACCTTTATGATTTGATTTATTTAAAAAACAAGAAGATTTATTCAGGATTACAATTCAAGATATCAGTCCTACTTCTTGGCAAATGGATGATGTCAAGTATTGGAAAAATGAAGAATTTGTTGATGTGACCAAAACTGTAATTGATCATGTCTGAAAAAGGTTTGGTTCAATTACTAATCAAATATCTCTCTCTCTCAATCACAAATCAATTGGTGTACTTGATACTGAATTTTATCTTTTGAGAGGGAGCTTTCTTAGGTCCAATATTGATGGTCAAATTTGCATGTGGGTTTACCTCTCTGGGACCCTAGAATGCAAGTTTGGTTTCAATGATAAGCTAGTATGGTGCAGGCCAACCCATGTTATCTTCCCAACTATACTCAACTCATTCATTATCCATTATTTATAGATTAATTTTAAGCAACAGTTTGGTCATACAGCAGACTCTGAGAAAACCAATACCCAAAAAATTGGGTCAAAAACTCTTGTTTTTTGCCAAGTATTGGTTTTATCAAGGGAAATCTCACTGGAAATAAGAATTTATTGGGCCAAAAATGTATTGGTTTTCCAAGATTATTGCTTTTTACGGCTATCAATTTTCTCAGAGTCTACTGTAACTCCTTACCTTCTTGCTGCCTCTTGGGATCTTACCAACAATACATACATATATCTGTTCTCAAGAAATCTTTTCTTATCTTCTACAATATCTTTTGTGACCTATGGTTTTGCGTCTACCAAGACTATTGTTGGTTATCAAATGCAAAGAAGAAAGTAAGGAAATTGATAGGGAAATACTCAATTGGATGAAAGACAGGAAATATACATATTGTATTATAGCTTATGTAGATGTAGCTGTGTGACCATACCGGTTCTCTTTCTCCTTGCCTTTGGAAAGAGAACATATGTAAATCTTTACTTTTCATTTTTGTTTTACCTATAACTGAGAGTGATCTGATTTCATGATATTTGTAGCTTGAACAATTGGTGTTTCACTCTCAGATCATTCAAGCTTATACCTTTCCCTCCCATATTGCACTTTTCTTATTTTGTTTAACCTCATCACATGTTAGCAATTGTTCTCTCAAAGAGCAGAAGAAATTTATCTGTTATCTCAGTACAGATCAGATTTCATTATCAGTTTTCACCTTGCTGTGTGCTCCAAGCAACTTGAAGATTTTTGATCAAAGCAAGAACATTAAATGTTTCTGTGCCAAGTTATTAGTTCTTACTGAAATCTAATTATTGACCAGCTCTGTTTTTGTTGTTTCTTGTACCTACTTCTCATGAATCATTCCTTATCTTCTCAGTCAGAAACCAATTCTAACTTGACCTCTTCACTCCGCAATACTCATGGTTCAATTGTATGCAAAGGCATCCATGGAACTAACCCATGAGTACCAGGTCAAAGTTCCAGCATATGCAAACAAAACCAGTATCTTGCAGACCAATTCTTTAGTGAATACATAAAACACAGCAGGGAGCTCAAGACCGTTGTTTGTTTGTAATGACCTACAATCAAACACATTGTAAAACCCATTTTTCAACGATGACTCTCAAGTGCACTTAGCTATGTAATCATCCTCAGAATGAAAGGTTTGAGCTTAAACTTCACTTCCGCTCAATGACAAGTGAGAAGCATAGACATCTTATCTCAAATTGAACTATTCTAGTTAAGATTTTATATTGATAATGAATGAATGACAGAAAAAAGACAAGCGAGGAAAGTGATTGTTGTCCGCCTAAGAGAAAAAAAAACTGCAATTCTGAAAGGTTCTCGTTAAAGTAAGACTCAAGCAGTAGGGTAATCATTGGAAGCTCCTGCGGTTGTTTGTTCTAAATTTGTCACGGTTTGATCGATGCGTTTGTCATCCCCACTACGACAGATGAAAGAGAAGATGAGCTCAACCACTTGGAACAGGGTTTCCAAAGAGAAAAGATATGCATACATGATGAGATCATCGAGGACTTTGTTGTCGTTGTTGTCGCTAAGGATGTCGTTACCGTTGAGGAGGTTGTTTCCTACGTTGTTCGCATCAAGTTTATCGCAGGCAAGAAGGCCATTGCAGTTTCCATCATTCGAAGGAATCGGAGAAGCGGTAACAACTACAGAACAGAAACATAGATCAACATCGAAACCCAAAGAGTTTAATGAATTTGTATCGCTTACGAGAAATACCAACAAGGTAGATAGAAGCAAATAAATAAGTGAAGCAGAGCATCCTGATTCAAGTAAAGGAAGGTAGTTGGCTGGTGATATGTAGCGGAAAGATCAAAAGAAGTAATCTATTTTTAAAAAAGGTGGGATATGACAAATGACCTAATAAGGAGACAGTAAGTATGTAGGATGATGGGTAATGAATAACAATGACTGTCGAGTGTATTTATATGAGCACAAGACTTCCGCAAAGGCATCTTGAGTGGTATATGGAAGTCGTGGCTTAGAAAAATCTTCTGTTCAAGGGCTTGGACTCCGCCCCACCTGTCCATATAATTGTCGGTTGGCTTGCTGAGGATGCGGGTTGATTCGGTAGAACCGTTTGAAAACAGGGGAAGTCCTCACCAGAAACTTCTTATGTGGCTTCACAATTAAGATGAATTATAAGAGGCTTCGATATCGCGAGCACCGTGATTGTGAGGCTGTTTCGGTAAAGTAAGACGTGGACACCACGGGCAATACCACTCGGTCACGTCTGGTCAAGTCCACCTCTGTGTTCTGTATAACGGCTTTCATAACATCAGTTATGCTGTACACCTAAGCTGCTATGATAGCGAAAAGCGTACATTTCATTTCCTCTCAGTTCCTATTACACAACTCATGATTTACACACACATACATCTCACCTCTAACACTACACGGCTTTAACCTCAGTAGACCCAGTACAAAGGTACCGCCACCACGGTACAAGAGACCCCGTCAACCCAAACAACTCAGTAGAGAACGTAAGGTTGCACCTCCACTATCACCACATACATCACCCTCGACATCTCACTCTTCGGTCACAACATGGTACGACGCAAAAAGAAATTCTGCTCAAATCATTCCAATGACCCGGACGAACCTCCACGGCGTCGAGTCAAAAAACGAGATGAAGAAGCTGAAGAAGAATTTCAAAAGGAAGTCCAACAAGGAGCCCAATTCCTAGATGGCATCGTTCCCGAAGATCAAAACCGACCCAACCCCCCACCTATTCCGCACGATGAACCTGTTGACGATCTTTATGACCAGTTTATGCCAATCCTCCCTCCTCCTATTCAAGAAGATCAAGACGAAGTTGATGGTGTCATTGTGGAATTTGTCACACAACGACGTGCATATCGGTATGCGCAAGCCCGAGAACGACTTCGGAAGCAGTGGGCAGCACTCGAGGATCCACTCACAGCGGCTTACCTTCAATGTCAGACCAGGACGTCGAACTGGACTACCAAATCCTCTTACCTTAAGGATGTTAGTGATGTTTGTAAATGTACGGCAGGTCAGTTTTTTTCTCGAAAAGTGGATCTCATCAACACAGTTGGTAAGTAGGATACATCAATACACTCTTATCTCTCATCCAAATTGACATCATCCAATGATCTAGACAGGTTCGCGGCCAAGACAGTGCGATTCTGTCGTTGCCTTCCGGAACCGGTTCAACTTGTGTATAAAGGCTATCTTCCAGCTTCACCACAGCACCCTCAAACAGCGTTCTCGATTCCCTTGCTACAGCTGTATCATTGTGTCTGGCAAACTTCTGTCTCAGCAGCCACGAGTTTCTTTGAGGGGATTATGAATTTTCACGACAGTCGAGTCCGCCAGCCACTCCGGGGCCGAACTGCTCCAGGGGCTCGACGCGACTTAACCCAGCCGTTCTCAAGTGCAACACATCTCTACAGTCGCATTTTGGTACTCACCAAAACCATCCTTCACCATGGACTTCAACTCACAAGCAAGGATATATGGGCTGCTCAGTGTGGTCGGTGTTTTGGCCCCGCTCAAAATGAAATCAAGCATTCAGAAGACGAGCCGGACATCATCGTGTGTATGGACGGGAATTTTCAACACCGACATAACAAGCTAGCAAGTAAAGACGACCCGGATGAATCAGAATACCCCGACATATTTGTACGGCCTTCGGAAATAGCAAAACATGATGTTACTATAGACGCTCCTCCAGATGATGACGTAAGTTTGTTATAATCAGTTTTATTCTTTCATGTTCAAAAAGTCTTTTGTGTATTAAAGTCAATAATCAGCACAGGATGATCCATGTGGTGAATCACACAAAACGGCGAACGATACCAGGAATTCATCGACGTGGGATCAATGTGATGATACGGGCTTATTTGCCCTGGCCTGCCGACACGATGTGCCATTATTGTTGGCTAATATATACAAAAGTGGGGAAAAGTCAGTCGGTTTTGTTCGATTTCATTCACTTTCTTTTGGTTACCAGTAGTCTGACGATTATGAATACACTACCACAGATCGTACTATCCCTTAGCACTCATCCAGTCTCTACTGGATGATTTTCCTGATCTCCGCGTCGGCATCTTGTACGACATCGGTTGCCACCTCGACAAACACATCAAGAAAGTAAGTACGTCGAGTTTTGTTGTATTTCATAGTTATATGTATGCTGAGTAGTATCTTATTCCAGCAAAACAAGATTCCCGAGTATCGACGCCGCATAATACTAGGGACCTCAGTATTTCATGCTTACGTTCACTCCTGGGGTTGTCAGCTACAGTACAACCCACGATTTCTACAATACTGGGGCCTCTCCGACGGCGAAGGACTCGAGCGACTGTGGTCAGACCTGACTCCACTAATCGCTCGACTACGGACATCAACCCGGCTCCATCGATTCCAAGCGATTGCCTCAAGATGTGAATACTTGACAGCTCGAAATCAAATGCACACCGCTGATTGGCTCCGCCGCCGGTTGGAGAAGACATCATCGACGATTCAAGAAGCACAGAGTGCTCTGGACTCGTGGTGCCAACAGGTCAATCCTCATAAGGCAGGAGAGCTCTACACACCAGAGTTTTTTCGGGCTCAGTGGGAGTCAGAAAGACATCATAACATCACCACCTCCAAAGACATCAAGATCCAACAAAAGCTCGAGCTTGGCAGGCTACTGTGTCTCGAAGATCGCATGTATCAAGTTTGGTAAGCCGTGTCCACCTGATGTGATGTCGATGATATCTCTATTGACAATCCTTTTGAAACCAGGGATGAAGACACTCACCTCGAACTCAGGGCGTTCGATCGTCTAGATCGATTTCAAGATCTTGCCGCTCAAATTGCTCAACAGCGTAGGAAAGTGGGCATTTCGGATCTAGTCACTCTTCCAAGTTAGTGTTCCTTTGAGACCTTCAAAGTTGAATACGATGTGTAATTGGCATTATTCATAAAATACGAAAGATGAGGCTGTGGATTCTTTCCTTAAAGTTTGGTTTGCCAAGACCGAAGTTCGTAGTCGTTTTTTGGCTTTGAGGGCGGAACAGTGGCCGTTGGATCCTGAAAATAGAGTAGGTGGAAGCTCAAGACTTGGTCAGTATTACATTATTTTCGAAATAGTTGTTATTTTCTGACTGACGTTCTTAAACTCACCAGGTACGCACGAAAAAGAGCGAATCATGGGAGCTATCCAAAGGCGAACACGCACCATGAAAAAGACGCTCAATAACTATAACCGCCTTGCTAGTGTCTTCGCAGAAGAGCACCCTGACCTGCCTGCTTCGCCCGCAATCGAATATGGAAATTTGATCCATATGGAGCCCGACGACCCCTTCTGGAGCAACGGACTCTTCACACACTCGACTGAACCTTGGGCTGTGGACCGTGGTACACAGGTAGGCATGCGTGCATTAGCTCGATTGCAAAGAGGTAAGGAGGAAATTCGACGACTAGGATGGGAAGTCCGAAGAGCCATGCGATGGGCAACACGGGAGCACGAACGTCTATGGGTGATCCTTAATCAACTCAGAGTGCAAGACTTGAATCATCCCAGCCAGATACTTCAACCCTTCCTTTCTAACGAGGCTCTCGGTTCCTTATCAATTGGCGGGAAAGTTGATGTTGTGAAAGGTATCCTTCACAACGCCTTGGTTAGGATTAGCACTTTGACACTATACTGGGATTCCAAAGCCATGTTGGTGATGATGAGCACACCTGCTCAGCTGGGTGATTTGGAGCTCATGACATTATGGAAATCACATGTATGTAGAATTAATGATTTGCGCTCAATAGGTTATGGCTCAATAAAGCAAGGTGATTTCGAGAACCTATTTGGACCAGTTGACCCTCAACATCGACTCCCGGTTATTGAGGAGGTTGAAGAGGATGAAGAGGTTGAGGAAGTTGAGGAGGAACAATGGCAAAATGGGATTGAAGAAGAATGGGAAAATGGAATTGATGGAGGCATGCTGATAAATATGATGGCAAATGTAGGATTAGAACATGATCTTCCTCCACCTATATTAGCTTTTTGAATATTAGCTTTTTGTGAATTTAGTCTATATCCTCATGTGATATAGACTAAATTATATCTTATGTTGTGTAATTATCTCAATGATGAAATGCATAAAAAATTCTGAATTATTGTCAATACCCCTATATGTTACAATGTATTATGTGTAAACAGTGTCCATAAGAGTAGTGTCAATAAGAGTGGCATGAGAAAGTCCATCTTTATATAATCTAACATATCAGAGCTTTCTTATCTTTTTGAAACCACAATTATGATTTCAAGTCTGAGGGTCTGAGGGTCTGATTGTAGGGTGGTAGGGGTGTATATAGGTGCTTAAATACCTCTGTCTGGGGATGTACACCACAAACATAGGTATTTACTGAAAGCACAAAGGCCACTTGAGAATTTGGTACCATTATCAACTTTGGCGTAGTCCTTTTATGGAAGTTATTGAGAATTTTGATTGTGAGCGGGGAATAGCATTGCGGGAAGAGGTGGAGGTAGCCTAGACATTCTCGTTGGTGTCAGTAGAGTGTCAACATAGTATTTTCTGAAAGCCCCAGCATGACTGAGAAGAATGATATAGTTACTTTGAGTTTTGGACAACATTCAAAAAAGTTATAAACAATGCAAGTTTTTGTATCCAACAAGAAATATGCGTGTGTACCAATATAACATATGTTTATAACTTTTTGGGATGCTGTCCAAAATTCAAAGTAAGCATATCATTCTTCTCAGTCATGCTGGGGCTTTCAGAAAATATTATGTTGACGCTCCACTGACACCCAGAAGAAATCCGTCAAAGTGTCTTTTTTTTGTGGATACACACGTATGGCGCTTGTTGTATACAAATCTTGCATTGTTTATAACTTTTTGGGATGCTGTCCAAAACTCAAAGTAAGTATATCATTCTTCTCAGTCATGCTGGGGCTTTCAGAAAATACTATGCTGACACTGTACTGACACCCAGAAGAAATCCGTCAAAGTGTGTTTTTTTTCTGGATACACACGTATGGCGCTTGTTGTATACAAATCATGCATTGTTTATAACTTTTTTGAATGTTGTCCAAAACTCAAAGTAACTATATCATTATTCTCAGTCATGCTGGGGCTTTCAGAAAATGCTATGTTGACACTCTACTGACACCCAGAAGAAATCCGTCAAAGTGTGTTTTTTTTCTGGATACACACGTATGGCGCTTGTTGTATACAAATCATGCATTGTTTATAACTTTTTTGGATGTTGTCCAAAACTCAAAGTAACTATATCATTATTCTCAGTCATGCTGGGGCTTTCAGAAAATACTATGTTGACACTCTACTGACACCAACGAGAATGTCTAGGCTACCTCCACCTCTTCCCGCAATGCTATTCCCTGCTCACAATCAAAATTCTCAATAACTTCCATAAATGGACTACGCCAAAGTTGATAATGGTACCAAATTCTTAAGTGGCCTTTGTGCTTTCAGTAAATACCTATGTTTGTGGTGTACATCCCCAGACAGAGGTATTTAAGCACCTATATACACCCCTACCACCCTACAATCAGACCCTCAGACTTGAAATCTCAATAACCTGCAACATATAAGCAGTCCAACATTCTTTTATGAAGCATTCATAAACCTTTTTTTTGCTAAGGTACAACAAATTCAATTCCACCATCATGATTTCAATTTAATTGCCTAAGATATGAGCTTAAAAAACAACTTTTCCCAAAATGCACCATTTCTATTCCACCTTTGGGTGCCATTTAGCTTCATACTATGACTATATAACAATTCTTTATTCCAACTTTGGGAGCAATTTAGCTTGATACTATGACTATATAACAATTCTTTTTTTAAATACTGATGAAAGAAGCAAATAAAGGAAAATAGCTCTCAAAATACAATAAACTCAAGTTCAAGTTATCATGTGTTATACTTATTCCTTTGACTAATTTGGCCGATAGTAAATATCACTCTGATAAAGCCAAAAAGATCAACTATATTTCATAATACATAAGGTAAACGCGACATAAGTGAAATACAATTCCAAAGACCAAAAAGGCGAGTTCAAACTTTAAAACTAATCGTGGCAAGCGCAGATGCAACCCGCGTCCACAAAAACCTCAGATGACCAATCCAGCTCCACTGGAACAGTATATGTAGTCGGTCGAGTAGACCAAGGGATGGGCGGAGGTTGGTCAACCGTTGATGTTGGCCTTTCTGTCGAATCAACGTTGATCAGTTCTGGAACCGACGGAAAGTGATGTGAAATCGACTAACGTGTATTCGTCTAAAATCATAGGAGTTGAAGTATCATTTGCTTCATTATCCTCCAAGGTTCTAAATCACCGGAAAGAACTCATGTCAAAGATATGATGAAAGATATCGAAATCGATGGTTTGACTTACAGTACGTTCGGTGGGGCATCGATAGCCATCACATTAGGCCAAAGAGCCACTACACTATAACACTTTGTTGGCCCGCATTGACTAAACCTCACCAGACGCCAGTCGTTGTAATGCTCAGCCGTTCGAGGACTATTAGCATCAGGACAAGACACTTGTCCTTGTTGGTGGCCGAATTGACCACAATGAAAACATTGGTCAGTCCAACTCGTGACTTCTGGTAAGGCACGGGCCGGCATTGGTAAGCCTTTATGGATTTTGAACGACTGATCACGTGGTTTACGTGATGATCGTGGCCGTTGATTGGGTCCAGGGGATAAGATCTGATAGTGGTTAACCCGGGATGTTGGTATTTTTGTGGATGGGATAGGAGCAGGTGGTACATCGTCAATCGAAGGCGAATTCGATGAAGGCGAAATCGATGTGGCTTGGGTTTGATACGTATTGGGTGCTAAAGTTCGTTCAAAGCGAGTCGTATGAGATGAAGGTGGATGGGAACTGACGGACGAATCATAAAACAAATGAACGGTGACCATGATACGTGACTTGATGATAAAAACAAGTGTATTAAAGATGGATTAGATGAAGATAATCAAGATAAGATCACAGAACGAATCAAATAATAAACGATAAAAGGAAAACAAGGTATAGTTGATGAAGAGAAGACCAGATTGATAATGAGGTAAGGTGAGAGGAAGGTGAGGTCCACGGTGGAGGTGGTGGGATGCTTGCCTCGGTCGGCTTTATATGTACTCGAGCACCAGCCATTACACTATCACTCAATACTGACTTGCACGCGCTCGTTCGGGATCTTCGTTATTTGAGCGCGTTGCAAGCAAACTTCAATATCAACACGACTGTAGCAACCCCGATATCGGATGCAGGAAGGAAGAGGCTGCGTCGTTTGTGAGGGAACGTGTGGGTGCGTCAACAATACAACGAGTTGATGAGCACAGTATGTTGATAAAGTTCAATACTGTACTACTTTTTGCTTGACTCACTTTGGTTTCAAGTCACCCAAAGTTAGTCACCGTTACTTAGTTGATCGATTGAACGATATTGAATGGAATACCAGTGGTAAACTCTTTGGCACCTATATCAATATCTCGCTCGGATTTGAATATTCATCAAAACGTATATTCAAGTAGATTCACTTTCATTTCGGAGGTAGGAGGAAGTAAATTTAAAACGCATAGAGACAACTTAAAGGACCAACTTGAAAAAGGAATATGATGTGGTACGAAAATGGGTATGAGATCTGGTATATTTATCTGTATTTACATGATTCCGAGCAATGCAGGGTCTAGGATACGGGGCTCGATGATGTTTGTATTGACGCGATTGAAAGAGGGGGGGGTTTGTGTATTGATTATCGGATTCGATTGACTGAAGTTGGATGTATTGAGAGCTCTGTTTCTGTTCAAACTGATATCGGGTTGGTTGTTGCTACCTTGAGTTTGAGACCTGACTTGGTTTTCTTCTGAACGTTGTATTGGAACCAACTGAATCAAGTGTTCTTTGAGGTCTTTGTCCATTGCTACGAGTTTGGCCTGATTAAGGCTGTTGCTGCTTGTCTTGAAAGTATTGATGTCTGATCGAGAACCTGGTAGTAATTTCAGTTCGTATCCGGCTTCGGCGAGAGTGTTGTCACACTTGCTCCAAGGCCAATTCTTCAAGCCTGTTTTTGCCACTATTGACATACAGTTGGTGTTAATGTAGCGTATTGGAAGCCGCAGGGAGGTTCACTTACATAGGAAAGCTGAGAGTGCGCGGACGACGCGGGATTGAAACTTTCGGCCACAACCTGTCCAAATAAAAATAAATATCATTACTATGATTGGCAGTAGGTAGTTCAATACCTTCAATACCCACATTCTAAGTCCATCATCAGCACTTCGGGTGTCTTGCCCACCAAGTAAGATTGCAACTGTACAGGCAATGCTTTCACACCATCTTTTTCGTATATGATTTCAAGCGCTTTGTCAATTCCGATGGTATTCCTTGTGAGCTGGAAACTGTGTTTTGCAATGTGAGTGGACACCGCAATGATGGCCACTTCGAAGTGATTGGTTTTTGCTACTGGGATACACTATGTTGAAAAGGTAGTCAGTTCCAAATTGAATCAGTGTTAGAGTAACAACTTACCTTGGTTAAAGTTTCGTCCAATAGGCGAACGGCAGCAACTTTTTGTTTTTTGAGACAGTGAGCATTTTCAACGATGTTGGTACGGGGCTGGGTAATTTCATCTCTGACCTGTTGTCCAAATTCTAATTCCGCCAGTCCTTGGTCCAGATGGGTCGTATCTTCGATTCCTTTCCTATAAGTGGCCTTTTCGCTCTTGTCCATCGCGGCCCATTTAGCACTTAAACAACGCATAGCCTCTCCACTGGCAATGCCGCCAGCTACGTGTGATACAGATATCAATTGATCAATGTTGCACTGCCAGTCCTCAAAAAATGACTTGCCTGTTTTGAAGATAGACTTTGCCAAGTCGCTTTGGAGATAACCATTCCAAGCTGATGGCCGACGTACCCCCACGTACTTGCCACTACACATGAGAATCTGAAGTTAGAGTTTGTGAGTCGGGTAATTGTATACAGAAAGGAACTTACAATATCTCCTCAATGACCGATACGGTAGTCCCAAGCTCGAGTGCTTTGATAGCTATCATGGTCTGCATCTCTTCGTGAAAGGCCAGTATAGATTGAAATACCTCTTCGCTCATGCCAGTTTGGGCATGCTTTTCAGCCAAACACCGGAGCTCGACAGACCGCTTCTTTGTGGCTATGATATCGGCGATGTTTATGTCGGGTGTCGTGCTACTTAGCGTCTTATTCTTCTTGTTTGTTTTATTTGTGCTCTTGGTATTCCGACGTTTGCGTACATTGGCTGCGTGATCAATGGTTGTTTGTTGAGTTCCAGTGCTGGCCGCTTGACTGTCAGTAGCTTGAGTGTTAGTAGGACAGTCGAAAGAGTCAGCAATCAACTCGAGTTGTGATACAATGGAGGGAGTCGGTATTGGGGGGATCGCCATAGTCAAGGTGTAAGTCTACTCAGATTGGGTTTGAGGGTATTGGAACGTATTGAAAGGATCTTGAGCTTGTTTGTTGGTCAACTTTAATTTTGATCCGCTCTACTGAGGGAGTTGTTTGGGTTGACGGGGTCTCTTGTACCGTGGTGGCGGTACCTTTGTACTGGGTCTACTGAGGTTAAAGCCGTGTAGTGTTAGAGGTGAGATGTATGTGTGTGTAAATCATGAGTTGTGTAATAGGAACTGAGAGGAAATGAAATGTACGCTTTTCGCTATCATAGCAGCTTAGGTGTACAGCATAACTGATGTTATGAAAGCCGTTATACAGAACACAGAGGTGGTCAAGTCAGTGGGAACAGATCTCATCAGCCGACATTTGACTATGTATCGACGTGCTCCGCGGTCACTTTTCCAACACAAAGGCATACAATCAGATTTATTGTCGCCATAATTCCCATTATGTTCTGTTTGTTTGTTTGAAATGTCTGCCATGCCCACGTGGT
Source organism: Melampsora americana (assembly GCA_022264835.1). Taxonomy (NCBI): domain Eukaryota; kingdom Fungi; phylum Basidiomycota; class Pucciniomycetes; order Pucciniales; family Melampsoraceae; genus Melampsora; species Melampsora americana. The sequence continues at coordinate 397,362 of JAIFHY010000049.1, read as the reverse complement.
GATGTTTGATCGGCAAACATACGGCTCCGCAAATATCAAGTTGTTGGCGACTGAGATCCGGGGGGACTGATTTTGAGTTGCACTGAGCATAGCTCGTTTGTTACAATCGCTTTTGTTCGTATCACGCCCTCACTGACAAATTGATGAAATGAGCAATCACTGAAAGCGCTATGGGTACAGCGCCAGAAAGGACGGTCTCAACTAGAAGGCTTGTGGATTACTTCACAAAGTGCGTGCAGAAATGACTTTGAAAGCTACAGTCCTAAAGCAAGTGATAAACTAAGGCAAAACACAGGTATGGATACCCGGTAAATGTAAAAGTACAAAAATGATTTATGAGTATCATGAGACCCAGCCAACTAAAGATGAATGAGAAACAAAAAGATTGATTTGAAAGACATCAATCTTGAAGCAATTCTTTTTTTTCGATTTTGATTAAGACTTTACCAATCAATCATCCAATGTTTCAATTTCAGGTAAAGGTCCAATAGGTATAATCTTAGTTGGATTAATTTGAGGATGAGAAGTAAAATCTATTTATAAAAGTAAAAAAATCAAAATCAATTAATCAGCAAATTGAAAGGAGAGAGACTTAATCATTTCAAGAATAAAGACAGTTATAGAAGAAAACTTACAATGTGATTTGATATGAGCAAAATTTGTTGTATCCTTGAACGCAGGATTTTTCCAATACAAACCTTTGTATTCACAAATATTTAAAAAACATCAACAAAAACATCAAGAAAACTTTTTGAAACAAAAGAGATGTAACTTACATTTTAACCAATGGTTTAAATTAGGATACCCCCCTCTGATGGTTTTCAAATTACACTTAAAATGAGTCACATAAACCACATCAAATCTAATCAAAGTAGTAAACAATCTAACATCAACCTCAGTCAACTGACTCCCAACCAAATAATCTTTGCCCCCTCTTAAACCTTCTTCAAGTCTATCAAGTGCTTCAAAAAGTGGTTGGACTGCACTTTCATAGGCGCTTTGGGTAGTAGCAAATCCTGATTTATAAACCCCATTGTTCACTTGATCATATATCCATTCATTCATACTATCGATTTCTTTCCGTAAATGTTGAGGATATAAATCGACTTTTTGATATTTTTCTTCAATTAATTCATCAAACTATTTTGATCAATCAGAAACCATTAGTTAAGGTTCATCATCTTTGAAAAGTTTATAAGAAACTAAAAAACCCACTTACACAACAGTTCAACATTCTGATAATCTCACTAGACTCATTATTCACAATCGTGTTCATTTTCGTATCCCAAAGCACAGGTACAGTAAACCTACCATCATACCTGGGATTCGCTTTGAAATAAATCTCTCTTAGCTTTTCACAAGAGTTTACTGAATCTCTAATTACTCCCTTCATCGAAGGATTGAACTCATCAGGTGCATTCCAACTCCATCCTTCTGTACCCATAAATGGATGTACAACTGAAACGCCTATGAATTCGTTTAAACCTTTTAATTGAAGTAGAATTAAGACTCGATGTGCCCATGGACATGCTAGACTAACATACTTGTTGTATTAGAAAACGATTAAGTGAATATCTTTCTGACAATCATCACAAGAGATTTACCAACTCACTATATGATATCTTCCTTTTTCAGGTTTAAATTGACTTTCATTTGAAATTTGTTCTCTAAAACTAGAAACTTGTCTTCTAAAATGTCCATCTTCACTTGCCCACTTTGTAATCTCTTTCTCTGAGGTTTGGATCGAATTATCAAAGTGTGAAGTTGAGTTTGGCATTGTGTGATGAAATCTGAGAATCAAGTTGATGGTTTTAAATGAGTTGTTTAATAGGAAATCAATTGACTTGGTTTAAGAAATGGTAAACAGCTACTTGATTATATAAAAGTGATTCACATTATCATTACGTCATCACAATCTCACCTCATTCTCAGCTTTTGGTTGAAATTCAAACTCGGTTGAAACAATTTCCGAATCCGGTATCTCATCATATGAGTTATATTGACTATGTCCGGCAAGGATGGTATGTGTAGAGAATTGAAAGTGAGTGGTGAATTATATTGACTTGTTCGAGGTTGATTCCAAACCAAGCATTTGACTCAGTCTCAAGTCTATGTTGACCGTCATTGGACATTTGGTAGGCCTGCACTCTCTCCTGGGTCAGCCCAGTATTTCTTGACAATCAATTAGTTGTTAGCTCATAGCACAAAGTAGATGACTATATATTTAATTATTTCATTTCTTCACATCATCTTATGTTCATCAAAACGATCATAAGAAAAAGAAGAAACAAGAAAGAATTCAAACAAGCCAAGGAAAATGATCATCTCTAGCTAACCATTTCACATCAAAAAAAGATCTAAAAAAATATTCAACAAAAAATGTTACGAATTTAACAATTTTTTTTTTGACTGTGTCTTAATGTAGTGTTTTTTATGATTTTGGTTTTTGGTTATGAATTACAAGCAAAACTTCTATATAACGACGTATTTTTTTGGGGAGTGTTTATTCAACAATAAAATAATGAAAGGTCTTTTGAACTGACAGACCTGGAGAATGAAGCTTTTGAGCAAGGAAGATAGTTTGACAACAAGGTGAATCAAAGCGAGGAACCAATACCGTGTGGCCGGTCTCGAGAGATTGGAAGAAGTAGGACGAGGGTCGCGGCCTCAGGCTACAATAGACGAGAGCCATGAGGGTGTGTGTATACATTGATAGATGTACATACTGCACATTCGGATGACATCACGCCCCCAATTCTTTCATCTTGACGAGGCTGAACGAAGGTCTAGTTGGCCATGATGAGCGTGGCATAGATGGTATATTCCTCCGGCGTCTAGAATAGCAATGAGCATCCTCCTGCAGATGGTCATCAAGGATAGGAGAGAAAGACTGACCATGTGATGTTCCATCTCCTCTGTCACAGAGCTGATATCAATCAGCTTACCGCCCAACAGCATCGTTTTCACTTCGTCAGAATCATCTCCGGCGGGCGGAGGCGCCATGGACACAGGTTGTGCGGCAAGTTTGGTCTTCTTCCGTGGTTGATTACCATGAGTCCGATGGTCTTCCGGACTACTCTTGAGGCTTCCATAACCTTCGTCAACAAAATCATGATTCCGCTTGATTCCGGTCCCGGTTGATGAGGAACAGGACTGTGAGGGCGAATTCAGTGAAGAAGTACTATCTGACGGAGATCGTTTGGGGTCTGATGTCGTCAGTGATCTTGACTGATTTTGAAGTTTGGCGAAGTAGGCGTCGTAATCGACATCTCCGTCAATCTTGACATCGACTGGCTCAGGTGCAGTCGGATTGACGAAAGAGATGCCAGGTCGTGCGGTAGTGTTGGTACCTTCTTTGATACCAGCACCCGTCAATTCACCGCTCACTGTACTTTGAGCGATCCAAACGGGAAGAGCGTTGGCCTGGCGCTTGGCTTCAGCCTGTTGCTCCTTGAGAAGGCGTTTGGTCTCCAAATCGCCTTCTTGTGCCATCTGGACTGAGACGGCAGCCTCCTTAGCACCACCAGTAGCGACAGCCAAACCATCGGTTGAGTCGACCTTTTTCTCGAGAGGCATGTGGACAGCCACCCACTGAGCGATGTCAAACCTATAAAGAGATCCTTCAGTTTTAGCCTTCATTGGGAAGTAGAACCAAACTCACGCAGGTACCACGACCTTATCCGCCTTTTGCAACGTTTTCTTAATCAGCGTCGATTGCGAGTTGAGCCGTTGCATGCGGTCCTTGTTCTTTTGCACCTCGATGTCATTGTCATTGTCATCGAGAGGGGTATTGCAAATTTCGCAGAGAAAGCTCATGGCTGTCATAGCCAATCCAGAGATGTCAAGAGTGGAGTAGGTAGTCTTGCACCGAGGACATAGATAGCCTTGACCATCGATAACCTGTGAGAAAGATGCAGAGTGTAAGCAGCCGCAAAAAAGACGGCTGCAAGGGACCAGCAGTGAAGGAGCCAACATTTCGCTGCTTGTCATCCAAGACCTTGCTTATCTTCCACAGCCTCCATTTGATGACGTCTACACAATGCTTGTAGTCAATGTAGTAGTACGTTCTTTGAGTGGCCTTTGAAGCCCCCGGCTTGACCTCAGCACGCAAATAACTAATAGACAGAGATGGGAAAGTAGAGAGTTGGTCATAAGAGACTGCAACATATGAAGGTCAGGATGGATGACTTACACAGAGACCAACTGATCCCGAATCAGCATATTTGCGGCTTTGGCAAGTTCCTTGGGGCCTACGCCGAGACGAGCAGCCAATTCCTCATCTTTCATGCTAAGACAGCGTGAAAAACGCAGATGCGTTCAGTTCCCAAACATTCATGACATGTTGGTCACATGAGCAAGGGAAAGAAGGGAGAAAGACGAGCCGACTGGCAGGTCTCTACTTTCGACTCACGCTTCTTTACGAATCAGCTGGTCGAGAAGTAGGATGTGTCGTACTTCGTAAAAAGCACGGGAAACGTATTGAAGGAGCAGACGGATGTCAGCAAGTGTGTCGACGTTTTCGTCTGACTTCTGAGTTCCATCAGTGTGGTTTTGGCCCATTGAGACATTGCCGCTCATTATCGACGAAGGACCAGCTTGAATAGGTGAAGCGGTGGAAGAGGTATGAGACATGATGGAAAGGTTGATGAGATGAAGGTTCGGAATTGGCGAGGTTTTGAGGATGAGGTGGAGATGAGTAAGGTTTGAGAGTGAGTGGTTCGAACTTGATAAAACGAGTCGGACGAAGTGCAAGAAGTTGAGTTATGGAAGATGAGGTAGTGAGAAGATTGAATGAATCGAATCGAATCAAAAGTTTGTTGAGTGAGGGAGAGTGAGAAGTGATTCGATGGGTTGATGATGAGAGTTTTTAAGGGGAAAAAGGTCTTCGAGTGGGCTGGTCTAAAATCAGGGCGAAATTAATAAAATTAAAAAAAAAATTAAAATTGCCATTTCTAGTCAACAAACCATTTGGACCTGATCCGGTAAGTCCGGCTCAACGACGGATCTTCGCCGGCCCGTGCTCTAATACCCACACAGCCTCACAGGTGGCGATTGGTCGGAGTCAAGGGTCATGCATGCTGTCTGAATTTCCAGGGCGAGTATCAGCGCACTGCACACGGCAGGACATCGTGACAGGTGCATGACCAGGCACGCAGCATTGTGGTCAGGGCGGGTTTGTCATTCAATTTGGACAGCATGGAGGCTGAATTCGAACCTCGCTTTAAAGATGACCAACAATCAGTTGATAGTGAGTCTATCATTAATCATCCATTCTCCATCTCAAAGAAGAGAAGGATTCATTTTCAGGTTACATTCCAACCTGCCCACTACAATGGCAATCCAATGACGCAATGCCTACGTTCCTTCATCTGATGTCAGCTGCCAGTGCAATGGGTCTAGTGTTTGAAGACAGATCAAGATGATATGCTGTACACGATTGTTTGCCTAGTGGAAATAAAGATATCAATAAAGTATTCTTTGAGTCTGCGTGACCATGAACTGTAAATTCCTCAGGTTTAGCAATCATCGAATTCTTGAAATTATTTGGTACAAGTTTGGAAAGGAAGAAATTGAGATTAAAGATTCTCTCCTCTTGTCCTTAAATCTGCATTGGCTCATGACTATCTTTTCTCTTGGTAGAATAACGGGGTTGGAAGGTTTGTATATGTAGCTCCCATAGGCATAGAGACCACGTGAAGCCTGTGAGATGGTTCAGTCACAAGTTATTCATCTTGGTCATTTCACGCTCATCTTTCTTTAGCTAATTTCACCTTACCATATGATCATAAACTCTAGCTTCCTGCCAGTTTTGTGTTCAGCAACTTTGCTTTCTGTCGGACCAAAAAAGGGTACAGTTTAATTATGCAAGAGCATCGTGTCTGAAGAAGGCCCATATACAATAGTTGGAGACTCCGGATAAACACATTCAAACAGACCTAGTTCTAACTTCAACATGAATGATCATTCTACGCGTACGAATTGACATCTGCGATAACGCTTCCAAGACCACAATCAGTCAATTGAACAAACTGGTAAATGATCCTCATTAATTGCGCTCCCTTTTTTGAGATATAAAAAATGATATAATATACAAATGAGAGGAAACCCCGTTTGACACTTGTCATCTATTCAACCATCAAATCCGAATCTTTCAATCGATCAGATTCTGCCAATTGTTTACTATGAGAAGCCTGATCAATCAAATAACGCATCATATGTGTATTCGAATTACATCTATCGATAAAATAAGGTCATGGATCCTCATGTCAGCTCTAGTGCATAAAAGTTTAGAATATTACGAAACTTCACTTACAGTTTAGCAACTGATGAATGTGTATCTAGCAAGGCTTTTTGAACAGATCTCATCACAGGTGCGACCTCGTGAGAATTAGCTTTTAGGTATCGCCCATGAGCTGAAAGAATGCTATTAATCCATACTAGATTGAATTCAATACGATTTGAGCTACTATCTGTAACCTCTTGAGCGACAAATCCCATCAGCTTAGATACATAAACCTTCGGTAGTTGAGAAGCTACGACTTTGATCTGATCAAAGGGAACAGTTTGGTGTACGAGCTTGATCATGTTACGTTCGTTCAACCGGAAAGCCATAACTAAAGCCTTGAGAAACTCTTTACATCGAACACTTTCAAGAATTGATTGAGGTGTGATTTCGAGTGATAAGTCAAAAGGATCGAAATGGACTGTCTCATCTAATGAATAAAGTAGCAAACCATCGGTAGAAGCAGCACCCCATGTGCGGCCAGTCGGTGAAAACTTTACTGCCTTGGTTCTGATTTCTGGTTTGTACTTTCTTCTTGACATATCCCCACCTTTTGAACCAGGTAAGATTTTGTTTGCATCGAGACGGTCGTCTAGATCTGAAAGATCTCCAGTATCATTGACCTCGTCAAGAGGAACCCCTGAACTTAATAATCTCCTACTGTCTAAAAATTCCTCTGTACCATCGAGACTCAAGTTTGCAGAGATCTCAAATCGTTTCAATAACATCCCATCACGACAGTCATAGAGACAAACATATTTGCTGTTTCCTCCAGCTATCAACCGTAGTCCATCAGCAGTATAACAAAGGCTGTTGAAGCTTTTACCGTTCGCGCTGTTTGCAGCAGTCACACGATCATCAAACTTTCGTCCACCGGACACATCTTTTCGTCCTTCGATCAATGACTTCTGGTTACCGTTGAGCACATCAAAGAAGGCTATCTGACCATCCAATGTTGAGGCTGCAATTTCCAATCCATCGGGGCGAAAGGCTACCGCTAAACCATCCGAGGTCAATTGAAGTGGTTCGACTCCAGTCTTGCGTCCATACATCTCCCAAATCCGTAATGTTTTATCCCAACTGATACTAACTATCTTATCACCTAGAGGAGAGAATGCCAAGGCAGCGATCGGACCTTCGTGTCCTGACATGATATCTACCAGCTTCCCTGTCTGAACTGACCACACAAAGATTTCGAATCCTTCGCCTGTTCCACCACCTACTACTACTTCACCCGATGGATCGACAGCGAGAGCGGTAAACTGGACAGGTCTTGGTGATGTAAATGTTTTGAAATTACGATATCTGGAAAGATCGAAAGCACGGATCGTACCATCCAGAGAGGCAGAAAAGATCACCGATCCTTGTTTGGCGAACTCGACGGCCGAGATTGCAGATTGGTGTTCGGTGAAAGTGACATAACAGAACCCAGAATTCGCATTCCAAACTTTGACCTTGCCATCATCCCCTCCAGTAACGATGTTTTGACCGTCAGTGGAAAACGCTAAAGTGTTCATATCAAAGTAGTGACCCTGTTGTTTTAGAATATAACTTTCACTTTGCCATTCCCAGACTAACAACTGGCCGAGTTTTGAAGCACCAAAAGCTAACCACTGGCCTGTTGGATCAATAGATACACTAGTGATATTTTCCTGAGAGATGGAGAGTGAATGAATATTGATAAATGAGCCGACTTCTTTTCCAACTTCGTATAGACCAAAGACGCCGTTGGAGAATCCGACAATCAGAAGGTTGTTGGCAGGATGAAAAGTGCACGTAGTGACATGTGTGCCTGGAACATTGAAAAAATGCCGTGTTGAAATTCCCCAACGTACTCGTGTCAATGGATCACCATCAGGAGACTTGAGGGCGGGGGCAAGTGAAGTCATTTTCTGGTCCTCGTCGTCTGTCTCGTCGTCTGAATCTTCTGGCTCATCTTTATTCCGCCAAACAAAACAAGCGCCATCTTTACTGACAGTGATCACTCTCGGCTCATCATTCACATCGCCAATTTTCCCAGTAAACCAAGCTCCCAGAACCGAGTCCTTGTGACCAGTAAATGTTCTAGGTCTAAAGTCCTGCACCGGGTTCACAGTGTACATCTTACTACTCGAATCTTTGCTGGTCGTTAGGAAGTAGCTGGAGCATGCTGACCATGTCACGGATATCACGTCGTCAAAATGGCCGGTGTAAGTTCGATGTAGGTGAAAAGGGGCAAATGATTTGACTTGATGGGATGGTGTTAACCAAATCTGAGCATGCTGGCCATGAGTGACGAGGATATATCTTGTTGGTTGGTAAGTCGTGTAAGAACAGGCATTAAATTCAGCTCTCGTCAGATGCAAACCAAAAAAGTAAAACGAGCATTGATTTTTTTGGGGAGTAAAAAGAGACGAACTTGCCATCTGGCGAGAATTTGATGTCTTCAACCTTGCCTTTAAAGTTTATGTGATGCAATACCACTGCTTGCTTGAAGTTTACTAATAGTGCTCGCCCGTCTAAGTAAGCCACAGAGTTGCCCTGGTCAGCATTCACTTTTGGTAGTCTGGTATGCAATGTGGGAATGAGAAGCTACCGTCATCTACGCTGATCAGAAGGTTTCCATCGGGTGACAAAGATATCCGACGAATGTTTTTGCGGTTTTGAAAGTTCAAGGTCCGTGACTTGTTACTGATCAGAATGTCGTTCAAAAAGGTAAATTCCAGTCAGTAGGTACGTTAACTCGGGAAAGAACATTCGGACAATCACTTGACAAGATCAAAGATCGAAACTCGATTCCCAACCGGGCTAATCACACTTTGTCCATCGGGTGTAAAGATGACATTTCCCTAGAAGTGCACCGAGCAAAGCGTTAAGACGAATTCCAAGATTTGGGTACACTCAATTTGAGTTGAAAATCTTACCTGTCGGTAAACAGTCCCAAGCAAGTTAGAGAATTCGAATCGAGTGGCCATGATGAATCACACTTGAGTTTGAGTTGATGGTTCTTTGCGCTTGATTAAACGCGGTGTAGGTCTGTGGAACAAGTTGAACGAGAGTTGATAAAAAATTTCAAAACTGTATTTGGTAGTTACTCTGCCCTCGCTTGTAGGATATGCGATTCACATATGCTTAAATCCCTTTCAGCAACATCACTGTCACCAAAATCAATCGTGCAAGATAAAAAATCACAATCATTCCTTTTTGAAACAACGTGTGTTCTCTTGTAGAATTTGTTTGGTGTTTTTGGTTTGATTGAGAATTTCTATGAAGAACATGAAGAATTTCTGGTCACAACCAAAATGGTAAAAGAACAAGAAAATTGGATGATTTGCTTTGAGATCTTTTTGCAAATGCTCATGATAAAAATCCATACTTTATTGAATATCAGCTTGCCTTATCACCACCAGCCTATGCAACTTCATTATCAGAGCACAGACAATGTATTTTGAGTTAAAAATTCATTATCAGAGGACAGAACACATATTTCAAGCTGCAAATGCATAATCAGAGGACGGAACATGCATTTAGGGGTGTGATTTCTGTCCTCCAATGTTATTTTTGCAACTCAGGAATGTTTGTGTCCTGTCATTAATTTTGCAACTCAAAATGTATAAACAATATTGGAGAACAGAAATCACACCTCAGAATACATGTTCTGTCCTTGGATCATGAATTTGAAATCTCAAAATATGTGTTCCAACCTCTGATAATAAATTTGTAACTCAAAATACCCTGGAGCTATTACACCATAACGTTTATGGGAGTTTCCGCAAAGCCGGAGTTGGAGTTACCTGTGAAAGTGACGAATGTGGTTCGGACCGCGGGGTTTGGAGCTTCGCAATCCGGAATTGCGAGTGAAATGCTGTTCCGTCATTGCAAATGACACATTGGGAACGACGCCTGAAGCAGGCGGAGGACTCGCCGATCCGCGGACAAGGACAAGTGCCTGTGCCCGTCTTTTTGACCGCCCTCGCTGCCTGGAGTTATTCCACCAGAACGTTTACGAGATATTCCGCAAAGCCGTAAACGACTTTTCCTGTGAAAGTGACGAATTTGGTTTTGACCGTGGGTCTTGAAGTTTTGTAATTTGTAATTGCACGGTCAATACCGTTTTGGGATTTGAAACGAACTATTGGGACCTTTGACAGAAAGAGTCTGCCAACTCAGCAATCCAAGGACAACGGTGCAGCCCCTTGAGTGCGGTTCTGATTGTCTTCGGCAATACGGCCTCGCACTGGAATGGTATGCAAAGGACAATGCAACCTTGGAGCCGTGCATGAGCCATCCAGCGCGCAGTCTTGACTTTTCCAAGGGGAAGTTGCGTTGATGTTAAGTAGGAATAAGAGTCACAGACATACGACAACAGAAGGACAACACACATAAGGGAAAGCTTGTTCCGCACACCTGCATTGGCTGTTTTTCATGCCAATTAGAGAATTATCGTTGTTTCCCTCCCGTAACGCGTCCATAGTCACTGTCACTTCAAAGTCCTGTTGTGCCTTTCAGAGGACGAGTTCTCTCTAGAAAGTGTGACATGAAAATATCTTGGCCATTCCTTTTGATCCTTTCATGATCCATTGTTGGATGCAGACCAATATCATCCGTCACTTATATCAATATGCGACTCAATCCGCCGGCTGCTCATTCCTCACCGGCAATACTCAGCCCAGACGCCTACGACGCGTGTTCCAACTCAAAACTCTGCCGCCGGGCGAATCGACAAACAACGACTCTACCGTCTTGCCCGGCATGTACGATGGATTACCCTTGACCCAACGCAAGTAAATTTTGGGACATAGCAGAACGCTATGTCGCACTAACTTCTTGTGGCAGCACTGCATTTTACCTAGGTTCCAACCGCCACCCGACTGCGACTGATGCTTCAGTCAACAGTACAACGTCATTGTACATGGCCTTGTGCAGCTCTCAGCCAATGGTGAACACAAACACTAATCATCTTATTGACCAAGGGCCGAGTTTGAGTTAGAAGCCGATGCGATGCACGCTAACAAGCTGCAGTTCTACAAGAAAGAACAAAGATCGATGCTGAGGCTCCGTTCAACAACCAGGTAGGCATTCTGAACCAACCCACTCGCCGCGATGCGCCAAAGGGCTGCCGAGTTTTTGACCACCCTCAGGTCGTTTAAAAGTACTAATAGGACGATTTCATCCGTTGGTTTTTGTTCAACCATTGACACAATCCGTTAAACTCCATTCTTATAGCACTCCGATCATTCGATTCCTCTGTCCTCACCATTCTGTGTTCCTTGATTTAAATCACCCTTTTCTCATCCCGACAACTCATAATCTCTCGATCTCACTGCCCAGTCAAGACTGATCCTTCTATGCTCGCTTAAGCCCCTACTAGCTCATTTTCACTGTTTATGCAAATCCAACGGAACACACACTCTTTGATGTATGTATGTCCGCGCCTTCATCTGCTTCTTCCCTCTCATCTGGCACAAGTTTGTTTCCTTGTGATCACAGCTTCATTTCATGTTTATACTCCATTAACGCGCTGATGCGCGGAGTGAGCTAAAATGCGAGGTTGTGAGGTTTCTCGGGAACTAGGCTTGTTCCCGAGTCGACAGTGAACCCACGGGTTCAAAAGTGCAACCCGAGGTTGATACCCAATACGTCCTGCATTTCCGCCAATCTCCGTTGCCTGTACAAAAGGTTCTGGTGGAATAAACGCGCGCCTCAAAATATGTATTCTGTCTTCTAATAATGAATTCATAACTTGAAATACATATTCCTTCCTCTGATAATGAATTTGCATAGGCTGGTGGTGATAAGGCAAGCTGATATTCAATAAAGTATGGGTTTTGTAGAAACCTGAAAGGAATGTGGCCAAAAATGATGGCCTTGAGTAAAAGCTCATGAAGACATTCAGTTTTTTCCTTCAACATTGTTGAGACGTGGTGGAGGTTGCCATGGTAGTCCTCATTCTTTTTGTGTTCACCATTTATAACCAAATGTTCATTATCAGCTGGGCATTTTTGCTTGTTGATTTGCTGAGAAGTTGACAAATCAGTTGGATGAGAATCTTGAGATGACAAATCTGGGTTTTGGTCATCCCAATTGGTGACTTCCTGGAGGTCCTTGGACTTTTGCAGGACAGACATCTTTTTGCACAAGTCTTTGACACAGGCAAAAAGTTTGTGTGGTTTGCCCTTGAAGAATTCCTCACCACAGTAGGTACATTTGGCCTTGCGTTGTCGGCTGCCATCCTCTCAAAAAGTGCTCATTAGAGAGCTATTCCATTGCGCGCCATGCTTGGAGTTGGGTGGAAACCACTTAGAGTTAGAAGACGTACTACGCATTGCTTGAGGGTGTGTCAGGAGGAAGTTGAGGAACAGATTTTAAGGTGTGAATCAATGCTGATGTATATTTGTTAGGACATCCATCTTGTTATACTTACAAAAATCACAACCTTGAAAAGCCTCAACCCTATCCCCATTACAGGTTTGTACACCGGGCTCAGCAGCACCTTGTCTGAAATTGTCGCACCCTGCGCAGCCCCCCTATTTTGACCTTTGGGGTGCGCGGAGGTGTAAGCAGGGTGCGAGCACACCCCCCTGCGTCGCACTCCAGCTCGCGCCTGCCACATGAGCTCTAAGTGAACACGCCCTTTGGTGGATTCAGAAAACAGTCGAATATCTCGAGTCCAGACCTGAAGGCTGAGCCTTGCTGTCGCACACCCTCATGGTTCAGTGACAGCAGCCAAAGCTTCAAACCAAAGATAGCCAAGCTGCGATTTTAAGAATAACGTTGCATATCAATGCTGAAAACTCTTCAAACGAAGCTCTGATTCAAGTTTGGACGACGGATTTTGAGACGAGACTTCACTTTTTCTGGAGATCGTTCATCATACAACTCTTGATTCTAATGTTTCCTTGTTGTTTCAACTTCCTTACGACTCTCACGACCATGCATCAGCGAGATGATGCTGATGTACCTGATCATCACTTTTGAAACCTTCCAGCGGATGATGAATCAAATTCATATTGTACCTTCATTTGAGCTTGGGATCTGCTCCTTTCAACTTCAGCGTCAGATCCTCTCATTCAACTTCAGATCCTCATTTCAAACGTACATAGTGTCATCATCACATCATTCTCACATCATTCTCACTTGGAGTTTACGATAACTTCTACATCTCTCAAAGTCTTTGCGTGCCTACCTATTGAGCCGTTAAATTCCCACACACTGATCTCCTGGGAGCGTCTCTCAAGATTTCTCTCGATTTCAGGGGTGATTTCAATCTACATATTTACATCGCTTCCTAGACCCAATCCATAATATATCTTCATCATTCATCACAAGGGTCTTCACACTTTATCATCAATCACAATCCGCTTCATTCGACCTCATCGTCTCAGGAACTACCCTCAATCACCTTTTGCACTCGTCATTCAAAGTAAGACCCTGATCTACTTCAACTTAACTTCTTGATAGCCCCTATTCTTCCCTTCAATATTATCATTGGTGATTGACGACTCCTTCATCTATTCGACCCTTTCAAGCGCAGGCGTACACTTTCACTTCATCTAATTCTAAATTTAGATCGGCTTTTTCATTCAAAAGAGAGTCTGTCTGCCGCACCTTTTCCCCTCAATTAACGACGCTTGGAAATCCTTTCGATACATATCAATAAAGTGAACTCTGGTTCTTACATATTGAACTGTCATTTCAACCAAGTCATCACTCCACATTCATCGTCATGCCCTCAGGTGCCCCACCTAAAGGTTCCACTAGGAAACGTAGATGCTCTTTAGATGATCAAATCCATACCTCCAATCGACAACAGCTTCAACGTGAACGGTGTACAAAAATTCGACGTTTGAGCATAAATGCTCCTCCTACTTTATTGCCTTTCATCTCCTTTGACAAGTCCGTCAATTCCGTCAATATTGATCAATCATTCCAAGAATCGGATTTCATGAACAAGATGCCATTGGCGAATTCGACTATGACGTCATCGCATACGGGAGGAGACCATATCCGAAGTGAAATATTCACCAATATCAACATATGTCATCCAGCCTACTGGAAAGCCAAACCTTCTCTCCTCATGGACCATAAACGTGCTCGATCATTTGAACAAGAGAACATTCCGACACACTACTCACCTCACTCCAACACACGCTCAATAAACTCGCATCATTTTCTTAACCTCGATAATCCCCACTATAGACTATCACATCTGAATCTCTTTCAACACGTTCAAAAGAAACGTAAACCTGCTTTACTGGATTTAAGTCAAACACTTGGAAAACTATGTATCGTAGATGAAGTTGATGAATCACCATCTGCTATCGGACTGTAACTTTTCTATACGATTTTCCTTTCCATTATATAATCTTTGCAGTATTGCAAATTTACTTTTTCTATTTAGTATAAATTTGACTGGTTTTTTTCTCACTCTCATCAAAACGTTCAACTCTTCCATCTTCATTTTTATCTCTTCATTTGTTTCGTTTTAAATGTACCTCTTATAGCATCAAGAAAGATTTTTTGAAACCCCAGGCAAGAAAAATCAAAGATTGTGAAGAATGATTAAAAATCTCTTTTCCAAATTATCTTTTACCATTTGTATTTGTTTGGGTCAGAGTCAGTAGATGATCATAGATGTATTTTTTAAAATTGGACTGTGCTCAATTTGGGTCCTCTACCATGAATATTTTGTTATCATTCATTTCGATTTCGTCTGTTTTGTGATTCATAGATACATTGTCAGAAATCAAGGTTGGAAATTTATGAAACGTTTTTTTCTTTCATGCTTGCATTGAGGTGAACCTGCAAAGCTTTCAAGTTATAGATCCCTAGAAAGAGATACATGAAGGGCAAAATGATGTAGCACAGGAGAGCAGCGAATGGATCGAAGCTAAACATTGAGTGATGACCTTGTCATCACATGGAACAAAGACATGAAAGGAGTCTTAAGTTGTCATTACAACACCGAGGTAGTTTCTCGTTCCCTGCACTCTTGGGAAAACCCCAAACAGATTCCTGAAGCGTTCGAGCAATTTGTCTGGATCTATTTCGATCGAAGTTTCATGGAGACAGAGGATTACACTTACGACCTTCAACGAGGTCAGCTAAGTACCACTTCGACTTACACCTCTCCAATCACACCTTTCAATATACCAACTGATCTTAAAAAACCTTGTGATACATTTTGGCCGGGCCCTAGCAAAACTGCCACGTGTGTTGGATTGTGTGGTTCATGACTGACAGTATCCAGTTAGCTGATGCATCTTATGTGATAACTTACATTCATCAACTATTGACATTGTGGTCACGACGAACCTGGCACGTGTCTAGCTTTGTTGGTTTGCTGAAGATAATCTATCAACAGGAAGAAGAGGACATTGCGGATTTATCACGCTAGATAGCGGCAACGTTAGATCACCTACGCTACGACAGTGACAGCGTCCAATTTAGCGTAGATACAGCCGTTTCGACCAAGATTGTTGATTGAAACTGATTCGGCGGTTTTACTCGGCCAGGGGATCTGCGAAACGCCGGAGCCAGCGCGGAGCCCGAAAAAGTTTCGCGCTGAAGGCACAAGGGTGGACTTTTTCGATTTATCTGGAGTCATAGAGTAGGTACCAGACCAGCATACCCATGAGTAGGTACTAGACCAGTATACCAATGATCCTGATATAAAAGACCCGCACATTTTCCAGAAGCCAACCGGTCTTCATTTCTCACCATCTTTTGTTTTCCAAGTATTAACAATCTGAATCACACTCTGTGTTATCCTCATCATGCCTTGTGTAAGCAAAATATTTCCAATGTTCCTTTTAATTAGCTTGTTCTGCTCGCCAATGTTTAAGTTGGTGTCGTCATTAACAAGGAACGAAGTCGGTAAGCTCTTCGGCCTCTGAGATTGTACATCTACTTTTGCACCACCCGGGCCGTGTGCATGCAAGGTCACACTGGACGTGTTATCTGCATGGGGTTTTGTTTGTTCAAGATGCTGAAGATATATGTGCTGATCACCTTCCTCTGTCCGCAAATGTATACCTTTGTTTCCCACTTTTCAGAACTCGACAAAGGTGAGTTCTGATACACACTCTAGAATCCTGTACCTTATGCTAAATCCTCAGTTGAACAGACTTGAGGGCTGCGTGGGGGGTTGTCAATCAGTTTACGAAGCGCGTAATTGTATCGCCCGCCAAATCAGGAGATGACCTTAAGGATATTGTCATAGACTCACTAAGAGTCCGCGTAAACCAAAACACTATACCTTTTAAAAGTGAGTTCTGAATGAAAAACATGTCAAGGTGGGAAGGACCCGTGATAGAGCGTCAAAGGATTTCATTTCAATCCCGCTTCAAAACTTTGAAAGTAATGATTATGTCTTTTGAACACCAGAAGGATTCTCTGAGATGGTGGCCGAAGGTCAGTTCAAAAGGTACAGAGGTGAAAACTACAAAAGTAAGCCACAAGTTAATCCTGAAATCTCGCTTTGAAAATCATGTAAGATTTCTGATTTTTTTTTCTATCTCGTGATAGTTCATACAAATGAATACGAACCCAATACCTTTAAGGTTACGTGGAACCATCCTACGGGTACGGCCAGTGCCCATATGTGGAAAGCAGATGATTACAAGATATACGCTTTAAACATTGAAGATGGCCAGCTTGCAAGCACATCAGGCGTGTGACATGGTTAGTCGTGTGCGCGTTTACCATCTAATCTGCCCAGCTTGTGATTTTTTAAAGTATGTAAACCCCAATCCTTCATCATAGAGTCTCAGATAGCACAACCTCGAACTGCTCTCGATCGCATCAATGATCACAATCGCATGGCTCCCAGACTTTAGACCTTTCATTACCAATGTTCACACGCAGAGTGTGCAATTTGGCTATTCTTATTCTTGTTGCAATGAAACGAGACACCAAAAGATTCATACTAACAAACACTCGACATCTTACCTACCCATCCAACCCTGCGGACAGACAGGAGAGACAACATCATCAGTATCTGACCAAATGAGATTGAATTGGTCAATCAAATCCTTCTCAAGAGAAGTAAAAACACACTTACCCCATCAACAGTCAAAGTAGTCCCATTAACATACCTACTAGCATCACTAGCCAAAAATAGAAGAGGACCTACAAGATCATCAGCAGAACCCCATCTACCAGCCGGAATTCTATCTAAGATTTGTTTAGATCGAATCGGATTCTTGATCAAATCGGTATTCATCTCAGTCTCAATATAACCAGGGGCAATTGCATTAATATTAATATTATGAATTGCCCATTCATTACTGAGTGATTTAGTTAATGAACTGATACCAGCTTTTGAAGCTGCATATGCTGGTACTGTGTAACCACCCTGAATTCCTCGCATAGGAATAGAAAATAGAATTTCATCAGTCATCACTCTGGATGGAATGGAATGAAATGCTTGCTCATTGACTCTGATTCTAATGAAATTTGCTAAGTTACCTGAAAACTGAGGAGTGATGCAAAATTGATAATCTTCCCATATTTATGTGGAATCATATGTTTTCCCATAAGTTGACATAGTAAAAATACTGATTTGAGGTTAACATCCATGACCTAAGGAAAAATAAATCATCTATTAAAATCAGATTAATCGTGACTAAAGAATGAAATAAAATCACCTCATCCCATCTCTCTTCACTAAATTCAACACTCTCAGCTCTATGTTGAATCCCAGCCACATTCACCAAAATCTCGAACCCTTTCTCCTTCTTCCAATCTTCAATTACGATCCTTTCAGCTTCCTTGAAAGCTTTTTCAATTTCCATTTTCCCTTTTGATAAATCACATTCAACTCTTTGATATCTATGACCAAACGATTTAATTTTTTCTTCTATTAAACTGGTTTCTGATGTATTCGAACGAAGGAAAAGGATTAAGTCTACTCCTGCTTCTGCTAAACCTACTGCACAACTTGCTCCTATTCCTCTACTTGCACCTGTTTATTAATCAAAGACGAAATCAAAGTAAGTCAATAATTGGACATCACTGAGAATTCATCAAGATAATAGAATTCATATCTGGTATCCCAAACCGATCTATACCTGTGATGATAGCAGTCTTTCCCGACAGGTCAAAAGATTTCGTCATCTGGGTAGTATGGATGTCTTTTTTGTGGACGTTCGGAACGACCTATAATTATGCTTGTTCGATGCTGACTTGATGAGAATCAAGCAATAAACTTTCAAAGCGCTCTTTCAAACTTGAATCGCGATTTAAAATTCAAGCCTTGCTACCGCCTAAGCTCTTTTTTTACATAGATTCGATTGCTGTACAATTTGTAGATCAGTTTCATACAACGTCAGCGTCCAAGAAGGGCCTTTAGATTTCTCACACCCTTTCGAGATTTGTTTGTTCAGGTTTGTTCTTGTAGATCTGTTCTATGATGGAGAAGCTTTGTCTCCGTACCTCGACCAATCGATCATACAAGAAGGTTTTGTTATACGCAGATCATCTTTTATGTGTTTCATGTGGCTGTTTTATGGTGACTGAGGTTATATGGGTACTTCAATCGTGAAGTATCCTGAATAATCATTTTCAATGAAAGTGTATCTTGAATCCTGATGATGGATATCCATGAATGTTCGTATCTCTTGCCCGTGGGATGATATCATAAGAGTGACGTATCAAGCTTTCAGTTTCATTGACATCAGTGGCTGTGTTTCATGATGGAAGTCAAAAACCCTTAAGTTTCAAGTCAAAAACCTTAAAGACTGACACCAATTTGTTTTCACCCTGTCACTTTTTGTTCTCTCTGCATTTGTTCATCAATTTTGCTTCAGTAGATGCTTTATTAAGATATCATGCCAATCACACTGAAAGAACAAACTTTTCATTCACATCTTCAATCTAGATCAGTAGCTTCAACATTAACTCCAAATGATACACAACTAGTGACTCTTTACTTCATTGGCGGTTACATCATTTTCATCACGATTGCTTGGTACGTTTGAAATTTATTTGTTTTTTTTTCAATACTCATTGAGATTCAAGTATTCATTCGACTTACATTTCTTTGTAGGAATCTATGGGGATTGAGACACTTGATTTACCCTTTTAAATTATTAACAGTCGCTTTTCACGAATTGTACGTGAGTTTTCAAGATTTAATATATGTAGACAAAGACCTTTTTGAAAGATTCATTGTTAAAAGTCTGATTAAACACCTTCGTTCGTTTTTAGCTCTCATGCTGCTGTAGGATGCTGTACAGGTGCAAGGATTGAAAGTATAACACTGGACCCAAATGGTCAGTTCATCTTTTCAATAAAGTACTTTTTTAAGACTCCTCACTGATCAGTTTTTTTTTTAAAAAACTATAGAGGGTGGTTTAACAAGGATGAGAGGAGGTGTACAGGCTTGTACATTACCAGCTGGTTATCTTGGATCTTCACTCATTGGTGCTCTTTTGATCTTTACCGGTTTCGATATCGTCGCTTCAAAGGTCTTTCTTTTCATTCAAAGTCTTTGAAATTATGAGTCTTAAGATCATCGAATCTATATATTGAAATTATCACCCTTCATCATTGAAAAACAGGTGGCTAGTATAGCTCTAGCAATCGTCTTATTGATCACGCTATGGTGGGCTAGGAATTGGTTGACTCGAGGTGTGGTAGTAGGTGCAATCGGCTTGATGGTCGCGTTCTGGTGCGTGATACGTTCGATATGATACAAACAAGCGAATCACCACTTTATTAATCAACCAATCCACAGGTTCATCGATCACGGCAACCCTCTCCGTTTCTACGTGCTCTTCAATGGGGTGATGTCATGTCTTTATAGCGTTTGGGATATCATGGATGATTTGATTTTCAGAAAAGTCAATGAGAGTGATGCAAGTCAATTTGCTAAACTTTGCCCTCTCATTCCAAGTAGTCGCGTTTGGGGTGTTATCTGGTTTGTCAATTTTGCAATCCGTTGTCTATGATGGCATCATAGGATTTATCATTATATTTCTATCCTAGGCTCTTGATCTCGGTTATCTTTATGGCTGGTGGAGTTTTGGCTGGATTGGCAGCTTTTAAAGAGAGTTCAAGTGCTCAGACAGCTGCATCCCAAGGTCCGTTTGTAGTCTTCTTCTCTATCAATCCTTGCAAACTATTATCTATAAACTCATTTCAATCTCACTCTTCTGTGCTGTTGACCTATAGGTTTCCTTCCAACACGATTTTGATGATACTTGAGTTGAATGTTGAGACTTTGACTGGATTGCTGGAATTATATATTGTGGATGCTTTGAATACCTGCTCTGGCTGTAATACTCAAGTTTTGTAACTTTGTATGTATTTTACTTGTCTGTTTAGATCAAGTTACAGAAGGACAATGAAACTATATCTTTTTGCTTTTGAGGAGGATTCTTCAAGATGGAAGAGAAATATGAGGAATTTGGAGTCAAGCCAGTCCAGTTATTCTTCCTAAGCTCTTTACATGCTAGTGTTGTTTACCTGGTACATGTAGGCATTCAAAGGTTTCACTTTTATCTACATCACAACCACTGGGGCTGGTTTTGGGAAAGGGATGACGATCTTAGTCAGTCTTGGATGAATGTCAAACTACAGTTAGGGTTTGCAAATTGCAACACATGATCCTCACAGCAAATTTGATCTTTTTTTGAATGAAAAGTTGTGTCCGCATGAACCCTTCAAAACCGATTTCCTGCCAAGGTTTTTTCATTGTCAAAAACGAATCTCAATCAAAAGCAAGATGCTGATCATGCCCACGTTTTACCTTATCCAAAGTTCATTTCAGAGTTACATACTTGAGAGTTCATGATGGTGGGGAAGATGGCTTTGAAAGATTACTGAAGATTTGGATAACTGATCATGAGTTACTGTTACGTTCGGAACGTGTCTCTTCATGATACAAACTTTCACGATAGATCATCACATCGATCGAACTTGATTACTAATTGGAAATGTACAGTCGATTCCAAGGAGGTTTGCTTGCATAATTCAAGGGATTTGGCGTCAAATTCGCGTCAACAGTTGTGAGATTGACTCTGATTGACTGTATCGATGCTCACAAGTTTATAAAACATTTTGTTTATGCTTTTAAAATTTTGTATCATTCAAAAACCCCAAAAATGAAAAAATACAGTTTTAAGAAATTCAGAAAGACCGATGATAACTAAAAAAAGACAAAAGGTTCTCCAAAGTTAATTATTCCCAAAAACCCCAACAACCCAAAGGTAAAAATGATTGTAATAATGACTATTTTGAAAACACAAGAAAACGAGAAAAAGATCAATTTTTTTTGTAATGAAGCACATTGACTTGAACACAAATCAAGTATAACTGTCACTCTTTTGGAAAAGACAAAAATTGCCCAAGAAAACTGATACATCATTTTAGCAGATTTAAGTAAGAAAAAAATGTAGAGAAGAGGTAATTGTACACTCATTTGTGTTAATATTTGGTTTGTGAAGTATGAACAGAAGGTGCGATTTGAACCATTGATTAATGAACGAGAGTACCAAAGTAGAAAGATCTGACAGAGACTTTCCAACAGCCTAGAGGATTATTCACATGAATCCATCGAGGTAAATCCAAAATCGTCAATAGTTTTGCAATCGGAGTAAATATTGAAGTCATCGACGATCACGAGCGAGTAATCGACCAGAATAAAGTCTTCTAGAAAGTCGACAGAAATCCCAATGGGCCTCATCATCACCCTGCTTGGTATGTTTAGCCGTAGATCAAGGACCCGAGAGATTCAAATTACAAGTAGTCATCCCAGTAGCAAACCTACGAGCAATACTCACCATCTTAGCAAGTTCAGAAGCAGTAGGCGAAACAGGATGATTGGAATCTAATCCAGCAACTGCACAAACATGTATCACTCTTTCTAATAAATCAAATGCAGCTTCAACATCAAGTTCATCGAATATTTTGATGTTACCAATCCCTTCTAATTGCATCTTGGCTCCTGCCATTCCTAATGCGTGTTTCAAATGAATTGCTTTTAAAATCACTCCTGCAAACGGGATTGGGTATCTTTGAATTGAAACCGGACAAGTTGCTAGATACTCTCTTAGATCAATCGAGGTGCCTTTCTTTAATTTTTCTACACAATCTTCTCTCATTCTTTTTTGACGACGTGATTCATTTGGTATCGATTTATTTGCTGTCGAACTTTCTGCGTCTCTAGAGTTTTGCCATGGTGCAAGTTTAGGTGCGGAAATTGGAAATCGACTCTGATCCCAAATGGGCTCTTCACCGATGAAGCACTGGAGTAAGGAACAGGATTTCCTTACACCTTCCAAAGCGATCTCATAGAGGTTTTTATTCACGGGCCAACTGTTTGGGTCTGGCGGTAATCGGAAGAGGGCTGAGGCATAATTTGCTGTCTGTTTAGCCCTGAAGTAAAGAGTGATGTTGCAAAAAATCGGTCCATCGAAGAATTTTGTGAGCTTTTGGGATCAAAACTCGTGACATTCAAAACTTACTCATAATGCATCCATATCATCCGTGAAAGATAACCATGACGGCAGGATTCTGTTTCACTCCTGATGGGAGGTACGCGAGCAGCCGATAAGTCATTGAAATCAGGAGACGAGACTGCGCTATGAGAAGCTAGGGTCGGGTACCAAGTTTCATTCCAATCTTTTAATTTTGCACGAGTTTCTTCAAATCGACTTGACCAAAGGGTCAAACTAGAATCCCAAGACTGAAAATCTAAGAGATTGTCACCTGTAGGATCGTTCAAATTCCATTCAGTCTCAAATTTCCATTTCTTTCTTGACCAATGATGTAATCCAACCAACTCAGCATGAGCACAAAGCATGTTCAATGCATTGAACTCTGAGTTCATGTCTTCCAAGTCGAGTAATTTCCGCACATCAATAATCGCTCTTGAGCAGCTGATATCGTCAGGTAGAATGAGATCAGGTGAGCCGAAATGACAGAATATCATATAGAGCCAGATGAACAATGTATATCGAGCCAAGGCACTAGGTTGATTTGGATCCGTTGCCCCGGGTGGACTGGCTTGTATTCTTGGGTCAGGCTCGAAAACATCACTGTAAGCGTCGAAGAGAGACGGGCAGCGAAGGAGATAGAGTATGTGAGACGGCGTGAGGAATCGATAAGGTGCACCAGGTATCGCCAAATAAATGGTGGCAACACACATCGACAGGACAATTTTATATCCCATTGGCGTGCATACATCTTTTAAAGTAAAGAAAAAGTCGATCTTATCAGTCAACTCTAGAGAAGGAGGATGAATCTGGAAAATTATAAGAAAACTCACCAGTCCAAAAGATAACATTAGAAGGATCAGGATGTACAGAATCACCAATCAAACCAACTAAGTCTTGAAAACGACTCTCAGATTCTTTCAGTAATGGCTTAAACAAGGTAGCTGAACGAGGTGATGGGTGATGTGACGAGCCATGCGTCAAAATCACTGAGCTCACAAATGGGTGAATGCTATTGGACCATGCTGTGAGCTCAGTAGGAGAGGCATCAGGATTTGGCATCAGTTGAAAGATCGGTATTTGCGTCCTATATCTTTCTTGAACGAACCTGTTCAAAACCAAGAATGTGAGTTCAGTGTACACTTGGAAATGCTCAAAATATAAGAGAAAAAAACTCGAAACTGATAAACTCACTCAAAGATTTCTCGAGAATGCTCATAAGCAATGACTTGAGAGGCATATGGAAAGCTGAAAGGAACATTATTCTGCGAGTGCTCTGAGGCAGTTTCTAGACCGATCGTAGGGTCTAGTATTGGACCAAATGAATCACCATGTAGCTGATTGAAAGCTTCTTCCGAATGATGAGACTTTTGTGACGTCGCAGGATGAGAGGATAGCCCAGAATGAGTCACGTTGCTAGTTGGTAAAGACGATAATCCAAGGTGCAATTGCTGAAAGAAATCGTGATCGGTCAATTGGCTAGGTTGATGGTTAAGCTCACTAAGCTCTTGTTGATATGGATAAACGTTCGTTTGTAGAGACACGGGCGGTGGTTGATCCTGAAGATCAAATGGTCACACAAATTCAAGTGATAATCAGTGAAGTGAAAAGCTGAATGAAATTGATAAAAGCAAGCAGTAAAATTTGAAAGGTTATAATGTACAATGAGACTCATAGGAGAAGGGGTTGGTCGAAGAGTGTTGAAGAGTAAAAATAGTTGGTCAACAGAGTTACTTAGGCTGTTGACCTTTTCTTCCATCTTCATTTGCCATGCTTTATCCTCCGGACTACGATCAACAAAGAGGAAATCATGGGGATCAATATACTGATTATCATCATAGAAAAGGTCATCGCCACTTTTCCATTGAAAGTCAAACTCAATTCGATCTCTTTTATACCGTTTTCTGTCTGGAAACCTGTCCTTTCGGCAGGCTTCCGAGCATAGCTCAACAGCTTAAAATGGATGAACGATAAAGATGAAATCATTAAACAGGTGGAACTGTACTTCAAAAGATAATCTGTCCTTCGCTCGAAAACACAATCCAACATATTGTTCGTACAACGCTTGCAGGGTGGATTCTCAGATCCTTCACATCGCATCTAAAGATTCATCGTAAAGACTGAACTTAGGTCTAATTGTTTTTTCCGATCTGATCGATTGCCCTTATATATTCTTATCAATCGAAAAGTTTCTTACCTTTTGACGACGACAATGAATACAAGCCCGACTGGTGCGAGTTGACTTATTGGAACCATCGTGATCCTTGACCATAACTTTTTTCATCAAGCTGATCCAATTGAAAGGATCCTTTGTCTTGATCTGTTGATTTCAATCTATCTACTTCAAGATACTTGCGCGAACGAGACGGTGAAGAAGAAGGAAATCGAGAATAAAGATGGAGATTTGATTTCTTATTGTGATGTTATATACGAAGCAGTTGAAGAAGTTGCACACTTGGTTATACCAAATGCCTGTTGATGAGATGATGATGATGAAGATGATGAAATGACTCGATTCGATTCTCTTGATGAAATGATATCTCACTTCTATCCAATTTCAAACATGTTGATTTTCTCTATAGTTTCTTTCTGTCTTTCTGTCTCACCCTTTACATCTTTTGTACTCAAGCTTCTCTCGTACAAACTTCAACTTTCAAGGTCATCTTGAGAGCGTAACGCGGTTTGTTTGACCGCGCACGGCCCCCTCAGTATGAGTGTCGGCAAGTAACATGCGATTCAATTTCAAGAGGTCAGTTTGTCCACCAGTCTCCAGGTGGATTTCGGTCCACCTGTTTGTTCCTTCGACTTGAAACAAATTGTAATGATCTTCTTTAAGATTTCAAGTGGTATACATACCAATCCTGGAAAACCCTCCGCCGATGAGATCCCCACCTTCACCTCAAGTGAAATTTTTCATTCTGGAACATGACTGAGAGACAGATATATGTATGAGCAACCTCAGACATTGACAATCTCAGACAGATACCTTGAATACCCGGTCAAAGTTTTCCCGCAAGACTTAATTGTCGCAGAATTTTTGTCAAGCTTTGTAAAATTGACAAAGTTCAGTAAGTAGGGCTGATCCGGATGGCTGGGTCCAATCAAAGCCCATCATGCAACAGGCTCATCTTGGATTTCACATTCTGAAAGTGATACGCGAGCATATACAATAAGTGGACACTCAAGGATTGCTTTCTACATAACTTGCCATCAAATAGATAATACATGCAAGGGTAAAAATTGGTTCACTTATTTTAATGATGGTATATGCGTGTTGGTGAACAAAGAAAAATTTGTTTGAAGTCTGGAATTTTATTTTATCATAATGATTCAAACATAAGGTACCATGCCGTGATCAACTTCAAGTTTTATTACTATATACATATTGGAAGATTGGTCCCTTCTTGACATGCTGTTATTAAATATTTTGTCGTTTCTGGGTTCACTTTCTTTTTACTAGGAGTAGTTGTCTCTTTTGTGGTTGAACTTGTAGGATATGACATAGTATGTATATCTGTTTTGTTTCTCCCTTAAAGTAAAGTCTTAAAAGATGTCTACAATCCATGAATCCTAAAAAGATGATCATTCACAAACATTTATTGGTGAAAGGAATCTTCAGGCCCAAAGGAATGTGGTTCATTGACTCAAGTAAATTTCCTCATGGAGATTTCAGGTAAAGTAAAGTAACACGTAACTTCACCAGAATCCCATTATAGCCAAGTTAAACAACAGCTTCATCAATTTACTATCAACAACATTGAAACTCATAACACACAATCTGAGTTGCTTATTGATTGAATCAAGAATAAGCACCTACAATACTATCCAATTATTGTAGTCTTGGCTGATTGGCCCAACCAGTAGTATTCTGTCAATTGGATTGGGACTAAGATCAAAATGGATTCAATTTCACTGTCTTTGATCTCAAGATCCAATGACCGGAAACAAATCCGAGAGCTGGGCTTAGAGCATCCGCACTTGTGTGGTAAATTGGGTGCAGTAAGGTTAAGCTTACCGCAACTGCAGGCCTTTACCACACCGGTTGAAAAGTAGACTTGCGGTACAAAACTTTCCAATCAGTTTGAGTTAAGGTAGAAGTAAATACAATCATACCTTACCTCACGCATTATCTTTGGTAACAACATTGGATTTCTTACCCGACTCAATTTGATCTCATCCAAATTACACCACTTGTGCAAGATTTCTGTAAATTCAAGGTTCAAACTTTTCACTGGTGTGGAACTTTTACATTACACACTCAGTAACAAATGCTACATGGCAGTTACTGTACACCAATGTGGAACCTGTACAAAATAAGTAATCTTTACATTACCGTACAGGTGGGTACCACAAAAGATACTGAACCTTACCACAAACAAGTGCGGACACTCTTAGAACTTGAAGTAAGGTTTTTTCTCTTGACAAGTTCACTTGACTGATATCAGACTGGATTTGGAGGAATGGATAGAGAGAGCCGGCCCAAGAGGATCAATGATAATAGGGTTATTCAAAACTTGTCTCTTGGGTCCCAGAAGTGTCCAGAAGTGACATTCAGAAACTTCTGGGACATCTTCAAGATGTTTCTGGATGTCAACTTAATTTTGAAAACTTTGTACATGCAACACATCTGTATGTATGCCAACTCAAGAGTCAAGACTCAAACTTCACTGTAGCCACACTCTACAGTCATATGGCTCATATTCCTGAATCCCAATCATTTTAATGAAATGCTCATATGAGACATCTTGTTCATGGCAAGTTCTTGAAGCTACGTATTGGTGATTCTTGATTGTTTGCCTTCCCACTGAACAAACTCTAACTTCTGTCTTCTTTCTTCTTCTCAAAATGAGACCTAAGGTTAAGTGGTGGATTGGTTTGAAGGAATGATCAGGTAATAAATCAGAGATGAGGAGTGGAGTTGATAACAACTTCAAGGTTCTTGAGGCACAATTTGCTGAAGGCACAAGGAGATCATCATTTGTTGGGCAAGCTATGAGATGGCATGATACAACTTTTGGAGCTTGTAGTACTTGTTGTTGTGCTGAGACTTGCGGCATGTTGGTGAGGTAGGAAGAGTCTTTGCAATTGAGCAAGTGGGCTTTCTAGAAACAGATGTTGCACTCAAACCATCTCCAGCCCGTGAATGATTTGTGATAGATAAATTCCAACAGACATCAGATACTCCCTTAGACTTGACTTGATTGTGACTATCTAGTCACCAGCAGATATTTGTGTATGATTGAAATGGCTTTCTCAGCCACAGCAGAGGTCTGTGGATGTAACTATGGAGTACTCAAGTGTCCTTCCACAAACAATTCAGAGGGGTATCTGTTGCATGATATGGGTACAAAAGAAGATAAAATCTGCAGGGGATGAAAAATTCACCAGTGATATGCTTGATGTTTGTGCTGCAAAACAAAAGGAACCTCAACACAAAAATATATTTTAATTATCATTGTTTTATGAGATCTATGAAAAATATCATAATTTTATTTTGGGGTCTGAGGTCAAAAACACAAGTTATTAGCCTTATATTGGACTTCCAGCATGGCAAAAAGTCATTGAATTTGGTGAAAAGTAAAGCTCCTTTAATTTACAGCTTTACTTTTCAAATTAAACACAGTGCCCATGTGGGGTGTCCCAGATTTCAAGGGCTTCAACAGGTACAAAGGTGTGCCTTTGTACTCTTAAGGACCCCCAATTTCTAGGGTGCCCTTGGGTGCCCTCCACGGGCATTGTGAAAGTGAATTATCATCTTTATTCTACCCAGTACAGAAGTTGATTTTTCTCACTTGTATCCAGTCACGGTGTATGGTAAAGCCCCAGAAACAAAGCTTCATAGGCACACCAACAAAAACAAAAAAGATAAAGAAAGAAAAGTTACTTTACCCAGTAAAGCCCTTTACCTTACTAGTAAAGCAAAGTGACAGTGTTGGGCCAATTTGATTCCAGTTGGCCAAGTCTTTTTGAGTTGCACCCCTGGCTTGCATGAGCTGTGAAGACATATTCATGTGAACTCACTTTCTTTTTGTGCACACTTTCCAACAGCATAATCCAAATTTAGCTCTTGCAATCCACTGTATATTGATTGAGTCTATACACTGCATTCACCTACATAGCATACCAGTTGCTGAGCAAAAGGTATAATATCAGTATATCAGTTTCTTATTTTATAAATGACTTGCCTTACATCCAGACTTCCAGAGCATATGAAAACATCCAAATGTCATTTTCCCAAGCAAATCCAGTGTCAGATTGAAGTTGATTTGAATTGATAATTCAGGAACTATATTTCCTCAAAACAGTGTATAATTTATGATCCATAAATACAGTCAAACCTGTGCAATGACATAATTTGGGTGGAAGACTTTTTCATTTTGATGGTAATTTTGGCAGTAAAATGTATCAAGATTTTGGATCTTTTCTATTCATTATCACAGGCTATGCATCTGTGCAGGTATAAAACTGCACAGGTTTGACTGTATCAAGTTTGCGTCAAGAAACAGACTAAGCTTGTCTTAAAAATCAACTAACAAATTCAATTCTGATACTTTCTTTGAAAACTCTTGATTTTTGATTTATCTGTGATTTACATTTACCCAATCAGTTTCATTCTTGACACTAAGATTTGAGCCATTGAGGAGGATCATGATACTTATTTATACCAATGATATTTGAATGATGAATAAGGATATGATAAAGTAATCGACCAATGTAACAATTGATTAAGCAGAAAAACAGAAGACTGAAATGTTAAAAGTATATGGTTGTCTTATGGTATCAACTAAACCCTAAACTGAATTAGAAAATACATATCAATCGAATGATTGCCTTTCATATTGCAAGCCCACAGCAAATAGATAGACAAGATACTTATAGCCTTTCTAGCAATATCATACCACATGTAGAGCATCTTTACCATCTAAGGAAACCACATGCTATAGCTGAACAAGTGAAAATATTTTTAGCTTAATTAAAAAAGGGAAGCTCCTACATTCAAGGCATGTTCACTTGAAAAAACCCAGATGAGAAATCACATCCTTCAAAATTCAAAGTGTCTGTCTAGAAGTGCATCAGCAGCAGTTGGGCTGACTATTTGCTAAAAAGTGAGATTGGATTAATGAAGCAAAGAATAAGAAGTCTTCACTTGGTACACCCAAGTGAAGGCTACAGTTAGTTGACCTCTAAGCAGAGGATTTGAATGCCTGTGGAAAGGCTGAGTTATCCCTCAAAGGATCATACTCAAAGCCTTCAAGGCTAGAGCCTGCAGAACTTTACACTCTGATTGCTCCAAGGTGCTGCCAAATACTTTACACTCAACTTCAGAGGTATCCTATGCAATTCTAAGCTTGGTTGTATAACTATTGGTCCCACTAGCTTAGAACCACCACTTTAAATCTTACAAGGGCTTGGGAATATAGTAGAACTATGAAATCAAATACAATAAAATCACTATACTCAATGTTCTTTGGTAAGAATCAAGTATGATTGTGATGTGAAATTGTGTAATGATGTGAAGTTTTTTTCTCTTTTTCTCCTTTTCCAGAGTGGGAAGAAGAGGAGCTTATATATTCCAGACCTAGGCATTAACTTGTGGTTGACACTTAGGTTTGCTTTTTCTTTGGGTTTGGTTTGGTTTTACCAATTCAGCCATAGTTAAGGCTTTTACTGAAGTGACTCTTGATGCTGATCCATGAGATGTAATAATTATGGTTTTAGACAAGTCACATATATTTACATATGTATCACATATATTTACATGTGTGTTTGTTAGCCCGTGGTCCTGTACACAGGGCTCAGGACAGACAACATGGATGTCTGGATGAGAAAAAGGTTCTAGGTAATCAGCTGAGGATTCTAGTCACAGTTGTTGTATACAGCAGGTTTCATAGATAACAAAATCAAGAAGTGGACCATGGGCTATCTATAAAGGTGTGACAGGTACCTTCCAGATCAACAATATACAGTGTCACAGACTTGAATTCTTGGTGGTGCAGCAGTAATGAGAAGTGCCCATTGTCAGCCAGTGCTGGAGAGTCTGGTGTTTGAGCCACCTTTTTTTTTTTGTTTGCTGTTATTTTGTTTGCTGTTATTTTGTTTGTATATAGTTATCAATAGATCAGCAATAAAAATTTCCAGTGTATCTTTGATGTTCATTGTTTTTTATGACAGAAAACAAAACTAAGGAGAAAGATATGTGGAAAATCTGTGATAACACAAATCAAGTTCACCTCAAACCCAAGCAAGAAGTGTTGTAAGTATATGTCTTGATCAATACCTCAACATGACACTCACTCAACTGTGCCACAGTGGCTTTGCAACTTGTTGTGTTTATGATACCCAAACAAACATCTCTGTTTGTATATTTTGACAACTTTCACAAGTGGTTTACAGCACACCTTCAGGTTGAGCCCAAACCCTTGAATGCCAGGGATTGAGGTCCCTGGCTGCCAAATTTTTTCTACAACACCAGAACAGGGACCAATAACCCATAAGTCCCTGTCTACCTGGGGGATTTGGTCAATTTCCCTGGTGAGACACGCAGTTTTTATGACTGCAAGACTGGCCCCCAAGACCTGCTGACCTCTGAGATGTAGCAGGGGACCCAGTAGAATTCTCTAATTAACTGGGGTCTGGAGCTCAGTCTGAGAACTCCAGACCTTAGATTTGAAAACCTTTTGATTTAATTCTTTGTGAAACCTACTGTATTGATCTTCTCATGAATCAAAGGAATTTCAAGGAATAAAAATCCCCAAAACCCTTGACTGAGCATAAAGAAGATTAGAATACTTTTCCAGAACAATCAAGTTGATAACTTACAGAGCTAGCTCAATCAGTCTAACTGTGTGAGTCTCATCACTTAAGCATTCTAGATGGAAGACCAATTTAGTGATGTGATGGGATTACATCCCATAACTGCTTGCCTAGAAATAAACACTTTTTCTACAAAATCAAACTAATCTTTCAATACAGTTGCCCCTCCAAAAAACCATTTACCCCATGTGCCATACTCTCACATTACCCATGCTTTTTTCCCTCAAAACTGTTTATGGGCAGGGGAAATTGTCAAAAATCCCATATCTCTACCATTCTGCATAACCCATACTTTTTTGAAGCCACCCAGAAATAAGAAACCCATACTTTTGGTGTGATTAGGTTGGGATTGGTGATATAACTTGGTTTCCGACTCCATTCAAGACTGTACAACTTACTTTTCTCACCAATCTACCACACACAAACACAAAAAGCAAAGCTAAGATAAGCATACTGAAGTTAGAGTACCCCCACAACCATCATATCCTGACCTACTGAAATTGAGTGAAGTTGTAATGGAGTACCTCAAGCATGAAGAATGTAAGCAAGCCAGGGCTTGTGGAAAAGCCATTTGTTAAGCATTGTAAAAGTTCAGTACCCCACACTCAAAAGGCAATCACTCAATCAAAATTTAAAACATCATCTCTCATCCAAGCCTTGAAGATCTCAAACCTTTTGTTCTACTTTACTTGCTTTGAAATAAAATTTCTTTTTTTCAAAAAAAAAAATTCTCTCCTAACCCAGCACATCATTTTCTCCCCCTAGAATAGAGTTTATGGTTTATCAGAGTGATCTCAGTAAGACATCCTTCATCAAAACCCATCCTTTTTGAAATCCATAAATTGGTATGGGGGTTTTTTTTTGGGAGAGAAAACTGAGATGAATGTATAGAAATGAATTTTAAAAACAATCAAATCAAATCAAATCAAATCAAATCAATAAACCAAAAAAAAAAAAAATTCAATCTCCTTACACAATTTTTTTGCTTGATTCAACATAAGGAAAAAAAAGACATAAACAAAAAACTTTTAGAAATCATCACTCCGATCACTAAGTTAAATCTATTCCTAAGATTGATCCAAATTCATTCATAGGCTAACTTATTTGTTTGAAATATAAGATGAGATTTGTCATTGATCTTATTCCAAGTTCTCTTCAAATTTAAGAACAGAGATTTTGACTTGAAGACTGAATTGATCAATCCTCAAAGTCAACTCTTGGAGCTTAAAAGTACTCAAATCAATTGCAAAGAAAAAGGTTGATAAGAATTTCAGGCCAATTCACTTGGATTTGGTTGGCCAACCTTGGTCAACCTTTCTTGAAACTGGCTGTATAATGTGCAGTAGAAGCTAGCATCAGACATAGCTTCAATGACTGCCATCAAATACTGTCTTGATATGCCCAAGCTTGAAAGAAAAATTGAGCTGTGTGAGGCCCTGACAGTAAACCTAGAGTTGCCCTTCTTCCTCATGTGTGACACATCTTAATTGGCAACTCATTTGGATATCTCAATCAAAATGTCAGTCAACATGACCTTGGACTCGGAACATGAACAAAGAGAGACCAAAAAATGATCCAAGTAATGATTTTGACTATACAAGATTTTTTTATTTAAAACTCATCAAGAAACATCAAATTGAGATCAATCTTAAATCACCATACAAACTTTCTTCAAAAAGAAAAATCAAAAACTATTTTGAAAATTGAAATTGAAAAGAATCCAAAAAGAAATCAAACAAGAAGATTAAAATGTATTCAATAAAGTTTTCTTAATAGATGAGCACAATCAGGATTTGGACTAGGAAAGAAAATCACTCCATCATCTTTTTATTTACATACCCCCCTAAATAAACATCCTAAATGTATTTGTGTTTTTCTTTGTAATACCATCACTTAAATATGCAGCACAAGGAGAAACACGAAGGAAACCTCAGAAAATGAAACATCAAAACAAAAAAAAGACAAAACGTGTGGCGTATACATGAGAGACCCGACCATGAAATGAAGATTGATTTGCGTTATAGTTCGAGATAGGATCAGGAGTTTGAACAGGATTGAACCCACAAGAGAAAACTCAAGAACGATCTTCCACGAACAAAAAGCAAAAATCCCAAAGAGGATAAATCACAAGACCATACACATCGGGTTGATTTTTTATGTTAGGTTTTCGAATGTGTTTTACAAAGCAGAAATAGACACCGGACCGAGTTAATGCAGTTGACCAGGAAAGGAGCAGACGATGAATCGAATATCGGTGAGTGAGGGATTCCCCTAAAAACCGCGATCTTGCATAACTGGTTTCATTTGAGTAATAATATTCGTTTGTGTTGATCAAGCAACGCATGTATTGAAGCATCATCGGATGAGTGATGATTTTCGTAAGTAGAAGATACGTGAAGGTGTCATAAAATAAAGCAAAAGAGAGGGCATAACCATGGGCATGAATATGGAGTATAATGATTTCAGGTGCATATTGAGGGGTGATAATATAGAATTCTGCGAGTGATGGTGCCTTTAAATGCGCATCGGTGTATTGGGGAGGGACCAATGACGCCGTTGAGCAGGATTATAGTCATTTAGGGTCAAACTTGATTTCCTCGGCGGTACCGATAGCGCGCCAGGAACCTCATCGAAATTCACCTAGGGATATTAGAAATGGTCATTTAATGAGCGACCCGGATTGCAGAAGCAGAGTCTGATACAAATGACTCACCAACGGGAAAGAACGAGAGGGCCGGCGATTTGGGGGATCATACAAAAGTCTGGATTTGGCTGCGTTAAGCCGATATTGTGGTGAGGATGGAACGCTGACGGAAGAACCCTCAAGAGGAGAGCGCTCTAAATCTGAGGGTGTCATGATTGACAGGTGATCGGGATGCGCAGCTTGGACAGTTTTAGCTGGGCTTTGATTTACCCGGTACGATGGTGGTGACGCTTGCTTCCTAGCGAGCGGCACGTTTTCTTTGGTCTCCTCGACAATGTTTGGCAGGTCAATTGGCCTTGGACCATGAGAATCAGTTGAGCTGATTGAGTACGAAGTGGATGTCAAAGGCGGTAGGGACGAAAGGTTTCCATGTACACCTGATGTGAAGGGCGCAGTAGCCGGACTAGAACTACCGCTTGCGAGGGAGGTCGGGTGATCGGATGGAAGGGCGATGTCATCTGCTGTCTGAGCTTCAGCTGGACGTGTTTGGGGGCCGCATATGGTGGATCTGCGGAGATTGGAAGAACTAGTAAAACTCGGTAGATCATTTGGAAGATTATCGTCCACTTCCACTTTGTCACCGCCAGACGCATTTAGGTAGTTTGAGGGAGCCGAAACCTCGGGAAATAGGTAGATTTCGTGTTTCAGACGACTGTCGCATGTAGCTGATTGACGTCGTGCGCACGGGACCAGCTTATTCCGCTGGGAGCGATGAAATGGATTGACTCGCGTCCGCAGAGGTAATTCTCCTAAAACAAGTCGACCGGTGGAGACACTGGGCCTGAGGGAGCGACGGGATGGTGACACTAGTTGAGGAGATGATTTGGTACCAGTAGGGGTAGGCGGATACAGGCTCGAAGACTTTGAAGTCGGAGAAGCCGTTAAAGCTAGAGCACTTTGAGGCGCTGAGATTTCTGGGTCGTAGTATAATGTGAACGTGGAACTGCGATCCATAATGGAGAGTGGGGAATAGGGTGGTGCGAGTGTATCAGATAGAGAGAGAAGCCGATGGGTTTCAAGTTTGTATGCTGATTTGATGGCCACGAGGTGAGGAAGCCCGGGATGCTTTGCGGGAGATCTCACACGTTTTACCCAAAAAGTGATCAAAGTGTTGTTGAGGTTTTAGCTGTGTATACAATGACGTTGAAGATAAAGTAAGTTTTAAAAAGTCAGAACTATCCAAATTTAAGCTTGAGACGATCGGCTGCAGGGTGGAAGAATGATGTCGCGAGGATCCAAGGTTGAGGCTGGGGAAATGAAATCTTTGGATCTTACCGATTGATGAAGTACAGTTACAACGCGATTCGGTTTAAAGTCTGTTGTCCGGCCGAATGAAGGATGCGCAAAGAGAGCAAGAGGCGGCAGGCTATATGCTGACAGACAGTCTGAGCAAATGTATCAGGTGAGATGAGGGGAAATGATGGCGATGAAGCAGATCGTACAGCAACTCGATTGATAGAGTGCAAGACAAACAGATGTGGAAATAGATGGCAAAGAGGTTTACAATGCTTAAAGAGACCGACAAGCGGTCAAGTGCGATTTAAATCCTAAGATGATCAAGAGGGAGAGATCAAGAAGAGCAAAGAGAGCAGGTAGAAAAGGCGGGCCGAAGTTGAGTTTAGAAGGTGGAGAATGTGAAATTGGAGAGATGTCAAGAATGAAGGTATTGGTGTTTTTGAACGTGCGCTGAGAAGAACGATAAGGAGTTTTTTAGTCGAGAATCGCCGATATGATGAACCAAAAGCAAGTTGGAATCTGAACTGGGTCGATCGAGACGAATAAATGTGCGTACGGAGAGGACTATTGAAGTGACAAAATCGAATTAGCGAATTAGAATTCTTCGATCAAAGTGATTTAGGTCGAGGATAGAATCGAAAAGTTAAGGGCAAGTTATTCCATCACAATGAAGGAGCGATCAAGCACATATAAAGTAAACAAACAACAAATTAATTTGAATGAATGATCTGGACACAAAGTAAAGGTGACCAAATTGGTTTAGAATGAAGAATCAAATACAGCAATTGGATTGAGCCGGAACGGAATAAAAGACTGGGAGGGCAGAGAGATGAACAGATGATAGTGATCAAATTAAACGAAGGACAGATTTGTTAAAGGTGAAGTCTGTATCGCAAATTATCAATCAATATAGCTTAAGACTGGTGGGCTGATTGGCTTCGTTGGCTGGCTGAATATTGACTGACTATCCTATCACGAGCGAGGGTCAGACTTAACTGAAGCTAGACTACAAATCAAAGTAGTGTATCCACTGGCTTGAGAATAGTGAGTGAAGAAAGGGAAGAGAGAGAGATCGAATGGTAGCACGAAATAGTGGCGGGTGGTGAGGGAGACAGACTGAGGTGAAGACCGATTTGAGGTTTTAGTGAATGATGATGATAAAGTACAGGAAAAAAGAATTGGATGAGATTTTAGGATGAGGAAACGGGAAAGTAAGTAGAAGAGGGTGGGGATTCAATCAAGAGTCGACAGAGAGGTGGGTTGATTGTATGCAGGTGAATTTGTACCTAAACCTTTTTTTCAATTTGACTTTAGGAAGAAAGACTCATTAAATTGATTGACAAGTGGCGATTTAAATGATGATCAACAGAGGGGTTTCTCTCTCTCTCTCTCTCTCTCTCTGCCTCATTTCAGTTTAAAATCCGTTTCTTGATCGATTGTATTATATGTAAAACTGATCTGAGATTGCAAAGTGGAAGAGCAACCAATCCACCTCATTTCCTCCAACAACAACCACAACCACAACATCATCATCATCATCAAGTCCAATTTTAAGTTCTCACATTGAAAGAAGAGCACTAAGATATGTATTGTATCTCACTTGAAGAAGTTTTAAGAATTCAATGTGGCTTCTCATAAGCACCGAGCGGAGAATTATCAATTGATTCGAATTCGGAAGAAATCGAACGTTTAAGAATTCAAAGACAATAGATTCGAGTAGAATGTATGCATCCAACTCATGATCCAATCAACATCGCTCAAGTAATACAAGCTCGGCAAATCGGCTTGAGGGATGAGAAAAAGCTTAAAAAGCATAAGAAGAGCTTCCCATGATTAGAAAGATTCCAATCGGTTTCGCACACTTCAAGTGTTTCTTATTAACCTGCGGATCACATTTATTGATCAAGCAGATAGTCACACGGAGAGATCCGGGTGATCGCGAGAGATATAAAGGAATAAATACGTTCATCAATCCCGGCATGAAGCGCGCGCTGTGACCGTTTGATATGGCCTTTCAAGCGTTGACGAGCGCATGGATGGAGAAGGATAACTTGAGAAAGGGATGCGATATACGAAGAAAAAAATTGTGCAAAGGAATGAGCAAATGGTAAGGAAACCAACATACCTCGTGTTGAAGACACTTTTGAAGCTAGCCTGTGGGGTATGTCAATGTGTCGGTTTTGATACTGATCAAGAAGTGAAACAAAACAGGTTTGATCGTTGTTGAGTGGATTTGTGTGTCCAGAAGCCACAGGGGGGAATCAAGCCTCGGGTTGCGATCAGCACAGCTTATATGTATATATGCCCTTCTCAGAGTATGTACGTTTGTGTGAGCGCTACTTACGGACGATCGAAAGAAATGGCACATATGTGTCACCCTTTCGCCACTTTCCGGCTAGTCGTAAATCGTTTATGATGACCCAACAAGATTTTAACCTTCAAGCGACTCAGCCTGGCCTGTGGTTTGAAATTCTCTCTTAGTCATGCCTTAGAAGTGATGTAGGAATGTATGTAAGTGATTCACATTTGGTGCGATTTGCTCTGGTTTATCAAGAATCTTATGAGAGCGCATGTCGAATTTAGGCTGAAAGTGACTGATGATGAACTATGTGGTGGTATGTGTTAAATAGAAGGAATCTACCCATCCATCTACCTGAGTATCAATCATCACAGGGGTGTATGTACTTGCCAATGAGCAAATCTTGTAAGTTTCCACATCAAAGACCTCTTATCGATCATGCCGCGTAGAAAACGTTCATCCAAGATTGAAATCAAAGAGGGGGTTTGTAAAATTGATTTATATCTGCATTCACATAGGAGCGCTTGGAATGTGAAAGGCACCAATGCCTATACATAACTTGCTGCGTCGATGACCCCGACGCATACCGACATCTAAGGTTATCAATATTGGTCCCATGCAAGCGCAAAGATTGGTCAGCATCCTCAACTTTATCTTTCATTTTCTTAAGTAGACTGTGATTGTATGCGAGTGCTTGCTAGTGCTTGCTCGTTCTGAACTTTTGCCCAAACCCAAATGCTTTGGGGTCCTAATCCTCGCTTGGGAAGAAACAAGTTGTCTTGTGAGTACAACACACAGTTCTTTGAGGATTAATAAATCCTTGATCATTCTCACGCTGAAAGCTTGTTTAGTCGATGATCTTAGCATCATCCTTCATTAATCACCCTTGTGACATCTTGCGCCAACTCATCCAGCCTTGGCTTACGTATCCGAATACATTGGGGTGACCAGCAAAAGAAAGAATCCATCGAAATTTTTCTTACAGCAAAATCGGAAAAGCTTGTCATGAATTCCCCGCCGATTTGCTCAAGTTTTGCGGGCAAGATTGGTCAAGCTTTTCTGGATTGGCTGTATAATCTCACCGGGAAGATGAGGAAACAGTCACTTGAGCCGGAACAGACCGGAGTCCGAGCCCAGGCATGTTCAGAGTGAAGAAGTGTACAGCCGAATCTCCAGAGTACAATACAAACACACACACACACATGCCGAAATTCTGGCTTTCGACTGAGATCGAAAGTATTAAATTCATTCAACTCTCAGTGTCTTCTTTTAAGTTGTCTCTTCTTCTGACCTTTACAAGGTGAAAGGATTTTTAAGTAAGTCAATTTGATCATTGATCATGCTCAAGATCTGAACCGGAAGATTGACTTTCTTCTTCTTCTTCCTTTAAGTATAAAACTCTTTACTTTAAGCTGTCTTCATGATTGTACTTGTACTTAATCATCATTAATGAATGGTTTAGAGAGATTGAATTACGTGATTGGCTCATTAGAATCTTTTGAAAACCTTTTTAATTAAAATCGTGATTTGAAATTGATTGGTGATATATTTAAAAAGTTTGACCAATTTGAATTTTTAACGTTCAAAAAGGGAAAGAGGCTCAAAAGAGAGAGAGAGAGGGAGGGATACACAATGTCAATGATGATTACAATACAGATTTGGCGCAATATATAATTGATCTTATCAAATAGTAGTACAAACTGACCTTAAATCGTGAACTGATCACAACATCTCTTTGACGTCTTTTTTTTTTGTATCTTACATACGTGATCTAAAACTCAATCACTCACCATTCTTGTTTAACCGGTTTTTATTTAAACCATGAGGATTGACAATTTATACAATCATCCTCAATTGAGGAAAGCCTACTATTCAAACCTAAGCTTTGACTCAAGTTTTGATCAAGAGAAAATGATCATACAGGGGTTATTTCCTTGGTGAAATAAATCAAAGTGAAGAATGGCTTGATATTCTTTGAAATTCTTGATCAAGAGATCAGTCACTCTACACATTTTGCTTCTTATTGATTTGATCACTCTACCCCAACCTCTGTCTCATCTCTTTTCAACACCAGAAGAAAATCTCTTTCACCACAAAAGACTATGGTCATCAGACTCTCATCATTCGAGATCGAGAAATTGATCAATTATGAACATTTGATTCAACTCTCAAAAAGGAAAATTCAAATCGAGCGTGATTCAACTTCACAAAATGAACTTCAATACAAATTTCAATTTTCATGTGTAGGTCATATATTCATTTGTATTATTCAGACATATCGTACAATTTTACATTCATACAGTCCTAGACCCCTTAACACCCGCCCCCCCACAAAAAAAACCCATTTTGATGATAATCAAAAAGATATAATCATCAACGTTTTTTTTCTTCTCTCTCTTTTTGGAAAAATTCGTAAAATTTAACAACAACATGATTTTAAGACCCAAAAAAAATTTCTAAAAAAATATATGTTCATTCCCATCTTAAAACCGATCCAATCATAAGTGTTTCAAACGCTCAAACTTCATTTTTTTCTAAATCTTCATCATGTTCATTCTTTTGATTTTCCCTTTGATCGATCTCTTCTAATCTCAGCTTTCATAATCGATAATTCTTGTTTGACGAGATGTTCAAACCATTGAGCGGTTAAGAATCCAACTCTAGAACCTTTAGGTCGATGACTTTGAACGATCGGTAAAACTTCAGTTTCATAATTTAATTCTCGAATCTCAATTTGAGCTCTCGAAAGTCTTTGATTGGGTGAAGGTGGAATGAATCGGATTCGAAACACAGGCCAATATTTCCATTTATGAAGACAAAATTCATATTTTTCAAATCTCATCTTCTTTTCCGTTTCGATCGCACAGAATCGTTTAAATTCAGCTTCATGTCTTCCTAATTCGACATGTCGATTGGGATCGATGGATTCTTTGATAAACTTTAAGATCTTCGCTCCTGTATCTAAACATAACGAGGCTGACCAACGTGATGATGGATCTGCTTCTGATTTCACCAAGGCTGGGATTTCTTGGGTTACTAACGATTCGGATTTCCGTATACAACCTGTTTGGTCTCGAAACCCAATATTGATGAGAGGTGTGCCTAGTAAAACTTGAAAAGTGGAATGAAGGGTAATTCCAGTCAGCTTAAGACTATATGAAATGAGAAAGGATCACTGAAAAAATAAGATTGTGAAGAGAGTTGATTTTTCAAGTTAAAGATCAAGGACTTGAATGAGATACTCAACATGATTGAAGCCAAAACTTGAGCATCTTATAACGTTGAAATGTTCGACTTTCACGATCAGAAGTGATCAATGCCGAAGTTTTGATTTCGATGAATTCCTCCGGTTGAATTTCAACTTTTCGTTCTTGATCATTTTCTACTTTCATAAACGCTTCAGGTGTCACACAATCTACTTCACCACCTATGATTAATTTCATTTGATTTAAATTAGCTTTGACGATACTACACCATTGAACATTGGTATCTACCGGGATAAATTGACCGGTCGGACTAGTCATCAAACTTTCATAACTATGTCCAAAATAGGTGGGTATCAAATTTTCACTTTCTTTTGCTTTGGCCGCGATCGATTCAGGTGAAACGTGTTCTTCTATATAAATCGTTCCATTGACCATCATCGCATTCATCTCCCAACCTGAGTCATGTGAAGATGAACCTTCATAGACTGCACTACAAATCTTGGTCAACATCCCTCTCCAGGTGATGAATTCTGTTTCTGCTATCCGACGTAAAAGACCCGGTCGATCCGCCCCTTCACAGCTCTCTAAGAAGTGTGACAGACTGAGAAGAAGATCGGATTGGTTGCCTGATATGATTGGTGTTGGGCGATGATCGGGAGAAGGGATGAGAAGGATGAATGAAGAAGTCAATCCTTACCAGATCAGCATACCATCTAAACCCTCATCCACTGATTCATCTCGGTATGTCCGATCCTCAAGACCGGTCCGTAGATCAAAACCCAAACAAGGAGATGAGAAGTTGATGGGTTTTAGACTTTCGAACCTTCTGAGTCCATTCAACAATTGACGTCCCTTGGTGTAAGAGAAAGAACTGATTGCGAGTGGTTTCTGATAGACGGGATCCTTGATCTGTCTTCCATATTGAAAGACACCATTGAAGACAGGTGGTGGAAGTTGAAAGAGAACGGGTTGGAAGGGTGAGGTGTTTTCGGGTGGATAGAGTGGTTCCCGTGAGGGTGAGAGGGCGAATGAATGAGGTTCGATTGAGTTTGATACATGATGATGATGAGGATGAGGCTGATGATGAGGCTGAGTAGGTTGATTTGATCCTGTTTGATAAGATTGATGAGATGGACGGTTTCTTTAAGAGATGAGATGAGAGTTGATGGAGTGATTACCTTCAGCTTGAACATTTGCTTGATTGGATGATTGACGAATGGCAGTAGGAGATAAGAGTTCGGTGAGATGAGATGGCAAAGGACCATGATGATGATGATTGATGGATGAATGTGGATTAGATCTGGGTGGTGAAGCAGGAGCGCTGTTGAGAAGATGAGCTAGATTGAGTGGCATGATCATCCAAGTTTGCTGAACTCAATCTTCAACTTCAACTTCAAATCGAAATCCAAATTCAAATCTTATCAAATCCCGAATCACCCGAATCCCCGATCCCCCGAACCCACAGGGCTTGACCATCATCGGGTTCATTCATTCACTCATTCCATCTCTCACTTCAACTCTCACAATCACTCATCTAATCAATCTATCACCAACACACAACCATGAAGCACTCATTTAGATTCATAACAATCACATCATCATTCGAAGAGATGAACAAACAATCCAAAAAAAATACAACGTTTCGAAAACAAAGAAAAAAGATCAGAGAGATTCAAATCAAGTTAATTTTCAATTTCTTTTAACCAACCACCTTCGATCAACCTTTCGACTTCACCACGTTTAACAAAATACCGACTACCGACTTCAAATTGAATCATCCCACCTCCATCACCAATTGACACTTCACCTAATTCTTGAATACATTCCACTTGAATAAACAAATCTTTAGGTGGACCTCTCGAAAGATTACCTAATAAGTTAATCGTATATGCATGATACGGTCTTGAAAGATCATTGACCAGATTCGAATGTGATCTTAGATAATCTAATTCTGCTGGGGTTAAGACTTTGGAAATCGGATCTGATACGGCTGATGTAGAGTTGATGGTGGAAGAGGTGATGTTGGATGAAGAGGCTGAGAGTGTGTTGGGTATGGAACCGGATGAAGCCCAATATGCGTCTAAGATGGCGTTCCTACGTTGCATTGCGTAGGCTAAAAGAACACGTTTGTTATGACGGGCTGTTGCAGCAGCTAAATCAAAAAAAAAGACCCATCAAAACAAATTCAATCAGTTCAAGATCATCCAATTTGAAGGGTCAGAACTGACACATTCGAAGTGCACACATCATTCCGTCATCCATTGCCACCGTTCCAGTTCCATGTATCTCTTCTTCATTTCGAAAATAATCAGCAGCCGTTTGAAGTTTTTCTGCTAATGCTCTCGTCTCTCTTTGAATGGTTCGAACTAATTGATCTTCAAATGGTCTGATCGAATCAGCTGAACGAGCACGTAAGGAAGATG
Source organism: Melampsora americana (assembly GCA_022264835.1). Taxonomy (NCBI): domain Eukaryota; kingdom Fungi; phylum Basidiomycota; class Pucciniomycetes; order Pucciniales; family Melampsoraceae; genus Melampsora; species Melampsora americana. The sequence goes on along the minus strand of JAIFHY010000049.1, from coordinate 353,979 downwards.
TTAGTAAAGATGAAAGTGAACTGAAGGGCTGAGGTTGAGAATTGGTGATGGAGTTGGACATGATCGAATCAAATCATGGATGTTTGGCAAGTGAGTGTGTAGATACCAAGTTGAGTGATGACTGAAACTTATCTTTGTCACCATCTGTGAAAGAGATCGTGTAACCAATCCATACACATGGCTTTCTTCGATCTTGGACATGATCCAAAAAAAGGTCTTCAATCCCAACCAGACTTTAACTTTTCATGCTGAGCCATCAAATGTATCTAACACCTTCTCATCATCGTTCATTCTTTTCAACATGCGCAACTCACATCTTACAACAAAAAAAAAGATCACCATCGATTCTCAATCCTGACACAACTCAACTGAAAACTAGCTTTGAATGGGAAACTGAATTACGTAGAAGACAACAAGTTGCAAAAGAGAGAGGTAGAAAGGTATCCTCCCTCTCCCCAGAAAAATGCCGTTGATTTTGAAACACAGCACTCACTTTTTTGGTTTTGGTTTTGGTTTGGTTTGTGAAAAAGGGTCCAACGTTTGTAGATAAATTAAAGATTGAGATTCGAGCTGGTAAATAGTAAGGTCTTGATCAAATTCTTTCAAAAGGATTGTAATCTTTTTTTGTGATTTTTAACAATTCATCTTGGATTCAGGTCACGGAGGTGATGGAGGGGTTTCATTTCATCGTGAAAAATTTGTAGCAAGGGGTGGTCCATCTGGTAAGTGGATTCTTTTGTACTATCTGATTCATCATGATCAGCTTACGAAGATTGATTTTTTTTTTGGGTCACACAGGTGGAAATGGTGGAAAGGGTGGATCGATTTATTTACGTCCATCAGAACATGTACATTCTTTAAATCGAATTCCTAAGATCTTAAGTGCTCCGATGGGTGGAAATGGTGGTGGTCAATGGATGAATGGAAAATCTGGAGAAGATGTGATACTAGACGTACCGATTGGAACAGTCGTTAGAGAAATTCGAACTGAATCAGATACCATTCAATCCAATTCTCTTTTCAATTTCGGTCCTTATCCACCAAAGGCTCGTGAATTGATTGACGATGATCCTGCAACGGCTAAAGCTAGACGTGCTCAATTATTTGTACACTGTCGGTCTTTATCTTTCATTATAATAATCTCACTTCGGCTTCATCATTCATCATGATCACTGATGTGCCGATCTGATTGATTTTTGCAGATCCACAATCAGAAGATACGAATCAAACAAATGAGCTTCTCAAACAGCTAGAATTAAGTTTATTACAAGACCGCTGGGAAGCACATCGAGCTCGTCATGAATCTTTACCGATCTATCTAGATTGTGCAAGTCTGTATGAAGAACATCAAACCTCAAAGACATCTACCGAGGGTTCTCATCCTTCTTATAAGAATGTTCAAGATCGTCCTTGTACTTACTTGATAGCAAAAGGAGGTGATGGTGGGATGGGTAACTCAAATTTTATCGGTAATCAAACTGTTTTACCTCGCTTTGCGACGAAGGGTAAAAAAGGAGAAGTTTATAGACTTGAATTGGAGCTTAAAACTCTGGCTGATGTCGGATTGGTCGGGTTCCCCAACTCCGGAAAAAGGTAGAATTTTCCTTTGGCGCAGATCTGCATCGGGCTACGCTGACATGATTTTCTTCTGATAGTACTTTGATACACACATTGACAAACTCAAGGTCAGAGATTGCCCCTTACGAATTTACAACACTTCATCCTCAAATAGGAACTCTGATAATCTACACGGATGGTACTTGGGATACGGGAGATCAAAGTCGTCCAATTCATGACTCGCCTTCCATACAAGAACATCATGATCAACACAGTGCTACTCGAAATTTGAACGCCAGGAGTCGCTCTTCCACTTCCATGCCCAAGAACGAGTGCGCTAGGTTGACAATTGCGGATTGTCCAGGATTGTTACCCAAAGCTTCTATGAATGTCGGTCTTGGACACGCCTTTCTTCGTCATATCGAACGATCAAGGATTTTGGTGGTGGTAGTGGACATCTTAGCTGGTTTACCAACTCATCAACCAGCGAAAGACGGATCACTGACTGCTGATCCAGAAATTTCATCGCCTGATTCAGATCTTGAGAGACCATGTCGGGATGTGGAAATGTTAATGAAAGAATTAGAAGAATATCAATCAGGCTTAAGTGGTCGAGTGATGATCGTGGTGGCCAATAAAGCTGATTTATCAACCTTATCAGTTGAATTAGAAGAACAAACGAAACTTCGATTGAAAGTTTTAGAAGAATACCTTCGAATCTTGTTTGAAAGTCAAGTTTCAAAAGGGATTCGAAAGGAAGAAGATGAACGGATTGAAATCGTAGTGATGTCAGCCAAACATCGACAAAATGTACATAAGTTGGTTAGATTATTGAAATCTTATGCTCATCTTGATACATGATCAGTTCATTGATCTTGAAAAAGTGGGGTTCTAGACTGTTAGAAGGCATCACTAATCATTGTTGAAGTGTGCAATCGACTAAAGATTAAACACAATGTTATGAAGAGAGAAAAATACGCGCAGAGATGAGGAGGATCAATTTACATAAACCGTTGAGAAATGAATACTCAACGGTTACCCCAATCAATAGTAATGAATCGAATTTCATAAATATGATTCATCAATGAATTCGATTGTACTTCTCTTTCCCCATCTTTGGAAAGAGAAGTACGTATTTTTTCCTAATTTCTCATTTCAGATCTATAAGTTAGAATTGTTAATGTTTTCACTTTTGGCTATGGTTATGTTTCAGACTTTGATTTCACATTATCCCAAAAGATCAGTTATCATATTAAAGATAACTTACACTAACTATCATCTGTACCAATATCCAGGTACACAATTAATTCTATAACTTTCTTAAATAACCATATCTAATTTACTTTAACCACATTTGTCAAATTGTTTAGGTCAGAATTAATCTTGTCTAGATCAAATAGGATCAGGTGTTAACAGTGCTGTTGTGCATACAACTAGGTGAATAAATAAATCTTTGGAAAGAGAAACTTTGATTTCACATTATCCCAAAAGATCAGTTATCATATCAAAGATAACTTACACTAACTATCATCTGTACCAATATCCAGGTCAGAATTAATCTTGTCTAGATCAAATAGGATCAGGTGTTAACAGTGCTGTTGTGCATACAACTAGGTCAGAATTAATCTTGTCTAGATCAAATAGGATCAGGTGTTAACAGTGCTGTTGTGCATACAACTAGATATACTATCCTTGATTCCAAAACATTGAAGATATTCACAATCATCAATTCTAGTGGAGGTGAGCATGTGAGATGCTTGGATCAAGATACCCTCAGACAATGATTCTCAAGATTGAGATTTGGGGTTCAAAGAGATGATGTGTGGGAGAATCTTGTAGATTCAGCACCCAAAGCTCAATTGCTCTGTGCAGAGAATCTCTTGAAGATATAGTCACCACAGGATTTTTGAAGTGTGAAATTGCCATTCAGGATCTTACACCATGGAGACATTCCTGTGTTTTTCAAACAGTTGAGAGTTGACTATTGTCATGAAGGGTATAGAGTAAGTTTCATATGGGACAAGGCTGTATGTAGAGCAACAAAGGAGTGAGAAAATGCTTCAGATCTGCATTGAATCTGTATTAAAACTGTATGCTGCTGTGAATGCAGTTTCCTTTCCAGCAGGAAAATCACTCTGTGCTGGTAGTGTGTCTTAGTAGGATTTGAGGATCTAGTGATTAAGGGTGATGTTGCTGATTGAGCCAGTTGGATGGCACAGGCAAGGACTTGACTGGGTATTGGCAGATTGATCTGGAGTTGAGCTACAGCAAGATGAGTAGAGGATTTGTTGGCATCTGGCTCAGAGGATGGATTGATGGAAGATGTCAACCCTGAGCACATGTACATGTACCCAAAGGATGACTAAGAATACAATAAACCAATAAAAACCAATATTACATATATGTACACACTAAAACAGTATGTAACATATATGTAATACATATGTAAAAACCTATAAAACATAAGAACACCTCATGACTCAGTGTCAAGAGTTAAATATGCTTATATTAAATAAAAGCACATAACAAACTTAAACCTTAATGACCATAACCAACATCAATTGGCAATCATTATTCAAACCAAAATAGTGATAGAAACAAATATCACAAAAGTTAGGTTAAGAAGGAAGGATATATAAACCACCCTCCTAACCTCAGAAGAACTTCCCTCATAGAAAATTATATACACTACTTTTAAAGAACTAACAAAGGTTCCTTTGAAGTAATAATCAAGAGTCTTATAAATAAGACTAGTGATTACACTTCATATACCTTGGAGTTCCCTCATCAACAGTAAGTAATATTTATCTACTCTATCAGGATCCTCTACTTCCCCTAAGTAGACTATACACCAGGTTAGTGACCATTAACAACTCTAGGTTAGTGACCTTAAGAAGCACTTTAGGTTGGTGACCTCTCAACAACCCCAAGTTGGTGACTTTAAGAACAACCAGGGTAGTGATCTTAATCCACTCCTTAATCTGTAACACTAAAGATTAAGGGAGAGCCTTGGATCCAGCTTTCATTAAAGAATCTCAAAATACAATTAATTAGATTCATTTCTATTCCTTCCCCTTCATACTATCCTTTTATCTTTGTATTTACAATATAATTGAGATAAAATAAATAAATTTATAAACTTAATAAACATAAATACATAATTATAAAATTATTAGTGAGCATTGAGTATTCAAAAGAATACCCAACCTTCACAGAAGAGCAGATTTTGATGGTATTTCTGAATTGGATGGTATACTGAACTGAAAGTGTTGGAAATATTTTATCTCTATTTTCCATTTGTCTTATGCTTACAAAACTCATATACATTTACTTTACATTTAATTATTATTTACAACATTTTATGTTTTTGTTTTTCATCATGTCACTTCCTATTTTCATACTTTGACATCATTGAACTTTGACATCATTTCATTTTATCATGTTTTCTACTTTATAACCTGAACACCACTACAGTCTTAGATTTTGTTTTCTCTTTCTCATCTGCCTTCTCAATCTTATTATAAGATTCTTGTTGGAGTGTTTTCCTTTCTTTCATCTTATACTAAGAGTGTTTGTTTTTTGGTTTGGATTCAGTCCAACAGGTTATGAGCCTCTAATCTCAACTTTTTCTCTTGATTGAATTTCTTTTTTCATGATTCATTTTGCCCCTTTTTCAAAGGGGAAAAATGTTGGTTTTTTGATTACCAAACAGTCAACCAAAAAAGGTCAACAAAAGATCAAAATGATCATCATTGATCATTTGATCAGTGCTTAACTGCTTGGTCACAATGGATCAAAAAATCTTTTCGAATTAAAAGATGTGATGAAATGTATTTCAAAAACATTTGAATCTTTCAAAATCCATCCGTCACGGTCATTGACAACCTAAACCATGCATCTTGATAGATTTTAGAAAATACACTAATTGATGGAAAAAAACACCAATCAATCACTAAGTCAGTGATTTGATAAACATGATGATAGGAAAGAAAGCAGAAAGTGAAGAAATTGAAAGGGTGGGTAGAGTTTCAAGTCACCTGATTAATTGAGGTGAGGGGCACAAGTGGCTTTTGATCTGAAAAACAGCCTTGAGGCTGTTTTTCAAATTCAAACAGTTTTTGATTTTGATCAAACAGACTTACCAAACCCTAATGATTTTGATCAAAACCAAACACTGTTCTGAGCCAAAAACAGTTTCTTGGCTTTGGTGGGGCTTTTGACCAAAAGCCATTTTTAGGTTTCAGCCAAACAGCACCTAGGGTGCCGCTTCAAGAAATATGAAATACTATTAGCTTAGCTGAGGCACACTCATGATTTCACACTAAATTAGCGCTCAAGATCTGCTAAGCTGAGGCATGCTAAGGATGTTGCACTAAACTAATGCTCAAATTCCGGTAAGCCAAGATGCTGAGGGAAATATGGGATCCTGTTAGCTTAGCTCAGGTACACAAAGGAGTTTGCATTGAATTGGTGCTATAAAATTGGCTAACAATTGGCTAAGCTGAGGCATGGCTCAGTGCTAACTTGGGTTAGCCAAGGAACCTTTTCTGAGATAATAGAAATAAGAAAGGGGAATGACTAAGGAATGAAGTACAAGCAAGACCATGTTCTCCTCAGACATTGTTGATCATGTTCACAGATGATGATCAAGCAAAGTAGGCAAGAGAAGAAAAATGTGAAAAGATATGGAAGAAATCTGAAGAAAAGTGTGGAAGAGAACTCCAAACTTGGTGTGCTCACCTCTATGTGAGCACATGATTTTGGCCTCTGTGATATGGTGCTGTGGGGAAATGGTTTGAGAATGTGATTTCTGGGCCTCTCAAGTTTTTTTTCCTAGATTCCTGAATCAAATCAATCTGAGAAAAAACATTGAGTTTCTATTTTGTATCCCATAAGAGCATCACCACCAGGCCGTGTAAAAGACAAATTACAGCTTCTATTCACGTTGTGTGAGAAAATATCTGAGCCACAGGACTGTGTAAACAGCCAGTATGGGTTACACGCCGTGTATATCTTGACCAAGAGAGTATAGGAATCCACTGCGTGCAAATTCCCAAATAGAGCTCAAATGGGTTGTGCCTGTCATCCCAATTGCCATATCTGACCATCCAACAACAAAAACCTCAAAAGACTCTATCGCTCGACTAAATTGGGCATTTATTATGTTCAACTTTTGAGTCTTTACAGGGCCTGGATTTTGTTGACTTCTGGGCAAATTCATCATATAGTGGGTAAACCTGAGTCCATGTTCCAAGCCCACCCCACATAGAGGTTCAAGTCCGAAATTTTTGAGAAATATTCCTAATCTTTTTTCACTTTTTTTGGTGGGCAAGTCAGGTTTATGGGTGGTGCTAAGGTGTAAAATTTTGTATTTTTTTACTCTTGTTCATCACAATACCCAACACGAGATATGCTGAGCACAAAGCTCAGCCTTCAGTACTTGAGTATCAGCCCGTAGTGCTTGGCTACCCCCTAGCATAGACCTAAGCACCTAGTTATGTGCCTAGTAATAAGCTGAGTACCTAGCTAAGTACTTAAGTGGGTACTTAGCTAGGTACTTAAGGCCTAGGTCCGAAAATCTGGGACCCCAAAAAAACAAAAACATATTTCTCAACTCCAGGACCATATTCCCAGATTTGTCTGAATATCATCTTTTCACTGGTCTGGGTGCCAGTCCCCAACATTCAAATGGAGTGCCCCATCTTTGACCTAAAAGGCAAAATTTTGATTTTGCGGGGCAGGTTGGAACACGTACTTGGGTTTACCCACCATACACAACATGACCTGTCAAATGGCCATTGTACAGCCAACCAAATGCAGATTTTTTACACGCCAACAGTGGTGATGCTCTAAGTATATGATATTCCTAATTCTTCAACATAGAAACACCCATGTTACTGTCAAGCTTCTCATTGATTCAACTTATATCAACTTATAGCCTTCTCATGGTGTCACAAAGAAATGAAGATTTTACCTACAAAACAATTCTGATTATTTTACTGATCCAGTTCTTCACATTTAACAAACTTACAAGTCACTCTCCTAACTTTGTTACTTTTTTGCAACACTGGTTCAGCTATTCTGTGCTGTGCTACAGTCAATTTTGTACAGCCTAGTAGCCTTTCAAAAAGTCAAAATATTTAGCTGGGGTAGTGTGCTGTTGAAAAAAACTTGACAAATGCCAAACTGGTAGCATTGTGCCAACAAGTCACACTGTATTTGTCACCTGCTACACTACACATCACTACTACCATGCTACAGAACTATAAAACCAAATCCAAGGGGACTCTGGCAGAAAGGAAGGCATAAAAGTGGATAAAACATAACTGCTAGGCACAATTAGGTTGGTGTCAAACTTACAAATTTTGACTAATTGTTGGGTTTTGATCATGTCACTTAATTGGAAATCTTGACGTAGCCCTCCCAGGTGTGACAATAGCTTTAGCATAGTGGAGGTAAAATGGATGGTTTTGCTGGGTCACTGTAGCATTGGGGAAGTGCTACCTGTTTTCCCAATTTTTGTACTGTTGCCAGTCAAAAGAACCCCAGGACAATGCTGCACAACAGCTACAGTCAGCATAGCTGACCCAGTGTTGTTGGTTGTTCTGTTTTGTATCTGTTTGAATTCTTCCCAAGCACATCTGCATGACTTAATCCAGAGATCTTTGCAAGTTGCTCACAATGAATGTATAGAGCTGAGTTGTATGAAGTGATAATACAGTAAGACTTGGCCATGAATCAAAAACTTGAAATCATTCATTAGGTCTAACTCAAACTTGACCAAGCTCCAGTTCCATAATGATTGATCAAAACAGTGGCTCTTCCTCCTTCTTTCTAGAGTATAACAATCCTTCACAAAAAAAGGTTCATTGAAATGATGAAGAGAAATTCAAAGTGAAACCACAAACAACAAAAAAGAGATTCTAGAAATAAGCTAAATTCATTTTTGTTCACACTTGTTGTTTTTGATCTCAGAGGTAGGATAAACAATGGAAACTATCCAAAAAAAAGAATAAAGAGAATAGAAAGGAAATTATATCATTCTTGATCTATTTTCTAAATCTCGTCTTTACTTTTTATTGGGTTATTACAGCGTAGTTAATCCTACTAGAATTCATCATTGTTAGACACACCTAATCCCACAAGTAAAACAAACCATCCCCGCTAGAAAAAAACTTTCTTTTTGTTTTCAGATCCAAGAAGAGAGAGAAGAAAACTTCAATAAATATCAAGATTTGGTAAGTAAGCATCTTCGAAAGAAAAGAGAAAAGAGAAAAGAATTCTAAGAAAAGAAGACAAAGGAAAGAAAAAGTGGCGATTCAGGTGTATGGAATCGAAAAATGTGGTCATGTGATTCAAGTTTTGCTGTCCCCCCCCAACCATGAAACACACTTGAACATCAAAACACATCCAAAAAAACAAGTGACAAGCAAAATAATGATAGCGAGAATGATGAGCAAAAAGACAAAAAACAAGAAACTCAGAAACCTATGTGGAAGTGGTGCAGAAGATAATGATGACAAGAATTAAGTTCAGTCGGTTGAGGTATTCTTGTTATGATATAAGGTATCTGCTGTCTTTGACTTAGATCCTCATGGAAGTTTTCCTCGTAGTACTATTCGGATTGAGCTTGGTAGACTCGATTCCTAATAAAACTTCGCGTCGTCTTTTCAGTCTTGGAGAAATAATTGTAGTCTCGGGTACCTGAACATCTTCTTTCTTCACTTCAGTTGGCTCTGAGGATCGAGAAAACAGTGGAGGAAACTATGAAAACGTGAAATGAGATAAAGCCGATAAGCATGATGTCAAAGATAGAAATGGGATAAAGCATGACATACTGAGTCATCAAGATCAGTCAAGATTGGACTCCAAGTTTCTACAGGTGGACTCCATCCACCTTGTAGACCGGTATAAGCTTCAGTCACCTCGGCGAGAGGACTCATTTGATGTCGATGGCAGACTGGTGATTTCTCCTCATCGTCGTCTCCATAATCAAAATCGGGTAACGTGATTGTTGACAATGCTTTGGGGGCTCCTGGGCACACAGTGTCAACGGGTAGTGGATCTAGCATCTCGTCTTCATCGTCATTCTGTTTCGTTAAATTGACCCCTAATTGTGAAACCAAAGACGTGACTTCTTGAATGGGCTCGGACCTGATGTTATCCGGGGAAACAGATGATGATGATGATGATGCCGATGATGACGATGATAAGATAGTAGTTGTGGGACAAAAGAGGGTAGTATCAAGAAGAGACCCGCGTGTTGAGGGTTGGGCGCGACGGTGCTTGGATAATGAGCGATGGTGGATTGTACGAGGCGGTTGTGTTGGCGAGCATGGCGCAAAGGGTGTCTTACCACCCCAGCGGTCTTTGGCAATGCTCGACTTGGGTACTGGTTTCTTCTCGGTCAGAATAGAAGTGAGCTTCGGCCTAGCCAATGGACGCTTGAGTGGTAGTAAAATTTGATCAAAATCGGGAACCGCGTTTTCCTTATTGCCTAACATCGCGTTTGTTGTCTCTGCTTTGCGTTGGAAAGGTAGACAGACGGGTGGAGTAGCTTCCTTGGGGTGAGTTGAGCGCTGTTGGGCTAGGTTGGGTAGGGAATCAGAAGTCGGGCTATCGCAGAAGACTTGAAAGCTAGCTGTAGTTCGTTTCGATTTAGAAATAATCGAAGCTTCAGATGGAGTGTCCTTGATGGTAAGTGAGTGAAGTAAGAGTTGAGAGGCGGGTCGGAGGTCACAGTATCGCTTAGGATGTCGTCGAGCGGGAGCTGAGATATTAGTTGGTAATGTCGAAGTGAAGAGGTGAGAATCTAACCTGGCTCGTGAGCCAATCTTCTCTCTTTTAGTAATCATGCTTATTTTGATATACAAAATCTACTAAGGAACAGCTTGGTCGGGATCGCAATCCTCGAAGTAATCTGAGGCCCGGAAGTAGAAGTTTGTTTTTTCTTAAAAAAACGCGTAGTTGACGGCTGAGATACGTGAACGTTCGTATTCCTCAGTCAAATCCAAGCAGGTCAGAGCTGAATCGACGAGAAGAGGGTATGGTCAAGCAACTAAGAAACAATCAAGTTTCAAAAGGAGTTCAAAATGAAAATGAAGGATCTATTGACCTATGAAAGCAAAAGGTGAATGAGAATGTCAGTCAGCTTTCGAACGTCACCAGAGTGGCAAAGAAAAGATGAAAAGAGGGCGGGTAAATTGATGATCGGACAGGAGAAACCAATGCAGTTCATTGAAAGAAGGTATGTGCATCGCGACGGAAAGTGATGAAACATTGACGATCAAAAAAGACTGACGTGAGTCTATAGAGCGCTGTCAAAGGTGTCCTGCATCGAGTGAAGGAGAAGGATAAGAGAGGTAGGAAAATGAAAAGAAGAAGCCACAGTATGAGAAAGAGGAGAAATAGCTAGAAGAGGAGGAGACGAGGAGGAGATGAGACTGAAGTTGGATTGGATGAAGTAGGTATTATAATTGATTATTTTATTATTATTATTATTATTACACTGTTCACTCTCTGTATAAGAAAGTGAGTGTATACGGTATTCTATAGAAACTGTAATAATAACAAATAGCAAATGTTCTTGTAGACCACCTAGGGTACAGTATGTAGCCTAATAATTAAGTGGAATGACACGGAAGGTGTGTGTGTGAATGATGGGAAAAAAATATGAAGAACTGAGGAAGGAAACTGAGGCTGAGTGAAGTAAAGCAAAGCAATGAGCTTTTTTGAATCTTTCCAGCAAGAAAGACACACAACCGGGTCGAGCCAGTGGGGCTTGGGGCTGAGAAATCAAACTCTGCAACACACACGCACACACACGCGTAGAAGGAATGACCAATGTTTAGATCTTGTTTGAATTTCTCCCCTCTTTCCCGTTTGGGTTGCAGCTGGAGTACAATAGAACACGATCAAAAAAGCAGTGGGGATGTATAGATTTGTGGAGTATTTACGTTATGGTGAGCCTGTCGAAAAGTATATTCGGATCTTGATGGTTCCGAAGGAGAGCCAAGATTTGAGTACAAGTGTGCTGATGTGGACTTGAGATTGAGATTGAAAAGGTGATGAGACAAGAGGATGACTTGAGATACACAAACCAATTGCAATGGTATTAATTATAAATGATCAAAGAGATAGGAGTCGATCGAGTGAAGATAGAAAAGCCGAGCCCAGGTTGATTGAATCGAAGCCTTGAGGTCGTTTTATAAGCAAATGAGACGAATGGTTCGTGAAACGCGTTGAGCTGAAATGGAATATTTGTATTATCGATGTTCTGTTGATATGGATTAGTTGAGAAGAGTGATCGGTTGGGGATTAAGTTGAGCTATTGTTTCTGCTGAAGAAAGAATGTGATGGTGAAGAGGATCTGAAGAAATGAAAGTGTGTGACTGATGATGAGGTTAGTGAAGATGAGTGATGAAGGTTAAGGTGAATGTAGATTGAGTCAAGTCAGCTGTTGACCGTCCTCTTGGCTCTGATTGAAGTCATCTATCACCAACGTCTAAACTTGATTCTCATCTGATCAGAAAAAAAGGCTACATACTCTAGAATGACAACCGAGCGGGTGAGTGTTAATGTGTGACTTGAACTGTGTTGATACTGATGATGAGGATGTTGGTCAACTTCAAACGTTTTTAAAGGAGGGTATGAGCTAAGAAGAAGAAGCGAAGGAAAGCGAGAGCAGTTGAAAGGAGTGTAAGATTGATAACCTTGGAGTCTAAAGGTTCTGATGAATTGACATGTTTACTTTGAAATGTTCTTCACAAGATATCCCTTTTCAAAACTAGTGGTAAAGAGAGGAGGAGAGAGAAAATGAAAGAGATTGGAATGATGATGAGAGGGAAGAAGTCTGATCACAAGCTGATGTGATGATTATTATCAGAGGGCTCCGAGAAGACGGTTTACATAATCACCCAATGAGACTCTTGTTTTGACCAAACAATTCTGGTATTTGAACAAATTCAACAAACAAACTCCGAAGTCTCTGCGAGGAGAAAAACAAGAAATGATATCAATTCAGACCACTGGATGCGATCACCGAAAGCGGGATAAACCGGGGGAAGTGAGACCGATTGAAGAGAGTACAGCTGGAAGGGCATGTAAGGGCAGTTCTATCTTATACATATGTAGTGAGACTGATGGTCCTTCAGCAAGGGGTAATTTGAACTAGAAGTCTTCCACAACATCATGAGTTCTGATTTGAGCGGTCTATGGAGAGTTGCAGCGAAGCCAGACAGGTACTTGATCAAGGTAAAAAATGACACAACATGGCCATGAGGGCATCAATCTTCATCATGATGTTCTGATTCTTTGATAAGTTTAAAGAGCCTTTCACTGCCAACTTAACTAAGGCCCACTTAGCGCTTTCAAGCTGTACCCGCTGCCTTCACTCTCACCCCATATCCTTTAATTAACAAAGCACTTTCTCTGAAAAACCAATTTACTCCACAGGTTTGGAATTGTACACGCAATGAGTGTGACATTTAGAACATAAATTGTCAAGAGAGAACCTTCCATCCACTTCCATTCCAGCACCGTCAAAACAGGTGTCTCACTTCGGCACATGATACAGCCTCTTCTTTGAAGAGCAGCTCGGCTAGATGGAATATGTTCAACCTCGAGAAGTATCACATCTCAATGTTCTCACTTCTCAAGGATGAGGTTTAATCCCTTCATTAGCTTAACCGAGTGTGTGGACTCATGGTGTTTCAGCTCTGAAGGTAGGCAATCTAATCAACAAATTCAAAACACGCCATCAAAAGCTACCAAAACACGAGGTCAGGGGTGAACGGTAGACCTAAGAATCAGGGGATGGCATGATACAGCTCTGAGAACTCTGACAAACCTCCGGACAGCCATGCACTGTCATGCATCATGATTTTATACTGGGACTCACATATGTAAAATGCCACATTTCTGACCCACCATTGAGTCAATAAAACCTTTTGTCAGTTTAATCTTGACTCACTGATCTGGTGGCCCAATTATGAGAGAGTGGATGTCTCAGCAGATGACATGTTTGTCCTTGATGACCCACACCCTTCACTCATCGCAATCAACCATCTTGTCCTTCATTGCATTAAGAATGCTTGAGAAGGGAAACCACAAGATTTTGTTTGAACAGTCATAAATTATAAAAGGTCAAACTTCTTTTTTGTGTTGTCTGAAAACCTTTTTCTCTTGTCACAATTCTTTGAAGACATCATTCAGCTTTTTTTTACCTTTGTTAAGATATAGATTCAATATTGACAATTACAAGGATCAATGAGGTCTTTCAATGGGTTAAATAACAGCACTAGAAATTGTTATTTTGCAAAAAGATCTTGCCCAAAGGGTATTACGGCAGACATGCCAAACGTTCTACAATGGATGTGTTAGTCAACCTGACCATTTGGACCAAACACCAATGGGCCAAGGGCATCATTGTTGGCACACTCTTTGTTGATGTTAAAGCAGCCCTTCCCACTGTCAATCCAACCAGGCTGTGCCACACTCTCAGCAAGATGAAGTCCAGCCCAAGCATCCCAAGACTAATGGCTAACTTGTTACAAATCCGTTCAACAACATTTCAACTTGGCAACTACCAATCTGAGCCAAAACAACTCACCATAGGCTTACCGCAGGGCCATTTTGGAGTTGCCTGTGACTGGGCAAAAAGCCATTGGATGGTGCTCATGCCGAGCCCTGCCCCTAAAAACGTGGTTTTCTGCAATACCGCGCCCCAAACCGAAGTTTTGACTGGCACCCCGCTCCTAACTCCGCCTCGCCCCGTGTATTTTCTTAGGGGCTTGCCCCTAACCGCAACTCAACCCTACTAACGGCACTCCGAGGGTTACCCCGCGGTGTTTGCAGGGACCCAAAGCCTGAGCAAGTGAGTTGAACTGGAAGTTGGCACTTTCAACTACCGTTTGTGATGCCAATGTTGAAAAGGACTCCGTGTCACGCAATCAAGTATCAAGCAATGTCAAATAATAGTTGAACAAGAGAGAAAGGTTTCAGGAAGTTTGAAATCAATTCTTTTTTGGAAAACTTTGAGTCCCATTAAAAATTTGTCATCTTAAATTTTCATGCCTTTCTCTGCGTAAGCCTCCACCCTAAATGACACAAGCTATCAGTCTGACAATGATACTCACACATCACCTACAACTATAGGAAGTAAACACATCCGTTTCAGCTACATTTGGAATCACTTTACAAAGTTTCTGGGGTCAAAAAGGGGCAAAGGCAAGAACTGTTGTGATGTTGTTGACCCTGTAACTGGTAATTGTTGTGGCAAAAGGTACAAGGAGTGCGTGACTGGAAGCACCAAGTCGATGTCTGATCATCTGAAAAAAGTCATTGCATTGTTCCAAATAGTGATGTGAACACACAATTGAGTGGTTCTGGATACTTCAGGAAACCCAATACTGAACATGTGGTAGGTTTTTCTTGACATGACTTTCCAACTTGATGGATTTGTATGACTTTATCCTTGTGTGATTGTGGACAGGAACTCAACGGTCAGACTCTCAAAACCGTGATCACATACTTGATGGCTGAATGTGATCTTTCCTATGCCCTGGTTGACAAGTAGTCTTTCAAAGAACTACTTGTACTTGTGAATCCCTAAACTGATAGTATGATTGTAAAGAGCCACACCATGGCTCAACCCTCTTACAAGGTTTACAATAGGTACAAAAATTGGATGAAGACTGTTTGCTTTGCTGATGTGCCGTATGTGGCTTTCACTCAAGACGCCTGGACCTCACCAAACAATCGCACATTTCTAGGCATCACAAGTCATTACATCACTCACAATTGGAAGTTGATGGATGTGGTGATTGTAATGCCAGAAATCAAAGGTATGTTTCTCAGTTTTATCTTGATAATCTTGGTTTCTGGACCCAAAGCTGATACAAAATTTCTATCTACCCCAACCTAAGTTCTCATGATGCTAAAAATCTCACAAAAATCTTTCTCAAATACTTGAGAAAGTATAATTTATGTTCAAAGATATCAGTGTTGACCGCAGACAACGCAAGTGTGAATCTGAAGATGGGACACTTACTTTCTGAAAATCTGGAAGTATATTTTGAAGAGGATATGCTGCTTGGATGCTGTGGCCACGTCATCAATGTAGTTGCCACGAAGGGCTTGAAGGTCTTTGGCGATGAAACCACTTTGGATTAAGACCAAGACGGTGAAGCACCATCAACGTTGTCTTTACTAATTGATCTCCCCGACAATGCTTTGGTCAAGATTAGTACAATCTATGCGCAAATCCACGGCCTGGCAATGTTCACTCGAAAGACTCCACAACAAAGCCAAGCTTTTGCAAGGGTAATAGACCTTCTCTCATCTGACAATTTGGGAAAAGGTGATGGTTATGACACTTCTGAAAATGGAAATGGTGAGGTAGAGGGAGAGGAGAACGTAAATCAAGAAGACAAGGATGAGGATGACAAGGAGGATGGTGATAGTGTGAGTGCCTTGCAAGATGAAGCTTTTGAGATCTTCCAGCATCTTGAACCAATCAACCTTGACGAGCAAGAACCGGTAACTCAGCACCAAAAAATTCCCGTTCACATGAACCAACTCACTATTGATGTTCCTACTTGATGGAACTCATCTTACTTGATGCTCAAGCAATCTCTTCAACTCAAAGATGTACACCCCCTTCGGTAACAAAAGTTTCATAATGTTACATATGCGACTTTTGCATCACGGTGAGAAATTTTCCCACAGTGTGTGTAACCGAATGTCTCTCTTATGGAATGACATTCGGTAAACTCGTCAACAATTGCATAATGCGATCATTGGCGAGTTGATCGCAACTCTGCCATTTGGTAAAAACCGTCAACAAGCAGATCCTTGCTTACCAATGAGATGAATCGAGTACAAAGAACTTAATTCATCTCTTTTTCCCTTCATCTCCTTCACATTTGTTCCCATTCACTCAATATTCCATTTTTTTTTTGAATCAATTCATTCACTCAAAATACATTTTTTTGAATCAATTCATTCACTCAAAATACAATTTTTTTTGGAATCAATTTAACTTTAAATCATTAATATGCTTGATGCACAAATATAATAAGATAAGTTTGAAGTTGTTGAGTTTTGAAATCAAGTCAAACATTGGAAGAAGTCAAGTGAATAAATTTTGAATTAGAGTTGAAGAATTGAAAAAGTTGAATGAAGGGAGTTCAGTTGAGATTGAAAAGCGAGAGCAGTGGGAAAGACCAAGTGAGTAAAAATCATAAAGTTAGTGAGGCTGACAGTGGGTATTGGGTGTTGAGGGAAAAAAAAGATGGAAAAAAAAGAGAATCAAGAGAAGGGAAGACTCACTGTGATGAGGTGAGAACCGAGAGCTGAGTCGCACACTCATATATCAAAAGCAAAAACAGCTTTTTTCTTGTTTTCAAGAATATGCATGATTTTTGCATATATATGTAAAAATGCGTGTGTGTCTTTTGTTGCACTTGGGTTTACCGAATGACAAATTTGGGTCACATGTGTGACCAGATATCACTGCTCATTTTTGGTGGTGAACATTTGGTCACACATGTTACATATGCGTTACCAAAGGGGGTGGTATGTATCAAGTATTGTGAACGTCAAGATGCCCGTAAATTTGCCCTCAGCCCACTCAAGTGGAAGTATGTTGAACAGATGTGTGACTTTCTTGAACCGCTCAGTGAAACCACTGATATTCTCGGGAAGAGAAGGTTTCCAACAATTCAAGAAGTCATACCAATATACACTGTTATCATCCAGGATTTGGTCAAGGTACAATCTACCCCTTTCTGTCTGTCTTTAAAGTAATAACCACATTGCTCATAATGATCTTTCTTGCTTTAGGTGAAGGAAAAGTATGACCACAATCAACTGATGCCAGCTGCAAAAGATATGGTTGGCAAACTCAAGCAATACTTCCAAGATGTACTGCAAAAACCAGCCCCAGTTTGTTCAACAATCCTTGATCCATCCCTCAAAATCAAATTTTTTGAGGTAAGTTGTTTCTCTTTGAAATTGTTACACCATATCAAATTTTGACTTTATGTGCAAATCTAGGATCATGCTCCATTCTTTATGCAATATGGCATGACCCCAGATGATTTCAAGTCCCACTTCATCAGGAAAGCTTCAACATTTACAACAACTTCACCCTCACTTAGTAAGGAGAAGAAGACTAAATCCTCTCACTTTGCTGATGCAATCTACAGACCCAAGGAGAACACAGAAGATTCTACCATCAAGGGCAAGATAGATTGTTACTTGAATGAAGTCCGTGAGAAGCAAGGAACTAGTGTTCTTGAATTTTGGAGACATAGCAAGGCTGGTTATCTTCCTGGCCTTGCCAAAATGGCAAAGATGTACCTTGCAATACCAGAAACAAGTACTGCATCTGAGGGAGCATTCAGTAAGACAAAGAGAGTATTGTTGCCTCAGAGGGCTTCTCTCTCTAGTCTAAGTGTTGAGATTTATTTGTGTCTCAAGAATGGTATTGCATCTTTGGTTGTTTGTCTTATAATTTTTTTTTCAAATATTCACATGGAGATGGATGAAGATGATTAAATTATTGTTTTCAATAGTGGATGTATGATTTCAAGTGATTGATCCAGTACAACGAGAAAATTACAACTGAGTCCTTTCACTAAGGACTTGATTTTCCCAATCATGGTTGTTCCTTCATATTTGTCAAACCTTTGGTATCTGCCATCACTGTTTTCCAAACATCATCAAAATATTGCCTAAATCAAAACCCCCCAAAAAATAAGAAACATTTGAACTTATCAAAAAAGCCCTATCAAAAACTGAAGATTTGGGAAATCTTAAGGAAATCAAATTCGGACCAAAAGAAAAAACATACTTTGATTCATCCCCATCCTTGCCTAAAGATTTGTGGCCCTTGAGCAGCCTTTCAGTCCTGCACCAGGCCAAGCAAATGAAAGGAAAGATATGAAGTTAAGGGGAACCAAGAGATGGTTGAACTTCCCTTGGGTGAACTTTACCCCACGGGGAGAGCCCGGTGCGGGGGTTAGGGGTGAGGGGCAGACCCACACGCCTGGCCGCGGTGTTGCACACAACCCCAAAGACCTAAAAGGTCACCCCAAAACCGCACCAAGCGGGTAGGGGCTTGGAGACCCCTAGGGTGTTGGTTTTGGGGCTCAGCTTGAGATGGTGCTGACGCACAAGAAACTACCAGACAAACCTCCAACCATCATGCTGGGAGACTCTACTCTTAGCCCCCAACCCATCATCAAGTGGCTGGGAGTCTTCATTGCTGCAAAACTCTGCTTTTCTATCCACATCTCTACACATGTAGCCAAAGGAACAACTGTTGCAAACCGGCTGGTGGGCATAGCCAGCACAGGCTGGGGGACCCCACTGAAGCAGTGCCTACAACTGACATCCTCTTACTTCACTCAAGAGTTGACTACGCTAGTGTAGTCTGGCACTCCTTTGGGAAAACCACAGGTCCGGCTAACAAATTGCAGCAGGTGGACAACATTGCACTTTGCTTTGATTTGAGGGTCTTCAGGACACATCCTACCCCCCTGCTCAGGCACAACACCCAATCACTGCTGACCTTTGCATGTCTCAATGCAAAATTGGATAGTGCCATCCTTTGGCTTCTTGAATTGCCAGACTCCAACCCATCAGCACTACTTGTCAAAGCCATTTTTAAACAAAGCCACAAGACTCACAAATCTTCAATTCATTAGGCTCTTGCCCACCCAAACTGCATATGCAATTTGTTTCCTGGCGTCCCTGACAGGATTGACCCATTGGTAGCTGGTATCCCAGCTAACAAATGCATTAGTGGTTACATTGCCTCAACAAGGGCTGAATCCATGTCCTTTGCTCGGCTAAATCTTGGTCACCATCCTACTGGCACAGTAATCTCTTTGGGTGATGGTTCAGGTATCCCAGGAAAGGGAGCCGGCGCCGCTGCCCTGATCCTTGATCTTGACCTCACCTCCTTTTTCACAGCACTTAGGCTCAGAGTGAGGAATGACAAAGAAATCCCCCTGTAACAAGCTGAGCTCATAGGCCTCAAACTGGCTGTTGCTAACATTAGCAAGAACACACCACAGAACACAAAGGTCTTCTGGTTTTTCACCAACAGCCGAAACGCCCTCCAGAATGTGGTTGAGCCACTTAAACCCTGACCAGGCCTTTGAGAATGCTCTTTCATTTGCAAAAGCTTGGCTAAACTTCTGGACACTTTCACCACAGCCAGAGTATTCCTCATCTGGTGCCCTTCTCCATCCAGGGTACCAGGCACCAACCTGGCCAACACAGCCGCAAAAGCTGCCACTCAGCTCCACCAGATAATTGACTGCCTTCCTTGTGTTCCCTTATACAAAGATCAAATCAAGGCTAACCTAGCTGAGGCAGTAAATTTTGGTCCCCAAACCTAGCACTAACCTGCCTATTAAGCATTTTCAACCCCAGTGAAACAGGCCCCTCTACAAGCTGAGTCAACTGGATGCTACTTTCATCACTCAAATAGCAGGCCATTGCCTGCTTAACAACTACTTACTGTTGTTTCATGAAAGCGTGTCCAAAAAATAACATCTACAATGGGAAAGAAAAGCTGTATTTTTGAAAGTTGACTGAAGTGATTTGAGTCAAAAACTGTTCAAATTGCAGTATGTGGAAAAAAGCAGGTTTCTGCCATGTTGTAAATTTCATTTTTTGGACAAGCTTTCATCAAACTACAGTATTTTGCTTCAAAGAATCAGATACACCTAACTACTTGCTGTGCTCCCAAAACAAGACTGTAGAACACCTTTTGATCAACTGCAGGAAATTTTTTGGGATCAATTGTAAAATGGCCAAAGCCGTGCAAGTCAAAGGTGTCCCCATGCACCAGAAAGAACTACTGACAATGTCTTGAATCTTTGAAGACCTTTCCATTTTTTGTCATAAATCTTTTAGATTCTACCAATACAGGTACAAAGGCATTGCTCCCCTAAAGGACTCTCTGCCTCCCCAATACAACCACCTCAACCCCAAGCAAACACCAACCACCACCATAGACACCCCCAGCAATGCCTTTTTCCTCACCCACCATCATCACTACAACAACCAACCCTCTCAACCCATCAGGCTCCAGTTGTTGCACTGAAAGAAAACAACAACACCCAAAAACTTCTTCAAGCTGCCACACTCATTTAAACATATTGCATCACCAACAACACAACTCACTTCTCTCTGATCCCTGCACAACTCTCAACTTCAATGCAAAACTCCCAACTCAGACTCCTCAAGACTCTCAAACCATTATCTGATCAAAACATCATACAACCAAATTGAATCATTTCAAACTCCCACCACCTCAAAGCCTCAAGAACCCTCACCTTTCATTCATTCACCTCCAAACAATCTTATCATCAACATCAAACCTGAATCAAGCCTCTTCAAAAGTCATTCTACTTCCAGAACCTTTTATTCAGATCTCACTCTATGTTCTTGTCCTTTTTCATCTCTTTTCTATCTTTTCATTCTTTGTTTTGTGTCCAATGGGAACCAAGCCAGGGCTGGGAAAGGGGGAAAGCACAGACAAAGACAAGACAGAGTATTCCCTGTCAACCCTTCCAACCAACTAAAAGATGTCTTGACAACAAACAGGGACATCACCCCGGCACCTAAGAGCATTACTCTGCACTGGCCATCTGGCGCAGGGAGATTCTACCAAGTCTCTGTCAACACCTAACCCCCAAACCGCTACTGCTTAGCTACCTCCCAAAGCTTCACATGTACTATGTCTATTTTCCTTTTTATGTTATGCTTTCTCTATATATTTTGTGTTTCTCTACTTTTCTTTCCTCACATCACACAGAGACGGGGTTGCAAATTTTACCCCAAAACCAGATAACTTGTGTTTCACCTCCGGCTAGTTAACCCACTTCTTACTTACAGTGTGTTTTTATGCCCTAGGGCCAGGTATCACACTTTAAATATACTCATTTTTTTAAACAAAAAAAAGGTATCACTGTTTTTTAAACAGGTCAACCACCCTGACTCAGGATGGGGTTTCCTGCTGAATTGATGTATGATTCTTTTGGTGTAAAGAAAACAAAATGAGTTTTTGTATGACTGACAGTCAGTATATGATGTAACTGTGGTGCACAGGATTAGACAACTTCCCCCCCAAACCTTTCATCAATCCAAGATTGATCACACATCCATGTCTCAGCTTATTGCCTCACATGGGCACAGAGACAGTAGGAACACAACACAAAACGGAGATTGGAGGGTTGGTAGAGAATCTATAAACGGCCACAGTTGGTCATGGACTCAAGAATCCTGTACCAGAACAAGCTTAGGTATATCATGTACTTTTAATCATTCACCACTTGAATCTATCCTGTTTTGTGCAAGCAATTTGATCCTGATTTCAAACTTGTTTTGTCTCTTCATCTTTTCATGTGATGCTTCTGTCTGGAAGCCTCATGAATCTTTTTCCATTCAGTTCTCTGATGCCTAAACCTCAATCATTAAGGTAGATGTATTGAGGCACCTATACTTAAGCAAGACTAGATCTGATGGATATGCTTAGTAGATGGACTGACCCACCAAGATATTGTGTATCTCTTTGACCCTCTGGCAAATTCTTTTCTACTGTAAATTATGTGTTTTGATGAAGTGATACAACAAATTTGTCATATCAGACTTATTTAAAGTTTGATAATATTATACATGAACATCTTCAGGAGTTATAGTCTTCCCAAGGTACCTGACATATCCTATGATTATGAGCAAAAAGCATTTGATCTTCATTTTGTGTTCAGCCTCCAATTGGTTATTGTCAGATAACTTGAAGATACTATTACCAGGCTTTGAATAACAATCTCTCTGTGTTAGAGATCTTAAAGCGTCTTGCAATACATTTTCTTTGCACCTTGAGGGTGAAGAGTCCTGATGGCCTACATGTGATCCCTGGAGAGTTGTGCAGATCTTCATTCATCTACAGGAAATTGGAAGCAACAAACTTTTTATGTGATCAGATTTTCCACCAGTGCTATGAATAGATGACCTTTGATCAGTATATGATGATGGGCTGTTTTACAACCCATCAAGTACATTGGATGTAGAATAAGATTATACACCTGGACTTATATTGTGTACATGATACAACATGATCTGCACCTCGAGTAAGGGAAAGACAATTTGTGATAGAACACAATAGAATGGATTGTCACAAGCAATTATAAGGTACAAGAATATTTTATTGTTCACCAAAGATTCACATCACTCAGGAGTGGTTCATAATGCAATAAGGCATTGACAGAACTACGATTTTCCTTTTAGAAAACCTGTCATTCTCAAAGAACTTGTTTTTAATACATTGAGCACCACTATGAGATCAAAATCATATTACTGAGTAAGTGATATGAAAAGATGAGTTTTGCCTCTTGATGAAAGATATTTGATAAACCAGTAAGCTGGACTTAGCAAAATAAGTTCAGGGGGAATGAATAAGTGATCCAACCCAGCGAGGTATTGAACTGAATGCGAATATAGATTCAAATCTGACGTCTCCTAACATCAGTGAATTGTAATGAAAAGAAAACGACTATGCCAGATTCTTCGATTCTAGAGACCTCTTGACTGGGTGGTATGTAGGGATACCAAATTCGTGGCTCCTCTAGTCCCTTGCGAACCTCACGGATCCATTTAACAGAGAATCCTCTAGCCTGGGCCCGAGAGGCGAAATTTTGGATAGGCGCCCGATGACCGCCATGTAAACCAGCGGTGAGATATGCAATCGCGTCCTCGTTGTGAGAAAGTGTGTTACTAATCGTTTCTAAGAGAACCTCATGTGAATCCGTGTACCAGAGCACATCCGCAAGTAAAAGAATGTCGAAGCGTGATGGCTTGCCAGCATCACCGGCCTTCAAGAGAAGTTCATCGGTTGAGGATCCCCATCGATGTCCACTCACATGCCAAAGATGAGAGTCAGGTAAATTTGAAGCCAAGTTGTGATTCAGAATCTGAAGAATCTCATCGTCTGGCCAATCACTTGTCACAATCCTTCGAGGTGAACCGTACATTCCTGCTGCAACTGATGAAAGTCCAGCTCCAGCTCCGAGCTCGAGAATTCGTCGTTCACGACAATCGATTTCGGCTGTGTGAATGAGATCGGCCATATAAATTGAGGAAATCCAGATGTGATGTGCCTGTAGGGAAGTAAGTTGACTCGGTGGATCTGAGACTTGAAGTGAAATAGTTTTTGTGAGTAAGTGATCTCGATTGATCGAGTCTGGGAGTAAAATTTACATCGTCAGCCCAAGCTTGATATGTTCTCTTGAGCGAAGCCCTAGTCATTTATTCTTACCTCTGATCAGTGGTGGGTGGTACACAAATGGTCGAGACCGAGATGAACCACAAGCAAAGGCTGAATGTCCGAATAAAGAAGGTAAACTGTCCTCAAAGAATTCAATGACCGAGCTGCCATCACTAGAGCCCTCATCGCTGTTTTGATCCTTTTGCACTTTCGTAGTGAGATTTGTTAGCTCAGGTGATGAACCAATACTTGCCATTTGAGCTATATGCACTACGCGCTTCCGTTCTCGATCGCCCGGACTGGGGAATATGAAGTTAGTGTTTCGAGACCTGGTTAATGTGTGCGACAATCTTATAAGCTTAAGTCATCAACTTCTGGTCTTCTAACATGCGTCCTTGACCGCAATGACTCTCGTGCACATAATCCGCGGGAGTCGGACGGTCTACCATCTAAAAAAGTGATCGGGTCCGTCCACCAAGTTCGAGTATCTGCAAACTTCTTCCAGAAACTGATCATCCACTTGCTGGCTGGAAACTTCAATTTTGACTCAAAACTTTTTCCCATTAGGATGCTATGGCACAGAAGATCATCCAGAACAAGAGCATAAGAAAATCTGAATTTGGTATAGTAGATCACTTGAAGAAGATTCTATATTTCTAGAGACAGCTTTTAGCTTTACAAAGCTTCATATAAAAATCCTCAAACCTTCACATCAGATGTACGAGTACGTAATTCAAAAAAATCCTCAAAATCAATGGAAAAACACAAACAAATGAAAGATTCCAAAGAGTGATACCAAGTACATGCTTATGTACAACAACACCAACAGACAAACCTGCCACAAACTTATCAAACGATCTAATTTGATGACTCTCAAGTGATCCTTAAACCCCACCCACTTCCTCAGCTTTCAAATCACCTTTAACAACCCCTTCGACCACCTCTTTAACCTGTAAAAAACTTTCAAAAGTGAAATGACGAATCTTTTCACGTTGACAATGTTTCGAAAGATCATTTCCGGTACCTTCTTTGACTTTCACAAATAAACAATCAGCCGAACGTGCAGCTGATAGATCTGATACTCCATCACCACAGAAGAATAAGGTGGGTTTAGGTGAAAGTGATCGGTATGGTTCGATACATTTATCTTTATCATGTCCGAATCCACTATCAATCAAGTTTATCAAGATTAGTTTTTTTTTCTCAAAGAGTTCTTCGTGGTAAGAGAGAGAAAAAGATAAAATTGTCGCTTACGATTCTGGATGACGGTATTTGATAGTCCATTCTCCTGGACCTGATCCTTTACTAAGATCTACATCATTCGCCACAATTTCGATTTGAGCAGCAGCTTCTTCTCCTACCAAGTTTTCAAAAATCGCTCGAATGATAGGTACCATTCCACTGTGTGTGTTTTTTTCAAAGTTTTCACACAATTCGACCCCAAAAGAATATCGGTTTTCAAGAATTCTTATAACAAAAGAGGGAATCTTTCATTACCTTGAAACGATAACCACTGGAACATTAGCCGACCTTGCCCAATCCAAGAATTCTTTAAATCCAGGGTCAAGTTTGATATCTAACATATAAAAAAGGCCCAATAACCCATCAACTTCTATGAATCGCAATGTGATTGGGATGTTCTCTAGATCACTCACGTTTTTTAACAATCTCTCTACATTCATCGAAAGAATATTTAGAACTAACACTATCGATCATTTCCTTAAACATATCACTAATTTTAAATCGTTCATCAACTCAAAGTCATGAAGAGTAAAGATTGAGTTCAAATAGATGTACCGAAAAGTGACCTTTCCTTCAAGTACATCGAGGTTTCCTTGACGACGTTTTTCTCTTCCGAATCCAAGATTATCTGTCATATGATCGTTACTATCCTATCATTCCCAATTCCAGGTTCATCGTCCCAATCAAAAAAACTTGAATTGAATTGTAAACTGATTTGGAAGTAGAATGGGCTATGACTAACCTCAGTAGTGATCGTACCTAATGGAAAAGAACAAGTAGTTCATCAATTAACTCATCTTCTTTCTCAAATCGACTTCAAGATGTTGACCCACCATCAAAATCACTGATATCAAAGTGATAAGAGAGAAGATAAGGGTCAAATGGTGATTGATTTATGTTTGGGTAGATAGATGACCTACGAAAAGACAATGAATTTGGCATTTGCATGAGAGAGAGTGGATGGGGACATTTTTTTTTTGCAATCTATAGGTATGTTTGAAGAGATGAAGAAATGCAGAGTGTTGAAGGAAAGCACAAGTAGGAATTGGTTTTTTTGGTAAACAAAGGGTGTTTAGATAGTGATTTTGAAGAGTGGCAAAGTGTCTAAAGTGATAAAGCCGATGAAGAACGGAATTTGAAGTTTCGATCAGTGTAAATCGATGAAAAGTGACAGAAACCAATTGAGATCCGATGAAGACCGATTGTTTGAAGCATTTCTTACAGTTGCTAAAGGCAATTTGAAGTTTTGGGTGAATGCACTAAATGGGTGACGTAGCGTACAACAACAATACAAATGTGGTACTGATTGAAATTTCATTGTCGTCATTTCAATACAGAAAAAGATAACGGATCAAGTCATTCATCGATCACTACATTTTACTAAACTACATTTCATCAAACTACAGTCTATCTAAATCGATCTTCATCGTCATCACAGCACCACTGTGAACTGTGAACTGTGAAGTGAACTAGAATTACACCAATCACCATCAGAAACAAGTACCACAACAATCCATCAAACTATCAAACCATCCATCAAACCATTCATCAAACCATCATGACTTCAATCTTCTTACCATTCCTAAGATCACTCCTAATCAATCCAACTCAATCAAATCCAGATCCAATCTTACAAGTAGTACATCAAACCATCAGAGATCAAGATAGAGGTGGATTCACCACTCCAGAAAGACAACAAGATCATTTATCTTTCCATGATACTGGTTTAAGAGGTATCAATGGAGCTAATATCATATTAAGTTCATTAGCTTCAAATCCATTTGCTCAAAAACTCACTCTGAGTCATAATCATTTAGGTGATCTAGGCTTACAACATTTGATTATAAGAACTCATTTTAAAATGAAAGAAGTTAATCTAGCAAGTAATCAAATCACTGATATCGGTTTTGATACTTTGGTTCGTCAATGGACATCATCTTCATCAATCGAGCCTCAAGGAACTCAATGTCGTTGTCAATATACTAGTTTAAATGAACTTTATCTTTCAAATAATCTAATCAGTTTATCCTTAAACCCTTCTCCTTTACTCTTCATC
This sequence comes from Melampsora americana, assembly GCA_022264835.1. Lineage (NCBI taxonomy): Eukaryota > Fungi > Basidiomycota > Pucciniomycetes > Pucciniales > Melampsoraceae > Melampsora > Melampsora americana. The sequence goes on along the minus strand of JAIFHY010000049.1, from coordinate 326,842 downwards.
AACAATCTATCAGTCCTTTCATTAACTTCAAATCCAATCCATGGTCCTTCTCTCGTCTCTCTCTTCAGAAACCCTTCATTCTCACCTCAAGCTTTGAAAACTTTACATCTCTCAGCTTGTGCTTTAGATTCGACTGTAGCTTTTGCTTTAGCAGGTTGGTTAGAAGATTCAAACAGATCTGGTAGACTTGAATGGTTAGCTGTGAATGGTAACAATTGGGGTGTGATCGGTTGTGAACGAATCGTTTGGTCTCTTGCTAAACCTAATGGAAATAAAAACTTACTAAGAGTTGAAATGTTAGCTTGTGTTCTGTCTTCTCAACATCCTACTGAACCCGATTTAGATATCGAAAATCAACAGTTGGAAGAATTAAGTCAAATGATCGAATATGGAACTCAGGCTGAACGAAAGCAAGCTAGAACTTTGATCGATAACGAAGGTGGATGGAAATCACTTTTGGAACGATGTGAGTTACGTAACCAAGTCTTTAGACTAGCAGCACGTAGAGCAGCACTTGGAGTGATCTCTCCAGCTAGAGTCGTCCTCCTTTCAAGACCTTCAACTATCAAACCATTCAAGAATGGTGAAGTCTTTCCATGGAACAAGTTACCTGAAGAACTTCAATTTCAAGTATGGCGTTGGGTTGGATTACTTTCGGCTTTTCCAGGTTTAGAAACTCATTCGATTGAGTTTGAAAACCCACCTGAAAGATTAATGAATTTACATTTAGACCGAACCGATTCAAGAATCGAATCTCGAACCCATCAAAGTTTAATAGGCATTCCAGATCCATTAACCACTTTACAATTATCAAAGGTTTTAAATTATGCTTCAGATCGGAAAACTTTATTTCAAGAAATGGTTTCTAAGAAAAAATTACAAGTGAAATTAGAACAACAATCCAATTTAACTTCATCTACTCATCATCGAAAGATGATCGAACTCAAAAGATTAGAATTTGAGATTAATAAGACTGGTCAGGAAATGGTTTTGAAGGCTTGTGGTTGTCAACGATTTGAAGGTCGAATTTAAACTATCATCTTGACTTTTTTCGAATCTCACTTTAGCTTCCCCAGGGAAGGGGGTTTCCTCTTGCATGCATCTTTCGTTTTCTTTGCTTGACTGCTTGTTGTATTCATTAATGATTTGGTTCTGGACTTACTTTCAAGTTTCTCGAAACTCGTATGTAAGATATCCTTTTTCTTTTAACCTTCGTCTTTCAATATCAATGAACATGAGGATCTTGAATTTGTTGTTCATCTGATCTGATTAAACTGATTGGTTTTAATTCTCTGGATTTGTTTCATCTTCAACTTTTCTATAGAATCTTAGATTTTCTTTTTTCTTTCATTCCTCCGTGATGATTAGATCTTTTTTTTGTTAGATTTTTCAACTTTTTCTCTCTTTCTATCTTATTTTGATTTTTTGTAAACATATCGAAGTTACTTGTTTTCTTTATCCTTGTAAAGTTGGTTTCTTATTGTATGACTTTAGAGGACTTTACTTATTTTCTTTATCAATTGATTTGTTTCTTTGGTTTGTTGGATTGATATCTATATGTAATGAAGAATTCAATTTTTTTTTCTTCTGTATCGCTTTTGAGTGAAGATGTTGATTGAATTGAACTTTGGTGAGTTTAAGTTTGATTCTTTGTAATCAAAGTCAATGTTATTGGAAGCAAAAAGTGTTACGAAAAACTCAAGTCATCATTCACTGAAACTCTGAGAGGATGCGATGATGTTTGTAAATCCTCTCATTCCGTGAAGTGGATCTGATCTTTACAAAGTCTTGTCTTCCAAAAGGGCAATTTGATTAAGTTTGAAACCAAACCAAACCCGGATGATGAACGACTTTCGATTGATCTGCGTTGCAATCATCTCTTCTAAAGAATTTGAATGATCTTTGACTCTTGATCAAGGACACACTTCCTCAGTCTAAAGTTGATTGGCGTTGGAATCAGACATCTGCACATATAGTTACATAGTTGGTATGCATGAAGACGATTGATTCCGTCGTGTACATACCCTCATTTTGGAGGATTGACAACATCGCAGTCTTCTCCTCCGGTCGTGCGTTCTTGCAGAGCACTTCTGTGTCGGCATGTTTCCCTTTTGAGATGGTTTCATCTCACCAAAGTTGACTTTATTGAACCTAATCGGTCTACAGAATCATTCCTAGATCAGTATTGAGGGTTAGGGTCTCTTTAGGTCTCTTTCTGTTTATCAACCAAGATCAAGAACAACACCTTTTTGATGAGCAACTGGCAACACATCTGTACGTGGGATAAAACCCAATCATTCTCAATTATTTTTTTTCACCTTTGAGCTACCGAACTACCTCAAGCTATCATCATATCTCTCAGGGGTTACATAGTCTCTCAATCAAATCATAATTTGATCTCAAAAGTCAACAAACTTTTTGGCTGCGTTAAAGAATTTGACTGAACTTTAATCCGACGCGTATCTGCACGTCACAATAGGATTTATCATTCAATCCAAACTATTTAAGGATTCTGAACCAAACTCTTTAGGGCTGTGGATTATAAATCTCGGAATTTGTAAAACATTTGGACCATTCTCAGCACTTTTTTTGGTCTCTTCACTCAGATTTGATCATATCAACTATCATTCATTACGATTCACCAGCTCAGTTTTCGATCGTTGATTCACATCACATTACTACATGGCTAGTTCCAGCACCACGAAAAGCGATGAGAGCAAATGTCCAACAGGCCCTAGGATTATTGTCACTGGTGCTGCAAACGGTATTGTGAGCTTAAACCGATCTTTGAAAGAGGATTCACGCCTTACCGAATCTCATCAGTTACTAATACTTCTTCGCGTTCAATAGGGTGCACATTGTGCATTATATTTCGCCAAGGTTCATGTAAGAAATCATCTCGTCTATATTTTAATTCCTCGCGTCGAGGCAGACGAGATGAAGAGAAAAATTATTGAGGGACTTATGGTTTGGTTTGAAATCTTTTTCAGAATGCCCGAGTTGCATTACTAGATGATGATGTATTATCTTTACGAGCTTTACGACATCATTTATCAATCAGTAACAGTTCACTCTTTCAAATCCGAGGTGAAACAGGTGAAGATGTATTCGAGTATCTAGAAGGAGATCGACTTTTATTTCTACCCACCGATTTCGCATTAGAAGCCTCAGTCATTGCAGCAATTGGAGAAGTGATTAGGATCTGGTCAGGTGTAGATGGATTAGTGAATAACCCAGGTGGTGGTCCATTAGCTTCCTTTAGTGCTAGACCTATCGAACATACCTCTCTAGATGACTTTAATCAAATCATTCAATCTACTTTATCTTCTCATTGGATCATGGCCAAACACGTGGTTGATGAACTGTCAAAAACCGGTGGTGCAATCGTTTCGATTACTTCCACTAGAGGTATACAGAGCGAACCAGGCTCTAGTGCTGCTTACGCTGCTGCCAAAGGTGGGGTGATTTCGCTGACTCATTCTCTTGCAAGTAACTTTGCAGAGCGTCGGGTTCGGGTTAATTGTATCAGTGCTGGTTGGATAGATGTACGAGATGCTCTTATGAGTGATGTGATGGTTTTTCCAGGGTAAGTGATCATGATGTGGTGATCCTCTTCGTCATTCAGCCCTAATCAATTGTTACTGACCTTACCAAAAACCCAAGCTGACTAATTGCTCAAATCTTCGTACCCTTCTACTTTGACACTCACATCACACGTTTCTTATAGTGCTCCACTCACACCACTCAAACCTACAGATCATGCACAACATTGGGCAGGACGAGTAGGAAAAGGTGAAGATGTAGCTAGATTAGCTTGGTTTTTACTTGATTATACACAAAGTGGCTTTATCGATGGTCAGAATTATGTAATTGATGGTGGAATGTCAAAAAAGATGACGTATAATTAAACAAGTCTTAACTTACATTGGGTTTTGTTCTATCTGTTCATCATTTTTCTCTTGTTTTTAATAATTTTTGGTGATTGGTTTGAGGCAGCTTTGATGTGTACTGATCTTTTATGAGATTTAAACTTTCTTTTTTGGGGGTTTGCCCTAGTGGCTTTATCTATTATTAGGATCTTTTATGTGATATTAATATGAATTTAGTTAGAACTTCTATGCTTGTTGTTTTTTTCATATACAAACCTCTGTTGTTATTCTTTTTTGTATCTATTTCTGGATTTTTTTCTGGATTTTTCATTCATCTTCTTTTTTCAAAGAAAATTAAAACATTTCAACTAATTTCAAAACTTACCAAAAATGGAACATGTTTTTTGTCTTTATGATTCATAAAGAGAGCATACATAATAGAATAGACAAAATGGAAGTCTGTTGGAGTAAATTTTTTTCTTATGATTAGCTGCTTGTCATTGATTTTCCAGATGATCATCATGATATAGTATATTCCTTGTCTCAAAGGGGATAGAAAGTTCTATAGGAAACATTGCACAATCTTTGCATGTCTGTAGCACTCCTCAAGGTATCATGATTTCCCTTTGTTTTCCTTCTGTTTTCCTTCTGATCTCTGGCTGAATCATTATTAAAATCTTTCAGCCTCTGCATATGATATAGAGCACTATAGTCCTTTAACTCTCTGTCCTTTGACTAGTTACCAGGGTGACTCAAACACTGATATTCAGTTGCAAACAACCAATCAACTTTTGTCATTCTTGATTGGTATTCATATAGTTGCTTCATATTCCTCAAGTGAAAGCTGATGTGATTTTGTAAATCCCACTAACCTTTTGACCTTGCGTATTTCACTTGTGGAAATTCATTCACAGATTACTGTTATGGTCTTCTTTGGGGGCAGCGGCTTGGGAACAGAGGTAGGGGACGGTGTTTATCAGTACATATGAGTATTGTAGAATGGAGAAGAAAGCAGAGTATGAAGCTGTCTGGTACAAGCTTGGTACTGGGTGTGTACCTGTCACCTCTTGTGACACTCTGATGATATGTGATCAGATTATGATGATTATCCCCTCTCCAGAAAGACTAAAGCTACTCTAAGCAATTTCACACCCAATCCAAGGGGTAGCTCGTATGAAGACCGGCCAGATGTTTGGATTGATTTTGGGGGAATCAGCAAGAAAATGTGATATAAAGAGGGTAAGGCTTTCAAGCCAAGGTGCTTCAGGACCATCTGATTGGGGTGGATGCTAGTCTAGGACCTTTCCTTAAGTAGGATTTTCTCCCTTTATTGAGAGGCCCAGCTGATGAGAAGGAAGAATCCCAGTTGACCCTTCCTACTATTCTGTGAAGGAGTGCTTGATCAGTGATCATCAGTTTTCCTTGGATGTTGATAAACATCAACAATTATCTTTCAATATCCCACTGAAGATTCACTTCAGATCAAGACCTGATCACAATTTTTTGGATCTTTTTCTGCAGTCATAGGTACATTTTGTAATGTATATCAAAGACCAAGGATGTAGAATATATATTTGTATCTGACACTTGAAAAAGTGGATTCAGGGGACTGTAGAGCTGGGCAAGGGACCCCTCAGGCTCAACCCAGCTTTGTCTTGCACTTCTGGCAGCTTTTTTACTGCTTGGCTGTAGTCCAGAGGTGTTGATCTTATAAAGATTCACAGGATCTATGCTTCAATTCAGTTAAGGCCTTCTAATGTCTGTGTCAAAGAGGCCCTAGGAGAATAGAGAGAACACCTGAGGGCACAGGTTATGTGCAAGATTAGAGCTACAGAGGCTTGTGTATGACAAAAACGGTTGGAAGTTTGGTGAAGAAAATTGCCAGGTTTGAAGATGAGTAAGTGAGTGTAACAATGATGACATCTCCTGGTGGTGTTGTAGTAGGAATATAAAAGGGGTCATAGGTCAAAGACACAAGGAGGTGGCAATCACTAGTGGGAATCTTTGAATTCAGGGGGATGATTGTTTTCCCCAATACTTGTTTTTCTATACATATTGATCTCTCATGTCCTTTGAATTTGTTGTTCCCCATCTTGTTTATTTTTGGAACGAGAGATCCAAAATTATTTATCTTCATTTCCTTGCCTTTTGTCAACATATGTGCTATTGAGCTAATGTGGCCATTTTTTTGGTTATGGTGCCCTGTTTTTCATTTTCTCTATATTAGTTTTATTCATTCTTTAACTTCCTACAGTTTCAGGTTAGTAAGATTAGAGTGCTGTCATATTCATTGTACTCAGCAGTGTTGCGCCACCACACAGCTGCAATCTTTTTCCACCTACCTTGTTTAAAGTTATTTTTGTGGTCAACTTTGATTTCCTTTGAAAACACTAAAGTGACCTGTGTGCTCAAGATAAAATGTGAGACACACAAAGGACATTGTTTAATTAAGAATAGATGGTCTCCACATTTACCTCAGTGCAACATTCCTGTATTACCTGTTTTTTTATGTGTAATGTGGAGTTGTTTGTCAAAGGGGCAATCTGATCTGCCATATAGGACATTTACAAGGTCTGGTCACTTTGATTTTTTCCCACATGACTTATAAAATTCCTGTGTTTTTCTGTTCACAAGGTCTGGTGGTGGTGCTCTAAGGGCACATCCACTTGAGCAATTTCTGGAGATGAATCACATTCTCCAAAATTTAAAGTGTCTGTTTGGTAGTGCATGTTTCATTCTTGCATTAAAATTTTCACAGAATGTGATTTCTGAGTAAAATTTGCTTGAGCAAACACACCCTAAGAGCATCCTTATTGTGCCACAATCCATAAACCACATACAGACACAGTGTCCACCAAGACTGGCCAGCTGTGCAACCTTGGTTGCATGCTGGAGGGTCAAATTTGGAAAAATTGAGAAAATGTAAATCCTCTGCTACATTTGTGTCAGAAAAGGTTGTACATTTTCAATGGTGTGGTACCGATTCTCTAATAAACAAAAGGTTTTGTCAGCCCAACAGTCAGTCAATTGGTGAGGTTTTTCATATGTAGTTTGTGATATAAACCCATAATAGGGGTGTCAAGTTTGACCATTGTTATAAAAACACCTTTTTAGGTGTCCCAATTTCAAAATATGATGATTTTGAAAAGACTGAAGATCTCAAAAAATTGTTTGATAAAATCTTGTAAAAGTAATTGAACTTGAAACCCCCTAATGCATGGCTGTCTGGAGGTTTATCCAAGCTGTATCAGGCCCTCCTCCAGTTGTTTGCTCTACACAGTGGGACATGGCCCACAAGCAATTGCTTTTCTACATTGGTAGTACAGGAACCTGAGATGCTCCTGTGGAGCCCTGTGAGGAAAATGGTCAGGTTTTGGAAATCTCCCCAAAATATATGTGATCAAAGCCCATCAAAGTGTGCAAGACACAGTTGACACTGGACTGAGATATTGCCTTCCACTGCACTATGGTCTACTACAATGATCATTATGCAAAATAAATTATGCTGTACAGTATGCAAGTGAGAAAGGGGAGGTTGTACAAAGTTTAGACCCTCTAGGCTCTCTATTCTTCTCAAAATGTACGTGACAAAAATGGTCAGGTTTTCTTGGTTTTGTTGGCTTTTTTCAAGCTTGAAGAAAAAAATGGTCTGGTTTTTTCGTCATGTGGCTCCGCAGGAGCATTGGAGGGTCCTCTGATTCATGAATAAATGTGTAATTTCTCTGCAGGTCTACAAACGCATTTCGGACAACTTTTATTGTCGGTTTTGTACGAAGCTTGCCAAGAATTTGCTGGAAGACTCCGCGTCAATCTTGGATGTAGTTTCGGGGGAAAATTTGGACCTGCTTTTTGAGCTTTTTGAAATTGACGACGCATATTACGTGAAACTCGCATGCCCAGCAATTTCGTGGGCTATCTGACACTTGGCTTTCCACCCGATACGTATGTACGACCACCATGTATGTAACCGGTGCGGTAGGCCTGCTAACCTGTAGGGTTCTCATCAGTTTCGTCCACTCCGTGCGCTACCGGTGAGGTACATCAAAAGTGATTTCATAGAAAACTCATTTCGGCCGCCTGAACCGAAGCTGCTGCGTTTTCCTACATAATAAAGGATATATGCTAGCTCAGCTCGAGTATCATCTGATCTTGTACACGGAATCCATCAGCTTTTGTTAACTTGTCTCAGCCCATCAGCATCAACACAAAATCAATCAGAAAATGGCAGCGGTTGACAATTCCACCTCTACGCTACTAGTTCAACCTGAATGCGGTTCGTTGGTCACTACTCCTTTCCCTGTATCTCGACTTGATCTCGCGTCAGCCTGCAGCTAATGTCCATGCCGAAGGCTTGGAGACTAATCGACCTGTTCTTTTTCTCTTCCGCTTCTCGGCGATCTTCACATCAACTCTTGAAATGCTGCACACTTGCGTGCGTCTCTATAGGTTCGAGCAATGAGGTAAATTGTGATGATCTTCATACTAACATCATAGAACATGCCTCGTTATATTTCATGGTGTCATCCCTTCATTATGCTTTCAACAACATAATGCAAATTGGTAGATTGTACGCTGATCTCCTCCTATCTTCATCTCCGCAATCGTAGTCTGGCGGTCGGCTGGGCTTGAGAGTGGGCGCAATTTTCATCATCCTCGCTACCTCGCTACTTGGGACACTTTTCCCTATCCTCACTCGACGGTCAACCTTATTTGTTGTTCCGGCGGCCGCATACGAGTTTGCAAAATATTTTGGAAGTGGCGTGATAATTGCAACAGCTTTCATACATGTGATCACATCATTCTGTCTTGCATGAAAGTCTTTCCCAGATATCCTACTGACTCATCATGACGATATCCAATAGCTACTAGCACCTGCAAATGAAGCCCTGTCTTCGGAATGTTTGACTGGTACATGGAAAGTATACCCCTGGCCAGAGGCCATCTCTATGACGTCAGTCTTCCTACTGTTCCTTGTTGAGATAATAGTGAGTCCACCATATACTTTTCATGTGACGAGATCAGAGGCTGATTCAAGTCGACATTATATCAGGCTTTCCGAGTTGGAACCGCTAGGTTGACACGGCTGGGGGTCAGATACCACACTCACGCATCTAGTGAACCTACTCACACGGATCACAGTCATACCATTGGATTGGGCGGCGATTTGAGGCCAGAGAATGGTGGTGAGGATTGTGGACAATCGGTTTTGGGAAAAGGTAGCGATGAAGACGTGGCCGCAGTTGCCACTGCGCAGGCCAATGCCACTGCGCAGCTGATAAGCGTGGCCATCCTTGAAATTGGGGTAGTATTTCATAGGTAAACCTAATAAACATAGCTTTTTACGTCTTCCAAATTTGCTCTTGAGATGCTTATCTGTTTTTTTTCTGTCTTGTATGTATCTTGATAATCAGTGCGGTCATTGGATTAACCCTAGCTGTAGATCCACAATTCACAACATTTTTCACTGTGATTATATTCCACCGTGAGCATACCAATTCAACAACCATGTCACATCGTGGTAGTCTTGTGTGACTGATCAAGACTTGAGTTCGTCTTCATTCTTCAGAGATGTTTGAAGGCCTTGGACTTGGATCGAGGCTCTCTCAATTGCGTCTACCTGAACGATTGCGGTGGCTTCCATTAGTAAGTGGAATTGGTTACTCCTTTGTGACGCCACTCGGACTTGCCATTGGATTAGGCGTACGAAACACGTGAGTGGAAAAGATCCGGAAACTTTCTTGCTCAAATCTATATCTCCAGACTGACCAGTCAAATCAAATGTGATCAGATACCGACCCGACTCTCCCACAGCACTCATGGTCTCGGGAACACTGGATGCATTCTCGTCTGGTGTTTTACTTTATACTGGATTGGTCGAACTTCTCGCACACGACTTTATTTTCAACCGAGAAATGCTGATAGAGTCTTCGAATGGGAAGATGGCCTTTGCGATTGGATCGGTCCTCAGTGGAGCTAGGTGCGTATCAAATCCATCATGTGGACCTTTTTCGGGTGCAATCACCAAATTTGAATTCCAAAGTCGTATATCTATGTATAGCCCCTGTGATTTGAAGCTGACATGATATTGCTATGACATCTGTTACCTTGGATTTTAGCATAATGGCCCTGTTAGGACGATGGGCTTAGGCCTCTGCCATCTATCATTTCATTTCTTGAGCTTCCGATTAAGCCATGGAATTCGCAGTCAAGACAAGAAGTAAAACTTTATTTTCAAAAAGCGCACTTTATAAAAGTTATCTAGCAATATTCGCCATTCACTGTACTTTAACATTTCTATTGAGTCTTTCTTTATGTTTATATAATGTTTGATACAACTTTTCATCGTTTTTCATTTTTTCAGCTGTAATCAACCTAACCAGATTGTAATATATGAGTTTCTAGATTATCTATACTAGGAAAGTAGGAAAGTAGGAAAGTACGATGGTAATTACAAAAGTTCAATACGCGCTCTCCTACTCCATCAACTTTCCAGGGCACAAATGAACAAATTCGCACAATTCCTGAGGCTCTCCTCACAAAAGGTGTAAGAAGTCCTTCTTTCGAGTGGATTCTGATCCCTGCCCTGTCAGTCTGAGCTATTTGTACTCCCTTGATAAAAATTTCCATATAACAACGAAATTCAAAATGGAAAGGAGAAATCAACACAAGATTTAGGATGGAGTACAACTGCTTGTGGTACATTTTGCTTCGGCCAGTGAGAGCGACGCTGCGCAGCTGTGTGGTACCGGTGGTGTTGATTACAGTTTCCGAGTGTCTGTTTCAATGAGGAAAATCGATTTTGTATTTTAAGTCTTGGTCTTCGAAAGACCTATCGTTAAGTGAGAACATTAAACACGAGATGGGGTGGAATCCCTTCGGATATGGGTTTTTGAATATGTTATTGATGGGAGCCACAGGTGATCTGTGATATACCTCAGCACATGTATGGCTATCACCAGCCTCATCGCAAAGGATCACAAAATTAACAAAACTGTTTGTCTAGTAGACTAGTGTCTTGATTCTTGAAGCTGGTGCATCGTGTGAAGGAGATCATGCACAGAACGAAGTATAACGGGGGAAGAGCAATCGCCGCAATAACAGCAATCGTGAGTCTGGCAGTCAAGCTCGTTGGGTCGAAAAAGAGTCCGAACGAGGTCCCATTTGTTGGGATACATCAAACCTTAGGATATCATCAGTATGGGTCACCAGTTTCCGACAGAGATATTCGGCAGTTGTTTTGGCCGGCTTGAGAACCATCCGACCTGCTTTGTCTTCAATCGCCAACTCTGCTGGTAGAGGAATCGTAATCGTTGTGATTTGTTCAATTTATTGCTTCAAATGTCTCATTTGAATCTCCCCAAGATGATCATTCGCGAACAAGAACTATCAACGTATGCTTCCAGCTGCTCAGGGTCCTAACTTGTTGTTTGGCCGCCAGTGGACTGCGCTCCATACAAAAATATGCCACAGAGACCTCGGAATGCCTACTACAGCAAGTTAAACGCTTGCGTTGGATGAAGCTCATCGAAAAGCTTCAGTGGTAAGTCGGCAGCTAATAAGCTGCGACGTGCAACACGATATATTAGTACTTCGCTTGATGACTAGCCCGCGGGTCCTGGCAGAGGAATCCTGAAACCTGTCATGCTGCGCGTTTGGAAACGCGTTTGAGGGCGTCAAGGGTGTAGCAAAGCTTCGTTCTCAACATCCCTAAAATCGATACTCTGCCTCTATCTCGTGATGTATATGTGTCTTAGGCCTCTCTCCTCGTCTCTGGAGCTTGGACATCACTAACCCACTCGAATACCATTCGACGTCCGTCCTTACCGAAGCCAACTGATCCATCTGTTATCACAGAAAATCCACTCGTTCATTCAGCAGTCACTCATTTTTGGGCACCAACTCAGAACCCGCTCTCCAACTTCTTCCTTCCATAGAAGATCTAAGATCCATCATTCCCTGAACCCGATTTGATTACACGAGATTTTGACACAAGCTACGAAAGATGATAACAAATTTGCTCGTAATCTCCACATTCGCCGGAGGACTCGTACATGGTCACCTTGAGAAACGAGACGGCTCGCCTCCCGCGCCTGTCGCCAATAATACCAATGCGACGATTCCGGTCCCAGTCACCACTATTGATACCAACTACACACCACCTGCTTTCCAGATTCCACCACCGGTAGTCAATTGGTCGGACCCATGCGCAATCGTACCGATTCAGCCTGATACATGGACTCGACTTAAGCTCGATGATTATTTGGCCAACTATCCTGGTGGTAAAAATATGTCTCTAGGGGTCAGTATCTACGCTTCACATATCGGAGTGGAACAATTAAATCTGCTTAATGTGACGATTCAATCTGATCTCCACCATTGTTTACCTCCAGGAATTTGCCTCCTCGAGAGGCGTCGACAATTTTGTGTGCGGAATCGGCGAGAATTGTAATGCGGGACAGGTGAGTAACCCAGAAGACTTGCGGCCGGATTCCCTTGCTCATTCTATACCGATATTGACTCCGGGTCCCAGCCGTGCTTTCCTATCAAAGGGCCTGATTGGGAGGTATTTTATGCCCTACAAGGGTGGAACTTGATAAGAAACACATTGTACAGCGCCATCGGCACAGCGGTCAGCATGACACAATGTGAGTTTCCCCATCTTTGATCATGAAGACAAGCATAATATAATTCAGTGAACCATAATCTTTCGCATTCAAGCTATCTCGTCCTCATTGGTTACGGATCTTTACAAGCCTCTCAAACGTAGCCCGCTTTGGAAGCTTAATGATATATTCTCAATCGCTGCAGGAATTGCTGCACTTATCGCTTCAGTCGCAATTGCCTGGCCCGGGACCTTGCTTGCGATGGGAATTTGGTACTCTATCAACGCACTTCTGGGTATTGGCCAAGGAGCAATCGGAATGACATTACTTGGGGAAAACTGGAAGCAAATCCCAGATCAATTCTCTAGAGTGAGATCCGATTTTTAAAGACGATCAAAAGACGTGTTAATCGGGATCATGAGAACTGATGATATTTTGGTTTTCTTCTTCCTCAGTGGTCTCAATACGCATGGTACCTTGGAAAATGGCAAGGTTTAGCCCAGGAAGCGCTAAGTAATCAGACCACAGCAGTCATCAATGCGGGTATCAGTACACCTGAAGGAATCTCAGGTGTTCTCAAAGGTGGAGCGTACTTTATCCCTGTGCAAGCTCGACAAATGTCCGAGGTGGAGAACGAAATTTCTAACAGCGCAACCGCTCGAATCTTGACCCAGATCATTCGTGATTACGTGAGTCTTAGCTCAGGAATCGAACCCGTTGAAACAATGTAGGGATCTGATCAAATTGTGTTTTTGAACAGGGTGGATTCGTCACAGTATCTGTAAGCTATTGAGGCCTCATGCTCCATAGAGAGAGCCGTAAGACTGTTTATTGAATTGGCTCTCTTTTTGGGATTTAGGAAGGATGCGACGGTAAAGGCCCAAATGGTGCTTGGGAGGATCCTGATTCAATCTCCTTCTGCTATCCAAACAAAACGTAATGCATCGATTCTGTTCGAAAACATTATGCTTTCCAACACAGCTGACATCTGTATCGTTTGTACTATGTCTCTTCAGGATGATGAACGTCATCCGACATAAGGGTAAAAAAGCTATCAACACTTGGTACCACGGATCCCTGATTAACTCGACTTACGGGTTCTCTGCTGAATACATTACTACACAAGCTTGGGATTGTCAACAAATGCACGGAGTAGGCGGACAAAACCCTTATAATGATACGTAAGTTGTTTATATCTTCTGACGATAAAAAGTAGATCCAATTCTCATCTATTTGGACAAAATAGTGCATTCCCAACCAACAGCAGCTCTACTTGCGTCATGGACTTACCGGTGTGCGATCTACGAAGTCACAGTAAGTTGATTAGATGAATCATCAATTGATAAAGTCTGATGAAGGTCACCTTTATCTTTAAACTACGACTTTTCAGGGATGCGTAAAGCAGTGGAGAAGCATGGAACAGTCGAAGCTTGCAGAAAGGAAGCTCATTTACCAATCTAAGTAGGATTTTAAACCGTTTTGTGTGCTTTCTTTCCTTCATAGGAACATTTTGAGATATCTTTTTTTATCAAACTCCTCCCAGTCATTTTGAGTGCGTTGTTTTTGAGTTGATTTATAGTCTAAAATCAAATCTTTACATAAACTTATTCTTATAGTCAAGATAATGGTGGAGCCAAGCATCATCTCCCTGAATAGGATTGATCCTGCATAGTGGAATCTCTATTGCAAGGAATCAAAGATACTCTCATGTTCAGACTCTTCCACTCAGCCAAAATTATCTCGCTTCCAACCTCTTGAATGTTTCATTACTTGATTCAGATCATCAATTCCCTTTGCAAATAGTTCCAAAATAGTAAAGCTACTTGGTACACATTAACTCCTTTCAGTCACGGTTTGCTTTGCCTCTGATCTTCTGATAAAAAACCACTGGTATCGCCACCATTCAATCTGCAACTGTATGATAAATTTACCCGCATTGTGGTCAATCGTTTTGAACAGTAAAAATCTATCGTCTCTCTTCAAATTCCCTTGATCTTTCTCGTCACACAAGTCGCGTTGTCGAGTTGCTGTTGAAAGTGAAATAGGATAGTACACTATAGATCCTGCAATTTTTTCTAGGCCTTTTTGTTTCAGACGATGCGCAAGGTGCTATGTCCGAGTGGTTAAGGAGACGCCCTGCTAAGGCGTTGGGTTCTGCCCGCGCGAGTTCGAATCTCGTTGGCATCGAATTTTTGGCGCTCCTGAGCCACAATGATCATCATGAGTTCTTCCCCCTTCCTTGATGACGACTGAGAAAAGTGTTGTGCAATCATTTCTACAGGTGGGTAATTTTGGGGAACGGGAAACTCAGAAGTCAAGGACAGGGGGGCAGTTGGTACAGGGAGCAATTCAAGTGTAAAGGGTTGCATGGAAAAAGTTGTACTATGTGCCTGGAGAAAGGTGCGAGGAATTCATGGAAAAAGGATTGCTACAGTTCAATACGCTTGAGGGATTTGGATGAAGCCCGTTCCATGACTTGATTTGATTATGTATTGAGCCGGACTGTGGCCCATCTATGAAAGGACTTGAGGCTAAAAGACTCTGAAGGTGATGGAAGTATTGCACAACTTCAATTGATCTTTTGTGACAAAAGACAGATGAATTTTCTCATCATCATCAGATCAACAATTTATTCTTCTGAATATAGATTGTCCATACCCTTGAAGCTTGAAATCCAGCAATAGGATCCAAAAAAAATTATTTATTCATCTTCAAAAGATCTTCATCCTGTGAATGAGCAATATTGAATTCTGGGGACATATCAGACATTAAATTCTATACAACAGTGGACTTTCTTAGAAGAGAAATCGTAAATAGTCTTTTCATTGGTAGCCAACATTCAAGATCAAGCTGATACAAAAGTCTACCGGATCATTGACATTTTGATTCCAAGTATGCTTCAATTCAAACTTCTGAAACTCGTATGGCTCCTATTAATAACCAGAGAAAATATTATAGAACCTATTAATATTACTTTTGCCGATCTAAGACTACATGCTTTCAAGACACTTTAAATCTCTTTAAGAACCAAATATTGATCATTTTACCCCAATGTTAGATATCAATTGAGAAATTCAAGTTGGATTTGTACTCTTTGAACAGTCTAGATGGGTTTGAGAAAGAAATCAATCAAACCCAAATCTTAAAACCAAATTGAAACCAAATCCGTTTCAATCTTGCTTTCAATAGTCTCCAAGATCATTTTAATGTGTTAAATGAAATAAATAAATAGGATCACTCGATCATCATAAATTACAAAAGATCATGAATGTGGGGATGAAACTCCTATATGAAAAAAAAATCATTTCTAAACCCCAAGCTTGTTCCGAGAGTTTAGATCCTGATGAATGATTTTTTGATATACATTTCTTGATGATGTGGAGTGATGAAAACAATAGATTGTATCTGATTTGAAGAGAAAAAAAAGGCAGAATTTATGAATCACAGATATGATTAGGGTCAGAGGAGGTTGTGATGTTGATGATCAAGGATGAATGACGAACGCAAGCTTTGTATGAGAGTATCAGTGTGAGCTTTGTAATTTAGTAATATAATCATCATGTGTGGTTACGGAAGTTGAGATCGAATGTGAACGCGTGGTGAGGTGCATGGTTTATCAATTTTTGAATGACAGATCATATTTCAAGAGGATGATCAGACTTTATAGAAATCTTTTTTGTAATTTTTAAATCAGATAGCTCAACCGAATGTCAATGATCTTCAATGAGCTTTGATTGAGCTCTAGATGGTTCAATTTTCCAAGGCAGATACAAATTGTTTATCTGGTTGATCGAATTCTTGATTAAGCTGAAAAGGCAAAGCATTTGATTTGAAGAAATGAATTGGAATGTATGTAGATTTCATTTTGACCAAGACCGTTTTAAGAAGAGGTCAACTTGAGAATTTCATTTAGTCAATCTCTCTCTCTCTCTCTCTCTCTCTTTGAGTTTGATGGGTTGTGTTTGATGTTCTACTGTTTCTTTCTCTTCCTCTTTACTTTTCATTGACTTCTTTTCCAATCAATCCAAACTTGAAATTTGAAGATTCGAAATTAAACCTAACTAACCTATCTCTAATCCTTAACTACCTAGAAGCTAAAGTTAGACTTTTCCTTCATCCCTTGGTGTGAGTTTTCGTTTGAAGAAAGAAAAACAAAACCAAATTCATCATTCAACTCTTGTGGCATTCATCCATTCACCACAAGATTGGTTGAATTCTGAAGAAGTCAGTTCCTTACCTTTCTCTCTTTGCTTTGGTTTTTTTTTTGTTCAAGCTCTTTTCTACACTCTTAATTTGCTTTACACTTATTCTTTCTTTCTTTTCTTCTACTACTTCTTCTTTCGTTTATTTAAAAAAACATTAAATAAACCATTTTTAATCTAAAACACCCAAGAAATCACAACCTAACCACCATTTTGAAGAAAGTTTTCAAACTTCAATTTAGATTAAAATATACTAACTTACTTACTCTCACCTAACTAAACACCTCATCCAAAGTTCATCTCATCAAGACAGTTTTTCAAAAACCATTCAATCTCAACTCACACTGATCTGTTTGCCATCATCTTCCTTTTATCTCTCAATCTCTCCCTCTCTTTGCCTTCTCTCAATCCAATCAATCACTCACTCACTCACTCACTCACTTAACCAACATCTCAACTTTTCATCAATCTCAACGAACAAGACTACAACCAATCAAGTCGATCGAATCACTCTTATTCATCCACTCATCCCTTCGATCGATTCAAACGTTTTAATTTACTCTTCAGTATGTCTTTCTTTCAAATCTCTCATTTCATCTCACTTTCATTCAATCTTAAGCTTACCTGATCTCTGATAGCTTGTATACTCATAACTCAAAAGGTTGTAAACGATGGCAGAACAGGGTGGACCAGAGATCGACCTTGACTCAGTGATTGATAGACTATTAGAAGGTCAGTCTCCTCACCCTCTCTCTTCTCTTCATTCGCGTCTCTCTCTTCACCTTCTCTTCATTCAAACCATCTCCTCGGTGCACACGACAATCGCGATCAAAGAATCAATACAAGAACCGATTCGGCCTTTCGTCTTCCTTCGTTTCTACGCATAATATTCTGATACAAAATAGTTGATCGTGTGTTGCTCTACCTTCTTTCGACTTCTTGATGTTTAGTACGAGGAAATCGACCTGGTAAACAGGT
The DNA here is from genome assembly GCA_022264835.1 of Melampsora americana. NCBI lineage: Eukaryota > Fungi > Basidiomycota > Pucciniomycetes > Pucciniales > Melampsoraceae > Melampsora > Melampsora americana. The sequence goes on along the minus strand of JAIFHY010000049.1, from coordinate 309,190 downwards.
TCAATTGCAAGAATACGAGATCAAGTTTCTGTGTACGCGAGCTCGAGAGATCTTTATCAACCAACCTATCTTACTCGAATTAGAAGCTCCAATTAAGATCTGTGGTAAGTCTCTCTCCCTTATCCTTCAATGAATCGTCTGAACATGTATTGAGCATCTTCAACCCGACACTCTCGATTTCTTCAGGCGATATCCACGGCCAATATTACGATCTACTTCGTTTATTCGAATACGGTGGTTTCCCTCCTGAAGCTAACTATCTATTCCTTGGAGATTATGTGGATCGTGGAAAACAATCACTTGAAACGATCTGTCTGTTATTGGCTTACAAGATTAAATATCCCGAAAACTTTTTTATCTTACGCGGTAATCATGAATGTGCTAGTATCAATCGGATATATGGTTTCTATGATGAATGTAAGCCTTCTTCTCTACACCACTGAAAGGAAGGCTTCGAGATTCTGATGTGCTGTCGGGGGTATATCAGGCAAGAGGAGATATAACATCAAGCTTTGGAAAACTTTCACAGATTGTTTTAATTGTCTTCCGATCGCGGCTATCATCGACGAAAAGATCTTTACGATGCATGGTGGCTTGAGTCCTGATTTGCAGAGCATGGAACAGATTAGAAGAGTCATGAGGCCTACAGACGTACCTGATACCGGTATGCTTGACCCATATCTTGAAGTCGACGTTCATCACTTGCTCAATTCCATAAATCTGTTTTCTCTACACTAGGTTTACTTTGCGATCTACTTTGGTCGGATCCCGACAAAGACATTACCGGATGGTCAGAAAACGATCGAGGTGTCTCATTTACGTTTGGCCCTGATGTCGTCACTAGGTTTTTACAGAAGCACGACATGGATTTGATTTGTCGTGCACATCAAGTTGTCGAAGATGGTTATGAATTCTTTGCCAAACGTCAACTCGTCACACTTTTCTCGGCTCCAAATTACTGTGGTGAATTTGATAATGCGGGGGCCATGATGAGTGTAGATGAAACTTTGTTGTGCAGTTTTCAGGTGAGCCGTTTTTTCTTCTTTCTTCATCATCATCTTTGTCATCATACTGAATTCACTTCTTTGGATAGATTTTGAAACCTGCAGAGAAAAAACAGAAGTTCATGTACGCTGGCATGAACTCTGGTAGACCGGTTACTCCACCACGAAAACAGAAGAAGAAAGATGGTAAACCTGCATAAAAGAAACATATAAATCTATATGTGATGTACCTGTGTGTGGGACCAGACAGAAAAAGTTTTTTTTAATCTTTCAATCTCTCTTTATCTTTTTGGTTTGGTTTGTGTTTAATGATGTTTTTTGTTATGTTTTTTTGTTGTGTGTGTGTGTTGCGTGCCTTTGTTTTCTGGATCATCTCTTCTTTTGATTTTTTCCCTTCTCCTTTCTCTTTTCCTTCTACATTGGTTTTCACATATATCTATCTATATATATATATATATTTGTTCTCACAAATCAAACCAAATTCACCAACAAACCCACCTTTGAAGAAATCAGAAAACATTAATGACTTTTCTGACCTTTTTCCTTTTCTTTCAATTCCTTTCTTTCTTGAGATTAGACAAACCAATCTTCAACTTAATGTTCTTGCCTTTCCTTTTTTTCTTGGTTTCATGAAAAAGCTGAGTGTACTTTTTTTCTGTCTCTTGTTCATGACTTGCAAAGGGGTTCAAGGATTGAGCCATGGGAAAAGATGGGTCATCTCATGAATTCAACCTTTGATGACTCAAGAAGATGATTTTGCATCAGTGCTTACTTACTGTCAAACTCAACCCAATCTTTGTGAATAGTATGAGAAAAGGCAACCTCTGGGTTGGGTTTGCAGTGGGAAAGACCACAAAGTAAATGGCCCAGTTTGTGATGAATGTTTGGAAAGTTATCCGTCTGTTCCCTTGGATCACAAATGAGTTAAAGAACTTAGCAAAAGTATTCAAGACTCAAGCTTGCCTGAAGAAAGACATCTGTGGAATTCATTCCTTTAAGATGAGTGAACTTAAGCCATAGATGATTCAGATGATCTTGTTTAAGTTTGGAGATATAGAAAATTTTGATTCTGTATTGAATGTTTTTTTTTACCTTAACTTTTTATTTATCTCTAATTATGAATCATAGAGTATTTTGCTTAAGTAAGATGATCTTGAATACCTTTTATTTGAAGTGTACTTAAATACTATGCATCAAATCCATTGAGGTCCTGTTTGGTATATAGTAGCGGTACTCAAAGTCAAAAGGTAGATTCTGACTTTTTTTTAACCTAGATTTTTTTGGTGGAGAAAAAAAACTACAAAACTTCTAGGCTTTGAGGACCCTGTGCCTACTTATGCACTCAGCACTTCCTATAATCATGCCGTGTGTCAGTGTCCAATCACCTCTGTCCTTGGATTTGTTTCAAGCCTCAGTTAAGGTCTCATTGGTCCTTAATTTCATCCTACAACCTTTGTCTTGGGGTGATGTATGTACAAAGGTGAAAGTAGCTGATTGGCAGTGGAAAACAGGAAATCTCATTTTTTCCGGTCGGGGCCAAGTTTCTTTTTTAAAAAAAGTCAGATTTTCCAAAAAGGTAGATTCTACCTTTTGACTTTGAGTACCGTAATTCCTTTAAGATGAGTGAACCTAAGCCACAAATGATTCAGATGATCTTCAAGTTTAAAGATAATCAAGATCTTGATTCTTTATTTAACGGGTTTTTTTTAACTTTTTATGTATCTCTAAACATGGATCATAGATTATTTTGCTTAAGTAAGGAAGGAAGATATTCTTGAATACCTTTCATTTGAAGTGTACTTAAATACTATGCATCAAATCTATTGAAGCTCTGTTTGCTATATAGTTTACAAAAACTGGGTAAAATCTATCATTTTTTTCACAAATCATACATTTTCTTTCTTTCTTTTTCAAAAAAAAACTCATTTGTTAATACAGCTATTCTAGAAATTAATGTCATGTCCCAATTTTTTTATTTTGTTTTTCTTCAAGGTTCACATCAAATAAGAGCAAATACAGCCCTGTATCAGCTGTGGTATGGACCCAACTGAACAAGAAACTTCTAATACAGGGCTGTATTGTACGTATCTTAGCTCAAATCTCTGTGAATCCTTGACAAAAACAAAAAAAAATAATTTTTGAGCAGGACACAAATTTCTAGAATAGCTGTACTTTTGCTCTGGTTTTTAAACTCCATTTTACACTTCATCATTAATTAATTTCTATCAATAATTGAGTATTTTGAAAGTTGCTAAAGAACAACTTTCAAATTTGATTGATTGATTGATAAAACCCTTAAGAACACTTTGGACTTAGGGATCTCATTCTCTTGAAACATCTTCAAACACAAATTCTTTCTCGCACTCAAGGTGAACACACATCTCACTTTTTCCAGGAGCACTTTGAACTTGATTCATTCCAAATGTACATTCTCTCTTTCATCCATCAGCACTTTACAGCTCACATACCCATTTCTGATTGTCAGCTAATTTCTTGTCTTTAACCTGCAGATTTTGGCCATTTGGGATCTGATCAATTATTATGGGTAAGGAAGCAGATAAAGGCTTGGCTCACTTTGGTAATGGGTGTAGCAAATTCTTATTACAAAGACTTTTGGAACAAGCCAAAAATGGTGCTTGAGTGGAGAACGTATCTAAAAAGGAAGCATGGTTTACAGTGATCAACGATTTCAACAAGCCTTATCATGAGGAATATGAGATCTTGACATTGAAAGATTATGATAACTCTGTAAGTACTTCTTACCTCAATCACACATATGAACAAGCTAGCTGATGATGGGTTTCTCAGCAATGTTCTTTGTAAAAGATTTTGAACCCCTTAGGAACTTTACAGGTGCTGGTTGGGATGACAGATGGTTATTGTGTCAGATGAATGGTGGAAAATCAAAATTCCTGTAAGCTTTTATTATCACTATCATTCACTTTTTTTTCAACTGCTCATGATAATTGGTCATCATTAGGATAATTCAAAGTACCAAAACTTTTAGAAACAAAGGGTTTCCAAACTATGAACTCATGCACAAACTCAAGGATGGTTGGGATACAGATGATAAGATGGTCCAAGGCAGTTGTGTCTCCTGGACTGCTGATATCACCTAAGAAGAACTTGCTTTAGATGTTGATTCAGATTCAGATTTACCACTGGTGTTTGATTCAGGTATGAATTCACATGTGCTCACATCTTCCTCATCACCTTATTAACATAATCTTTACAGCTTTGACATTGGAGGTTTTGAACAATAAGGCCAACTGATCTACCATTAACAATCCAGTCAATCAATCAGCCAATGCACCATCCTCCTTACCTCCACCTTTATCATCTTTTCCACCCAAGCCAACCAATGCTAGACAACCGGCTCCATTTTCCCCAAAGCCTGCTGCACATACAAAGAGATCAAACCTACCAAGCAGTGCAGACACTTTGATGGGTCCAGTTGAGGTAGGCAAGGCAAAGTGGGCTACCAAAGAGGAGGATTGTAACAAATGCAGGAAGAGTGACAAGCACAATTGGACTGCTTGATTGAGCTCACGATGAAGTCAAACAAGATGGCAATCTGTAAAAGATTTGAACCTGTCCTGAATCTTCTAGAGACTCTGGCAGTTCCCTCACCTGGGTCTTAAAAACATAGGGTTTAACCTTTGTATTCACTGTTTCAACAGGACCAGCAAATACAAAGCTTCACCAACTGAAGTTTTTGTCGCCCCTTGTGGCCTCAAGAACAATGCTCAGACAAAGGTTGCTCCCAAGGCCATCTGCTGTGGCACGGAGCTACAGTCGGTCAATCAGATCATCTCTGCAAGGTCCATTTGATGGATTTCTTATTTTTGTTAGGTAACTCTTTTGAAAGCTTATTCATTTATCAAACTAAAATAGGAAAGGTAAACAACGTAAATCCAAACAACATTAAAATTTTTGATTACAGCTTATAAGAAGAAAATAAACTATATCCAATAGCCACAAACAGCATACAGCCTGAGAACAATTTCCAACTGATATCCATCATCACATCAATCTTGTCTTCAGGAGCAGTTTGGATTAGGATTTGGGAGCGTTGCAAGTTTGATTGAAGAACACTAAAGGCCTTCTTGATGGGATTAAGATCAGGTGAGTAAGGTGGTAGGTACAGGAGCCAGATCAGCCAGACAACCGCTGTGGTGGATCCTGGCATTGTGCATCACTAAGACGGAGTTTGGCTCAGGTTAGCAATTCATAATGATCAACTATGAGGGATCTGTCAATATAAATAGATGAAATATGGGGAGAGTCAATTTAAAAAAACATACCAAACAATGTTTGAGGAACCCCTCAAAGTCATCCCGGTAGTAGCTTCCCTCTTGGCAGTTGAGAGCCAATACCCTGTCTCTGAAGATTGGCGGGAGGAGTGAGAACTGCTTGCCTCCACGACCTCGAGGGATTTGGGTGGTATGTTTGCCTTGTCTAGCGCGGCCAAACTGCCTGCCAAGATGTCTCTTGGCAATTGAACACTCATCTGGAATGGTCACCTCAAAGTCAGCCATGCCCAGACAATTTAAACAGAATGAAACTTAAAGGGACAGACCTAGGAAAACCAGCATATTGGGGGTCAAGGCACCTACTGCATGTAAATACCTTGCTTGCTTCAAAGGGCTCTGGTTAGGGTGCACAGTCCGAGCTTTATTGAGGGACAGGTGTAGTCAATCCTTGAGATCACTTGCATTGGTTTGTAACAAAACCCAAGTTCTGGTATGTCAATACACCACGTGGCAATATTTGTTCAAGTACAGATCAGGATTACTGGCAAGTAACTCCAACATGAAATCCCGATCATTGTTGTTGAGAGTTGTGTTTCTTCCAAGGCGCTTGTAGTCTTCTGGATTGCAAATGACAACATACGTACATTGGTATAACAAGTGCCATTGAGATATTGTTTGACGGATGACAGGGGACTTCAGCAGGTGCCGTACTTGATCAATAGTTTTCCCCAGAGTACTCAAAGGGCTGTGAAACAAAAGTAGCTGCTACTGGGTAGCAGCTACTGCCTGCGACCTACCCGTTTGGACACGCAGGCGTCGGAAATGTCCGACCATGAGAGATAGTCTTACAGTGTGCGTAGACCCTTAACAACCATACAAGCTGACTGTATGGAGCCGTGCCGAGGGCGGTTGGACATACTATGACACTCCCGGCTCATTCTCTCTGAGCCCCAAGGGTTGTAAGAAGCCCCTTGCACCCGTGCTATAAGGACACAAACCTTGCTACTTGCAAAGAAGTTGGTCACTTTTGATAAACCTTTGTAATAATCACAATGCACGTACAATCAGCCCAAATAATGTTGTGCACGCGCCCCACTGACTGAGATGAAAGATGAACATCTTCATCATTAAAAATATACAACCAATAAAAGTCTTTGATACTTTTTGAACCCTGATATATAAACAGAAACAGATCTCCAAAGCACCAGAAGACATCTGAGATAAAGATCATTCCACACCTTACTTTACTGCATACTCCTCGCATCCTCCATCCATTGTTGAGAACAAGCAGCAGAACAACATGTTACTCAAAGATCTGATCCACAAGCTAACTACCTTCTATCCCAAAACGTATGAGACGTTAACTTTGGGACAACTCACAACCTTTGCCACCCTATCTGCAGATCTCCTCAACCGCACACAGAACGGAAAGGGCTATAAAATGTTGCAAATAAAAGCTCCAGTAGAATTCATCTGACAATGCCTTGACCCTGCTGAACCCCACTCCACGTGGACTCGATTGTGGATTCTCACCCACCCCCACTTACCCTCCTGTCTTTACGACCCAGCTCTCATCACCAAATACGGCATACCATCCACTAAAGGAACACGTCCCAAGAACACAATTCAAATTCCAGAAAACATATTCCGACCTCCCAACACGCACTGCCACACCAAGAAACACGGCAAACCAAAACGACTTATGCGTAGACCGCGAGTTTTGGGCTATTTACCATGCAGTATTTCACTAGTTATTGTCGACGTAAGCAAATGATTCCTGAAAATTAAAATCCAATGTGAAGTCATTAACAAACTTCTCAATCAATAATGACAAAACCAGACTGCAACACCACGTACACACCTTGCTTCACTCATCACAACAACATTTGCAAGTACTACACCCTCAAGGAAGGACAGCCACCCAACATATTCCAAGTCACCCAGCACTATTTTATGACACACAGACTCGCCAACCATTTCAATCATCCACAAATGTACGGCATGTAAGCAAAATTTTTGCCTTGAATTACCTATCACAAATTTCAGCAAGCAAAAGCCTAATTCAAACCTTTACCCTCCTCCATCAAAGCATGTCTATTTACAACCTTGTTGCAACATACAACCAAGCGCACACGCCTCTGTCACCCTCCAAACCTCCCCCCAACGACTGGCGCAATGCCAGATAAACATGCAAGATAAGCACAAATGTTGTGTCCTTAGGGCCTGACATTCATTGCCTAATGAAGAGAACCAATGAAAGATGAGTTCTCTTGAAGAGTGCCACCTCTGGCACCAACAAGCAACGGTTTTACAACACCATGGAGGAGCACGTCACGTGGCTCAAGGTGGAAGGGAGCAAGTTTGTAGAAGATGTGTGCTCATTATGCACGGAAGTTAAGCCTATACCAAATAGCAAAAAACAGTCAGGTCAGTTCCCAATTTTCCATCATCCACATATAATAGAACAACATACTCATGCCCATCATATTGAAGTCATGCGCGCTACCGTCACCAATGGCATCATCATAGGTTTTTGGTGCTGCAGCGTGTCTGAACTCCAGCTCAAAAGCTTAGATCCACAGACTAACAAGACATACTGCGATAACCCGCTCAAAAAAGTAAAACACCAATACTTTCCATCACATCACAATGCTTTCCGCAATATATGTCCTGCTCAGCCCTGCCTGGATCCAATAGTTGCAGGTACAAAGACGTGTGGCAATGCTGAGCACATTTCCGCGCATGCCACCTTCAAGGAGCGCAACACATCAATGTTTGGCTTACCAAGACGTTTCAACAGGCCCAATACCCACCCTCAGATGGACCCAAGTGTATTACTATCAGTCAAAACAGGCAAAGTCGCACTTAGTGAAGAAGAACTGCTGTATTCTGAAGTTCAGGAATGTGAACACAAAGGCGCCAGAGACGGTGGAACATCAAGACCACCCAAGAAGGTTTTGATATCACAATGTTGAACACACAACAAACAGCTCATGGTTACTCCGTGCGGCATGATTCTAGCACGGACGACGTTTTACAAGTCTGAGTCTGTCACCAAAGTCAAGGTCTGTGCCAATGTCTAAAGAATAGACATTCTTTATGTTCTTCATGTGCCTAATGTCCAACTTGTACCAAATAAAATAGGACTGGATCAAAGAAGTTTTCCCTAAAAAAATGCCTCAGGTCATCTTCTATGACAATGCATGTGGACTTTACTCGCATATTCAAGGTAATTGCGATGATGCCTATCACTTCCGCAACACCCTTTTGCCAGTTGACGCATTTCACATTTGCTCACACAAGGAATCACACACCACATGCCGCCTCAACAACAATCCGCACCTTTTCCCGTACTTGAAGCAATCAGAGATGGTTAATTCATGGTTTGGACAATTTGACCCCATGTGCCGAAACATGTCACAAATCAAATATGAATTTTTTCTTGAGGGAATGATTCTCCTCCATAACAGTTGTCTCGCCGAAAACTTGTCCCGTAGAAGCAATGTCCTTTTCTTGGGCAACACTGAATACACCACATCCCCTTTGAATCACCATTAACTCGCCAATCTTCTACATGTATTATAGTCATATAGTGTATCATCCAACCTTAATTTTTTTCCAGACTGTCAGTTCTCATACCAATTGTACTTCATACACGCACTCATGCAACATGTGTGCGATGACTCACTCCTCAATAGTGAGTATTGCTTGGATACTGGGTTTTGCCATGGCTTTAATGACAATGATCACCCGGTCACAAACTGTGATGTTGACAATACCATAATGTCCATTTTCAAGATCTTTCAAAGATCATTTCAAAACCGTGGATATAATTTTGGTTAGGTTGGCTAGGGGTGTTATAACACCATCACCGACCTCTGGAACCATTTTTGCAAACCTCATCTCATCACTTATTCAATATCAATGTCATATGCCAAAGCACCTACTTCTACTCTTCGATCGCCCTCCAGTGACCTATTGTGCATCCCATCCAATTTAGCCAAGCAACCAGACAAATTCCCAGAAATCAAGGAAGGTATCCCCCACACTTCACAGAGTGTAATCATCCCCAAGATCCCAGGTATGTATATATCTCTCTTGCATAGGCGTCAGGTTAATGAGGAAATGTTAACTATTTCAACACCATTGTAGTGCTGCCATACTATGGGAGTTTACCAGACCTAGGCGTCAGAGACACCGGAACCCTGTATAGATTGCAGCCCAAGAGAACAGGCCAAGATCATACATCTTATGATCAAGAGGAGGATGTCTACGTTTTTGAAGACCGTGTTTTATACAACAAATATGGACAAGTCCAGTTAGCATTGGCCGCAAGATACAAAGGATGGACTGTTTGCAGAATATACTTCAACTCCGTAGAACTTTGAGGTTCAATCAGAGGTCATTATTTCATCAAGTTTCACAATTCTTGGATTCACATGAAATCTCAAGGGAGGGCCCAGTGTTTTGCGCACATGGAAAGCAATCGCCACGCCGCAATGGCATTGAAATGTTTCCAGAGGCTTTTATTTCTCAAAATTAGAGACGTCAAGGGCTGTTTGATTCCCAAGTACCAACAATGGTACTTGCATGCATGTGCCATGGTGGTAAGCCTCTCTCTGTATGTAAGAGCCTTGCATATTTTATTCATTGATTATAAATCATGGAATGAGTTAGATTCAGCCCTGTTACGTCATTCAGTCTGCTTGAACCACTATGATTGACAAACCACGTTGGATGATTTGCAAGGGTGCTACTGACATCAGTCACTCTTTTGTCCACAGGGATAACTTCAATAACCCCCCAGGGGCACCGCATACTTGGACTCACCTGATCCATGCGTTCATCCACTACACATACAACTTGAGTGCTGACAAGACATTGATCAGTAATCTGGATTGTGATGATCACGGGAAAATCAGTAACTTGATACGCTATGTCAGAGAGTAAGCTTTGATGTGAGGGTAGGGTACTCTTTGGAGTACTCTATGCTCACTAAAATAAGATATTTATATTGATTTTTATTTAATTCTTTATTTCATGTAATCAATAATTACAATATGAAAAGAAGAATAGAAATGATAAAGCTGGAGGGAAATTGACTAACAGTCTGTTTGGATAAAACCAGACAGACTACAGTTAATTGACTCCTTAGAAGGAGATTTATAATTATAATATGAAAGTTAATTGTAGAAGGCTGGATCCAAGGCCTTCCTTTAATCTTTATATTAACAGATTAAAGAGTGAGTAGAGTTCACTAATCTGGTTGTTCTCAAAGTCACCAACTTGGGGTTGTTCTTAAGGTCACCAACCTAAAGTTCTTCTTAAGGTCACTAACCTGAGTTGTTGAGGTCACTAACCTAGATTGAGTTTCTACTTAAGGGAAGTAGAGGATCCAGGGAGAGTGAAGGGGATATTACTTACTTTTAGCTAAAGGACTGATTAAAGTTAGAGAAGTCTATCACTAGTCTTATAATTATAAGACTCTTGATTTATGCTTCAGTTGAACTTTGGTTAGTTGTTAAAAGTAGTGTGTAATAATTTCTTGGGGCTTTCCTCTGAGGTTGAGAGGGAGGGTTTATATATTCCTCTCTCTTAACCTAACTTTTGTGATATTCTGTTTATATCACTATTTTGGTTTGCATGGTGCTTTCCAATTGTTATTGGTTATGGTTGTTAAGGTTTAAGTTTATTATATATCTTATTCAATATAAGCATATTGAACTCTTGATACTGAGTTATTAGATTTATTGTATTTTATGGGTTTTTACATATGTGTTACATGTTGTGTTTAGTATGTACATGTATGTAATTGAGTATGTTTTAACTCTTGACACTGAGTTATGAGATGTTATTATGTTTATGGGGTTGTTACATATATATTACATATTGTTTTTAGTGTATATATATATGTAATTATTATTTTAGAGGCTTATTGTATCTTTTAGTCATCCTTTGAGTACATGTACATGTGCTCAGGGTTGACATTTGAGGTCTAATCATGATATCATTGCTCACAGCTGCTAATTGCTCCTTCCTAGTCAACCTCCATACCACAGCCGCGACAATGCCAACATGGCTTGCGTAGTTGATTGCCAGTTCAACTGTTGTGACAATCAACATGTCTGTAACAAGATATGTGAACTGCTTGGCAACGTGAAGCTGGGGAACTTTACACAATAGTTGCTATGTTCTATACTGGAGTATGTCTTTATATGTCTTTACTTAGTCTTTTCATTTCAATCATTTTATTTTCAACCCCTTTGCTACCAAGTTACCATTGGTAACTTGTAAATGTTGTATTTTAGCTTTGTTGGATGGAACATGACTAGCATGGATCATTTCAATCACACAGACACTACAATGACCGTTATTATGATACAAGTGGTGAGGACAGAGAGAAAATCAGAGGAGAAAACAATGAAAAGACCGTACATTACAGGCGGCAAGGAGGTAGAAAGTGAAAGAACAAGAGTACACATAGAGTAAAGGAGAATAAAAGATGAAAATGAAGTGTTATAAAAATTCAAAATAAATTATATCCGAGCCCTCTTAGAACCTGCTTTACCTTTCCCTTTTCCCTTTGCTACACCCCCTTTCACTGAGCCACCTGATTTTGAATTCTTGTTGTCTGAGCCACCTGCATTTTCTTTCTCTGCATTTTTGTATCTACACTCCTTCCAGATGTCTTTGAAATGAATAAGGGCATCTTGTGGAAACTGTTTGGGTTTGCATTAATGAAGGCAACAAGGGTGCCCTTGTCGCAATCCATGAGCCATCTCCGGTAAAGTGATGCGGTAGAGGGGACAAATACCAGACCTAGGCCACCAAAAACACATTTCCACACAGTGGGGATGTTGAGCTTTTGCGGGCCAGTAGACAGCTCTAAAAACTGCAACATTAGCGTCATGAGGATGTTGAAGGGCCACTTAGACGGCTTGGTGACAATCAGATTTGCATTGTCAATTGTGGAAGTTGATTGAGTGGATAGCATTTTGGTCAAGGCTGAAGCTGAAGCGGGAAGTAATGATGGAGTTTGTTTCATAGCATCCAGGGTGGCAACGGCAATTGGTGAAGAAGATGGATGCCTGGTTGGGGATGGGGGGGTTAATTCAAGCGTAACTGGAGTTCTTTGTAACAGTAGGTGAAGGGGAGGGCAGCCTGGATCGGGTTAAGCTAGTTTTTCTATGCTTAGATCCGGGCCATGCAATAGGGTGTTCACCAACTTGGCTTGCTGTTTGAAGTCTTTGCATTGAGCCTCTGTGAGCAATGGAAACTTAGTGAGGATGCGGCGGCAGTCCTCTGGGTACATCTCAAGGATTGACAATTGCAATCCAACCTGCCAGTTGTGATTCCATGATGATGATTAATACTTGGTTACTTTTGAATCAAGAGCAGCTGACTCACCCAGTGTTGTTCTGCGCTGCTCCAAACTTGCAATCTTTGGTTGGATGGTGCGCCTATGTGCAGCTGGACCAATTCTTTCAGGACCTCCAAGTGATCAAGTTGGAATTGTGGCCAATTGGGTATATACTCACGCCAGATCTTGTAGTTGACGGGATCTGGTACATGTACTCAAAGGATGACTAAAAGATACAATAAGCCTCTAAAATAATAATTACATATATATATACACTAAAAACAATATGTAATATATATGTAACAACCCCATAAACATAATAACATCTCATAACTCAGTGTCAAGAGTTAAAACATACTCAATTACATACATGTACATACTAAACACAACATGTAACACATATGTAAAAACCCATAAAATACAATAAATCTAATAACTCAGTATCAAGAGTTCAATATGCTTATATTGAATAAGATATATAATAAACTTAAACCTTAACAACCATAACCAATAACAATTGGAAAGCACCATGCAAACCAAAATAGTGATATAAACAGAATATCACAAAAGTTAGGTTAAGAGAGAGGAATATATAAACCCTCCCTCTCAACCTCAGAGGAAAGCCCCAAGAAATTATTACACACTACTTTTAACAACTAACCAAAGTTCAACTGAAGCATAAATCAAGAGTCTTATAATTATAAGACTAGTGATAGACTTCTCTAACTTTAATCAGTTCCTTGATTAAAAGTAAGTAATATACCCTTCACTCCCCTGGATCCTCTACTTCCCTTAAGTAGAAACTCTATCAAGGTTAGTGACCTCAACAACTCAGGCTAGTGACCTTAAGAAGAACTTCAGGCTGGTGACCTTAAGAACAACCCCAAGTTGGTGACTTTAAGAACAACCAGATTAGTGAACTCTACTCACTCTTTAATCTGTTAATAAAAGGATTAAAGGAAGGTCTTGGATCCAACCTTCAATAATTATAACATTTATATTATAATTACAAACCTCCTTTTAAGGAGTCAACTAACTGTAGTCTGTCTGGATTTATCCAAACAGACTGTTAGTCCCTCTTCCTTTTCATTATTATTTCTCTTCTTTATTTCATATTGTAATTACTACTAATTTGAAATAAAGAATTAAATAAATTTATTATAAAACACCCAATCCCAAACTTTAGTGAGCCTAGAGTACTCCAAGAGAGCACCCAACCCTCACAGGATCTCCTTGATGATTCTAGATAGACGGCTTTTTCAGCAAGATGACTGGAAGATTTGTTGATGAAAAATTTGATTGTGTATGTACTTACATTAGGTGCGGCCCAAACAACCATGGTCACAGTGCTGTTGGCCTTTTCCATCTCTTCGTTTTCTCAACACTCATCTGCCTGGTGCTTAATAGCAAGGCTTTGGAAGGCGTTGTTCTGGTTTCATACACATACAAAAGAGCCGCCGTCAGCTTGGGTACCGGGCAAGGTGGAACATTGAGTTTGTTGATGTTGTTGACGTGGTGTTTGCGCTAATGTAAGATCAATAACTGTCCCCTCGTGGCCAGCCCTTGGTAGTTTTGGTTTGAGCTTGGCCTTTGCCTGAGTCGTGTGTGGTACACAAAGTTTTGTGTGTGCGTTCAGATGGATGCAACACTGGAATAGAAATATAATTAGAGCGTGTGTTTGGGGAGTGATTGTGAAACAGGGAAACTCACCTCAAAACAGGCCTTGGCGTTGCAGGCGTTGTTTTTTCGGTTCTGATGATTAACTGCTGTTCAACCATGAACTCCACAGCATTGAATGCCTGATATCAACCTAGAGCCGGTCTGGTTTTCCCCCAATCAAGGTGGTGGGTTGTTGAGCACAAGAGTTGGACCATTGTTGGGTGTAAAAGGCGTGAAATGGGCAGATGGAGCGTCATCTCTGTCCGCTGTAGGACTCTTTCAGTGCCAGGCTGAAAGCAGAGCCAAGGAGGGGAACTCACAGACTAAAATAATAAGTCTTGTAATGATGAAGGAAAAGACTTCAAAAAAAAGAAATACCCTTCTTAAACAGGGACTTTGATTACTATGAATTAAATTTAAGACCTACAAGTCTTTGGATTAATAAAAACCAGGCTGATTAAGGACAATAAAATCAATAATAACACTTTCTAGGCGCACTCAGGCACCAAACCCAATGAGCAAATGAGTACCTACTCAACTAGAAATTAATTAAGAGAGAAATAAGGGTCTAACTATTATAAAATTCCAACTTTCACTAGTTGTTACCTGAATGATAATAATAAAAGATACAAGCTTATTCTAATATTCTAATAATAATTTTTGCTAATTAAAAAGGGGACAGTATTCCCTACAAGTGATACCAAAGTATATATATAAAAATAAAAGCACACAAAGAAAGAAAGATCACAAAAATCCACCCTCAAACTCGAAATTCCACTTCCACTAGCTTTTAAACAAAATTCCCATCAATCAATCCCCAAATTAAATTTGATAAACACATTCACTGCACACACATTAATAATTAACAAATTTTTAAGCACACAATTCCCCCTAACACTTGGCTGTTTACCACAGAACCTGAAATTCCGCCCATTTACCCTTCACGCTAAAATTAAAATGAAATGAGAGGTCATATGAAGATTCTGAAGAGACAGAAAGAGAGGCAATCTTCCGCTCTACAATTATGCTCAGCAAAGCTAAACTCTAACTCTGATGGTTGTACCTTTAAAAAGCAAATGGAAATTGAAGGGAAAATTCAAAATTGTAATTTACCCAGTGTACCACTTTGTATTACCACTAATGACATTTGATATGATTATTAAATTTAATTTTGAGTTGAAAATGCGCCAGTAGAATCTACCCCAACTAACATCTACTCTGCCAAAGTGATGTGGTGCCCTTAATTGAAAGTTTCATGATCAGAACTTCAAATTTCTCAGTTGTGGCATGTGATTTTTGAATTTCATAATGTCAAAAATTGCAATATGTCAATGTAAATTATAATTTTCAATGTTGTTAGTGCTGAAATTTGTTGTGGTACCCTTGAAGTATATTGTTTCCTTATCTTCTACCCCAAAGCTTATCTCAGTTTACCACTGCCCCAATTTTTTCAAAGTCTTCAATTTTCAAAATTTGGCCTTATTTAAACCCATAGTAGAAAACCCATAATGTCCTGTATCACTCCTCAAAACCGTAAATATTTTAGCCACTCATATCTAACCCCATAATTTCAACTTTTTCCTCCTTTCCTTCCTTAACACATAACAACTAAATTTAAATAAAATGAAAAAGAAAAATAAAATAAAAATAAATAAATAAATAAAAAATTAAATTGATAAAATAAAAGATTAAATTAACAAGATAAATAAAGAAATTAAATAATAAGGACCACGCTATTTGGCGACCGGTTTGAATTCCACCATGCCCGGTTCCATAGGCAAAATTTGGCCGCAGCCGCAGCAATTTGGCAAACTGGGCTCACAAGTTGACTTTTGGGCTACCACCACATACAACCGGGCCTAAATCAAATCAAACCGGGCTATGATCAATGCTTTCAACCCCCAACATTTTCCGCCGTCAATGCTGGACGTAACGTTTTCACCTACCGATGGGCTGACTCAACTCACCCAAATGCCACTCAACATCCTTACTCTCAGACTTGGCACGTTGGACTGTGCAACCGATCCACAAACCAACATGACCAGTCCAAAGATGGTAAGTTCTATATCGTTTGTCTTTCCCTTTCTTACCTCTGCCTCCATAGCTGACCAACCTTCCCTCTAGGTGTTTCTTACACAGTGCCGGTGGAGGGCGCCCTAGACGTCGGGGGCCCTTAAGAGTACAAAGGCACGCTTTTATACCTGTTGGAGCCCCCGACGTCTGGGGCAGCCCACACGGGCACTGTGTTACCTTCTCCTTTGTTGGTGTTACCACTGATAATCGCCACTTTGTCAAATCAATTTCATCAACAATGCCAAAAGCTTCGACATCCTCAACAGCAGCTTCCAAGGCTCAACGATTGGCTGACACTCTTGCTCAGCTTGTACACGCTCAACCAGGACTACCACCTCAACCACCTCGCTTCCCCTATCCCTACTACCCTCCTTATATGTATCCACCGCCACACCACCACGCCACCTTCCAATATCCGTACTTCCCATCACGTCCTACACGTGTCCCCTTCGAACCGCAGTACCCACAGTACCCGTATATGTCAGATCAAAACGAACCACCTAGCCCATATTTCAGGCAATCCTCTCTGATTACTTCCGGTTCTGATCCTCATACTCGCAAAAGAAAGAAAGTCGTCGAACCGTCGACGACTCAATCGAGACTCATTGATCCCAAACTTTGCTTGTCTTCTACCTTGAATGCGATTACCAAGTCTTTGACTTCTACCTCAACTATTACCTCTACCTCCGATGCAATTATCAAACCAACAATCACAACTGAAGCAAACGACGTTCCACCAGATCTAACAAATGCTGTCGGTGACGTAGGAGATGAAGATGATAGTGTTGATGATGTAGATGACAATGAGATCATTGACTTGCTTGCTGAGCGCGATGATGATTGGCCTCCCATTGGTCAGACTCATTCTCAATCTCATTTCTCCATTCTCAACAAAATTCATCCCATGCTGACTCCATCTTTCTTGATCCTGCTATTTAGGCGCCGAGCCGGCTCGGCTCATGGAATCACCTATAATTGGCAAGAAGTTCAAAGCAATGACGAGTGGCATCATGTATATGAATGCAGTTGCTCGACATCAAGGTTACGGGCTAGCGATCAAAAGCCACAAGTCAGAAAATCATGAGAAAGTGCGGATATACTTTAGGTGTTCACTTGGCCGGTTGGTAGACTCTGTAGCTGAGCTTCGCGAAACTTTGACGAAGATGACCGGCTGTCCCTTTGAACTGTCTCTCAACTATCATTCACGGTGCAATCAATGGATAGTCCAACAGCACTTGAAAGACGACACAAGACACGAACACAATCACAAGCCCTTTGAACATCCTCACGATCTCTCAAAAAATCGGCGATTCTCAAACGAAACATTACAACAAATGCACCTTCTCTCTCAAGCTGGTTGCCGCGCAGGCCAGATCAGGGAGCTCATCCATTTCCCCCCTGGCTCTCAACCTCTGGCAAGAGATATTCGAAATGCACTTCGTCGCCAAAGAGATGTATGGCTAGCTGGTCAAACGCCGATCCAAGGATTATTGGACTTGATAACCAACAACAAGTGGGCATTTTGGACCAGAACCTCTTCGGAAGGTTCTCTCCAATCATTATTCTTCGCTAGCCCAGGAGGAATCCAATTAGTGCGTCGATTCCCTACCGTGATTGGGCTGGATTGTACCTACAAGACTAACAGGTTCAATTTACCACTGTTGCACATTGTAGGTACCACTAACACCCACAAGACCTTCACAGTTGCGCTGTATTTTATGCACAGCGAAGTGGAGGATGCGTATCTTTGGGCTATGGAGCAATTAAACTCGGTCGTATTTCCTCAAGATGCGGAGCTTAACTCATCCCAAGACAAAAACTTCATACCTGTCGAAAACTCATCTGATCACATGAACTTACAAACCTCAAATCCTACCAACACCGCCAATAACTCTGATCCGAAAACCAAAACCGATGCTTCCGACGGACCCAGATTCCGCTATACCAGTGGTTCTCTTCCCCAGACCTTCTGCACCGATGCCAAACCCGCACTTTACAACGCCATCAGCAAAGTCTTTCCAAATGCGACACATATTTTGTGCATTTGGCACATAAATCACAACATCGGCAAGAAGTGTAAGAAGAAGTTCAAGGCTGAGGAATGGACCGATTTCATGAAGACATGGAACGGCTTTGTGCAAAGCACAACCACCCAAGATTACGACGACAACCTTCAGGCGGTGAAAATTGTTGCTCAACGACACGGCATCCTCGAGTATCTTACAAACAATTGGCTTTATCGAGATCACAAGTTTGTGACACTTCACACATCACACACACCTCATTTCGGTAACTCCTCAACGTCTCGAGTCGAAGGTGCGCATCATCGTCTGAAGAATTTCCTCAATGGAAGCCAAAACGACTTTATTATGTGTTTCAAAGCGTTTAAGCGTGCTGCCGAATCACAATTCAAGGAAATCATGGTCTTGACTGGAGTTGAAAGCCAGAAGACCCTTCTTGGGCTACCAAAATCATTTAATTCACTGCACGGGGTGATATCACATTATGCTCTCAGAAAAACCAAGACTCAGTACAAATTGATACCCAAAGCTTTGGATCGGCCTTGCACAAAGACTTTCGGCGGTGCTTGGGGAATACCATGTGCTCATGATCTGGCTAGCGTTCTGGAAAACTCGAATGAAATCCCTTGGAACCTCTTTCATCAACAGTGGCTGATATCCGTTGTTGCACCTCCAGCTACATTCGAAGACCTCAAACAAGCAGTTTGAAACAAGCTAGAGAACTTGATCGAGCTTCCTGAAGAATCTCTTTGCAAACTTTACGAAGAGCTTGTGAAGCTCAAAACTGGAAGGTACGCTTTAATTCCGATTTCTAACGCTGCCGTCAAACGTGACACCCGTGGCCGACCTCGAAGTATCAAAGCTGGATCATCCCAAAAAAACGAGGGACGCTGGAAGTCTGATATGGAGATTCAGGAGGATGAAGAATCTCAAAGAGAAGCCAAACAAAAGCGGAACTCAAATTCTTCTTGTAGTTATTGCTCAAAATCTGGGCATAATCGCACCACCTGCCGTGTGCGAATTGAAGATGAAGGTTTGGTAGACCCTGCTGAATGGGATCTTGACTTAATTTCAGAAGAAGATCAAAAAGAAACTGAAGTGAAACAACCATCAAGTGCTTCACATGCGAGTGATTCCATCTATTTGACTCAATCTAAATCCACTACCACATCTCAACTCTCAAGTCAACGACCCTTTAAATCGAAATCTATTCAAATCAACCCTTGATTGAAAGACAATTTGAATCAAAAACTTCCTCAAACGAGTCAACCTATACTCACTCCTCAACTGACTCAGCCTCAAGGTACTGCGAGCCAAACAACTAACAAACGCAGCAACTACAAATGTAGTTTATGCAGGCTACCAAATCATCGCGCCAATAAATGCTCAATGGCAAGAGTTTCCAAAAGTTTGCCCCTTAAAAAAGGATCAATTGAAACCCCCGATGAATCTATTCATTTTTTGGACAATCCATCTTACAATTTGCCTGGTGAAGGCAGTGTGGCTGCAGTTTGATCTGATAACGAAGATGATGACAATCTTTGTCCGTTCTGCGATGAACCCATGCCTTTAAAACCCTCTCAAAAACTTCTTACCGAGAAAGCAATCCTTTTCGCTTTGCCAAAAATAACCAAGAGGATCGGACATCCAAATGCCATGTCTTTACCCGTGAGTAGTATCTATCTGGTTATATCCTGTTGTTACATTTCCTGAGGGCTGATCAGTGTGCAACTTTAGTTTCCACAAACGGCATCTTTTTGTGAACTGCATCATGCCGAAAAGAATGTGATACCCTTTGGAATTTGAAAGGGATGGCCAATTTCAATAGACTTTGGATTACTGGAACAGTAAGCATGAAGTCATCTCCAATACTTTTGACATTTGAACTTACAAATAGATCTGGTACATAGGCGTGTTCGAAGACATTCAATACCTCTGATTCACATCATCAACAGGAACACTTCATCTTTTTTTCTCGACAAAGCGCAAGAGACATGGGCAAAGAAGGGTCGCTGGATTTATAGCTTGGCCGGCAGCTTTGAAAGTTCCCAAGTGGAGCAACCCGGCTAGTGAGTATGATATCTTCTGACTCTTGACTATCCAATGTTTGAAACTGACCCACAATGTTATCCATAGTTATGGTCAGATAGGTCATCAAGTGATTATAAACACTTTGACAGCTATGTTCTTGTCGGATTCATCTGCGCCCGTGCTTGATTCCAGCAAAGCAACGCCGTTTACACCTGAATTTTTCATTCGTTGTGTGCTCCTTCCCAAAGTTTCAATGTTACTCATTGCCAAAGATTTACACCTGCCTCATGGAGATCCTAAGATCAAGGCAACCTTGGAAGCAAGCCGGGTATTTGGTAATGCTGTTCACCCTATTCAAGAAGATATCAAAAGTGAAAATTTAGCTCACCCGATTCAAGAAGATATTAAAAGTGAAAATCCAGCCCGCGTCTGTGAGAAGAGCGATTCGGCTTCACCTCAAGCACAACTCGTTTTGGCTTCACCTCAAGATCAACGCTTTTTGAAGCAGTTGCCGCCTTTTATGGTTCCATACATACACTCGGTTTTTGATCCACCTTCGTCCGGCAACTGTGGTTACCACGCAATAGCAGCAGCCATTGGGGCTCATTCTCAACACTCATATATTGACGTCAGAAAGCAGTTGTTGAAGGAACTTTCAACGCATGCTCAAGATCACAAAATGCTCATATCCTTGGCTTATACCCGACCTTCGATGAAAACTCGCAAACATCAATCATTTGCTGCCGAGGTGATACAAGACCTACTTGTTTGACTTGACTACCACGAAGCCGATTGTGCTCAAAAGTACTGGTTGCGAATGCCATACATGGGATATGTCATTGCAAGCACATATGATCGTCCACTTATACTTTTGGATCCGCAAGTAGGAAACTGTAGCTCTTATTTCCCTTATCGCACCTCACCAAACAATCAAGATCCAATAGTTATTGCTTTTGTCGATTGTTTTTGTCGACAACCTTTTGTCAAAAACAACCATTTCGTCAGTTTAGGGCCTAAAGACCCGGGTTCTATTCCATTTCCAAAGGTATGGGGTTGGGATCGCAACCCTGACATGCTTCAAAGCACCAAGATACCAGCTTGGGTTAGAGCGTACAAAGATCATTTGTTGAGCTGGACTAATCAAATCGGGCCCGTCTAGTGCAAAACGCTACAACTGAGTGATTGGAATTTCTTTCTCACGCAGTGCGGGCTAGAATATGTTTTCTTTTTGTTGTCTCCTTGTCTTTGTATGGATTCTCTTATCATCACTTCCATTACCATGTCACATTCTTTATTCACTTGTGCTCGATTTTCTTATCTTGGTTTGTATCTTGGTTTGTAAGAAAGGGTGTTTGAAATTAAAATCTCTTAATTTTTTTACTCTCGAAAAAAAAAGTTCCAACACATACGGTTACAAAAAATTGAGCCAAACCGAAATGGTGACTTTACAACAAAAAAATTGAAAAAACGGTTTGCCCGGTTTGATTTGAATTCAGACCGGGCAACAAAAGTTTTTGAAATTTTGAAAACCAGGCTTGAGATTTCAAACCGGTTGCCAAATAGCGCGATCCAAATAATAATATATCAAAATAAAATATATTGATCATGAATTCTGAAAGAATAAAATATGATAAAGGAAAAAGATAAAAACAAAAAATGAGATCAAGTTATAAAGAAAATCAAAAATGATAATCAATGTATAAAAAATATAGTGTAGAGTAAATATAAAATCAAAAACTGAAGAATTCATAAATAAATTGGAAAATAAATAAAATAATGATAAATAAATAAATAAAATGATGATTCAAAATAAAATATTATATAATTTAAAAAAATAAACTTAAAATTAAAATCAGACCATTCTGATTTCCACACCGCATTGTTCAGCAAGTTTTGCAGTTCCATTGCAAAACCATAGTTGTTTTTGGTCTGATCACGCTTGTGTGTCTTCTGTTGGGTGAATTGTCAGTTGTGGTTTATGAGTGACTCGTGATAAAGAGATCAAAAGTATGTTCTAAAATGACCGCCAAAAGGACACTGAATGAAGGAAGCAAGTAGGTAAGCTGTTGTTAACCATGAGGTGGGCAACAATGACTTACGCTGATGCAAATCAAGGGTGCGTTAGGCTGATACGTGGGGCTGAAGTATCTTGTGGAGTGAGGTGGCTTGTTGAAGCACTTGGGAGATTGACAAATGACACCAGTTAATATCCCTTTCCGGTGGATAATAATAGGTGGCAAGGGCTTCAAAGGATCCAGAGGGCCTAAGAATGGTGTCGCCATAAAGGGAGTGTGGTGTTGATGTGTTTATTATGATATAATCATTTTCCAGTGTGATTAATTCAATGAAATTTGGGTACTTGTGCCGAATTTTTGTCATTTTGCGGTGCTTTATAAGTGCTAGGGGTGGGTGCGTTTGGTTGGATGTTGGCCGAGCTGGCCATGACCAAATGTGTCCGGGATGGAGGATGAGCGGAGGGATAGGACCTTGGCAGTACACTGGTGGTCGGGATCGGCGGTGTCAACGTTGGAATGGGATTATAATGTCTCATTTTGGTCAATGTTGTGTGAAATCACTTAAGCTAAATCCAAATTGGGGGGCTGCGGGTTGTAAGTAGCCGGAAAGTAGTGAGTAGCAGTAGCGGCTACAGAGTTTTCACGACCCTTTGGTTACTCCCGTTTTCCCAGTCTGGAGGTGCTGGACTACCAGCACCTTGATGCTGACCTTGTGAGGACCACGTTGCCCTTGCATGCCTAGATGTGGGATGAGGAATAGTCAGTACCAACCCCTAAACCCGTCTTCAACAAGAGAGACAGCAGAACGTGCCTAGAGTTGGACTTACTTGGGGACCGTGGTTTGGGGGATTATTTCAGATGCGGGCAAGAATTGAGCTGGCCAAAAAAAAATTATTCCTGGGAAAAATTCTCCTTGGTGAGGCCATGGGGGCCAATGGCCTCACCACAGTCTGTGCCAAGCATCTATTAACAGGCTAGGGATGCATCTTTACATCTGTCTAGAGTCGTTATACAGTACACACAGGTGCGCTCTGAGTGTGTACAATAACGTCCCCCCCTTGATTGTATTATAATCAGACATTCAATTCAGTGAAAGAAGAGCTAGATGAATTATATAATCAAAGTGAAGATGTTGTATATGAAGATCAAATCATTTGTCCACTAAGAAAAAGCAAAAGATTTCACAAAAAACAGATTGATCATAGAATAAATTATCAAAAGAAAAAAAAAACACACAGAGTGAATTCATCCAATCAAGATATTCAACAAATGATGAATGGCTTTGGGAAAAAAGTGTGAAATTCAAAGTGAACGACCATTCTGATCTCTTGCTCCTGAAATTTAATAGTCTAGAGAAGTTTGAAAAGCTAAAGATGAAAGATGAATCGTTGATGATGAATTGAATGGAATTGAATCAGAGAGGTTGTATGTCTTTATACTAATCTCTAATCCGATTCCTACCTGCCACCGCCGAAAAAATTCAAACAAAAAAAAACAAGGAAAGGATCCTTTATTTATCATTCTCAGGTATATCAATCTCATCAATTTCACCAGGTGGGTTTTTCGTTACCACCACCTTTCCATTCGTTCCCATCTTGGCTCCTTCATCAGAAGCCGAAATATTCGATTCTCCCAAAAGTTTAATCGCTTCAATGGATAAGCCTAATGGGTCTTTAGGTAACCATACCGGTTTTAAACATTCATAACTGGCTGGATGATCAAACTCATGATTGGAGGAGATCGCTAATGAGGAATCCGTTTGAAATCCGACTTCTTCTATCAATGGTTCATCGTGTGATTTTTGTGATTTTTCTCCTCTGATAGGGGTCAGTGGCATTCCTGGTTCAGATTGAGGAGGTTCAGTTCGTGAGGCTAGTGAAATAGGTAGATAATCAAGCACTGGAAGGTAGTTCCGTTGAAGGATCAGATGGAAGATGGCGGTCAAGATGATCAAGGCGATCATCAAACCCCCTTCTATAATCGCTGCCTGGTTCCCTTGGGCATCTTGAACAAAGAAGAACAATGCTGCCAAGAAAATCTGTCCAATATAAACTCCGACAAATACCTGAAGATGAAGTAAATATGTTTAATAAATAAATGAGTATAGAACGGAGGGGTACATGAAAGACAGACCTGATGGATCGCCAAAGGGAAAAATTGACCGGCAGTCTCGTTCGCAGCAGGGAGATCCATGACATAGATGAAAAGGTACTGTGGCAGAAAAGGTAAATCAGCCTTCTCTCGATACTCTTTGAAAAGTGCTAGAATAAAGACGAACCTTGTACACAAACCAGAAGAGCGAGAATCCCATGAAGATGAATCCATTAACGAGTGGACTCACGATAGCATAACTGATTCCAATGACGGTGAGTAGAGTGATATTGGGAAAGAGTGTACCCCAAGCAACTGCGCTCATCGAAGATCGAATGCCATAGACGCTTCTAGGGGTAGAAGAAAGCAAGTGAATCTTCAAATAATACAGAATGACGCCGACGATCTGTAATAAAGCTCCAGCTGCTCCGGATAGGGTGGTCGTCACAATATATGTCAAGAAGAAGGTAGAAGCCTTTGGTAATTCTTGTGCCAGAGTGGTCACAGCCGATCCTGGGTTGTTGGCGATGGCCGGAATGGCAGCAACAAGTCCAGAAGAGAGGGTGACGATAAGAAAACCTAGATCGACCATTGAAGGTACGCAGTTCGTTAAGTCAGCTATGGTATCTACCTAGTTACTGTAAAAAAAAGATGAACAAACCGTGAATGACAAGGAAAAGGAAATAACGGCTCATAAGACTAAGTTCAACTCGAGAATGAAGTGGAATGCCTTGAAAGATCGCGAGCCTCCGCAAGAAAATCGGCAACAGCATAAACAAGACTGCCAGCATGACAGGTGGGAGTGCACCTGACAAAATCAAATTGCAACAAAAACGTGAGCTCACGCTATACAGAAAAGGTGATTGATGAAGTGAGGAGGAGAGCTTACCCTGTAATATTCCTGGGATCGGTGATGGTAGTTTACAGAGCCAAGCCATCCAGGAAGCCTTAGTGCACAAACTATTGACATTTGAGACCAGACCGACGAAGGCGACCGGGAAAGACCATAGGACGATGAGTCCGATGGTGATACCCCATGAGATAAGACCTCGTAACTGAGCTTGAAGCGGATCAATGTTGAGTGTAGACCAGATCACATCCTCTGCAGCTACCTCGATCCATCTTCCTGTCATCCTGAGTGGCATATGATGCGATAGAGACTGTGCAAACATATGAGCAGCAATCTGAGTATTGAATTCGATAAAAGCTGAATTATGAGTGGGGAAATCTCCGATATTGCTTCGAAGTTTTTCCAATTTCTTATTCGTCTCAATAATTTCTTCAGTGGCCCAGTCAATTGTGTCAACCTTCTTGCCAATCAGACCAAGAAAGCCTAGCTTATGTTGAGGTCGTTTCTTCACATCCACATGTTTGGCCCACTCTGCTCCAGACTTCTCGAGCTCAGCTTGAGCTGGTTTTGCTTTGCCTTTCTGAGCCAATGCAAACAGACTAGTTTCACCACTTTCGAGTTTTGCAAAAGCTGCAGCCCGACGATCGTAAAGATCAGGTAACTTTCCCAAGTCACGCACGATCCATATATGTCGAGCTCCACCTGGTAGATAGGAGGTAAACTTCCTTAAAGCTTCATCATTCAATAGATCTGGAGGGACACCAGTGACTAGTACGGTACGAGACTGGGCTAGTTTAGAATGTGCTTTGGAAATAAAGAAATCTTGACGCTTTGCAATAAATCCTTCCATCTCGGAGCGAAGTAAATATAGAATATAGACTGTATGATCATCACCAAAAGTCAATCTAAGGATTTGAGAAGGATGAGATGAAGAAAAAAAGAAGAAGCACTCACTGGTGAAGAGGTAAGCCAAGATGCAAGGTGCGGCGAACCGCGGGGTGGAATTTAAGCCGACATTTCCAAAGGTGAACCGGTCCAAACCTTCTTTGAGGCCACCGGAATTGGCAGCATAGACGGGTAAGAGGATAGCCCAACTAAAGAAAAACATGGGGCCAAAGATCTGTGAGTAAGGAAGAGGAAGAAGGATGGTAAGCTTCCACAGTTTCACATCTGATGACCAAATGTAGTGATTGGAATGTATGCGTAGAAAGTGAAGGGTAAATGATGCCAACTGAGAATACAAGATGGTTCAAAGCTTGAAAGATCAAACAGGATGAATGAAGAAAGATTGTACAAAGTCGAGAGTTTAGACTGACGAAAGCCATGAGACGTAGGAAACGCAAGAAGCAATAAGCATCCAATCCATTTTTGAGAATGATTTGTTCAGGATCAGCCTTAAAGATAGCAGGAATCCAACCAAAGAAAGAAGATGGTAAAGCTTCAGATCTTCGGTCGCGTACGGGTAGGTAAGATCTCGGCTAAGAAGAAGAGATGAAGTGTGGTTAGAAGTGAAATGGTCTGAAGAAGGAGATGATGAAAGGGTGGTGAGATAAGACTGACTTGATAAACTTTTTTAAACTGGGGTCTTAAGATCATAAACACAGCAATCTCTATTCCGCATATAGCCGAGTTGAGAATCAAAGCAGAAAGAAAGGTTTGAGTTGAGGTGGAGTTGGCACCCTCAGTATTGCTGTAGGTGAGAGGAACAGTCATTTCAGTTAAAGACTTATTCGGTTTTGAAGGATATCAGATTTTGGGAGAAACTAACGCGGACATTTTGAAGAGCTGTCAGATGGTAGGGTTGGGTAGTGAAAATTGAAGGGTGAGAGACTGTGAGAGATGATTCGAGGTGTTCAATCAGAGATGACCCAAATTGTATGAGAGAAAGGGTTGAGTTGATGATAGATTACGTCAAGGAAAACAAGGGTACTGGTTCCTATACCAATTCGAATGAATCTTACGACATTAAATAACGTTAAGAATCAGGTGATAAAAGGGTGACTGGAGAGGATGAGTGTATTTAAGTAAATAGAGAAATGTCAATCGAGGAGATGCGGATGTATATATAGAAATCAATCCGATTTGGAAGTAGACTGATATGGCAATCTCAGGATTGATGAATTAGGTTAGACCAGGTCCTGAATCTTGAAATGTCATACAATCTCTTAAGTTGAGTTCTTTTGAATGAAAGGCTAGATTTACAATCGAAAGCCTCCTTTTCCTTTCTTTTGTTGATGATGAAATTAAATTATAATGAGCACTGCAACTCACTTGGAATTTCATCCAAATCGAAAGTGAAGCTCAAGTATCTTTCTTTGAGCCTTGATGAGCCAAAATGAAGAACATCAAATTGAAACTTTTCATTCAAGTCTTTGTCCTCTTCTCTTTCACTCTCTCGCTCAAATCAATTCCACTGAAATGGTCAATCTGAATTTGATACTCTACTGCTACATAAGTACTACGTCAAACTTTTCATTGATCACAGTCTGATTTGGATCATCAACATTTCAAATTCAAGCTCAGACTGTAAACTGAGAGTTATTTTCTTGAATTTCAATCTCATCATCATGATACAATCAATCTACGTCATACATATTTATTAACAAGATTCATCCTATTAACTCAAGATATCCCTCATCAAACTTCTCTTCATCTCTCACTCTTAATCCTCATCATCTGTCTATATATTATCCACACTTCTCTTCTTTCTTCTATCTATCAATCTACTTATTTTTAAACTTTCAATCCTCAAATCGAATCTTTGCCACTCTCTCTCTCCATCAACAAATCAAATCGAATATTCAATTCTAAAAAAAAAGTAAACCAAATTTGATACCTTCAGGAAAAAAGAAAAAACCAAGGATGAGAGAATGTTCTGAAGAGCTTTGCTCATCACTCTCCTCAAGGATGATCATCCCAAGCTTTGGTTGGTTCTTGAATTCGAATCTCTCGTTAAAGATTCAAAACTCGAGAGAATTCGAATCAATTCGAAACCCCCGAATTTCAATTCAACTCAGCTGGTATATAGTCTTCTTAAGAATATCAACACTTTCACAACCTATGATAATTGAACAGAACCCCATTCCTCGAATCTCATCTTGACCTTCTTGGCTTGAAGCAGTTGAGTAAAAAGGACCTGTTTCGATTCGTAGTTACAAATCGTCTCGTAGTCCAACCCAACGTTTCCTACTACACTGCCAAATGCAAACGTTGAAACTAACACTCACGCGGGGTATCCGCCAAAGGGGTCACTTTGCCGGGTAAGTCTCGCGTAATATATAGCTGGCAGGATATCAGTCATGTTTCAAAAGATCATTTAACCACACAACCATTGGGGCGTTTTTTGAATAACAAAAAAGAAACAGAATTGAAACTCTTAGGAAAGGGCAAAATGAAGATTGCAAACTTCCGATTGTCTTGCTCTAAGTTGATCTGACTCAACTTGTGATCATTGCTTGCTAAGACGTCTGGTAGGGCCTTTGCTTGACTTTTGTAGATTGTTTTACCTCTGACCAAATTGCGATCCATTGAGCTAGATTGAGAGATCTTGATGAACCTAGATTGTAAAACTTGAGTAATAAATGATGATCAGTCTTGTGAATGGAATGCAAATTGAAATCTGTCACACAAATTGCCTGCTTGTAAGAGCAGCCATCGTTCTCAAATCAATTCACAATGAACTTGATCAAGTAGTGCTCCAACACTCTCTCAATGGATGGTAAAAGCTTCGTTCACAGTCTTGGCACGAAAAAAACCATCAGACGGCAGGCCGTCTCTTTCTGTCTGGTAAACTTCATAATTAACTTGATGACACAACAAACCATGATGCAGAAGCAGATAAGATTTGTGAAAAGAGAAAGAAAATAACATAGATGACTTTAGAGCTCGAATGCAGATGAAGATCAAAACGTAGGTCGAGATAAGATCCTAAGATGCCTCATGATCTATTTTACTTACTAGAAGTTGGAATGATCTTAAGTGAGAAATCAATAGTAGGAGTACCTTGATGAACACTGGAAGTGGAATAGATATCTACATCTACAATCAAACAGCAACATCAATCTAAATCCATCATGCTTGACTCAAACAAATAACCCAAAACGTCACTTACCATCACAAAGTTGTTCAGTTATATTTTCTTCAGTGATCCCTCCAGAAACTTCGATTAAGAATTGATGATTCGGATAGGTTTCCTTTAATTTACGTGCAGAAGTTTTGATTTCGATAGGTTTAAACTGTTTGAGCAACCAAAAGAAAAAAAAATAATCAATCTCTTTTTTTCTTCACACACTTGATTCAAAAGGATCAGAAGTCAGTTCACATTATCAAGCATCACTACATCTGCACCTGATTCAATCGCTTCGATCGCTTCTTCTTCATTCCTAACTTCCACATCGATTCTCAAACTAAACCCACAAACCGATCTTGCAGATCGGATGGCATTAGGGATTGATCCTTTTGACCAAATATGATTATCTTTGAGCATCACCATACTTGAAAGATCGTATCGATGTGGATCGATGCCTCCGATTAACATTCCATACTTTTCGATCAATCTAAAGCCCGGGGTTGTCTTTCGTGTACCGGCTATGATACCCTCGTATGATGCTTCTCGAGCTAATTTGACTAAAGTACGTGACCTAGATACCGTACAGGAAGATATATCGGATCAGTTTGAGTTGAAGAATCCGAACTTGAAGATGATCAAAAGGGATGACTGACCTCGTGGCAATTCCACTACATCTAGCTAAGATGTTTAAGGCTACACGTTCACCAAGTAATAAGAACCTTGCTTTACCATGAACCCTGGCCACCTCTGTTCTCTTTCCATCAACCTCTTCTCCTTCTTTCAAATTCCAAATCACACTGATGTCAAGAAGATTGATAATTTTTAACTTTTCATGAGTTTGATGATCCGTTCGGTCAAAGTTAGATGATCGAACTGGAAATTGATAGGGGGAGGGAAACAAAACAAAAAAGGTTTCGGTTTGCTTACCTACAACCAAGTTGAGAAAACACTTCATCTACAAAGGGTACACCAGCTAAGATTCCCTAATAAGATAGTCAATCCCCAAACCAAATTAATACTTTTAATCTTTGAAATTTTTTTTGGTGGTACGATGATTAGATTGATGAAATAAGAACTTACTTTAGATTTTCCAAATAAGATTGCATCCGAATCAGTTTCTCCTACAACAAATCCACCATAATCGAATGAAGGAGTATCTTCTGATAACCAGCTGGTGATGATGGATTTCCATGAAGGTGGAAGTAAATGAGCTGGGTTTCCGAATGGATTAGGAGGTTCCATGATTTGATTTAAGTTTTGAGTGAGTTGAGATAAGTTAGAATTGATTTTGTTGAGATGGTGAAGATGAATGAATGAGAGAAGAAGGTTTGGGTTGAGTTGAGTTGAGATGTACTTAAGAGCACCCACTATCATGTGGGTGTTTTATCGTAGATTTAGCGTTCCTGACCGCCAAATTTAATCATGCGCGTGTTACCAAATTTGGTAACCGCATGAAATCCACTACGGATTGAGGTAACACCTGATTTACCAAAGATAAATCACTGTGAATCAACCAGATTCACAGTGGTTTGATTTTGAAATGAAAGATCTTATCTTTCGAACATTCATCCAAAATATAATCCATGATATGCCTGCTCTGAATCCCTTGAAAAGACAAATTGACCGTCTTTTGAAGTCTTCAAATGACGACGATGAGCAGCAAGACTTTGACCAGTTTTCCTTCGACTTCCTTTTCAACGAGCTCCCGCCACCTCCTTCATTACCTCAAACTCGTATACGCATAGACCGTGACCGCGTTCGACGTGCTCAGCAGTTGTTTGACGACTACTTTGCACCTAATGCTAGTTACGAATCTAAATTCGAACGTCGATTCCGAATGAGCAAAGAACTGTGTTTAAGAATAATCAAAGACTTACAAATACATGACCGATTCTGGGTTCAAAAACCGGATGCGTGTGGAGTGATGGGACTCACGGTATTCCAGAAAGTTGTTTGTGCCCTCAAACAACTCACGCTTGGAATTCCAGCCGATGCAACCGACGACTATGTTGGAATCGGCGAGACCACAGCCATCCTGTGTCTCAAGCTCTTCATGAAACATATAAACGAAATCTACGGTGTCAACTATCTTCGACCACCAAACCACGAGGAGTTAACTCGAATCATGAAAGAATACGAGCTCCGTGGGCTTCCTGGCTGCAAGGGAAGTCTGGATGGTATGCACTGGGCGTGGAAGAACTGCCCACTCGGATGGAGTGGGCAGTTCGAAGGAAAGGAGCATACCCCTACTGTCATCCTTGAGGCAGTCGCATCCCAAGATCTTACGATCTGGCATGCTTTCTTTGGAACACCGGGCTCATTGAATGATATCAATGTATTGAACCGGTCCTTTCTTTTCAGCGACTTCCTCAAAGGTGAGTCAATTCGAATTTTTTTTACTTCATTTTAAATGCTGAAAGATGGCTCTTTCAGGAAATGAGGACGAGATTCATTTCACAGTAAATGGAAAGCTATATAAACAAGGATATTATCTTGGGGATGGGATCTATCCCGACTGGCCAACGATTGTCAAAGCACCACGAATTCGCCAATCACCAGCAGCGAAACTCTTTGCTGAAGCTCAAGAGGGAGCTAGAAAGGATATTGAAAGGGCATTTGGAGTAATACAAATTCGATTTGCAATTACTCACATGCCATGTCGAATGTGGTATTTAATTGATATGCACTCAGCAATGATGTGTTGTATAGTTCTACACAACATGATCATTCAAGATCGAGGCACACTCGATCCTATAATTGAGGAGTACACATCTCAAACCAGAATAATCCCCAAACAACAAGATCCAGCAGTACAAAATACTCTCATGGCGTACCTTCAAAACACTCTTCTTCTGAGAGATTCACATGCTCATTCTGAGCTTCAGCGGGATCTCACAATGGACCTCTGGCTTAAGGAAGCAGGTCAATGAAAAGATAATATTAAAATTAATTGTATTTATTATAACTCTCAACTCAACAACTAAGATTGTGTATTATACATTAAAATATTTCACTGTGATACATTTGGATTTGCTTCGAGTCACCAATTATACAAAAGTATTATACATTAAAGTCGTTTGTATTTGATCAATTTGATGCATGATATGTGTATGTATTTTAAATGAATCTGATGAGATGATGAAATACAAATTAAGATTGAACTATTGATATCTCTTGGCTACTTCTTCTTTCAAGCCTCGTAAAATCTTCTTTGAAATCTCATCCGGACAGTCTTCCTCCTTCGCTCGAGCAATTTCAAGATCTTTGCTCTTGAGCTCACTTGTCATTAAATTACTGGCGATTCGATTCGATTCTTCACTTGCTTCCGCTCTTCGACTTGCTACAGCTGTGAAGGATTTGATTGCTTCAATTCTTTCATTTTCATCGTTAGTTTTTTTTTTCGAATCGAGACGCTGCTTCTTTGCAGCCTTTCCACCGATCGGACGCTCGCCTCTATCATCAGGCCGAGCATGATTGTTGGCTGCAGTTGATGGAGTTGTTTCCTCTCCAGTCGCATCTGAAGGTGGAATAAGTTCTGGAGGGGGTGCTGGAGGAGGATGTTTATGTTGATTGATAATATTGACATCCCATTTTGGTTCGTACCGAAGCTTCTGCCAAGCAGCGAGGTGTTTAAATGATGAGTTGGTCTCGACCTGAAAACTCTTCATCGCATCGCTGATCCAGGTATCAGGAGACGAGCCGGATGGGGGATCGTGGACCAGACGAGCGTAGATACCAGAAAATTTCTGGGTTGCTGGGTACAAGATACGCCACCTGAAAAGCGGAAGTCAGTTGAATGATTTGAAAAAGATATTGAAAAATATATGATGAAAGAAACTTACTGGCCCTTGCACATCTTGCCTGTGCGAGTTGTGACCGAGTGTTCATTGAAATGGATTGAAACCGATTCGAAGAATTGATCGCCCGACATATTGTTCGAATGTTCTGGTCGAGTGCTAGTGACAACCCAAGATATCGCAAGTTGTTCGATTTCGGGTTCAGTCCACTTGTCTCCGCGTTTTGGACCAGTAGTTGAAGGGGCAGGGGCTGAGGCGGGGGCTGGAGGAATCGACATATGGATTTGGTTCGAAGTATGAATTCAGGATAATGACTTTTGAGGATGAATTTTTTAAGTTTTAATTTCAAAGTTGACGTCTTGAACTTTGAACTTTGAGATTTGATGTCTTGAGAAGTAAAGTTTTGAAGTTTGAAGTTTTGAAAAATATAGTTTTTGATGGATTATCCTACGATAAATCAAATCGTAGGGTTGCGTAGATCTACACACACGGAGTGCGAGCTTTAACGCGGTCGTAGGGACCGCAGGTCTAAATCAAGTCCATAGTGGACCGACGGAAATTTTAGCGTTACGGGACCGCTAAATCAGGTCGTTAACGCAACCATAGTGGGTGCTCTAAGGGTACGTTTGGTTGCGCTTTTTTTAGGGAGTTTTTTGGAAAAAACTCCCTTGAAATTTCAAAAAAACGCACTTCCAAAAATGTCGTTTGGCAGCGATTACGGTACCTACAAATAAACTCCTTCCCCGACCCAGAAGGAGTTTATACGGTACATTTTGAAAACCGCAGAAAGGGAGTTTTTCCAGTCGAAAAACTCCTTTTTGCGGTTTTCGAATTCACCTCGACGCTCTTCAACCCACCTCAACATCAACCACCACTCTCTCTCACCTCCAACAATCCATTCTTTTTTCTCATTTATCATTCAATCTCAACTTCAAAATCAGTCATTCGAATCATGCCTTGGGCCAAGAAGGACCCGAACGCTCCAAAACCTGCAAGAGCAAGCTGGACGAGTTCGAAGATTCGGTTCATACTCAACAAATTTTTAACCGAAAAGGAAGACGGTAACATGATCGGTGGCAACTGGAAACCCGTGGCGTACTCCAACGTTCATAATCGATACACTCTTGCGTATCCAGAAGACAAATTGACCAGAGAACAAATTAAAAATTTATACACCACGGTGAGTCGATCTTCGTTTTCTTTTTTTCCCACCACCTCGATTCCAAATTCAGAATCAGTTCATCGTTTTAATCAAAGTTGTTTCTTTTTTCTTCTGCTATTGATTTAGAGCAAGGGTTCTTATACTGCGATGAAAAAAGTCAAGATGAACTCTGGAATTGGATGGGTTGGTGGCAAGATCGACATGCCAGACGAATGGTGGGAGAACACAGGCAAGGTTAGTTGTTTTGTCTCATATTCTTCTTGAGATCATCTCAGCTGACCTTTATTTGATTTTTTTAGAAAGACAAGGACGCTTTGAAGCTTCGGAACCATTCATTCGACTACTACGACGAAATGGATGCGATGCTTCATGGATCAAGACCAGCCGGGGCCTTACGTACTGGAACGAGTTCTGATGCACGAGTTGAGGCCAAGAATCACGAAGAAGAAGAAGAGATTGAGGTAATCGATCAAAAGAATTTAGAAGAAAATCAAGATTGTGAAGTGAATCAAGAAGGATCGACTCAAGAAGAAAGAGAATACAATTCTCCTCAAGCGATCGAAGTTTCAGATGAAGAGAGTTTGACTGAAAAAGGCAAAGGTAAAGCAATCGTATCAGGTTGCTGAATTTCTATCTCTTCAATCTTTTGATTTTTCATTCCTATACACGTTAACTGACTATTCATCTTACTCTTATTGATGGAATAGGATCTCAGAATTCCCAGCTTTCAACTTCAAACCCCCTAACCGCCGCTACCATCAAAAAAGAATTCATCAAGCCTTTCCCTGCAAAACCTGCACCTGTTTCGAACATCAAAAAGAAAACACCAGCTCGCGAGGTCAAGCCGATGACACTGGCGAGTGCAATCGCTTCGGTTTCCAACGACGCAACTATCAAGGCTCAAGAGAAGGCTGATCGTTCAGCTCAGCTCAATTCAGCCATCACCGAAGCCGCTCGCATCAAGGCCGACAAGCTTCCAAACTTACAGAAGGCCTTGGAACTCTTCAATCCCAACAGCGAAACCGAATTTCCCGACTTAGACGACCGTTTAATCTCGATCGATGTCATATCAGAGGAGGCTAAAGCGGCGGTCTTTGGTGGTCTAGATCCAAAGATGCGCTGGGTTTGGCTCAAAGCGCAGGTGAAGGCTATCAAGGAGGCTAGAAAAACAAATCAAGGATCATCTTGAAAAAGATGTATCATTACTCAAAAATAATACAAATGATAAGTACAATACAAATGATAAGTACAATACAAATGTTAGTTCAAAAACTTTTTTTTTTATATTTTGTACAAGTATCAAATACAAATTATGTTCAGTTTTATTTTTGATGAAAGTATTAAGACTGTTATGAATGTATTATGAATGAAATCAAATACAATTTTGCTGAATGAAATTAATAATACAAATACAGTTTTGCTGAATGAAATAATCATACAAAATGAGATAAATAGGTTTTTTTTAAAATACTTTTGTTTGGCTAGTGAGAAATAAAGTCAACACAGAATGATGATATAGTCAGTATGTTGAATGTGAGAGACTTGAAATCTGACTTACTGTTTTTGAAGCTACTTCAATCAATGATGATTTCTGTGAGCTTGATAATGAGCCCACATCCTTGTGGCAATGTCATCTCTGAATGCATTTGCAGCACCACGGGCATTCCTTACTGCAGGAGCAAAATCATCTTGAGCTTGACGGATCCAAGCCCGGTCTCGCTCACGTTGTTCTTCATCAAATTCTCCAAAGAACTGATCTTCACCCCCTCGCATGATGAGGTTGTGAAGAACCGCAAGTGCCACTACAAGACTCCCTTGTCGATGTATCGGAAATCTTCGCATTAGGACTAAGATGACAAATCGTATCTTCCAGACACCAAAGATTCGCTCAATGATCATTCTCAGTTGAGAATGGCGATAATTAAATAACTCTTGATGATTCTGTGGTGCAGTTTGACCTTGAGCCCACTCTTGAATATGGTAGCGAAAGCCACGGTAAGGTGTTAAGATACCATTACCATTGGCGTAGGCAGCATCACCCAGATAGAAGTGTCCTAGGATGAGACACTTATAAGTGATATAGTTATAACTTGAAGAAAAGAATAGACTCACCCTCTGGTATGACAAAGGCACCATCATGTCTTGCAGCATATAGTACGTCAGGATCAGATGTACTACCCTCAAAACCGGCGAGTATGAATGAGAATGTGAGATCGAAGTTACAGGCGGCCAAAACATTTTGACTCAGGTCACCTTTTCGATTACGGTAGGGAGCTTGGTCTTCGACTGGAACTCTGACAGGGATGTGAGTTCCATCAAGGGCACCGATACACCCGTCGAAGAAAGGTGAGTACCGTGTATTTTGTGCTATCTTTTCTGGAATGGGTGTATTGGGCCCAGGCTGGACAATGATATCATCTTTCAAGCTCTCTAAAACATCCAGAACCTTGTTGTAATATCTGGAAATAGTTTCTCCGGAGTGTGGCCATCGTTCAGCGGCAGTAGCGTTGGTAGAAGTATTTCCAACGATGTATAGAAATATCATCACCTGCTCATTGGCAGAGATGTGGATGGTGTCTTCAAGGTGGGGTCCAACAATTTTCATTACACCTTTGAAAGTTGCTTTGTCCATTCGACAAATCTGTCGAAACCTTCCTGGATGACCGTTCATTATCTCGCGTTCATAGAGGAATCCTCGAAGAGCCGAGTCGTGATACGGTCTCCTCGGCAAAGCTCTTCGAGCCACGCGGTTACGAGCGTGCTCGAGTAGAAGATTGAGAACTTCATTGTCGCTGTCCTCATCAGACGAGGATAACCACTCCGGTCTGAAGTCCACAGATGAATCTGTATCGGACATCGGATGATCGGTGGTGTATCGAGATAGATACAGTTGATGAGATGAGATGTGAGAGAAGATATGAGAAGGTTTTGTGAATGGTAAACAAGGTTCGATTGGAATTTCAATTGAAATTTCAACCAAACGTGTTTGTCTCGATTCTACATAAAACGGAGCTTTGTTCGAAAAAACTCAATTTCGAACAAAAGCTCCTTCGCCCCGGGGCAATGTACCCGGGGTTAAATGCGGCTTATTTTCAAAAGCGCAACCAAACGAGCCCTAAGTTTGCCCTTTGAGAAGTGAGTTGATCGATTTACAATGTGTTCGATTGAATTCATCTGACTCTGTATTCTGTTCTTTGTGAAATCTCGGATGGATTTCTTTCAGTTCACAAAGTCAACTTATGAAGAAATCTCATATCACTCCCTTCATCATTGGATAAGACTAAAGTTTGACCGCGATCCATGATCACAGCTATTTCTCAATCATCATGAATGTCTTTTATTAATTAACAATCTTCTCATATTCACATTTCTCATGTTGAAGCTAAAGAGGCCTTTGGACTTCAAAATCGGTGATTATCTGATCATAGAACACTCTTACCTCACAGCGACTAGCGACTGGCACTATGAGAATGGAAAGCTTAGGGAGTGAGCTCTTAAGTAAAAGTTCTAAAGACGAACTACCTGAACCAAGCAACAACTCATTCACTTCAAGAGTTCATCTGACCACAAGCTCATCAACAATCTTCAATTAGATTTTATCTATACATATCCTCACGCTAATGATCAAAATGTTAATCTTTTTCGTTCTTTCTGCTCAGACAAGACCAAGTCTGGCGGTATACGCACCAGAACCAGGACAGCTATGTCTTCTATTATGAGATCGGTTTGAAGGAAGTTCAAAAGGATGAAAATCACATATGAGATTGAAGATGTTAAGGGACCATATCTTAATGGGAAACACTGACCAACACGCACGAGTGACTTCGCAAGCATTTTTCAACCATGTTCAAAAAGCTATAAAAGCTCAAGAATCTCAGTGTGAATCTTTCATCAGCATCATTCATCCTACATTGAGTGAGAAGACTTACTATCTTTTAGGTACGATCATATCATCTCCTTTTGCCAATAGTCCACATCAAAACTCGCATCGATCTTGACCATCACAAACAAATATAACTTTGTCCGATTTCTTGAGACTGATTTTTCTTATGTTGATAGTTTACCTTACCTTCAACAATCCAAATCTAACCACCAAACTACCTTAAAGTTATCAAGATGTCGTTCAAACAGATGTTTGCCATTATGCTTGCTATGTTTTCGGGTAAGCTTTTCTTTGAAATTGAAATCTTAAGTAGAGTGTTGATCATCTTTCAATCATTTTTCTTTTACATACATAGTTTTGCAAATTGATCAAGGAGTTATGGCCGCACCCTTGGAAATCAGACAAGAGTGTGTGAAGTGAATATTGAATTCTATGAACGCTTCTTCAAACCCTTCAAGTTCTGACCATTTCATATCTTTTAACAGGTCCGGATTAGTGGCACGAAGTCTTGTATCAGTGATGGGAAATCCCAGTATCGTTGCTCGAGACGCCTATGTGAAGGTGAGCTTGTCGGTCTGATTGATGACTTGTGTAACAATCAGGCTGAGCTGTTAAACACGTCAATTTTTGTGACTTCATCCCTACAATCCCTCGTTTCCCACTCCATTTGTCCGCAATCCTGCTAAGAAACCCACCCATCCTACTGAGCCTAAAACTGAGAAGCCGACCACTCCCAAGACTCCAGCTTATCCTACCGTAACCAAACCGGAAAAATCAACTTCTCCTAAGACACCATCTTATTCTTCCAAGCCTGAGAAGCCGACTACTCCCAAGAACCCCACCCACATTATCAAGGATAAACCTGAAAAACCAACTACCCCCAAGACTCCTGCTCATCCTGCTCATCCTACTCAACCTAAACCTGAAAAACCAACTACTCCTAAGACCCCAGCTTATCCTTCCAAGCCTGAGAAGCCTGAAAAACCAACTACTCCTAAGACTCCAGCTTATCCTTCCAAGCCTGAGAAGCCGACCAGTCCCAAGACTCCAGCTTATCCTATCAAGCCGGAAAAACCAACTACTCCTAAGACTCCAGCTTATTCTACCAAACCCGAGAAGCCGACCACTCCCAAGACTCCAACTAAACCAACTAAACCTGAGAAACCCGAGAAACCGACTGCTCCTAAGACTCCAGCTTATTCTACCAAACCCGAGAAGCCGACCACTCCCAAGACTCCAACTAAACCAACTAAACCTGAGAAACCCGAGAAACCAACTGCTCCTAAGACTCCAGCTTATTCTACCAAACCTGAGAAGCCGACCACTCCCAAGACTCCAACTAAACCAACTAAACCTGAGAAACCTGAGAAACCCACTACTCCTAAGACTCCAACTAAACCTGAAAAACCCGAAAAACCCACTACTCCCAAGACTTCAACACCAACTAAACCAAATTACGAGGTGCCAAAATATTCATCACCTCCTAAGACTCCTACTACTCCCACTGACAAGTCAAAAGTTGAAGTACCCAGTAAAACTAAAGATGAAAAAGTGAAAACCCCTTCCTACTGATCATTGATCAACCCATTTCAATTTTAAATTGGTATGAGCTTTCAAACATAAATCACAATCATTTTGCTTACCTAGTTTACAGTCATTTATCTTTCTTCTTGTCTTTTTATCTTATCTTTTAATTCAACTTCAAAGTCATTCTTTTTTATTGTCTAATCATGTGATCGTTCAAAGAAGAGTTCGTCATATTTTGATGATTTGATGATATTCTACTTGAGATCTTGCTTACCTCTGTGCTCAATCAGTCACCTTGATTTATTTTCTTGCAATCGAAACGATCTCTTGTCATTTCCTGATATATCTCTGGCCAACAGTCGCGGAGCACAGCTCTTCAGAATTGACTGACAGTCTCCTTGGCGCACCTTCCTCATTTCATATACTCGACTAACATCGAACGATATTTTGGTGTATATGTTGAGAACAAAGGAGAAGTGAAAACCCCCGATCAAACACCAGCAACATCTCTCAAAGATCTGCTTGTATTGAATTGAAGACTGAGTCTTGTGAGAAAAGCAACACTGACTTACCAGCTCTAGTAGCTAGGTGCAAGCTCAAATTGATTCAAACAGGAACCACAATATTCAACACTTTTGATTTGATTCTATCGCAGCGACTGAGCCTCAAAGGAAAAAAAAGACAAGTGAAATATCATTTCCCTTTTCTTCGTGATCAAAAAAAGCGCAAGCGAATTACATATAAAAAACACCAATTCATTTTTCTTTGATTAAATTTAGGATTTGGGAAGAGAGACTAAATGAACTCCTTGGGTTGGAAATATGACGCGATGGTGAAACAGCCAGGTCCCCACCAATGAAAATACCTCAAACCCCTTTATGAGAGCTCATCAGATCTCATCAGGCTTGAAGCGAACTTCTTAGCTCTCATGATACTTCCCGAGACTGATCTTGTACAATTCATCTCTCACTTTCAATAGAGATTGGTTGAAGCAACTTTCAAGAATCAATTCAAAGCCAAAAAATTGAAATAGAGAACCATCATGGAATCCTTGAAGAGATCAAACAACTCTCGGGAGTTGATGTTTCAATAGGGACCATTAAGATCGACTTTGACTCACACTCTGAACAAACAAGCTTTTCTTTGTGTCACTTTATGGGGCACAGCAAAGTCATCATCCAACAAGCCACGTGCATTCAAAATGGGGTATCCTCGGGTTAACATCTCATCGTGGTATAAGTTGAGGAAATGAATCAGACTGATTCATCTTTCCAAGAAGATTATTAACCTCTTGAACTCTTCCCGTAAGACAGTGAAGTCGATCTCACTCTTGGCACACAAGTAGCTTGGTAGGATTGGAGTCATAGCTGGTCAAAGAGAGTAATTTCGGCGGATGCGACTTATACAAGAACGAAGATCTCAAGAGTTTATTCGTACATGACCACACTCGAGCAACTTTTCAGTTTAAGATTTGAAAGATTTCTAAGCTGGTGAACTTTCTTCAATTCATCTCATAGGACACTTTTCTTTAGAGTCTTGTGCGAGGTCACAGATCATAAACATCAATTTCAAAATACAACACTCATTTTTTTTAGTCATCTTTCCTTTCTTTCTTTCATTCTACTCGGATGACATCAATTTCTACCGCTAATGCATCAGCACAGCTTCAAGGTGACTCCATTCCACAAATCACATCTCTGAAGATCAGTCTGAAAGAGATTCAACATTACAACATTACGTATGGATTAGATCATGATCAATGACCATCACTGCTACACCCGTACGACTCACTCCACAAGGATCATTCAAGCCATGGCCAGCAGATTATAAAAGCTCGAGTGGCTCTTGCTCTTGGTCCATTCACCATCATCATTCATCCTACTTTGAGTGAAGAGAATCATAACACCTGTACGATTCCTATCTTTCAATATCTTTCATTTATCTCTATCATCACAAACAAGACTTTTCAAAATTCCTTCACTGATTTCCTTTTTCCTTACCTCAATATAGTACCTAACCTTCAATAAACCAATTCGAATCAACAAAAATACCTTACAAAGATGTCATTCAAACACATGATCTCATTTGTGCTTGCTATGTTTGCGGGTAAGTTTATTCCTTTGAAATCTGTTCAAAGATTCAATTCAGTTTGGTTACATTTCAAGTAGATTACTGATTATCTTTTGATTAATTCTGAATAGTTTTACAACTTCATCAAGGAATCAAGGCTGTACCCATGAAGACTAGTAAAGAGTAAGTCAATTAACACTCTCTATATAATCATCTTTTCTTTGAAGTCTTCTGATCACCCCTTATATCTCTTCAATAGGCCAAGATCAATTGATCATAATCTTGTATCAAACTTGGGCAATCCCAGGATTGTTGCTCGAAATAATTATGAAAAGGTAAGCTTCTTACTTTGACTGATGATAGCGTGTGGAACAAACGTACTGATGTGTTGAAATTCATATTTTCTATTTCACTTCACACCTCTTTAATTTGGGATTATCTGAAAAATCAAAGTCCAAGGCCAGCTATGATTCGTATCAATATGATTCTTCAAAGTATGATAAATCGAACTATGACAACAAGTCTGATGAAAAATACAAGTCCAAAGACAAGTATGATTCATCTAAATATGATTCTTCAAAGTATGATAAATCAGCCTATGACAACAAGTCTGCTGAAAAATACAAGTCCAAGGACAATTATGATTCATCCAAATATGATTCTTCAAAGTATGATAAATCGACCTATGACGACAAGTCGAATGAATATAAGTCCAAGAATTATTATGATTCATCCAAATATGATTCTTCAAAGTATGATAAATCGACCTATGACGACAAGTCGAATGAATATAAGTCCAAGAATTATTATGATTCATCCAAATATGATAATTCAAAGTATGATAAATCAGCCTATGACGACAAGTCTGATGAAAAATACAAGTCCAAGGACAATTATGATTCATCCAAATATGATAATTCAAAGTATGATAAATCGACCGACGACAAGTCCGATGAAAAATATAAGTCCAAGGACAATTATGATTCGTACAAATATGATAATTCAACG
Organism: Melampsora americana; assembly: GCA_022264835.1. Classification (NCBI taxonomy): domain Eukaryota; kingdom Fungi; phylum Basidiomycota; class Pucciniomycetes; order Pucciniales; family Melampsoraceae; genus Melampsora; species Melampsora americana. Next base: position 266,317 of record JAIFHY010000049.1, on the reverse strand, counting down.
TATGATAAATCGAACTATGACGACAAGTCGGATGAAAAATATAAGTCCAAGAATTATTATGATTCATCCAAATATGATATTTCAAAGTATGATAAATCGAACTATGACAACAAGTCGGATGAAAAATACAAGTCCAAGAATTATTATGATTCATCCAAATATGATTCTTCAAAGTATGATAAATCGACCTATGACGACAAGTCGGATGAAAAATACAAGTCCAAGGATGCTGATTCGTACAAATATGATAATTCAACATACGAAGACAAATCAAAATCCAAAAACTCTTATGATTCGAAAAAGTATGAAAAATCAAAGTATGATGAAGACTCAAAGGATAAGTATGACTCGAAAAAGTATGACGAATCAAAGTATGATGAAGACTCAAAGGATAAGTATGATTCAAAGAATTATGAAAAATCAAAATATGATGAAGACTCAAAGGACAAGTATGATTCAAACAAATATGAAAAATCAAAGTATGATGAAGACTCAAAGGATAAGTATGATTCAAAGAAAGATGAAAAATCAAAGTATGATGAATACTCAAAGTCCGACAAATCTTCTGAATATAAAGAAAATGACTCAAAAGACAAATCGAAATATGATTGATTATTAATTCGATTTTTAACTTTTGATATTTTGTTTTTGAAGATTTGAATTAAGAAAAAAAAATGAACGATTATCCTAACTTACACTTCTTGTAGTTCAATTCATTTGGTTATCTTCTCTCTGTCTTTGTCATTTATCATTTTTTATCTCAAAAAAATCAATCTCGATCATCGCTCTTTGATTTATGAGGTTATTTCAGATTTTTGTTTACTTCTTTGTAAGAACATTGTTTATATCGATCTTGATTTTCTCTTTTCTCTTAAGATTTGAAAAGAATCATTATCATCATACGAGAGAGAGTGAGAGAGAGAAAGTATTTCCTGAGATCATTTTAATGAAAGAATGAATGAATGAATGAATTGGTTGAGAACCAATTCGAAAATTAATTTTTCTTTTCTTTTTTCTCATTCCTCTATTGATGAAATTCGTAATTCAAAATATCAAGTTTCCTTTTTTCATCTCGTATTTTTCCAAAAAAATATTAAATCTAAAAAACAAATCGTCCACAAATATATCAAATTTCGGGGCCTTCAATGTGAGCACTTCGAAGCAATTCAAAAATGATTGGAAGTACTGCAAAAAGAATGGGCTTGGAGTACCTGGGAATCGAACCCAGCGCCTCTCGCAACCCTGGAAGGATGCTAAGCGAGCGCTCTACCGATGAGCTAGAACCCCGATGACGTCATGGCTTGATTTTGTATATTTGAAAGAATAAATAGCATGGAAGAAAGAAGTCTAGTTTCAGATTTCCACGGATATATGAGAGTTTGCTAGAAATCATAATAATTTACGATAAGTATCTTTAGTTGATTGATAAATTCAAGTTTTGATCAAAAGGTTGAGGTGCGTGTTCTGTGTTTATGAAGAGAAAGATGTCTGGTTGTGATTTTTGAAGACACGGTACCAAATCCCGATCACCACTCTGATTCAGATGAGATCGTTCAAACCTCATGAACCTGATTAAAAAGAAAGTAAGTAAAACAAAACAAAGTAAAGAATGCCATTTATCAAAACTAATCACAATCAAAACTCACCATTTCCTATCTCAAAACCATTCAACACAAACTTATCAATCAAACATCATCATCAATCACATCTATATTTCAATGATTTAAATTCATTAGACTTGTTCTTTAAAGATCATGCGATCAAACCTTCAAATCAAACTCATTTAAATCAAAATCAAAATCAATTCAAACGATCATCTCATTCACGTCTTTTAATAGCTCATGACTTTAAAGTGAATCATCTTTCTTCAAACATCAGAATCTCATATATATTCATCTGATTTGGATCGGTTCATTTGTTAGGGAGGTTATAATGATTTACCTTCAGATCGCCGCTCGTATACATTCGAATGGTTATCTTACGTAGACACGTTTATCTAGTATGCTTCTTTCTCTCTTCAAACATCTCATTCCTTTTATAAAACTAACCGATTCCTTTTTGGATCAGTTTTTCTCATCATCGAGTTACAATCCCTCCACCTGATTGGATCACAGCTGCAAAAACTCAGTTTAGTTCATGAATCAAATTTTACCCAAAACAACCCAATCAGATCAAGAAAAACTAATGGGATCTTGTTTTGGGTTTTTAGTCATACTTCAATTCTTGGCACATTCATCTTTGAACATAAATCATCATTATCAGATCTAGAACTCCTTCTAACAGGCCCCAAGACCCCACTAATTCCGACCAAATCTTATTTCATCAACCTAAGACCTATCAAGAGTTATGAACCTTTAAACCAAATCTCAACGTATTATGCAGATAGATTAATTGATTTAGCTTTGTATTTTGGGTTCAATGGTTGGTTATTGAATTTCGAAATCGATTTGATTAAGTCTTTGGATCGTCTTCATTCTACTCACTTGTCTGGTCAAATTGCTAGTGCTGTTAGAATTTGGGTTGAGTATCTGAGATTAGAAGGGATCAAAAGAGTAGGTTCTAGTTGGGAAGTGACTTGGTAGGTTTTAACTCTAGTCTTGCTTGTGATCTGATCGGGCTGAATTAATCAAGCGTTTTGGGTTTTGTTTTGGAATGGTTAGGTATGATTCATTATCTCATGAAAATGGAAGTTGTCAATGGAGATCAAGTTTAAATATTCAAGATAATTTATTTTATTATGCTGCAGCTACTTCGATTTTTTTAGATTATCATTGGAATTTAAATTCACCAAATCAATCATTATCAATCATCCAAAAACTTCAACAAACCATCAACCCAAAACCATCCAACCAAGCAAAAAGTTCAACAATCAATCTTACAAATGATATTACGGCATCTTTTAATAATAAAGATCAGAATCGACTCCAAAATTTAAAATCAGATGTTTATTTTGGTGTAGATGTGTTTGGTCGAGGATGTATGTATGGAGGAGGATTTTCAAGTTGGAAAGCTATTGAAACGATCAAAAATCAATATGAGTTTAGTATTGCACTTTTTGCTCCAGGTTGGACGTGGGAATCACATCATTTAGATCCCGTCAGATCGAAATCAAAAGATTGGTGGAAGAGTTGGTGGGAAGAAGAAAGGTATCAATGGGTTGGAATTTCAGATACAAAAGCTAAATCACTTGAGAATACTTATGTTGATGCTTGTAGGATTTCAGATGAAGCTAAAGAAAAAGTGAAACCTACGCTTGGAAGGAGTGATAGTGAATTTCCTCAACATTTACCGATTTCTCAATTCTTTAATCCGGGAAATCGGTTACTTAGGAGTGAACTTCAAGATTGGTTTTATACTAATTATTCTACAGGTAGTGGAGGTCATGGATTTTGGATTGAAGGATCTCAAAGTTTAGAACATCAGAACACTTGGACTGATATGTCATTCTGTTTTCCTAAGAATGATCTTTCGATGAATGGTGAAACTAGAAGAGAAGATGGAAAGGAACCTTTTGTGAGAAGGTTAGGAAGTTTAGTTTGTTGTGAAGGTGTAGAAGATGTGGGATGGTTTGGAAGTGGTTCGATTAAGATTGAAGAAGATCAAATCAAGGAATCAGTTGGGATAGTGTGGATGAATACATTGCCTGTGAAGATTAATGGAGGGGTTGGATGTCGAATGGTATGGAAATCAAATGAAGATGAAAGTCAAGAAAAGAGACCACTTGGGATGGTTTTGGAGATTGATTTGATGGGAAATGATGAGAAAGTGGAAAAGAAGATTGGGTTTGAGTGTTATGGGTCATTGATTGAATTGATTGGGTTTGGAATTGGAAGTGTTCAAGTGAAGGAGATGAAAGTTAGCAAATTAAAGAATGGATGGAATGAAACGAGTTGTGAATTGATTGGAAATGAACTTGATTCTTTGTTTATCAAAAGGTTTGGGATCATGGTTCAAACTGGAACGAAATTTGAACATTATTTAGGTGAAGTAGCCGTTTGGCCGATTTCTGATCAAGTTAAGGAAACTGAAGGGATCATTGAAGTTGAATATGATCCAATTCATGGGATTTTGACATGGATTCATCAACCTAAATCGAATTTCATCATCTTACATTATTTAGTTTATTTAATCGAAGAAAGTTTAAATGGAATCGAACATGAAACGTTCATTGGTAGTGTTAGAGATGGGTTTTTGAATGTGAATGAAAATCAAGAAGAGGAAAGGATGAAAAGAGTGTATGAATTTGAAGTGGGTGATGATTTGTTGAATGAGATTAGAAATGAGAAAGATCAACCAAAGAAAAAGAGATGGGTGGGTTTGAAAAGGTTAGAAATTGATGGAAGTTTAAAGTTGATGAAGAAGATTGAAATTTGAAGAGTGTTTAGATAGATTTGGTTTTGAATATACTCAAGTAACTGCCAAAAAAAGTAGGACCTGGATCAGATGAAGAAAGTTTTATCTTTGTTGAGATTGAAGTTGATTTTGATTGATTTGTTGTTGTGTTGATGATGATGATGAGTTTTGTATAAACGAAAGCCACCAAGGAGAAAAAAAAACCTTTTTCTAAATTTCAAAAGAAGGATTACAATAAAATGACTTTAACCTGTTTTTCTTCGTATCTAACCATGTTGATGGTTTTCTTAGAGATCAAATGAGTTCTTTGGAAGTGTTCTTGAAGAGAATGATAAAGTGGTGTGGTCAGTTGTAAAAGATTTTAAGATGATGTATGGTAGTGTGATGAGTGTGAAAACAGTTGAATTATTCAGCTTGATAGACTGTGATGTGATCAGGATTGCTTGCTGGGGTTTCATCACACCAACTATGGGTTTGTTACATCCCATTCCAAGACCAATTAGAGGTTCAATTTGTGGAATGATGAAGAATTGTCTGAATTGGCTGTGAATGATTCACTTTTGAATGACACTCGAAGAGGAAACTGAAGAGGAAAGATACTTCATGCAGGCTTTTAAAAATCTGAAGTGTAATCATTGATGAAACCTTGAAGAAAGACATAGCTATGACTTAATTACAAGTTTTTCAATCTCAATGAATCATGTTTGATTTGGACGACACAGTAGGATTTTAGGTGAATTCGTTTTTTTTCAAAAAAAAGGTACAATTGATGGAATTCAAGGTTTTTGGGCATGCGGTTTAACTTCCATGGCTCAACAATTATCCACTTGTTGTTATTGGAATGTTCTTCCTATTTTTCTATTTCATCTTTATTTTCAATATTTGCAAAATGTCAAATTGATAATCAGAAAGAACTTCATCAAATATAAACCTTTTATTTTGATGAAGATATTAATCTATTTTTCACTGAATAACCTTCACTAAAGATGATCCCTTAAAAGAGACGAAAATCCGCTTCTGTTTTTTGTTAGATTACTACAATTCTGAAGACCGAAAAGAAAATCATAGAAACCGATTTGCTTATTTTTGATTCATGTTTGATATTTTGAAAATAAGACTACAGAGATTGGTAATTCAAATGACAATCTATACATAGTTTTATGGGGTGCAACTTTTCTAACAAAACTTAATTCAAATTGTTTAACTGAATCTGAATTAATTTCATATTTAATGGATTCACTTGCACGCTAAAAGAGAGGGTGAGAGAGACAGAAAGGCCAAGGGTGAGATTTTGATTAAATCAAGATAAATCAGTTTTTCAGGATAAAGATTTCATTTTGAAAAGAAAAAATTGTTAAGGATTTAACTAACCTGACAGATATCCTTTTCAGCTTCAATTCCTTCTTCTGATTTAGTAAAACAATAAGCATGTACCATAGGTAATGAGCCTTTAGAGATCTCCGATTCGAATTCATCACCAAAGCTTTCTAATAATGGTTTATATAGATCTACGTATGCATCTAAGAAGGTTAAAGTTAATTCAGGTAAATTCATCACAAAATGAGATACCAATCGACGTGGTTCCTTTGAACTTTCAATCTTCTGCGGGGTTGGTGATGGTACGGTAGGTTGTTTTCTTGAGATTTTAGGTTGGGGTGGTGGAGGATCAAAGAACGGATTTTTCCAAAGATCTATCACTCCATTCCTGATTCGATCCCGTGCATCACCAAGTCCGACCCTAACCAAATTGTTCAATCGATTGAGTTTCACGTTCTGCTTTAAAGCTTCAACTGCTGACGGATTTAAATCACTAGCTATGACAAAACAAGATTGATTACGTGCAGCTTGGATTGCAAATGGTCCTACGCCTGCAAATGCATCAAATAAGATTTGGTGAGGTTTTAAGTAGGTTGTCACTAATTTTGTGTGTTCGGTTGAGAGTCTTGGATTATAATACACTTTTGAAAAATCAAATTCAAATCGGCAACCTGCTTGTGACTATGATCAGTCAATTCAAAGTTTTTGAAATGATCAGAAATTAATTATTTTTGAGGTTTTTTTGCAACTGTATTCGGGAAAGGAATAAAATTGGTGGATTTTGTTGAAGGATGACGGACGAGAGAGACTTGGTAATCTGGCTCACCGGCCATTAAATCCATCTGAAAGAACCTAAATTGAGAATTGATTGAATCTAATTTATTCACAACTGTTCGAATTGGAATGTTTTTCTATAAGATTTCGAGATAACAAAATCCAAGTGATTGATTAGAGATGGATTGAGAAGAATTGGAGAGAAAAGGAAGTAGGAGGCTCACTTCGAGGATGATCTCACCGATTAGATGTCGATATGGGATATATTCTTTTCGAAGATTGAAGTGGGCTAGAAAGAGGACAACGATTAGGACAACCTAAATGAAGATTGAGCGAGGGTTGTAAATACCGATATGACCGATCATGGTGAATGAGCTTGGGACTTCTGAAAGAAGTTCTTCAGGTAAGAGACGTTCAATGATTTCTTCTGTTTATGGGATGATGAATGATGATTAGATGATAGATCAAAAGTGGTGCATAAAGATTGAGGATTGACCAGCTTGATAATAACTCCAATCGAGGTCCAACTCGAATTTCCGAAATTCGTACCCAGATTGATTGAAATGAGCAAGAGCAGTCGGAGGTAGGTTTTCTGAGAATAGATGAAACATCGATCAGTGTGTATTGCATTAATCTGATTTACAAGAATTGAGAGAACGTGTCAAGAACTGACCTGTTTCTGATGAGTTGAGTAACAATAATTTGTGAGAGTGATCATTCGAAAGTGGATCTAACCTCACTGAAGGTAAACCTTTTGCCGCCAAGATCGCACTAATGGAAAATCAAGATTTAAATCAACTTTCTGGATTGAGTTTTCCAAGGAGAACAGATGGAGAGAGAAATTGACAAACTGTTTAGTGATTGGATTAGATTTTAAACTCGAGATTTCTTCTGCTTTGATTTTGATAGCTAATAAAGGTACTTTGATTCGAAATTGATTTTTAATGTCATCTGTTAATTTGATTTGATCTGATGAATCTGTTCTTTGATCTTGATTTAATAATGGTAATCGTTTGATGTGATCTGGTGGAGGAAATCTGGTAGGGTTTGACATTTTGATTGATGATTTGATGATCTGATGAAAGTGTGTTAAATGATATTTCATTTATTTGTGAAAAGGTTTTATCGATTGCTGTTTTTGAATAAATGAATAAATGAATGAATGAAGCTTGATGGTTATATTTTATGAGATGAAGTTAATGTCATGGTGAGATGGTGAATCGATGGAGGTTTTCTTGATTACCGATCGGGTTCTATAGCTGAGACTTGACTCGTGTGAAAAATGGATGCTGCAGTGTCTCAAAAGAAATCCACTCAAACTAAATTTCAAATTCACCTTGCACATCTCTCGGTACTTGCTCAGCAGATCGAATCCGGCCGATGGTCACTTGACAATTCTAGGCTTCGTAAACCATGGCCGGGTCGGGTATGAGTGAGGTCGGGCCTTCATCAGCTGGAAAACAACAGCCTTTGCGATGATCAGCCTCAGGATGAGTCAACTATCATGTCCACCACCGAAGAACTAGAGAAAGACTTCCTGTTTGACCGACAACTTATTCCTGATGTTGTCAAGGAAGCACTCGGCTCTGATTATATCGTGAGCCCTGAAATGTACTATATTTGATTTGGTCATCAGATGAATTAAACCACATGGCACGAATCGCATCTTCGTTTGGCTTTCGACCTTGGCTCACAGATTCGCCCACTTTCAAAGACAGACCATAGTCGCTCTCACCTAGCCCTATTGGCAGGTTTGACTTCCGCTCCTGATACTGGAATTGCTGATTATCAAAAGCGTTTTGAGCTACTTCGTACGATCAACGCTGCCACCCCAGCCACTCCGACTTACGCTACTGTCTGTATCATCAACTGCTCTACCGATCGGATGGTTGGTTGTGGAACTCTAGTGCTAGAGCATAAATTTATTCGAGCCGGTGGAAGCGTCGGTCATATTGAAGATATTGTCGTTGATCCTACGGTTCGAGGCAAAAGTCTTGGTAAACGCATTATCGAAGCCTTAACTGGTATCAGCGAAAGGTTGGGAGCTTATAAAACTATCCTGGACTGCAACAAAGATAACATCGGTATGTGGACTCGGTTGTGGACCTTACCTCTCTGTCATCACCCACTTTGACCTTATTTAAATCTTTGATCACAGCGTTTTACGAGAAATGCGGTTATGTACACAAGGAGTATGAGATGGTTCGATATACGTCACCAGAGATTGTAGAGAAGTACAGGAGAAAGTTATGAGCTGTCCTTGATTATCATCTTTGGTCGGCTATTTGTAATGATCCCGTCTTCAGCAACGCCAATGTTTTACGTAGTTTCGAGAGGATACTGAAATCGTGTTCCAAGTCTCACGTCCGATGGATTTTATGCGTCGAAACACCCAGATGACTTGAGTCTCCTTTGATAGGATCAGGAAGGCGGCCAAGAACGCGTAGCCCAAGACAAGAAAACCTTTCTTCTCGAATGCTGAGCCTGCCGTTTTGCCAAAGATGATGTGTACCAAAGCCAAGCGGTACGCGACGCGTTTGGCTTCAGCTACCTTTATGATCGAGCGAGCTCTGACTGATAAAACATCAACAAGTCAGACGACTCCCCATTCAGTCTGACTGATTTAAACCAAATAGCTCATGCAGAAATGGGACTTCTCATCTCGCGTCACACTGAGATGGGGAGTGGGCTTTCACAGCGTCAAGTGCTTCACAATTACCGAGACACGAAACCAAAGATTTGATCAACAAGGCGGTTAGGAGTCCCTCTTCTCATCTCGCATAACCAAACAGTACTTGGATATAATGAATCATGCAATGATCTTTGTGCCTTTGTACAATTTTCTAGTAGCATTTTGCTGACTCCGAGTGGATCTTCGTCACATTCTCCCATCAAAGGAAAACTTATCACGCCGTCATCACCAATAGGCCACCTACCTATAATCTGGGTTGTTTCCCACATCCGAAACGACTTGGTTCAAGGAGGATCTCGAAATGAATGACGAGAATTCAAACCTGTGCTCTACGATCGAGTTTTCTGAAAGGCTCGCTAGGATCAATGCCGACAACCATTCACATTCTATCCATCACAGCGAGAGGACAAGTCTGTCTTCTCGCAGATCCAGCCTTCCTCCTAAACCACCGCCAAAGCCACCACATCTCCATTCTGTCTCCTCGCGCGCTGACATAAGACAACCCTTACGAGAGGCCTCAGCTTTGTATCGTTCTATCGAGGTTGATTGGGCGAAGCGGGGCGTGGATCTAGAAGGCAATCCAAAAGTCAAGTCCTTGAAAGAGGACAGTGATCTTTCGCAAGAAGTCCGGAATTTTGATGATACTCAGCACTCGATACACCTGAGAAGGAAGACGTTCAGCGATCCGAAATCCAACGACGAGAATCAGAAGCTTTCATCTCAACACAGCAGAAGATATGACATGTCAATTGTATCTGGATTATCCTCTGCACCAACAGAACATCAGAAAATAGCGGGTTCAGGTTCAAGTCACCTCTCTTCAGATATTCTTGGCTACGAGCTAAATTCAAACAATCACGACTCTCCTTACTCTACCATCAAGGCGCCATCTAGTCGGAATAAAATAGCCGATGTACGCACAATATATTCTCATCTGCAACATACCAGCATTCCACAGCCTCGTACGGAAGATTCACTTTTAGATGAGGCCAAGGAAACTTCATCACTTGAGACTGAATCACTCAACGTCATGCAAGCGATAACCAAAGAAATATCCCTTCTTGATGATATAAAGTCTGAACAACTCTTTACATCTTCTACAATTTCTGAAGCTTTGCAGATACCCGGCGAACGGAGAAGCAAGGGTAAAGATAATTATGAAGAGACCTTAGACGCTCGTGGATGGAAATTTCGGAGTGAAACTGTTGGCAGCACACTTTCTTCACGACCTTCAAAAGACAACTTGAATGTTCCAAGAGAGTCGTGTCCTTTAGATATGATTGACCCGCGACTATTATCATTTTCACCCACGATCACATCCACACACTACATGGGCACTCAATGTTCTCTACCTTTGGATATACGATCACTCGAATCTACTCGAAATCTTAGCCAAGACACATATCCATTGATTTTCGACAATATCGTAGAACATCGAGAAGTCGAATCAAGTGCCGAGGACGTTTCAGAAAATTCTGGACTACCTGAAGGAGTTGCGCAAAGTGCACAAATTAAACTCGGAATGCGAAAGTCATTGAGTGGACCAAGAATCCTTTTCGATGTATCCGAAAGAGAAGAAAATAGTCGAAGTGATGGGAACTCGGTTGCAATCTTCACGCATCAGGTGGGTCATACTTATCTTTGGCTTATTACTTGAGGATAGTCTAATTGTGGAGAAGAACTTCACGCTTAATGTCTACGAATCATTTATGATCGCATCACCAGATTTCAGACAGTCTTATAGATGTGAAACATATATCACCCAAGCAAATAGACGGTTCCATTTTTGGGAGTGAATCTTCTCGTAAGTTATTTTGTCGTATACCAAGATTTGAGTGTTCAATCATCATTGTAAATCAACTCGATTGGCCCACTGCACTTTAGCCAGAGAAGATAAAGTAAGAAGACATGTTTTGGAGACCGATCCTGCTCCTGAAAGCCCTTCTATTCGTATCAAAGATAGATATGTTGGACAACCATCGGAATACGTTTTGAACCGATCAATCAAAACTTCGAATCCCGTCGAAAAAGCACCTCAGGCTCAGCCTCCATTTACTTCCAGTGGTGCTTCAGCTACTTTAGCGACGCCCAAAATGTCTCGCAACAAGACTTTCATGTATGCGGCCGGAGAAAGTCCAGTAAGCAAATTGTGCTCACCGATTGCCGATCCCTCAGTCTCTATCACCAAGGACGTCGGTGCGATCTTCAGAACATACGGCATGAGTGGTACAGCCTGCTCAGTTACTGCATCAGACGCTATTATTGCAGCTCGAGCGAAGACACTTCCAGATACCACACAAAAGAATGTTCTAATGAACCAACAACGTCCAGTTCGCGGTAAAAACTTCTCATGGGCGCCAATTTTTCAAGGCAAGTATCCAGAAGCATCCGTAGCGCAAACTTACATCTTTGAAGGACCATCAGAAGATCAATCTGATCTTTTAGACCAGCGCGTCGATGTATCTGAGGGAGAAAAAGAGAGGTACGAGATTGGCTTTGGACCTAAATGGAAGTCTACGGGCCCTCTCTTCTCTGTCAAAATTCACTCTCCTGAAACACGTAGAGACCAATCACATACGAGTCACACAGTATATGCCATCACTTCTAGTTTCGGATCTGATCAGGAAACTCCTTCTCTCGAAGTTACAGTTGATCGAAGGTATTCGCATTTTGAAAAACTCGCCCTCATATTACAAGAGATATACGGACAGGTCTTGGTGCTTCCGAGGTTACCAGAAAAGAGATTTACGGGAAGGTGTAAGTGGGCCAAAGTACCATATAAGACCAAGTGGTCTAATCACAAACGAGACATCACACTGACTATGAATTCTATCGACTAATTTTCACATATCCCCCATAGTCTCGGCCCACTTCATCGAAGTCAGGCGAAGCGGGCTGGAAAGGTATCTTACTCGCCTGATACGCAACCCAGTCTTACGATACTCTCATTTCATCACAACTTTCCTTGGTTGCGAAGACGATGAGGTAATTCAAACAACACTTCCCGGCCGATGTTTAACACTGAGGCAGATGAGTTTAATTTTTCAAAGTCTATGAAGCTAACACCGTGAACTTCGCTACCTCAAACCATTTCTTCTCACAGGACTTTGAGAAACAGGCAGCTGAATGGAAGGATTCGATCAAGGCCGTTGATATTAAATTAACAGATCCTCAATCTCAAACTTCGCATATACCAGCAATCCAGTTCTTCTCTAAAGTCTTTCATCCTGATTATAATGTTGACCCTATCGACACACATTACGCTATCGGTGCATTTAGCAAACATATACGTTCTCTCGAAGTAGGGAGAGGTATAAGCAATGTGGAACAGAGCTTCACAAAAGTGAGAGCGAATATGCAAGGTAGGTAAGATTGATGTGATATGCTTATATCTTCAAGTTGATCAATGGATGTAGTTTGAATGAACACTCTCATTCGTTTTTGCGCAGAGCTATCATCTAATCTACATGAAATGTCTCAGGAGATGGCTCGACTGGTGGCAGGATTAGCTTTACCCTCTCGAAGACTTGAGATCAATAATGATCTCAATCGTCGGGAGGAATCGGATGAAGACGAAGAAAATGGGGTTCAGACGGAATCAAACCTTAAAGCAAGCTCTCATAAAGCTGATGAATTGATTGAAGGCAACAGTTTGGCATCCTATTCTGAAGAAGCACTCAAGATGTTAAGACGAAAGGGACAAAATGCGCGACTGCAGAATTCGGAGGGCGCTTTATGCTGGAAAAAGAATTGTCAAGGTGCGTAGTTCAAAGATTATCCGAAGAGTGTAGTATTTGCGTCGCAAAGTCTGATATTGCTCTCTTGATCAAAGATTGCTTGAGTATTACAAAGGCTCTACAATTGATGGGACAGACTATCGAAGAAATTTCCAGGTCATATTCTATTAGCGGTTCAGATCAATTGGCACCAGTGGAAGCCTTGTTGAAAGAGATGTCATCACCACTAACAGATTATCGCGTTAGTGTTTTTGAAATGTTCTCTATCTTACTTGATTCAGAACAACCCTTTACTTACAAATCCTCTTTGATTATCAGACTTTGTGCGACCTAGGCGTGTCTGTTGAGATTGATCCTGAAAGTGTCGAGACGGAGCAGCCTCAAGACGAAGTTGAAGAGCGTCGGGATACTGTGCTAAATGTTATCATGTGTGAGATTGAAAGACATCACGAAGAACGGAACCAAGATCTGCGAAACATATCTGCTCGTTTTATAGACTCTCAACTCCAATTACATCATCAGGTATGATTTCTCTCATATTCATGGCTGAAATTAGGCAACTCATATCCTCTGTATGCATTCCAATCGAAGTCGTATACAAGATTACAAGAACTCAAGAATTGTTTCACAGAACCTGAGTATACCCGACTTGGAACATCAGGACCTCGAGAACCGAATTCAGAAGAAAGAAGATTATTGGCTGAAACAGCCAAACAGCAAACATCAAATACGATGTTAGAATGGGTTCAGAGTGCAGTCAATCCGAATCGACCTCGTACTTTGAGCGTTACCAGTAATAGTACTGCTCGATCGAATGCTTTATCAACTATCTTTACACAACCTGTCTCTGCTGCAGTAACATCAGTGATGGGTTTGAGAAATTTCTTTAGTGGCTCAGGGGCTTGAAGAGGAGGTATAAAATCCGAGAAACAAATGATGGAGATTCAGTGCAGGATGACAGTGCCAGGTATCACAGTGGGGCAATATGGAACTTTGAAAGAAAAATACGAATGAATCTATTCTTGGGCGCGCGTTAAATTTAGTATTGATTAAAATCTTGAAGAGTTGTTATCATTAGTATGTTTTTTTTGTAGATTCTATGAGGTGTTTAAAAGTCTTGTCTATATGTGCAAGTATCATTGCGAAATCTTACAAAGCTTAACGAGGGTGTAATTTATTTAGTATGTGATAACGAGATCCACTTGCTGTTTCTTGAAGGGTTTAAAAATTAAATCTATTTGTCAACACCGAGTCACTCCAGTTGGTGTAACACGACTTTTTAAGGACACAATGTTTTTCATGCCAGCAAGTAACATCTTGGTGGGCTGTAAGAATCTAGACTTGAATGACCTCTAAATGTGATTACTACACCTTCAGATTAAACTGTGTAATTCGAGAGGTTGTTTAACTATTTTAAAAAGCTAGGAGGTATTTTTGCTGTCCACATAAAATTCGATTCAGTCCACTATGAGCAATTCCAACTGATATAGGTACTACGACCTCACCATTCATGTCAAAGGCTTCCTTCCCATATATCCTTTGATCATGACAACCCTTTTGATAGCCGGAATTGAAGACGGCGGGAAAGTGTGTTTTGTGAAGAAAGTGTAATAACAAGCTTCACAGTGAGTTATTTTTGAGCCTATCGAGAAGGATATCAAGAGCATTCACAATGGATAGGCCGGCTGTTGTCCAATTTTGCGATTGGAAGCCCTGATTTGTTCTGGAAGTGTGTTCTTTCTGTTGCAAAGGCAAGGTGAGCAAAGTGGTCTAATCAAGCCTGCTACTCCGAGCTGGCTACTGAGTAGGTTGACGGAGACGGAAAGGTCATGAACGGTGGGAAAGTATGGAATGGCGACGGCACAATGAGCCCCTTATCAAATCCTCGCCCCAACGGCAGAGACATCCTTTAGTAATTTAAAAGGTTTCACTTTAGATACTTGGATTGCGTATATAAACCTGAGATACATATCTCGAGTTACCTTGAATCTAGAGAATTTCAACGTCTTGAAGCCTTCATTCAAATTGACAAGAATACGAGCGCGCTCGCCGAAGAGGGTGCGGCGAAGGCGCTCGTGAGGGGCTTAGTTAAGGTTATTGCTGCAGAAAATTGTCAAGATTCTCGTTTCGTCAAGCCTTTAGTCCTTGAGCCGAAGGGACATGTGGCTCCTTGATCTTGTAAATTGCATACTGATCTATTTACAGTACAAAGAGCTTCCATTCGATTACGAAACGCAATCAATGAGCTACTTATCTTTTAAGAGAGCTGCACACTTGAACGTCGAGAAGAATGCTAAACCCAAGTGGAATTGCGAGTAGTGGGTCTTGAAATTCTTATATGTAGACTTCTTTACACTCAAGTTTAATCCAGTTCTTAAAGAAAGTTGAAAGATAAATACATGCTTTATCATGTGGCTGTGATGTCAAATCTGGATAGATAGGTTGCATGAATTTTGTACTTTCAGCTTACCGTCTTCTGATTGGTCCAAACCTTGACTGATGAAAACCAGATGATGATTCATCATTCAACCCTGATAGAGGGCTTTATGTACCCTTTTCTTAAACACTTCTTCCTGACCAAAACAGAATGTGAACTTTGGTCTTAAATGAATTTACTCACCAGATTGGTAGGTTCCTCTTGAGATCAATCAAGAGAAACTTCCAACTAAGATAGCTTCATAAAGGGCTACCTGTCCAGGGTCCTTACCTTAAAGGAGAAGAACGCTCGGATCATGGTATGTAAAGGACATCCAAGTTCTTTTCAGCTAACCGTTATGAACTGACATTCGATAAGCGATGTGTTTTTTCTTATGAGCTCTGTCAAGTATGTTAATACAAGATGGATGAGACATCTCAAATCGAATAGTCAGATCTTCCATAGGGTGTTTGGTTGTTTTTTTTCTCAAAAGAGCTTTGATTGTAAACTAAAGATATCGATCGATGAAGTGATTCTGGGAAAAAGAATGAATGAACGCATCAAGAAAACTGTTGATCATCTGAGAGTGCGTGTAACTATGTACCTGATGAGAAAGGATAAGCTGCTCATTTGCTCTTGACCTAAAAGAACTTATCATCAGCTGATCGAACTTATAAGACCCTTTGTATCTTTGATTTCTCATTTTTCATTCTCAACTTTCGATTTGAATTCGATTCGGATTTTGACTTTTGATTGGAAAAACCAAGTATAAAAACATTCAATCCAATTCAATCAATCAATCCAATTCCATCTCAATCAAAAGCTGGTCTTTACCTTTCAAAGATTTCCTTCACCCTTATCAGACCGTAAATTCACTTGATAAACACTCCAACGGGATTGAATCAACTCGTTAGTTTTCCAATTCATCACTCTTTCATTCTCTCATTGGACTCTCTTTTTATCGATGTTCATATGGTTTATTTTCTTTAATTTTACTTTTTGACTTTCAATTGATGTATCGGATGATCTCAATATTCAGATCCCAAAATGGTTGACACCGTAAACCCTAGAATTCATCTCAATGAAATTGAAGAAATCAGTAACACGCCCATTACTTCTAGTTCAATACTCTCTCGAAGACGTGATACAATCATCAGTGCACCCATTCCAATTAAATTATTAAAGAATTCTACAAATTGTACAATCAACATTGCTGATTATCTTCAAAATTCAAACACTCTCTTACCAACCGTACCAGATCTGACTTTAAACCAACCCAAAACACCAGACACATCTTCATATCCTAAGTTTCCAATTGAACCCGCACCTTCATTGATTTTAAATTTCGATACTACACCACTTTCTATGAGTATATCTAAAAAAGAAAATCAACCACCACCACAAAATGAAGAAATCAAACATTCAATGGATTCCATCAGATTAGGTGGAAATCAACCATCAGGTGTAAATGATCAAAAAACTAATTCAGTTTCAAGTGATCAAGTCTTGAATTGTTGTGAAGATCAATCCCAGTCTAAATGGAATCCATGGTCTATGTTTACAACAAGATCAGCTTCACCTAGTCCTAAATTATCTAGCAAACCTTTAGCTAGTAAACCTTTATCTAGTAAACATACCAATCGATCAAGACTTTCATTATTACCTATTTCACCAAACAAGCTTCATTCTAAATTAAACAAGATAGAGTCAATTGATAAAAGTGAAAATGATCCTAATGCAAGTCATCAATCCATTCGAACGAAACATTCAAAAAGTTTTATTCTAGGAAATGGACCATTACTCAGTTTACCAAAGTCTCTATCAAATAAACATACAAGTATTCCAACACCACCACCACTTAGTCCACCATCTCAACCACCTCAATCAAATTACAACACATTAAGAGAAATCAGAAAGAAGTCTCGAAGAGTTTCTGAATGGCTTTCACCAATGAAATATGATCGAGATGCAGAAGAGATTGGACAAGTAACAGACCATTCGCTAAAGTTGAAGAACAATCTCAAATCACCTGAATCGATAGATGAACCATCTGGGAAAACCTCATCGAAACGGTTTTGGACATCTAGATCGATGACTCATTCTCAATCTGAACCGATCATCGAATCTGGAGAAATTAGTCCTGATAGTAGTAAAACCTCTTCTGAGCAAATCGAGACTGATATAACTAAGACTTCTAATCAAATCACTTCAAGTTTTATGACTGATAAACCTACTCCTACTACTTCTACTAATACTGTTCTTGATGAGAAAGTTCCTGATTTGAAGATCACTAATGAAGGAAGGAATTCATTAAGGAATTCTAAATTGTTAAATCGATTTAAATCGGATATTAAAATCAAATCAATTTGGTAAAAAATTTTCGAAATTCATCAATCACTTTAGTACAATCTTCAAATCTTTATTAAATCCCATTTATTTATTTACATTCTTTTATTGAGTTTTTGAAGTTTTTTTTTTTGATGTCTAGATCGTTTGCTTGGTTTTTTTGTTTGTATCTCATCTCTCGTTTTTTCTCACTTTTTTTTGAACTTTTTTTTAAACATTCGTTCTATTTGGTTCATTCCTGTTTCACTCAAATCTTCACTTTGATCAATTACGAAATTATATTATAATAATCAATACCGTAACTACAACTACCGACGTTCCTTAAGAACTTTAATAACCCGTTGAAGATGGACTATTTTTTTTCTTTAGTTGATCATCTGCTACATCTTCAATCTTTTGTTCCTTATAAAATTCATTTCTTTCTTCTCTCTCATTCATTTTTTTTGTTCCTTTTTGCTTATTTTTGATCATCAATTTACACTTTGTTCTTTTTTCTTTTTTGGGTCAAGAATGGTGCAAGTACATTGAAGGTTGAAACTTGATTGGTTTATTGTTTTTGAGCTTGAAATTGAATGAAAGTCTTACACTTGGTTTTCAAAAGGATGGAAATAAATTCATAATGTGAACAAGTGTTTGGAGATTAGCTTTTTACTGCATGGTTGATCAAACTCACTCCCTTGTACATATATTTGAATTTATGTAACCTCGGATGATGGATCAGACAAATGTCTGCAAAGATAACTTGAAATTTATTTTCACCTCATTTGAGCACAACTTCATATCATCTTGGTGTTATGACCTATCCAATGCCATTTTCATCAATTCAAATTGAAATTATATGTCGGCTAGACTGTTCCATTGTTGTCATTTTGGGAAGAGTGAGATAACTACATTGTATTCATTTTTTTCGGATGCTCTGAAGTTCGAGCTCTTCAGTTACCCGAGAAAGCCCCGATCACGCTCCGTTGCAAAGTTTACATGCGGTGGCGGCCAAGCAAAATCGGGGTCACTCCACTCGGCTTTTTTTTAATTTTTTGCAAACCATTTTCCGCAATACCACCATCAACGATGAATAAAATGCAACCTGATCATAGCACACTTCACTGGTGGTAAGAAATAGTCTCTCTTGAGAAATTCAACTTAAGCTAACATACCGCCTGTTCTAAACCCTAAGAGGAAGCAAGTCAGTCTAGGGGATTTTACGTTCGATCTAAACTTTTCACCAGATCGTGCATAATCAAGCTCTTGAATTATCTTGATTGACCATGAAGAATGCAAAGGTTTCTTCTGAATCCACTGGATCTCTCGACCAAGGTCCCGTCTCTTCAAAATCGACCAAACACTCGATCAGTAAAACCGACGAATATGTTCCACTATCTGCTGTATACGCTTTATCGGTTAAGCCTAAACGTAAACGTACACATAATACACTGGGTGAAATCCAAAATCAAATTCTACCCATTTCTGATGAACAATCAAAAACTCTATCATCACAATCTGCTCGAACGAAAAATTCAAAGAAACAACGTCTTAAATCCATCAACTCTGAACAAGACTCAGCCTCAATTCTTATCGTTGATGTTCCAAATAATAACACACGAAAATATTCTAAAAGTTCACGAAATTCTACCACTAAATCTGGGCCTGATGAACCCATTACCAAAGC
The DNA here is from genome assembly GCA_022264835.1 of Melampsora americana. Classification (NCBI taxonomy): domain Eukaryota; kingdom Fungi; phylum Basidiomycota; class Pucciniomycetes; order Pucciniales; family Melampsoraceae; genus Melampsora; species Melampsora americana. Next base: position 247,016 of record JAIFHY010000049.1, on the reverse strand, counting down.
CAAGTCCGATAAAAACTTAGACATCGAACCAAACCACGACTTGTCAGTTCAAGTACAAGAAAAGACTGAGAATGTATCATCATTGAAGGCTGGCTTGCGAGTTATCCAGGATGCGAATACAAGCAGTTCACATGCTTCAAACCTCAATCCTCAGCCAGACACTCAAGCATCACGAAGCGCCAAAAAATCTAAAAAGAACAAATCATTCGCTCTACCAGACCCTGAATCTGATGTAGTTGTTTCCAACGCTCCAAATCGATCATCCTCATCAAATGTTGACTTACAACCAAGCCAGAAGCTATCGGCGGACCATATTTCTGGAGCAACGCATCATGACATGCCATCGACTTCGATTCTCCCCTCTGACTCGATTCAAGATTCCAACTTTGACCTTGGTGCGACATGGGCTGCCGATAAAGTTCAAACCGCAAAGCGGAGAAAGAGTAACACTAAACAATACTCTATAGAGACGAAGAAAGCTAAAGACCTCGATCTTTTGGGAGATTCTGTGGTCAAAGGTGATGATAACATCATGGGTATGAATGTGAATTCATCACAGTGGATCAATATCTCCACGGCAGCCGAAACCTTAGAAAAACAAAGAAAGAAACGACAGAGGGAAGTCTATGGACGACCAACGACCGAAGAGGATGAAAATACTGCCCCGGTGCCGCCGTCAGGGATTTCCGATCAGGGACTCTCTCATCAAGTTGAGAAAAGAATCAAGAAAAACAAACGTGACAGAAAAAAACTGTCAGAGTTAGGGGTTGATAGTCAAAGGGAAACTGGAGTTGACCCCAAGACTTTACCTTCGCTTGCTTCGGCCACAGATGTTGATGCAAACATCCAAAAAGGTAATTTGTCCTCCAAACGACCCGAGACCAGCGAAGAAATGAGTGCTACGCATCCTCACAAGAAGCGTGAAAAACAGCTTGAAACCAACGTGGGGACCACTGTAATTCAACCTTTAATGCCTGAAGGTGATGAGGGTCAATCTAAAAATTCGACTGACACTACTCATCGGAGTAAACGAGCAAAGCAGCGTTCTTGCGACCCAGAGGAGCCATTCATGGGTACCGTGGCTGATGGTCAACCCGCGAATCAATCAGCCGAGCCGGAAGGACGTCTGATTATCGATCAACCATCTCGACCATCGGAAGCCTTTAAAGATCCGAGCAGTCGAAAGAAATCTAAGAAGAAGCGGCCTCCTGAACCAAATTCATCTTCTCAAACGATACCTACTCAAAATGATACTGCTGGTCAAGCTTCGAATCCTGAAGCCTCTGCTGATGGAAAGAAGCTCAAGCGGAAATCTTCAACTCTGAACGAAAATGATGATGGAAAACAACGCAAAGAGAGACGAGGCGCCGAGGAGTCTGCCAGCTCTCTTGCCAATCATGGTAGCAAAGTGGTTTCTGAACCGGCTCTTACAGATCGACCTGTCTCTCCCGTGAACCAAAAATGGGCACGCGATAATCCAGTACTTATCGATGCAAGTGACAGAAATCTGATATATCAACTAAAGACTTTCACGGATAACATGCGGGAAGCATTAGTTGGATTGACCAGGGACGAGATTTTGACGATGGCTTGGCTCAGACCAGATCAGCTCCAGGAACTAGTTGACGTATTTGGTGAGCTATTCTGCTATCACTTAGATCTGCTGCCTGATTCAGCGCGAAAGCAAGAAACCCGAAGGATCTTTGTTTGGTTTGCTAATGTGGGTTTGTAATGATTTTCATGATAGGGTTCAAGTACAAGAAAGGAACCTATAGCGCCAAAGAGAAGGCTATAATTTCTTCCACAATCGTAACCTATCAAAAACGAAATAATTTGACAGATGAAGGAATGAGGGAATTGATTTTGCCTACTCGTGTTGGAGTTAAAATCGACAAAGCATCTGAAGATTCAATCTTCCGGGAACTCGCAAGTAAATTACCTGGTCGATCGCTAGTCTCGGTTTGGAAAACTGTTACTCGAGCTTGGGAATTGAATAGGGAGCAAGGAAGATGGACAAAGGAAGAAGATCAACGATTAATAGACGCTGTGAGCCAGTATGGTAGGTCTTGGGTAAAAGTGGCACCTTGTGTAGGTCGACCGCCTAGTGATTGTTTGGATCGATGGCGAGAGACCGTATCTTTGAGAGCAACGAAGAAGGAAGGAAGTTGGACACAAGAAGAAGAAGATCAATTGGTGATGATCATGAAGAGATATATGGAGAAGATGAATGCTCAAGGTGAATTGAAATATGAAGGAATTTGGGCACAAGCTAGTGTGGAGATGGGTGGCAAACGATCTCCTAGACAGTGTGCAATAAAATGGTATTTTTTCTCCTTCTGCCTCGCATTTCATTCTTTTTCTTTTCGTGGGTTCTCATATCCAAAACGTTTCTCTTGCCTTTCTTTCATAATGTAGGATTTTGAGTCTGAAAGACAAGACTCTACATAGCACTCCGCGACAAGCATGGAGACATCGAGACATACTGATATTAGTACAACAGTTGAGTGTTCCATTGCTTACTGCCTTATTTGCGTAACTGATTCAAAATGATTAGATTGGATAAGCATGAGATGGAAGAAGATTCTGGTTTTGATTGGAAAGCTTTAAGTCATGAAGGATGGGATCGATGGCCTGCTGACCACTTACGGCGTAGATGGAAACAGATCAAAAAGCATTATTTATGTAAGCATCATGATAGTACTGAGAATCCTTCACCTTCAGGTCTGTCTGCGTTTTTGTTTTCTTCAGAATTTCAATTAATCGGGATTGCCATCAAATTGATAAGTGGAATTCAATTTTGTCTTTTTCATTAGCTCCAGAAATCGTGAAAGGGATTTTAAAGATTTGGAGTGAAAAAACTGAAGAAGAACTTGATAGATTAGTACATAGAAAAACAGAAGTAAAAATGATTACAGTACCTGAAGAAAAAATCAAGAGACGCAAAACAAAGAGTTCCAAATTGAAAGGATTGGTGGATGAAACTACACCAAAAGAAGAAATCAAAAAAGCAGATCAAGGTAGATTAGTAGGTAGAAAGAGTGAAGGTAAAATCATGACAACGGATAAAGAAAAATCCAAAAAACAAAAAACAAAGAGTTGTATGTCGAAAGAAGTGATTGATGAAGATTCACAAGAAGATGAAATCAAAGAATTAGATGAAGATGCGAGTAGAAAAAGTGAAGTTCAAATGATTACACCGGTTCAAGAAAAAAGGAAAACAGGAAGAAGAAAGAGTTACAAATCGCCAGAATTTGTGAAAAATTCGCAAGAACATGAAATCACAGAATTAGATCGAGATGGATTAGTCGGTAGCAAAAGTGAAGGTAAAATGATCACACCGGCTAAAAAAGAAAGGAAAAAAGGACAACCAACAAGTTACAAATCGGCGGAATTTGTTGAAGATCCCAAAGAAGATGAAATTAAAGAATCGGATCAGGATAGATTAGTAGGTAGCAAAACTGAAGGTAAATTGATTACACCGGCTAAAGGAAAATCAAAAAAAGGAAAATCAAAGAGTTACAAATCACCAGAATTTGTTGAAGATTCACAAGAAGATGAAAACAAAGAATGAGATCAATGATGAACGATTATATTCTATGATCATGGATTTGGTTAAAAGGTTTAGGTACGCAATGAGGAATTGAGGGTTTGTCTGGTTAGGATTTGTTGGAGTTTCTTTGGGTTGCTCATCTTCTTTTTTTGTTGGATCAATGTGGTTCACTTTTATTGTTTGATCTTTTATGTTCTTGATACCTGTTGCATCACAATGAGTACTACAATAGAAAGCATGGTCATCGTAGCAAAGTGTGGTGAGACGCGTCCATTGCTTGGACTTGTGTTCAAGGAGTAGTCTTACAACATCTTCATCCTCAAGAGTTGTATATGATGAGCATGTCAAAGTTTATGATTAGTTTTGCATATGATGGTAAAAAATGCTGTGTAACTTCTCCACCTGGGTATGCCTCCCTCCTAAAAATCTATTGGATCAGAGTGAACTAATATTTGATTCCACCCTTCTTTAACTTTTGATTATCAACAACTTCACTTGGTTTTCTTTTGTCTCTTGCTTGTCCAAAGGGTTCTAGGACATGTCTAGTCTGATTCTATCTTCTCTTATCCTTTTGCGCTGCACCTTGTGCAGGTCTATTTGAACTTGAGTTTCATACTCCTTTTTTGTCCTTCAGCTTGTGTTTAGCCATTTTATAACCAGCTCTCAAGACCTTCCCTGTGTTTGAACTTACAGTCGCATCGGTCAAAATCTTTCGAGGAAGACTTTTCTGGGGCATAGTTGAGTTGATTCATTGATACTTTGCCGATCCATGTATCAAGGATTCATTTCATGGCGACAGTACACCTGCAAGCGCCACTAGAACACCAATCTCTCCGAGGCGATGATGTGGTCTGAACAGTCGCATATGTATCAAGGCTCGCGTTTGCGAATCAGCTGACCACATACAAATTCAATCTTGTGATGCTTCCCGATCGGTGCACTGATGAGATCGCAATCGCTAAGTCGGCTGCTAAGCTGGAAAGTGGGTTGGTGGTGATAAACCACTATCTTAAATTTGAGTGACAATCACTTGCATCACAATCTTTTGCATTGAGGGGACTTGCCATCACATATCGATCGACATTCGTCAAACCAAGACTCCAATTACATCAGACGAAGCCCGGATCGCGATATCCGAACTTCCTTTATCGAAGTTCAAATCGCTCAGACGATGTCAAAGTATGTAATCAGTCGCTCCTATTGCCGCTGCTCTGTGGAACGTCAGATTTCATTGACCGAGAGGCGAATGGTAGAAGAGTGGTCCTTTTGACCAAAACAAATGCAGTCTCCATAGTCAAATTGCACTGGTATAGATGATGTGCTGTTTGCGTATTCCTTCGAATTGAGATACCAACGGCTAGAAAAGAATAGCCAGAGTTGAAACAGTTCTACCCAATATCTCAGTGACAGCAGGTTAGAACTGAAGCGATTCGCAATTATTTTCTCATAGACCTGAATATTGTTTGGTCTCTATTCCGCGGGGGCTGAGCAAATTATTGTGTTCCTTCCCATCCCAATCCAAACTTTCAATCAAGGCAGGCTGACGCGTTTGACGTCAATCGCCAGTGCGCCACCATCCGAAGCGGGATAAGGTTGTGAGCCGAACTGTGGTATATGGAAGGCAGAAGCACATATTCATAGACGGAATGTTATAAAACATCGCCTTTGCTTACCGTGAAAAAAAAACATTCCTCCCCTTCGCTCACACTCTTTACAATCTTTTATCTAATTAGAAACCCACACATCCCATTATACCATCGCAAATCTATATTTGTTTCCACACTTGGACTACTCCTAATCAATCAACATGTATCTCAGCTCTACTTTCGTCATGTGTGTCCTTTTCTTCGCCAGGCTTTCCAATTCTATGCCAATGGACGATCAGACAGAAACACTCCTTTTCCCGCACAACTTCGCTCGCTCTTTGAGACAGCAAGAACCAGGAACACCTGGGAAGCTATCCAACACGGGCCCTCCAATTTCAGCCGACCTTAACCCATCATATTGGGCAGAATTCAATGCGAAGAACAAACCATCACAACCCATCAGAGGCACCAAACTCGGTGCCAGTATCCTTGGACCCACCAATTTGAATAATCAAAACCAGAACGCCGACTTACTTGCTCCGCCCTCGACCGATCACGGGACTGTACCTTCTTCGAAATGGCCCTTTTCTAGTAGTCACAACAGACTTTCGGAAGGAGGATGGGCTCGACAACAGACAGTGGCAGTTCTTCCAACCGCAACACAGATGGCCGGAGTCAACATGAGACTGGAGGCTGGTGCGATCAGAGAATTGCATTGGCATAGTGCGAGTGAATGGTGAGCTTTAAAACGTAGTGTTGTGACAAATTCTTCCCCAAAAGTTAACTAACTCTGGATCCTTGACTAAACGTAGGGCGTATATCATTGCAGGGTCAGCCGAAATCACAGCGGTCGATGCACAAGGACGTAATTTCATTGATACAGTAGAGGCTGGAGAGTGAGTGATACCATAATGATTGGAGAATAAAACCACAGCTGACACAGCCTCCAACCCTTTCTCAACTCCTTTTTGTAGTCTTTGGTGTAAGTATTCAAGCCATTACATTTTGCTCTGATCCACATGAAGCAAATGAAACCATATATTTATTTTTTGATTCCCCAACACCGCTTTGTGTGACCATGCTAGACTTCCCATCCGGTGACCCTCATTCGATCCAAGCAGGAGCAAACGGGACAGAATTCTTACTCGTCTTCGATAATGGGTCATTTGACGAAGATTCCACCTTCCTCTTGTGAGTGATCTCATCTTCAAGTTTTCTTGGATCACAATATCACATGCTAACATGAAGAGTGTTAGGACTGACTGGCTCTCACATACCCCAAAAGGAGTCATCAACAAAAACGTAAGCACACTTATCTTTTGATTTTTGAACGAGAACCAAGCTGATTTCTTCAACTTCATCTTTCAGTTTGGTCTTCCTGCAGATGACAAGGCTTTCAACGACTTACCTTCAGGAAACGGTTTATACATCTTCAATGCCGAAGAACCAACTTCCGAAGACTCCAAATTACCAGACGATCCCTATGGTCAAGTCCCAGAGCCTTTCTCGTATCATTTCAGCCAGCAAAGTTTTACTGAAGAAAACGATGGTGGATGGGTGAAGATCGCTGACTCCACAAACTTCAAAGCAAGTAAAACCATTGCAGCTGCTGAAGTAATGCTCAAGCCTGGATCTATCCGAGAGAGTGAGTTCATCCAGTAGAGTGTGATCCGGAGGCATTTGACTTACATTCATATTTGACCATCAATAGTGCATTGGCATCCTACCTCAGACGAGTAAGTTTGACTTGAGTAAACTGACTGACCACTCGAATGACTGACGTGTCCTTTGCTTCACAGATGGTCTTTGATTCTGTCTGGAGAAACAAGGGTAACTATCTTCGCCGCAAGTGGGAATGCGGCTACATATAATCTACAAGCAGGAGACGTTGGATATATTCGTGAGTCGATAAAATTTGCCAGATAAATAATGTAGGTGCACAAGCTGATTCTTTCGTTGAGAAAAATAGATGAACAAAACGGACATTATGTCGAGTGTATCTCAACTGAACCTTGTCATTTTCTAGAAGTCTTGAAAGCACCAAGATTCGAAGATGTAGCTCTGGCTCAATGGCTAGCAGTCATTCCACGTAAGTTGTCGAACCTTTCGATATACTTTTTTTTCTCGATACTGAATGGCTTTCTTTCTTATATAGCTAAATTGGTCGAGGATCATTTGAGAGTGTCTAAAGAGACTGTGAATACCTTTCGTAAAAAGAAAGAGGCTGTTAGATTTGGATCACTTTCTAATGATAAATAGATGACTCGTCACTGATCGAGTCCCTTGGTGGTATTCCTATGCTTGATTGCAACCTCTGCCCATTCTACTGCTAATTGAAGTGCTTGTAAAGATGTTTGTTTTCTTGACAGTCTGTATGATTATTATGCATATTGCCTTTACATGTCAAGAATAAAATCAATATTATCATAGTCTTGATCACACATCCTGTTCCTGATGAAGTGCGTTCCCGAGTAACCAAGATCAAGAGGATTATACCATGTATGCACTTGAGAGGAGGGTCAGGATAGCCTGGCAACATCCGAGTGAACTAGTACCCACCTCTGTGCACTCTACCATGGCTGTCATAGCAGAAATTATCGTGTACACCTGGACTGCTATGAGCAAGAAAAACCTGCATTTGGTTCCATTTTGACTCATTACACAAGTTCCGGCACTATCATATTGACGAGTAACCTACCACCAATTTACCCATCTACCAACCGACGAGCACGCGCCAATGCAGTTTACTCTTACCACCTTCTGCCTACCGAATCCTCAGCACAATGCCTACGATGCCCACCCCTTCCACTCTGTCAAGGACTGCTACTCTGGTAGCCGGGAATCAGTTAGTATCCAACAGATTTTTGATGAAGACCTTGTCAGATGACGGATGCTTCAGCACATACGGATTACTCTTTGTTCCTACCACTTTGTTATTTGCAAGATATGTACAATCACATGATGAACCACACACTTGAAGGGAGGCAAAACCTCCGGACAGTTCAAGAGAGGAATCGAGAAAAACAACATAGATGAATCTTGGAGCTCTACCGCCCCAAAAAACACGAGTCCGCTATAAGCCCGTCTGCGAGGGTGCGCGAACGCGCTCGTGAGGGGCGTGTTTAAGCTTAGAGTTGCCTTGATGTGGTCGGATTTGAAGACCACCTATGATTTCGATTCGGAAAAACAATGGGTTACTGACAGACTTTATCAATATTAATGATTAAATGGTTTCCCCAAATACTAGACCCCTGTTGGTGATTGAGCATGTCACATGTCAGGATTAGGGGATCGAATTCAGCGCTACCTCCTTTAAAATATGTAGAGGGAATCGTATACATACATATGTATCAGGTTGACAAGCGCCATGTTGCGAGAGTCGAGTCAGTCTCCTGATTCATATATATGTATACCGCGTCATCATTCTCCTGACTGCATAGATCACTCTAGTGTAAAACAATTTGATGTCTTTGGATCCCATACAAATCTTGATATTTATGTACACTATAGTGAGGAAGATCCTTTTTCAAACATATTCAATAACAAAGCTATGAGGATAGCTTCGGGACAGGAGGAGAAGCAGATCTGGGAGAAAGGGACCAAGTGGATCTGACGTAAGGACATTCAAATGATATCAGTGCAATATGTACTGTAATTTCATTGAAGGCTCACCCCAACCAAATCTTGTAATCAATCTAATAAGATGATTGATGAGAGTGGGGCATGAACCCAATACACAAAGAGGATGATGAGGAGGAAAGCCTGATCGTTGGTGAATGAACCATGTCCGCCGGCCAAGAGATGGATTGAATTTGAGCCTAAACCAATCGGGGCGCGATCGAGTACGTCTCGGACGATCGGGCTATAAAGTCGAGACGAACGATTCAGAGAGTTGATCACTTTTGGCACTTCTTTGTACTTCGATTATCATTCTCAAATTAACGACTTCCTTCTCCTATCCATAACATCATAATCATCTTTACTATAGCCTCTCAGTTCATTCTTTCAAGATGACTGCCGACCGTGAGACTCAATTTAAAAATGTCAGTCTGTCTTTTTGAACTCTTATATCCTTTGCAGAAGAACTCGAGGTGAAAAGAGATAACTGAGAACGACCTGTTCAATTAACTCAATAGGCCGTTTCAATTGTTCAAAACTTACCTAAAGATGGTGAAACTAAACCTACGCAAAACGACCAATTAGCCTTCTATGCGCTCTTCAAACAAGGTCTGCTTTTACCCTGTCAATGACTTACTCCAGTCTTGTATGTCTGATGCTTGCTCCATTCTCTGTCTATCCTCACAGCTACCGTCGGAGAAGTCAATATTCCTCGACCTGGTACCTTCGACTTTGCGGGTAAAGTCAAATGGGTATGTGAATCGATTTATATCAATCGTGATGTTCAGATCTAAAGAACCCATACCCGTATCATGAAAAGGATGCTTGGAAATCACACGAAGGCTTGAGTCAAGATGAGGCCAAAGAAAGATATGTCAAGGTAAAATTATCAAGTCTTCCTTTCCGATCGATCAAGTGTGAGATATATTAGTAATTGATTCCGTTCATTTTTGGGATTATCTAGTTATTGCGTGAATACTTGGAGAACTCATCGGACAAGGAGCAATCAGCGAAATTGTTGGAACAGGTAAGGAATTCTTACTTTTACCCTCTTCCATATCTATAAAGATCCACATCTTCTTGAAATCTATAAACATCATGCCAAGTCCTAATAATCTTTTCTTGCCTCACTTAACAGCTTGACGCCACTTCATGATGATCCCGTTCTTTCAAAAGCACCAGTTTCAATCTTGATCAATCTATATATCTGACCAACGATCAAATGGGGTTCGAGCTTCATTTTCTTCTTGATGCAAGGTATAATGTATCAAAAATGTGATCTTTAAGTTGTTGTGATTGTCCTTTGGGTTTTGAAACTAGCTTCTCTCTCTGTGTGTGTACATGATTCCAAAGAAGTCAAGATAGCTTTGAATTGGCCACGCAAGTCATTGGTGTATTATTTTTGTGTTCTGTTCAGTGGCAGCATATATCAAAGTTTGAGGTTAAAGTGTTTTACTTGAGCTGACCCTTAATTTCCATGCTGTTGAAATGCTTACAACCAAAAAATCCGTGGTAGCTGCGGATGAAGAGGCTAGATAAAACCTGACAATCTTATTGAGTACACCGGTTCTAAATAAAAGCTTGAAGATATTTTAGGCTCAGTTACGCTGTGAGAAATATAAAGCTCAGCTTGAGCATCTTTCCCAAAGTTTGTAATTTTGATGGGATGATGATTTCCTGTTTGGAGTAAACAGATTGCTTCCAAGACCCTCAGGAATTAATGCAGTCTGATAAGATATCTTGAACACTGATATTCCGTTTCACCCTAACTCCTCGCTCATCCACTCTACTCCATTGTCCTTTTATTGGCACCCGTCCTGGAAGATCTTCCATTTGGATTGATTTTGATGGCTTCAGTCTGACCCACATATAGCTGCAGATGTCAGAAGGCTTTAGATACTTCATAGTCATTTATCTAGACATCCTTTGTTGTCAAGATATGTGGTCTGCTTGACCATCAAACAATGGAACCTATATCCAGTGCTTGGGAAACACTCAATGAAGATCTCAACAAGAACCGTCTTTTTCAAATTAATTAAGGTCATCAATTCATCCATCAAAAGGGGTTTTTGAAACAAAAAGTGATACTTTCCATGATTTACTACTCACCTTTCATCCAATATTTGAAAGACGGGAAATGAGCTGACTTAGCTAACTCCCTCTCAGGAAGGAAAAGGAGCAAAATTTGAAGCACAACACACCTTGCACAAGTCTTAACTACACAATATGAGAAGAAAATCAAAGCCAAATAGCCAAAATTCTTTGATGTTGATACATCCTGCATTACCAGTCAGTGTTCATGGGCTTTGTTGTACATTGTCACTTCAGCTCATTTTTTGAATATATGTACAAACATAAATACTACAACACCACAAAAACCCGATTTTGTGACAGCACATGGCAGTTGAAAACCCACTGGAACTAGACTGCAATCACAGATAAGGACCTGCCAACAAGCAGACAACCACCTAGGGATTAATCTCTTACTATTGGGTGCTGCCATAATTGCTTTTACCAAATAATCATGTATCTTACAGTCACTCCAATATTGCTTGTTGCTCCTGTTTGAAAAAGAGAAAGTCAAAACTAAGTTGTTGCCCAATAAAGCTTTGAATTTGGTTGTCATACAGGTTAATACAGCCCAAGGTTTAGGGTTTGTGCAATAATTCTCTTTCAAAAACAAACAACAAGCAATACTGGAATTGATGATAATGGTTGTGGTGTTGAATGAGATTGCTTTGATTCAATTTGTTTTTGTCTTACATTGTTTCTATGATTGTCTGTGTGCTGCACTTTACTTACTGTTGGGATTAGCAATCTTTGCTCTTAGTCTTTACAACCAACCTGTGCATGTTAATCCTTTGCAAAAAAATTATTTTTTCTTATAAAAGCTCTATGATTTTTCATAGATAATCATCTGTTTAAACCCTTTTACATCATTCATGATCAATCTTGATTACTTACAATGTGATTGCTTGATTTTTTGAGTGACTCATATCCAAGCTATGATTTTAGTCTGTCAGGTTATCTCATTATTTCTTTCATTAATCATTCTTGTGAATATGTACATATTTATGGGTTTAGTGGCATAAGAGCACCAGCAACCATTTGCTTTGAAAATGGATTATTTAGGAAGTGTTTTGATCCTTTAGCCGGGGTTAAATTAAATAGCCCTGATTCCCACAGTTGTGGGCTTTTTTGGATTTAGTTATATTTAATGTTACTGTGGAGCTTGGCTCCACAGGATCACAAGTGTTTAGATGGTACAATAGGAATATAGCATTCATCAAAAGTAAAATAATTCCCCCCCAGAAATTACCAAGAAGATCAACAAATTTTACACAGATTTGTATAGTCAGAGATTTAAACCATGTTCATGACTTGGTCAGTCATTAACCCTAAACTGAAATGACATCCAAATCTGACTCACTTGTTGACTTGGTAGTTTCCATGGTTCACAGTTATGTAAGGTCTGTGGGGTCCACTTGGTACCAAGGGCCCTCCTTGAGGGTTACTTTCTTGTGTTTGGTTAGTGTTTATCCCTGAAGTGACTATCACATGTTCCCTTGGAGCAGGTTGGCGTGAATAGCTCTATTACAACACATTACCGCCTTAAGTCAGTTTTCTGCCTACCTAAATTAGAGGAGACTTAGCCAACTATACTTACACTTAAATTATTATGATAACCTCATCTACTTGGCTTCCCTCTTCCACGTTTTCTAGGTCTTAATTGCTTAAAGCTTTTTGGTTTCCCTGTTTTATAAAAGTTACTGGACTTCTCATCATCTTGGTGAGATGATTCCAAATCTTCCTCATTTTGACCCGTGAAGAAATCAACACCAAATTTGGAGTGTCCAGGTGCGTAGGGGTTTGTCTCATAGTATCTTAACTCCCCCGCTGCTTTGGTATCCCACCAAGCTTCTGTTACAATGTTATCTTTTTCATTACAATATTATCTTTTTCATCTGGTCAAAGATCATTTTCCCTGAGTTGGAATTTGTGATACTGTTAATGATGGTCATTCAAGTAGAGGCATGTGGGTTAATCTGAGGTGATTGAAAGCGGTAAACAAGATGGTCAACATAGGGATGAATGTTGGAAGTTTGAATCCAGGGGTAATAGGTGGATTTCTTTTGGGTTATCTGTTATCTCTTTGATTTTTGTCTTTCCTATTTTTTTGATTCTTTTTGTGTTGAAAAGGATTAGTGAGTTTTTCATCAACTTTTATTCTCAACACTTTACTGATACAATCACTCTCAAATTCAGACTGTTATATTTGTTTTCTGTTTTCTTAACCAATCCTCATGCGTGTCTCATCCTTGCTTTGAGCTTGCAGGTTTTTTTTCTTGTTCTCTTTGTTGACTAGCAGATTAACTATAGTCTAACGCAGAACTTGTTCCCCCAGGTGTCCTTTCATCCTGTAGTGTAATCTAGTGAAGACGTCATTCTAGGATTCATCTCAAATCCGGAACTCATTCACGTCAAGAACTTTATAGCTTCCTCTTCTACTCTTTTTTTTCTACCCTTAGGAAAAGATCTCTTTCTTTTCTTATGTCTCTCTCTTTTCCCCTTCCTATCCAATCCTTCTCTGAATATCTACATCTTGCTAGCTAGGTGGTACCGTAGAGCTACTAACCAACATTTGTGTCTTTCTGTAATTTTTTCTACAATGTTTATGTGTTTCACAATGTATCTTGTGTATTTCTTCAAGCCGTAAATCTTCTTTGCATACCTGGCTTCTAGGTTGCAAGCTTGGTTAAAGTGTCCATTAGTAAACTGCCTCTCTCTATCTAATTCAGTTACTTCTGCGTAAGTTTGACTCTTCAGAGTTCTTTTCTTTGACATTGCCAGTTTCAAACTTTCTATGTATGATCTCCAGAATACAGATAGAGGTATGTATGCGTTCATTTTCCAAAAGGATTTTGACCATCTCTTGGGTAAGTCTGGGAGGCGATTTGCTCAATTATATCTATCATCCTCACTTGATGAGCTGCTTGACAAATTGCTTGAGCAGCTGGAACCCAAAGACAAAGACAAGCTTGACAATTTAGAGGTCAAATCTGACAAAAAGTCATCTTCCTCCAATGAAGATGATAAATCTGACAATGAGGAGGAGGATGCCAACAAATCTGACTCTGAGCTAGAGCTAGTACTTGAGCTATCAGAAGAACCTGAGGTAGAATATGATCTCTTTTTCTTTTTTTTATTTTCTCTATTTTCTCATCATCTAATCCATTTTTTAATAACTTTGGATCATCTATGGAGGAAGTCTTGTCTTCCTCCTTGTCCAGTTTCCCAAACTTATTTTATGTTTATCTTCAAGTTTCTTTGCTGGTTTTTTCTTTCCTTTCTCCTCTTCAATAGCTATCTTCCCCCTTAGTTTCTTCTTTTCTTTTTCCAGCAATCTCTTCTCTCTCTTTGAAAGACGCTGATTTGTACCATTCTGCACTTCTAGAGGCCTTGCTATGGCAGTCATCAATGAAGAATTCCCTAAGGTAGGTGTCTTCTCACTCACATGAGAGGGGTTCATGATTGAATGTGTATCAGAAGATGAAATGGGGTGTTGAGCTGAAGTCTTTTCTGGAGGTGCTGTATCTGATGGGCCTGCTTGTCCGCCCTCAGCTACTGGAGCTGTTCAATTTGTCAGCTTGGGTATGACTGGTAATGCTCAAGAACCAGTGTTCAACATCAGATCGGGTGATGTGTTTGAGACATCTGTGTCTATCAATGTAAAAGATACACCTTTATCAGTTTCTAACCTCTTGAATCTTGTTCTTGATCACCTTTTAGGGACACATGGAGTATTTGGAATATCACTTAAAAAATGACCTGACAAGCTCAAAGACAACACTTTATAAGTCTACAAGAAGAACTCAGATTTTCACTCTAACAGGATATTTCACCCACATCATAGGTATTCTAGTGAGTCATCAAAACTCTCCCTTTAGATCAACAAGTAGTTCTTGGATATCTGCTCTAACAATAATTTCACTTTTAAAGTGACTTAAATTCTTACTGGAATATAATCCAACACCTTTGGATTAAGTTTGTGAGTAAAAAAAGAATTTTGAAATGGGATAATAAGAAATTAAATTGTGTTAATCTCCATCTACAGTTGTCTTTTTCTATGAGACTAGTTAAGTTTTTCTATTCTTTGTTCTATCTCCACCTGGTTCATTTTGTGTATCACTTGTGGTTTTCAAAGACTGAGTACCATTTTTGTTTTTACTAGATCCTTCTTGTGTTGAAATCTTATTGAACATGATTGTTGATATTGAATCTTCTTTTGTACTTGTTGACGGGATATTTGTTCCAATTGTTTTGAATGAATCCTGAATTTCTATTTCCTCACTGTCAATATCATTCATCCGCAATTTTTCTTTAATCTCTTTAGATGTCAATTGTGTAACTTACAAAGCCCTTGATGCCACTCTTCTATTCCTTTCTTCTTGCTGTTCCAACAATATCTTTTTTGCCGCTTCTGTTCTTTCTGAAAATGGCTGGGCTGCCATGTCCTTCCGATGATCTCTGAATTGTGGTAGATATGATTTGGTACCCTTGTCAACTCTGAATCCCATCCAGTCTAATACTCAAAAATTATTTCAAGAGCCTGAAAGACCCTCTCTGAGGGTATAAATGAGATTCAAGAGAACAGTGGTTGCAGCAAGAAAATTGGTGAGAGAGAGTGGTGGACTACAAGTGACGAGTGCAACCCTCTGAATTCCTACACACACTCCTGTAATACTGTAACATGTTTAGGAGTGTGTGTGACACTCTTCCAGCCTGCAACCTTCACTTACTGGAATGAAATGGACTGGAGAGTACCATCACAGGCTTTGGGAACACCTACAATCAAATTTAGATAATCTGTGGGTTCAAAGCCACAATTGCTAGTGCTCTGATAAATAATTATTGATTGAAACCCTAGTTAAGTTTGGATCCGCAAATTATTTGAAAAGATCTGCATCATTTCACATAGTGTCTGTTCAAGGTGTCACCCGGAAGCAACATTCAACCGGATATTCATCAGAGCATCTGTCGGATCCAGGTGTTGGAATGGAAGCTGGAGCTGACCGGTAGCCAGATGGTCCAGCCGGTCTGGTAGTTAGAATGGGGGACAATAAAACCAAGTTGTATCCGCATATCTGGCGGTTATTTCATGAGTTAGCCTGTGTATTCATAAATCTGTAAATAACAAATGATAGAAAAAAAAGAGAAAACAATAGAGAAACAAGAGAGGTGATAAGCAATCTAATTATCATCCTCATCATGATGAAGCACTATAAAGGTAGGGGGTAACAAGTGAGAATATTGGAATGAACACAATTAGGGCATTTTTTTCAAAAAAGTGCGTAATTGCATGTATTGCATATAACACTATCTAAACAAGTTAAATATGTAAGAGACTAGCATACCTTAGAGAAACGGTCATCTAGTCAAAGCAAAGGAGATTGTTGACTGTATGGTGTAGATGTCCTATTTTGTGTGAGAATTTCTCTAAATAACTTTTTGAAATTAGTGTAATGCATATTCATTTGTTTTTGTTAAAGGCTTGGGGAATTGTATTGTAATAATTTCCATTATCCACCTTTGTGCATTTAGCACACCCGAAGGAGGCGGTGGACCTCTAGATTTTGTGACTTTGAAAAACTAGAGTCATTAAACTCAAAAACTTCTTGAAACTTTACAAAACAGAGCTGAGTAGTGACTTTGTATCCCCTTTCTAACCCCCTATCCTAGCGTCAACCGGAGTCACGGGGGAGAGAGAAAGTTGCTATTATGTGTGGTGTAGAGTGATTGCTTTCCTACCAAGTTGTTTGTTTAGTAATGAAGTAATTGTTTTGAGCTAGGATGTATGATATGAAATGAGTGGTATATTTCATTTGAGTTATCCATCTTTATGCATTTAGCACACCCAAAGGAGGCTATGGACCCCTGGATTTTGTGTCATAGAAAAACCAGAGTCATTAGACTTGAAAACTTCTTGAGATCTTATTAACAGAGCTGAGTAGTGATTTCATATCCCCTTCCTAGCCCCCTATCCTAGCGTCAACCGGAGTCACTGGGGAGAAAGGAAGTTGCTGTAAAGCATGAGATAGAGGGATCCTTTTCCTACCAAGGTGTTGGTTCGATGCACAAGTGGTTGTTTTGAGCTGGGAGTTGTTTGTAGGTATTATCTTTATTCCGTTCTTTGTCTCCCTCCTTTGCTTCAAGGCCGTTCTTGTCAACCCTGAGCACATGTACATGTACTCAAAGGATGACTAAAGATACAATAAGCCTGTAAAACCATAATTACATACATATATACACTAAAAACAATATGTAATATATATGTAATAACTTAATAAACATAATAACATCTCATAGCTCAGTGTCAAGAGTTGAATATGCTCATATTAAATAAGATATATAATAAGCTTAAACCTTAACAAACCATAACCAATAACAATTGGAAATCAACATGCAAACCAAAATAATGATATAAACAAATATAATAAAAGTTAGGTTAAGAAGGAAAGATATATGAACCCTCCCTCTCAACCTCAGAGAAAGACCCCCAAGGAATAATAAATATAACAATTACTTTTAAGAACTCACAAAGTTCCTTTGAAGCAACTAATCAAGAGTCTTATAAATAAGACTAGTGATAACACTTCATATACTTTAGAGCTCCCCATCTACAGTAAGTTATATTCCTTTTCTTCATCAGGATCCTCTACTTCCCCTAAGTAGAACACAATTAGGTTAGTGACCTTTAACAACTCCAGGTTAGTGACCTTAAGAAGCACTTTAGGTTGGTGACCTTAAGAACAACCCCAAGTTGGTGACTTTAAGAACAACACCTGTGCCTTACAGATACTACGATGAAACACCGTGTAGTCTGTACAAAAAGCATACGGCATCGTACCGGAAATTAATACACAGACCTCCCAGACGTCTGGGATTGGATTTTTACACCGCTAAAAGCACAACCCAGACATGTCTGACTCACTCATAAATTTGGCAAAGGTACTCAAAAGGTACTGACACACAGACCAGACTGGTCTGTACACCTCCAGACCGGTCTCACCTTAACTTTTTTCACGTAATCCTCACACCAGACCAGTCTGTAAGCTCTCAGACCGGTCTTGCCACACTTTGAAATCACCAGACCAGTCTTACACCTTCAGACCGGTCTTGCCACACTTTGAAATCACCAGACTGGTCTGTACGGAGTCAGATCAGTCTCACTCTCGTACACAGACCAGACTGGTCTGTACAATCTCAGACCGGAATCACCTCAGGTTTGCTCACAGAGTCCTCACACCAGACCGGTCTTACCCCATCAGACCGGTCTCATCACCACTTTGCCCACAAAGTCTTCACACCAGACCGGTCTGTACACTATCAGATCGATCTGACCTCAACTTGTCTCAACTTGCAGAGACCCCACCACTAGCCTGGTCTGCACACCTCAGACTGGTGTTACCAGATCAGAATGGCATCATTGCGACCCCTCACCATCAGACCGGTCGGTCTGCGGCAAAAATTGGGATCAAATTGGTTTGTTAAATTGACTCGATCCCACTTCTCACTTGTACGAAGAAACACTTTCATTTGATCAACACACGGTATGTACATTATGATCATCACCAAATACCACCTTTGCAACAAACGGAATGCACTTTATCATTATGATCAATGATCAAATACCAAGTTTAAGATAGCAAAAGAAAACAAGGTAAGTATCATCCCAATCCACCATCACCCTATCATGAAATGGTGACGGAAACATATAAGAGTACATAAAGCTCAATTTAAACAAACAAATGAGAGTTTGCATGTACATCACGGACTCAGACCAAGCAAGTGAACAGTCTTTGTACATAAATTGACCGTTCTTACAATCGGTGAGTGCAATGTCAAACATTTGTATTGTACGTATTATCAAATGGTCTCAAAGACTCATTGTATCTCACCTTTTGTATGATTCAAGTTTCAACCCGTTTCAAATGTTCTCAAAGACTCACGCCAAGCTCAAGTCTATTTGTTTCATTAGCGCCGGTGTTGGTTAGGTTCGCATGTACATGCTTACACCTTGAATTTTCACATCAAAAAGTAGTACATACTGATGTTTCTTTCCAATTTGTACGTGCTGTACATTAATTCGATGGCTGTCAAATTTAATTTGGTTGTGTCCACATGTCATACATTTGTTCTATTGCTGTCATATATAGAATGGTTCTTATTGCTCTGGAAGGAAGTGGTACGTAATCGATACAACTGATATGAACTTTGTGGCACATGGAATTAATCTCAACTACTAATCTGAATTGCAAATTGATTTCCTAAAGGTCATCACAAGAGAGACAAGAAAGGAAAATTTATCACAAGGAAGACAAGAAAGGAAAATTTGGAAATACAAGTAGCCTAGCTTCTGATCAACATTCAGTCTTGTCAATTAAAATTGATTTTGCCACGCAATACAATCTTCGAGAAAAAAAAACAATGTGAAATAATCAGGAAATGATACTCAAAGGAGGACCTTGCAATGCGATTTAATTGTTTATGTTTCACTTTTCTTGAATGACTGAGTAATTCCATAAAAGACTCAGTACAAGAGTGACTTGTCAGCTATTTTAGGCCTATGGTTAGAGATTGTGAGCAATGACTTACCTTCATACTAGCACAGTCTAAGCATTCCCACAAGGTTAATTGGCAGTCTCTTCACCACCACCAGAAGCTTGATTAGAAGCGGCAGTCTCTTCACCACCACCAGAAGCTTGATTAGAAGCTTCACCATTACCACCACCCACTTCAGTAGAAGCATTAGCTTCACCATTACCACCACCAGCTTCATTGGCTGTATCTTTGACGATTTTAAACTTTCCTGTGGTGATGTCGTCAATCCAGTGACGTCGCTCTTTGGCATCCATTGTTGTAAAGCCCTTCTGAAACTCTTCTTCGGTCATCAATGAATCGGGAGCACGCTGCACAATGATCGGCAGTTTACGCGCTTTGATGCCCTCAATTGGATTAGGGGTGCGGGGAAACCCCCTGCCAATTGGTGGTCTATATCCAAGCGCAGCCTCTAAGAGTTGATGATAGATTGAATCATCAGTTCATGTATCAACACAGAAGAAAAAACGAATGAAACGATTAAAAAATTCCACAAACCTAACGTGTCACTCAAATGTGTACCTAGTGTCTTTTTATCCGCGTCAGATCGATTGTTAGATAGTTTTTGAGGTTCGGAAGCTTTACTCTGAGTTGATACTAATTTGATTTCATCCAAGATTTCTCCATTTTGACAATAAAGCGGGAAGACCCGTTGCAATTGAGCCCTTGATTCGACCCACCGTGAGATCTCATCTCGAGTAGTAAACTCATGACACCATCCACCACCTGTATTATTGTTGCTACAAGCAATCAGATAATAGTCAATTCCCATTAGTTGGTGATCGCGCGCAAGCTACAATAGCGTTGTGTGGGTTAGTGTATCCAGTGAAAAACAAGAATGAAATGATGATAGCTCACTTGTTGAGCTGTCTTCTTGATAGCCTGGAGAGATCGCTTCTCTTCCCTGGCATCAGATGCAGCTGGGGTGTTCAGCTTTCGATCTCTAGCAACCTTCTTTAAATCGACCAGCCTTTCGTAGATGGGTCGGTATCGTTTCTCGTCTTTAGTGCTAAGCTTAGGAACCTCTGGAATTAGAATTGAAGCATCACCAATGTCGTTCGGATCTTCAGGAACAATTATAGACGAATAATCAGGATAGCCTCCAAGCGCGTAGAAGATCGGGGCTGTGAAAACCATGTATTCGTCGTCTTGAAGGGCTTGATATGTTCTTGAGTTAGTTTGATTACGAAGGGCGAGTTGCTCTCCAGCATCGTCAGATCCTCGCATAGGCACTTAATTGGATATCGATTTGAAAAAGTAAGACAATCAGATTCAGCAAGATTGAAGACAAAGGATAGAAATGGAAAAAGTGAAAAGTGAAAAATAGAATGATTAAAATGAAATAGTTGACGAGTCAAGTCTTTGATCAAAACTTGAACTAATCCTCATTAGTTGACTTACTCGGAACTTTGTTAGCATCCAAAGCAAAACTGAGCCATCGGTGCCAAGGGTTTTCGCCGTGTGTTCCCCCCACCATGCCCCTTAAAAGTCATTTCAGAAGTGATTAAGTATGGAAGTGGAATGATACAAATATGAAAAACGTACAGGGATCGCTTGAGTTTGGAAACGCTGACACGAGATACCATTGCCAACATGTGTACCGTGTGGTCGAGTGCTTCGAGAAGAGCCTGTCCTTCTGCAACAACGGTTTCACTGATTTGATGGTTTGAAGATGCTTGTCGGGCCAGTTGTGCCTGAATGCGAGCGAGGGGCCAGTCCTTCTTGTGCTGATGATAGTTCTGTATCGTAAGATCAGCAATTCCGAAGGCTTCGTGGTTCGCTGGGTTGCGTTGTTCGTCATGATTCAAATCAGGTTGAGTAGCAGGTCGACGAGGGCGTTTAGCAGGTGGGGTTGGGTTGGTGGCAGGTGGATTAGTACTGCCACGAGAGCGGGTCACTCGTCCGGTTGCGGTCATATTAGTCGATTAGGTGGAAGCTGAATGAAGGTGAGTAGGGATTGGAGTAATCAGTATGAGGAACTCGAAATCTAACAGTATAAGAGGACAAAACTTACATATAGAACAAAACCACAATAAAAAACTAGAAGTTATGTAAATACACTTAATCTTAGCCTGTTAAAAAAGGCATAGGAACCGTACCCTCTAGGTTTTTCACAAGCTCAAAGCATCAAAGCAGCCCTTTGTTGAACAGATATTGAATAAACCTCAACGGTGAAGGTCATAATGAATGTCAGAGTATGGTTATTTTAATTACTACTTGGATTGATAGCTTGTACACCAAATAATGCAGATTTGGGTCTTCTTGTAATATTACTTGAGAACTTTATGGAACCACACTGCGCAATTGAAACTCCATAAGTCTGCAAGTTAGCTCTATAGTTGAACCTGATTTTTATTAGGAGGTTATGTCCATGTGCTTGGTATAATCAATGGGTCTCCCCACAACAATCAAAAGACAAAAAATATGCCTTTTTGTGGCTGCAAGATACTATTTGGGAGTTTTACGGTACAACACTGCACAAATTAAACTATCAGAGTTTGCATGTTAAATCTAGAGTTGATTTTTATTATTATTAAGAAGGTCAGGTTATACATTTGGTAACCTTAGTGGATCTACCCACATCAAACAAAAGGAAAGTTTTTGTCTTTTTTGTGGCCCTTTAATACTATCTGGAGTTTTTTGGTAACACACTAGACTGATAAAAATTATTGAGTTTGAAAGTTAACTTTGAAGTTGAACTACTTTATTATTATCAGGGTGTGTCTTTGAGCTTGGTATACTCAGTGGGTCTCCTCACAACCATCAAAACACAAAAAAAAACCCTTTTTGTTGCCACATGATACTATTTGAGAGTTTTACCGTACCACACTGCACAAATAAAACTTTTTGAGTTTGGAAGTTAACACTATAGTTGAACTTGGAGAATATCTGGTTTAGCTGTGGCTTTTAGATTTTCAATAGCTATTGGTCAACTCAAGGGTATATAGATCACTTATGGCCTGATTAGTGGGTCTACAAGACCCACTATCACAGTTTTGCGGAAACACATGTGCCCAATAAAACTTTTTCAGTTTTGCTTCAAACCCAAAAGTTGAAATTGGAAAATATTTATGGATGCTTTGCAATTTATATTTACCCTAACAGGTAGTCAACACACCCTCACATGGACCACTTATGGCCCCATTAGTGAAATTTTGGGGTGTTTCGGAGAAGACGGTCTATAAGGAAAACTTTTTTGTTTTTTGAGATGAAGCAAAAAAAAAAAAGTGCTCTCTTTATCTCACATGAACCTATGCAAAAATCTAAAAATCTCAACTTTTT
Source organism: Melampsora americana (assembly GCA_022264835.1). Lineage (NCBI taxonomy): Eukaryota > Fungi > Basidiomycota > Pucciniomycetes > Pucciniales > Melampsoraceae > Melampsora > Melampsora americana. The sequence continues at coordinate 224,321 of JAIFHY010000049.1, read as the reverse complement.
TTTTTTTTTGGTCACCTCACCCAAAATATCACACTTTTTCCACAAAAGCTTGTATGTTTGCAAGTATATCACACACCAGAATGCACACCATAATCCCAAGTTCAATTATGTTTAATGATGAAGTGCCTATTGATGACACATCATCAATAAAATCTTTCAGCAAAGAAAGAGGTTGACAGGAATGCTACTCCAAAAGAGGGTAAGGATGACCACGGTGCAGATAATCAAATACCATAGGTATTGTTGCAGAAAGTCATCTACTCAGAGTCTCCAGTTCACATAAAACAAAATTCTTGATTCAACAAGTACAACACTGTCAACAATGGCATTGCTTTATACTACTTCATTTCAGAATCAGACCTCAACATGCCTATCACAAAATGAACACGGTCAGGGTGTCATTTGAAAATAGGTGACCAATGGTCAACTTCTCAATATCCAGTGGTAACAGTTTTACTCTTGCTCATGGCGCAAGCTAAAACTATCCAGAATAGCATTTGTACACATACAAGCTGGTATGAGGAATCACTCTCAATCAAGTGGTCCTCAATGCCATGTTTGACTACAACGGTAGTTTTGTTTTGATCAATTTGATCAAAAACAAGGCTATGTGAAAGCCAGCCAAGCCATTTTGATTTAATACAAATTATTTCACTTGCCTGACTATGTATGTCTAAACAGCTGATTCAACGGTGCCAGGCCTGTCATCCAGGAGGAACACTCAAGTTTTGAAGGTTCCTCACGAGTCACAGTGCCATTCTTTGAAATATACACTGATGACTGGTCTATAATTGAATGGTTGGGGATTTCCTAATTGGGAATCGAATTGCCGAAAAGTTGTACACATCCGTTGTTCGCCAAGTTGAGATTTTCAACTTTAACCTTCTTTATCCTTAATACATCATCAATCAGCTCTTCGCCCTTACAAATGGGCAAACAGGGTCGCGTGATACAGTCTCAAGGCTCTAAACTTAAACGGAAACAGGCGCCACAGACGGAGGCGACTCGAGAGAAAGCAGTGAACGACCAAGCTAAGATACAGTGGGGTAAGAGAAAGTGTGAAGAGATTTTTGAGGCCATATTCCAGCCAAGCGGCCAATTGGAAGACGAGGAGGTCAATATGATAGATAATGACGAGCAAGAACAAATCGAACATGTCAATCACGAAATTGAAGGCGAGGATGATGATGATAATGAACCACCGGAACCACTCAATTTGACTCAGTTGATATCAGGTGATCAATACAAGCATCAACGCTTACGTGAAGATGCTCAGTGGAGGGACATCCTTCAACAGGTGTTCATTGCTTTTATGCAAGGCTCGGAACGTACTTCAAACTGGGGAGATGATACACTCTGGTGTCACAACTTCAATGATGATCTTGAATGCTCATGCAATGGTGCGCAGAAGAAAGTACGAGCAGTAGACACTGTTGACTTGATATGTAAGTCAAGGACTGCTATTAACTGCTATTAAAGCTTCTATTATGAGGGTGTTGATGATGATTAATACTCTTCAGATCGCCAAAAGATGAATATAGAGTTCTGCTCGTGCTTGCCAGATCAAGTGAGGTTGATCAATCTTGGGTATCTGGGAGGGACACCTAAGACTCCTGAGACCGCATTTTCTTTACGGCTGCTTAGATTTTACCACTTGTCCTGGCAATATTGCCATTCAAATATACAACCATTCTCTTTGATGATAGATAAATATCTAGATGCCTTCAACCCACCGATTCTAGTCCCTGGGACTTATGAGGTACGATCATCTAATAACTTTGTCATGATAGCAATTGATTTGGATATCTTCCATCCAGCCTCGACTGTGGCGGAAACCCTTGACTGGCGCTGTGATTTGTTATCGCCAAATACTCAAGGCCATGGAGGAGCTGGAAACTCGTAGCCTTAGCTTATCGCCTATGGAAAAGCTCGCAGCTAATTGCCCCCGCTGTTTCGGTCCCGCTGGTACTTTTGGAATCCAAAAAGGACCTCAATACATAGTCTGTGTTGATGGGAATTTTCAACAACGTCGTCACGAATCGGCCAGTCGCAACTTTCAGGAAATCCCACTATCAATTCCCTCCATATTCATGAGACCAGAAGATGTGGCAGTATGGGAGCCAAAAACCGGTCAGGCTGAAGTTTCGCTGGTAAGTAAATCGCATGAATTGAATAGCAAATGATGGACTTACAACCTCTTGACTTGTTTATATAGGATCCTTGCACGACTCAACACACAGCTGCAGCAGACAGACGTAATGGATCAAGCTGGAAAGGGTGCGAAGAAACTGGCTTGATCGCCATGGTGTGTCGGCACGACCACATGATTAAGATGGTCAATGTAATTCGTAGTGGTGAAAAGTAGGCTCATCTTATCATTGAGGTGTCAAAGATTGATAAAGCTAATATCCTTGACGTAGGGCACACTTTGTACATGCATTGCTTGGAGAACTATTTACTTGTATATTGGAAGCGAGGACCGACTTAATCAAGGCTGGTGTTGGCGTGTTATATGACATCGGGTGTACTTTAGAAAAGGGTGTGATAAAGGTAGGCCTTGGCCGTTTTGGTCATTCAATTCAATTGGTGTTAAGTTTGTATCACTTCAGAACAAGCTCTTTGTCGAAGAGATGGCGGACGATCGCCTAATCTTTGGAACCAGTGCATTCCATGCTTACGTGCACCAGTGGAGCTGCCAGCTCCAATATAACCCAAGACTCAACGCTCGCTGGGGTCTCTCAGACGGCGAGGGAAACAAAAGAGAATGGTCCAAGATATCACCATTGATACCAGCCCTTCGATGGTCATCAAGTCAGTTCCGTCAGGATGCTTTGCATCTCAAACTAGAACATAATAATTCGATCTCTCGTGAAAAGGCTGGTAAGCAGTTTTTATCTTTTGATATGATGTCCCTTCTTTGATGAGCGAGCTGACCATGCTATGGGTTCCAAAGCAAAGTCGGCCTCTCATAAGCTCAAGACAGCCGAAAGCCGCCTGCTTGAAGCAAGAAATCAGCTTCACATGTTGCAAGCAGCTGACAGCCATCTCACATTTGAGTATCTCTCGACACAGTGGGAGCGACAACGAACTTGTCAAGCCGAGGTGAACGGAGACAGCACCTTACAAAGGTTACAAACTCAATTGGCACGGCTGATTGAGCTAGAGGAGGATTTTCGAAACGCACAGTGATTTTGATTGAACTCTCTTTAGTGATCTATGATGCTTACCAAAATTGGGTCTTCAATAGTGATGATCTAAACAAGCTCCGACGAAAAAGGCGAAGAAATATGACACCAGAGGAGCATGAGGCATTACGTAAACTCCCTTCTACACTGGTGGCTCTTGAAGAATCGATTGCTGAGGTGGCAGACGATTTGGGGGGTGAAGATTTTCGAAATATGCCAGAGGTTAGAGGTCAGTTAACTTTGATCAAGTAAAACCAGCTTACGTGCTGATCTAGTGAGTGTACATCTCAGATCCACGTGCTCGGCTACTAATGCGAGTCCGAGTAGCGAAGGAAAAGCTTTACGAAGCCAAGGTGGGCAAGGTCGAGTGGCAAAAGAAGTGGGATCAGCCAGGCATAGGTATGGGTATTATTTTGAGCCGGTTTAATTTTCTTTCATTTCAGTTCATCTTTGTTGATCATTTATTGTAGGTACAACGGATCAGGCGAGATATAAGGCAGTTATGGAGAAGCGGAATAAGATGTTGGCCGTAAAATACTCTACATACAAATGGATAGTTGAACACTATCATCAGGAATATCCTGATGCTCCTGCTCAGCAAGTGCCTACACTCGAAGAAGTCAAAGCTCTTGATATTGCTGATGTATTTTGGAATATAGGCCATCTTACCCATCCTGAAGAGCCTTGGGCTGTACATGTTCCCACCCAGAATGGGATCCAGGCTTTTCGAACGGTGAGGAGTTGTGAGGAAGAGATGGAGAGAATCGCTTGTGAAATTCAACACATGATGAGGTCGGCTATACATATGGAGGAAAAGTTATCAGCGCTCCTTGCGTTGAGTCGAATCGGTGCGTGAGACTGTTCAATGTGTCTGTTATCCTAATTGATAAGATTCATTTGATTAGAGTGGGTGGGTGGATGTCCAGAAGATCGAAGGCCTCTGCAGTGGGTGATACATACTGGAGTGGTGTCAAGGTCAACTTGGAAAACAAGCCAAGCAGTGCTGAAGGGGTTACATCGTCAGCTGATAATGCAATACTGCCGGACTTGGATGGTGTGGAATACCAACTTACCTTCTCTGCTTCGGAGAACATCTCAATATTCAATGGAGCCCTTTGAGAGAGTTGAAATCCTGGCTTTGAAGTGGGAAGGTTTGATTGGTAGATTGAAGCACATGTGGGAAGGGTTCGTTCGGGGTGGTTGGGTTATGGCACAGCAGCTTGATGAGATGGAATTGATTGAACATAACCTACTGTTTGGTGATGAGGATATTGGAAATAATCTGATTCTTGGTGAGGTGGAGGTTGTAGCTGGAGAAGATTAATGTGATGAATGTTTTTTGTGATCGTCTCTATGTTTGTAATTTCCGAATGCCACATCCACCTTTCCTTCTCGATTAACCTTAGGCTTTAGTTGACACCAAGCCTAAGGTTTGTGAATGGTTCCACTTGAAGCCAATCGAGTTGAAGGTCCGTTGGGTGTTGAATTGGTGGATCGCTCTGAGAGAGAAGAAGAAAAGAAAAAGGTTAGTAAAAGGTGCTGAGGAGTTGTGGTGATACTAGGCTGAGCTGGTAGAGACCGGTCTGATGATTACAGATTGGAGTGAGACTGATCTGACTCTGTACAGACCAGTCTGGTGATATCAAAGTGCGGCAAGACCGGTCTGAAGGTGTAAGACCGGTCTGGTGTGAGGACTGTGTCTGTGGGCAAATTAAGGTGAGACCGGTCTGAGAGCATACAGACTGGTCTGGTGTGAGGACTGTGTGGGCAAATGGAAGGTGAGATCGGTCTGAGAGCTTACAGACTGGTCTGGTGTGAGGATTACGTGAAAAAAGTTAAGGTGAGACCGGTCTGAGAGCCTACAGACTGGTCTGGTGTGAGGATTACGTGAAAAAAGTTAAGGTGAGACCGGTCTGGAGGTGTACAGACCAGTCTGGTCTGTGTGTCAGTACCTTTTGAGTACCTTTGCCAAATTTATGAGTGAGTCAGACATGTCTGGGTTGTGCTTTTAGCGGTGTAAAAATCCAATCCCAGACGTCTGGGAGGTCTGTGTATTAATTTCCGGTACGATGCCGTATGCTTTCTGTACAGACTACACGGTGTTTCATCGTAGTATCTGTAAGGCACAGGTGAAGAACAACCAGAGTAGTGATCTTAAACACTCCTTAATCTGTAATAATAAGGATTAAGGGAAAGCCTTGGATCCAGCTTTCATTAAATTAATCTTTAAATATAATTAATTACATCCATCTTTCTTTCCTCTTCCTTATATTACACTGTTATCCTTGTATTTACTATACATTTGAAATAAAATAAATAAAATTATAAACATTTAAATATATAAATATTAAAATTAGTGAGCCTTGAGTACTCAAAAGAATACCCAACTCTCACAGTTCTCCTTGGTTATAGTCCTGTACATATGAATGAAAATGTGAAAATCTTTTAGTTTTTAAAATATATTCAGCAAGGATTGGGAAAGCTGTAGGAGAGTCCAGCAGCTTCCTGGCATTGTTCCAGTTAACCTTGACTCCTTCTTCTCTCAGTCTGGTCCTCATTTGTTTTTGTTGTTTGGAAAATTGTCTTCAATGAAGGATAAGATGGTGAGTATTTTCCTCTATGCCACATGTTATGCATAGGGGAGAGTTGGTCAGTTTCCTTTTGAATAGATGGGATTTAAGCGGTGTGGTGAGTAGTTTATAGGAACAATTAGGAAAAAATTTAAACTTTTTAGCGCTATATAAACTTATTTTGAAGTCTCTTTACATTAACATTAAGAAGTCAATATATCATTATTTTCATTTCAACGTGGTCAAGTGGTAAGCAAGCATATTTAATTTTAATTTCAATTTTTACAATACTTTACAAATCAAGAAAGAAGAATTGTAACTTTAAAGAGTGGATTACCAAAAAGATGAGGGATTTAGAAAGAAGATCTTAAGAATGAATAAAGTTGATCATATAATTCAAGAAGAGTAAGAGTTGAATCAATCACAGAGGAATAGTTAAAGAGAAATGACGTAAAAGTGGTAAAATGAATGAAATTCAGGTTTTTCAGAATTAGTAAAAGTGTTTATGAAGGTGGTGATGACGGAAATGGGTTCTTTCAATGATTTTAGATAGAGTTTGATAAGGACAGAAGGTGGCTTACCTTGAAGTAAAGTGGTGTAAATCAAGAAAAGAGGATGAGGACAGAGGATCTCAAACATTTCAAACACAGCTCTAAATTCAAAGCTGTGCAACTTGGCCAAAAATGGAGTTTTTCATTAGTAATACATATCAAATCTCAACCAAAGTGGCTGAAAAATGCATCAATCAACGCAGAATCTAGCAGTTCATAATGTACAAACTGTACTTTAACAATATCAGGAGTAACAAAAAGCTTTTATAAGAAGAAACTAATGAGAAAATGGAAATCAGGAATGAAAATCAGCGCATACATAATAATGGTAAACTGGCTGTACCATGGGTTTTGGCTGATAAATTCATATGTAATATGGTTTTTCAACGTGTAATAATCTTCAAATTAAGGTTTCCTCAATCTTTACACATCAATAACTTTATCATTAATCATCACAAGGTGGGATTGTGGCGTATAGTCTTGGTTGGTAAAGAGAGCACAATCTATTGCACTTTAGTAATCAAAATTTGAACAAGTTTGAAAGAAAATAGTAATTTTAAAAATCAGTTTTGGCTTATTTTAGATCAAAAGGAGATCAAATTAATAATTATAAAGGCTTACTATGAGTAATTATGGTATTGTAAGAATAAAAGATTACAAGATTGATTATAAGAAGAGGTTATGAGCTGTTTACCGTGTATTTCTTTTGAAGAAGAGGTTATATATCACCTTGGTTTTGATTGTGAAGAGTTTTCTTTCCTCTTTCCTCTATCTTCTACGTGGCTATCATTTTGTTTATCATTATAAACTTATTTTAGTAGTATCAGATCACTTAAATACGCCCTTTATCAAGGTTATAAAGAGAAATTTATTTCAAAGAATAATATTGTAAAGACTTAAAAGTCATTGGGAATAATACTTACAAAAGTGTTGAATTTAATAAATCAATCAAAGGCGCTTTTTCTCTTAAAATTGAAAGTTATATTTATCTTATTTCCTTATCAGTACTCCATCAATAAATTCTTATTGATTGGTTTTAGAAGAGCAGTCTTAGACAGCTTCTACTATTACAATTAGTAGATTATACTCTTCATGTGTTGTATAACCCTTGTTGGGTTATAAATACTACAGCGGGCTGTATTCCGCTCTCAGTTGGAAGATTGCAGCTGTGCTGCCTTTCTCAAGTTCCGCCAGGCCCCTTGCTATGAGCTTGGGTTTTGTTTGAAAGGGTTTATTACCTGGTCTGAATGGGAAGTGTTTGATGTTGAAGAGTTCCTTTACTCGTCTTTTTAGACTACCCACACTGGTGGGGAGGGTGATTGGTGAGGTTAAGGTGTCAGCCGAGTTACTGGCCAGCTGGTCTGCCAGTTCGTTGAGTTTGACTCCTGTGTGACCTGGTGTCCAGAAATTTTTTATTTCGGTGTTTTCCGGGAGTTTTTTGAACATCGTTCTTACTTTGATTTGTAGATGTTGACCTAATGTCAACCTAGGGATGTCGTTTATCAATTTGAGAACACCCTGATTGTTGCAGAACATTGCCAGGTTCTTCGGGGGTGTTTGTTGCTGTCTGAAAATGTTGTTAGCTAATTCTGCTGCTAGGAGAATTCCTAGTAATTCAGATTCATGGTTGGATAAGCTGTCAGCATATGCAATTGATTGGGCTACACTGATTGTCTTTGAGACTGCAGCTGCGCCACCACCTTCTGATTGGACTGATCCATCTGTGAACAAAACCAGTGCTTGTCTATCTTTTTATTCTTCACTGACTTGCGCCGGGACTTGTTTTGTTGCATCTTCTTTCTTCAGGGATAAATTGAACAATTCACCTATCCCTTTTGTCCAGGGTGCGGCCGGATGTGGGTAGATTGTCTCAATCTCCTCCTTGGCTAGGTTCTTGAGGTCTTGTGAACGTAAGGTGTCTTGGATTGGGCCTGGATGCAATTTTGGTGAATGGTTTAATTCGTGCATTATAAAGGTGTGGGTCGGGTGTGATTCTGGGACAAATAGTCTCTTTAGTATGAAATTTTGGTGTCGTCTTGCCGCTATCCAGGGGAATGGTGATGTGTAGGTGTCATGGTTCATCAGATTGTTTGAAGTTCCATTGAAGGCACCTATTGCAATACAAATCGCCCCATTCTGAATAGTTTCCAATATCTTGATTGCTTCACTTTGTGTTTTCTGAGTGAGCCAAATTACGCTACCATGTAGAATTCTGGGGATCACAACCGCCATTATCAGTTTTTTAATTTCTTTTGTTGATAGGCCTGAGTAGCACTTATTAATTTGTCTTAGTTGTTGCAGAGTCATGTTGGCTTTTTTCTTGACGTGTTGTATGTGGCTATTGAAAGACAATTTTGGGTCTAGCCAGAGACCTAGCCATTTGATCTCCTTGGAAGGATTCAAGAGAAAGTCTCCAAACAAGAATGGGGCTAGTGTTACCTTTCTCTTTGTTGTGAAATGCATGAGTTGAGCTTTTTCTTGTTGAAAATTGTGACATGTCTTTGTGCCCAGTCAAGAGAGTGTTCCGCTTTTATTTTTAATTTTGTCAAGTTCTCTTCTACTGATTTTGAGGCTACCACATGGACAATGTCATCAATAAACCCCAAGGAAATGGTACTTGAAGCCGGGTTTGGTTTTTTGAAGCCAAGGATTTCCGAGTTATAGATGATGTAGAGAATTACGGATGATGGTGATCCTTGTGGTAATCCATCTTCAATTGTGAATGTGTCTGATAGGTAGTCTTGGATGCATATATTGGTAGTTCTATTGGTGAGGAAACCTTGGATCAGCTGGAGTAGGTACCTGGGGCAATTGTGTTTATGGAGGATGTACCAAAGTCATTCCCTATGTACAGATGGGTATGCTGACTTGACATCTAGGAATAGGGCTGAGACAATTTCATCATTACACCATCCTTCTGTTATCCAGGATGATAAGATCAGGAGTGCGTCGTCCGTACTATGATGTCTCCGACCTCCCATATGGTTTGGTGAGATAACCTTGAAACTTTCCGCCCAGTAGGTAATGCGGCCAGTGATAATCTTCTCTAGTATCTTACCAAGACAGCTTAGAAGTGCTATTGGTCAATAGGCGTTAGGGTCTGAATAGTTGTCTTTACGGGTTTACGTATGATGATTGTGATGGCGGTTCATCAGCAAAAGAGAATCTTGTAAAAAAAACAACTTCAACCAAAAAAAGGCCGGGCATGCTTGGCCCCGGGCAGGTACTGATCTGGGTTTAATTCCTGGCGAGGAACGGCGGATTGTCGGTTCGGTTGTCGGAAGCAATTTTCTCTAAAAAAACCCGGCTGGCTATTATCCACCGAGTCCGGATAGCCAAAACAAACCGGTCAGGTCGGTGCTCGGAATGGCCTGAGGACGCCGGATAGCGGCCGGGTGACACCTTGGGTTTCTGTATCGCCCCCGATGACGGACAAAAAAATTAGGTCTGTTTTCAAGAAAGAAAATTCTTTTTATGCGATCGGCTATTGAAGATTATTTCATCAATTGACAACTTGACAAATCAAGCCAAGTGTTTTGGATTTGTGAATTACGAATCGTGCATACCTTTCACTTGAAGAATCAAATAAATAGAGCATGAGATCCGTCATCAATCAATCCATGAAGGTAAGTCATTCTCCCTTAAATGACTCAACAGACTTGTTTCTCTATAAATCAAAATGAAGACGTGTTTAAAATGATTCTAAACAGATACCAAGAAGTTTCGGTAAATATGAATATGAGAAGATTTCCAACGAATTAAATGAACCATCAGATCCCCACACACCCAGAATTCCACCACCACCACTTTTGATTTTAGATTTAAATGGAACATTGATTTATAGAAAAAAACCAAATTCAATCATTAGACCATATGTAAATGAATTCTTTGATTATATCTTTAGTAAAGAATTGATTGGTTCTAAAGAATATCCAAATTGGGAAGTCATGATATGGAGTTCAGCACAAAAACACAATGTAAGAATGATGTGTGATTTATTAGGAATTGAAAAACGAGAAAGTAGTGTAACAAAAATCAATTCAATGAATTCGAATCATCATCATCAAACTGGATCAAAAGATGATATATTGAGTAATTTTGAAAATCTAACTGTTCAATCTAATGATCGAATTCCTCAATCTAATCATCATCGAGATCTGAATATCAAAAGATCAGTCATAGAAATTTGGGATAGAAGTCAAATGAATTTAAGTCAAAAAGATTTCAATCGAAAAGTTTCAACTACAAAAGATTTAAATTCGATTTGGAGCACGATCAAATATCTTGATCCATATGATCAATCAGAACATCAATATGGACCAAAGAATACGATCATTATTGATGATAGTCTTGAAAAACTAGTAAGTTTAAATTCATCATCTTCCTTCCCAAAAAAAAATCTTATCTGATTAATACTAATCCTCTTGTGTTTCGAAACAGTCACTTCAACCTTATAATCTATGTCAAATTGAAGAATTTAAAGGATCTCGAGAAGACAATGAACTATTAGAAATGATCAAAACTTTAAAACAAATTAAACTTCAATCGAATTTTTCATCATATTTAAAACATAAAAAAAATCAAGATCAATTATCTACGAATAAATTGAATGATCAAGAATTCCAGGATCGATCAGAGAGTTGATGATAAGTCTTGATTTCATTTGTATGTACACTAGGTCGTAATTTCCTTTTACCTATGTTGTGAGATCATTTAACAGAAGTACTTTTGCAGCTTCAGCCTTTGATATCATTTTTTTCAATTTCAATTTCTTTTTGTACTTATTATATAGAACTAAAATTCTTCTTGTTCTCTTAAAAAGCTTATCTCTTCTCACAAAAACACATTCCTTGTTCTGATAAAAAAAATATCAATCTTAAAGTCTACTCAATATAGTTTTTCTATAACTGAAATCTATTAAACAAGGAACTTCAAATACAGTATATATATTTCTACTCTTCTTTAAAACTACAGACATCACACTAAAAAGAAAATCAAGAAACCTGGAAGGCATCAAAAATTTAAATATAAATGGTATCTAATCCTAAGAGATATGTAACAGAAGTGGTAAATTAAACCAACTCATGAATGGCAAATTCGAATTTGTGGGATCAAGAATTTGTCTGTCCTATCTAGAACTGCATCATCATGTTTTGGGTAATCCCCGCATTGAGTCTTAACCTATTCTCTACATCCATGACTATAAGAGTGTTGATGGATTTCACACGTTTTGACTTCCTTCCAAAAAATAAATGACTTCCGCTGAGGCGGTGTCCACTTCCAAAGTTTGAAGCATGAATGGAACTTTTCTTAAGCTCTAAGTTATTGGTCCTTCTTCCTCGTGTCTTAGATCTACCTACATAATGTAATCTGATGTGACTTTCATCTTCAAGTATGAACAAACGAACCGGGTCCAAAAAATTCTGTATCAAATTTGCTTGGGATTTGTGGGAAAATGTGAATAAGGTTTTTTAGATGAATCAGACCTATTGAGACTGAGAGTTCAATTAAAGAGCTTGTCTAAAGTTTTGCCGCAAAACTTGAACAGATCCGTGCGGGAATTCTAGGAAGTTTTGAAGATACTTAAGTAGAATGTGATCAGAACCCCGCTTGACAGCCTCTTCCTCAACCTCATCATCCTTCTTGACAAACACATCCTAAGTCCTCATTGCTCTCCAAAACAATACTTCATCATGCTTTGTTTAAAATTAGTCATCATCGCTGCTCTAACTGGTCAGTTGAGCCATGATCCCGAATATATAATTGACTCCTTCCTGTGTACTAATCTCCCTGTCCACTTATACAGTCACCATCTCTACCAAACCCACTCAAAGGTACCAGATGTGAGTGAAATCTTGGTGTTTCTGTGTAAGCAACCTGTCTCCTAATGGGTCACATTCTCAATAACAGTACCACTGATGCAGTCCTTCAAGGACGAGCTACGGCGGTCCAGAGACTTCAAGAGAGACAGTAAGTTAAGGCTGTATGAACATTCACTACGCTGGACCTCAATCAATGTGCTGACTGATGCGAATGTGGTTTCCTGTTCAAAGAGAATGTCCGGGTTGTGGCCCTACTGAATGCGCCGCTGATAGATGTAGTTTACCACAGTGTTGTGATGAATGATAGGAAATCACATTGTAGAGTATCGCAAAGAAATGAAGTAGGGTTAACCTTCGGCTCATTTTTCTTTTCTGCACTAGGAGCTCCTAGTAGCTCTGTGTCTACTTTTGATCTTGTCCATCTCTTTACCCTTGGCTTCCCTCTGCTTTCCATCTTCTCATTGTTTCACATCACTCACAAGTTGGATATGATCCCCTGCAGTTGTTCGAAAAGAAAAAGCTTTCTTTTTCTTGACAAATCCTTCCTGTTTTTCTTTTCTTATCAAGCCAAATTTCAATCTTCACCTCTCCTCACATATCATACAAAGAAAAGTATATCAATCAAAACACCTACAAGCAACTCGATCTGATACACATTTATTGTTTATGATAAATAACGAAACAAATGATCCAAATCCCAATCATAATCATGATGAAATGAGAAAAACAAAAAAGAGAGATGCAATTTGATTGACGAAAAAAAAAACTTGATTTAAAACTCTTACACAATTTGTTAACTAACAATTAGATATGCTTTAGAACCTTGAGTTTTGGTTTTTGACTGAAAAAAAAACTTATCATTTAAGAACTGATTAAAACAAACGTCCGAATCTGATGGAGGATGAAGATGAAAGGAATGAGTAAACTGATCTTGATCATCAAATTTCCATCATCTTGACTTTGATCCACCACTTTTTCATCCACCTGCTTCACTTGTTTCAATATAAAGAGATCATTATAGTATGGGTAACCATCTCATTCGATCTTGATCATCCATCCCATTAAGTCGACTCCTATTCACCACTTCCAAAGGATTATGAGGAATCCGACTACTACTATTCCCGAAGTTTGGATTAGGATTCCTTTGATCGACTTGATCCACTTTCTTTAACCTTTTTAACCGATCTCTAAGTCTCTCAATCAATCCATTTCCATTCTCATTCTCATGTCTACATTGATTTGAAGTCTTCAATACCTTTTGGTTCTCTTCTAAGCTTTCTATACACTCACCCAACTTTTTCAATTCGAAGAAGTTTTGATTGATACTTTGTTTTTTCGAATTGGTAGGTTGAGTGAGACTAGCTAAATTAGATAATTGAATCAAAGTGAATAATCGAATCACTATATTCGAAAACCTACATGGTAACATAAACGGATCTTCAATCAAATATTCATAATCTTTTAATTCTTCTCTCCTTTCCACTTCTTTTCTAAATCTCTTTTTTCCTTTTTCATTCGACCTCATAGGTTTTACACTCTTCAATCCTACCTGATTCATTTTTAAATCTTTTAAAATCTCGATCTTACAGATCAATTTCGATTCCTCTTTCTCTTCTTCATCTCTTCTCGTCCTTCCATTCAAAGATTGAATTCCTTGGATTTTAAAATTTAATTTAATCTTAATCATCCCTCTGATTCCTTTCCCATTCCCAATCTCTTCATTTTCAATCTTCACTTCACCCCACCTTTCGATTACATCAAACCCAAGAAACCAAAAAACAAAGCCCATCAATAAAACAAACACCAGAAAATTAGAGAAATACTCGGTGGGTTTTGATCAGACTGACCACATTAACCATTTCAAAAGATCAGAGCAAGTTTTAGTCTCAATCCAAACACTTTGTTTATCCGAAACATTTAAAACTTCATCACACTTCTCCACATCGATCTCTTCAAGCTCATCTCCGATTTCCAATTCATTTCTTTCTTCTGGTTGAGATTTGACATAATTGATCTTCGCAATTGATTGAATCGACTTCATCAAATCTTCCAATGGTTCGATATTTCGATTGTCTGAATTTTCATTTAACTCATCTTCCACTTCTTGGATTTCATTCATAGGGTTAGACAAATCTACTTTGGGTGTTCTACATTCTTCATCATTTTCTTCAACTTGTTGAATATCCGATGGATCTAACAGACTGTTTCGAGATCTGGATCGCTGATCATTCATCCCGAGTTCTTGAATAGAATGAGATTGATCAGAAATTCCACAGGGTATTGCAGATGGTTGATCATCAACTTCCACTTGACGAATAGTATCAGATGAACCTAATGACAGATTCGGCGTTTGGAATTCTTTTTCATCAACTTTAAGGTGATGGAGAGTATCAGTTGAACCCGATAAATCATTCGGTATACTAGCGTCTTCATAAACGGATTGATTTTCAACATCTCTTTCAGATAAAAGTGATGATCGAGCCTGATGTATCGAATCACTCTCTAATCTCGAGTTTCGATCTAATTCATCAATGGCAGTCACAAAGGAATCTTGAATTGATGTTTTTCTAGTAGGAATCCAACTTTCATCTCTTTCTCCAAAAGATCTTAATTCTTGATCAAGATTGTGAAGTTCAGATAAATGAAGTTCAGAATCCGAATGGTGATGATTTGTTCGGTTATCATCATTTTCTTCGTTCATAAAGCTTCTTTGATTGATTAGATTGGTAGTACTATCTAAAGGATTATAATGTGAAGAATGGATTGAAAGATCATCAAATGAATTAAGTTCATCATCAGAATCAAGTGAAGTATCATCACTGAATTCATCTGAAAAGTGATGATGATTCAGATCATGAAATCTATTTTCGTTAAAATGGTGTATTGATTTCTTTCTAGGTGGAAGGGGTGGTGGAATCAAAGGTATATCCGGAACTTGACGACGTTCACGACGATTAGGTAAGGGTGGAGGGATTTGATGTTCCAAGGTTTGAATCCGATTCTGATGATCATTTTCTTCTATACTCAATTGAATGGCTATGGCTAAAAGTTCATCTTCCACTAAATAATCTTTTTCAGTTGGATAAGCTGCTCCTGGTGGAAGTCGTCTTGAAGGTTGATTTACCCTATCCATTCCTTGGCCTAGGTCTTTGTTTTTTGAAATCTTGATGGCTTTTTCAATTTGATTTGATTCTTGAATGTTCTAGATAGTCAGATGAACAGAGCATCAGTCAAGAGTTGATCTTCATTCTCTAGTGAATCTGATGTTTGATTGAGATGACTTACTAATTGGTTTTCTAATTTGAACTGATCTTCACTTGCTTTGATAGCTTTGAATAATTCGATTTCTTCATTTGATTGGGTTTCGAGTGAAGGTGAAAGGATTTGATGTTTTGAAGTTGAAGTTGAATGAGTTGATTTTGACATCTTTTTGTAGAACTACTTTCGATTCTGAATGACTGTGATGGTTTAGTCTGATGCTCTAATTTGTTATTAGTAGTAGTTTTAGATCATGAAGTAGGATATCTTATCATCTGTTCATTCCTAGTCTAGAGAGAAAGAGAGTGATTCAAAGAATGGTCAACAGGAGAATGGAAAGTGAGAACTAACTGCAAGTGGTTATCTTTTGATTCGTTTGATGAATTGACTATCTGTTGATTTCAAAACACTTCATTTCTTCAGTCAATCAATCTCTTTTCCTTATCCGAATCTAATTTCTTAAACTTTCCTCAGCCCTTTTATGTAATCAATCATCAGTTCATCTGAATCGGATTGGAAATGACATCATCATCATCATCATCTGATCGAAGTTTCATAGTCTTCAAACTGTTGTTTTTTTAACTGTACTTTTATTTAATCTCAAATCCAAAAACTGACCATCTTCAATATCCAACAATCAACCACCATCAACCATCGAACCCCAACTTTTCAAAGTGAATGAACTTGAAAAATGTCAAGAGATCCTTACTTTGAAGTCAAATCGTAAGGTTTCATCTTCTGATTATTCATCATCAACTCATTCTAACTCATCTCCTCTTCTCTTTCTCACTTTCAACTTCAATCTTCCAAGTGAAGTCGAATCCTCATTGATCTCAGCTACCAATCTATTCTCTTCCTACAAACGAATCTTACTCACTCTACCTATCTCATCTCATCAAACCTCAATCGAATTAAAAACATCCAAATCAGAATTAAAGGCTACTTTATCTGGTTTGATGGCTGATTTATTAGAATTGAATGATACCGTTAAAGTTTTAGAAGACGATTTTAATTCGTTTGGAAAGAGTAAATTCGGTTTAACTGAAGATGAGATCAAACGTAGAAGGATTTGGGTTCGGAATTGTGAAGGGGAGTTAAGAAGAATGTTAGAGGAGATCA
The DNA here is from genome assembly GCA_022264835.1 of Melampsora americana. Lineage (NCBI taxonomy): Eukaryota > Fungi > Basidiomycota > Pucciniomycetes > Pucciniales > Melampsoraceae > Melampsora > Melampsora americana. The sequence goes on along the minus strand of JAIFHY010000049.1, from coordinate 207,816 downwards.
ACGAACCTGAGTTTCATCAATCCTCTCTGAATTCAAACTCAAATACCTATCATCCACTCTCTCAACACTTTTCAAATCATTCTCATGATCATCAAACTCAAGAAGATGACATGGAAGCATATCAACAAGAACAAGAATCTGTTAGTCTTCACTTCAAATTAAGATCATTCACTCAAACCCTTTGAATTCACAAAATCATCTTCTTCTTTCATCCTGAATTCATTTCATCGGTTTCGGTTTTTTTTTCTTTTTTGAGGAGAGTTTTTAGATGATCATCCATCAACAAGATCAAACTTTAGGTAACATTTCAGGTGTAGTGGAAGTCTTACGAGAACAAGCCAGTTTGATGGGTAGAGAAATCGTAGATCAAAATACGTTAAGTAAAATCCTAAAACCACTTTGCTTTTCTTTTTCTTCCGAAACTCTTTCTATTTAAAGTTCTCAAATCTGATTGGATGTGTTTGTTTCCTTGTGTGTGTGAATTGGTTTTGTTTCGTGAATTTAGAATTTTAGAAGAATTTGATCAAGATCTTGATTTAACTGAATCCAGATTATCAAAAGCTAATCAAAAATTAAATCAATTTGTCAATGAAAATAAACGTAAACCCAATTTTTACCCTTCTTCTTCTTTTTTTTCAATTTGATCATCTTTTCTTTTTGATTCTTGAATCAGTCCAAAAAAAAAAGTCAAAATTTCATACTAATTCATTCCCTTTTTTTTCTCTTCCTCTTTCTTAGATTCAAAATCAAGCTGGTGTATCTTACTTTTAATCTTAATCTTAGTTTGTTTATTAATAGCTATTATCCTTATTTAATCTCATCTGGATACCTTTCTTTCTCAAAATCAAAATTCTCTTTCTCTCTCTCTCCATGTGTGCTATATATTTATTCTTTCCAACTGAGTACGCAATTCATATCATTTTCTTTCCTCTTTCTCTCTACATCCACTTCAATCTTTGTAAACTCTCTTCTTTCTTGAGTTTTGTAATCATCTTTTTGAACCTCTTGTTTTTTTCCTTCCTTCAAACTTCATTCGATTGGGTTTAAATTGAATCAAATTCTGGAACTTTTTTTTTAAATTTGTTAATTTTTTTTCAAGTCTTGAAATTCAAATAGAAGATCAATGTAAATTTTACAAACAAAACGATTTACAATTGATTTCTTTTAACAATTTATGAGATATATTCCAAATTACAAAGAGGTTTGTCAAGAAGAATTCAAGTCTTGATGATCATTTGAAAAAAAAATGAAAACTTTGAAATGCATTAAACAATTTATATCAACAATAAATCATAGATGAATGGTCAAATGGATTGAAGACTCAAAGCGAAATCATTAATTCATGAATTCTAATTTCTCTTCTTCAAGTTTAAAGTTTCGATCAAATCCTTTTAACCATCAAGATCACATCTTCCATCAATCCTCATTTCAATCCTTCATTCTTTTCATCCTCTCTACACAACCTTCTTTCTTTTTCCAAAAGTTCTTCAAATTCGATCCTTTGAAGTTCTTTCGAATTCGATTCATCTTCATCCCTTTTCCTTCTACTTACCCTTTCTGGACTTGGATTCGATCGATTATTGAGATCGGTCATCAAGTTGGATTTAAAATGTTCTTCTCTTATTTGATCCCATGTAGATGGTTTACTTAATCTTTCTTTTCTTAATTCTTCCCATCTTGAACCATTCAAACTCGAATGGGTTGATAAACTTAAATTCGAATTCGAATTCAATCGATTTTCAAGTCTCTCTTCTTCCTTCTTCTGATCGACTTCTTGAATCAAATTCAAATCAAATCCAACTTCATCTCTTCCATTCTCAAACCCAACTCGATCTTGATTCCCAACCTGAGTCTTATCTGAAGCAGCTTCTAAAGCCTTTTCAAATCGATCTCGCATTCCATCCATCTGATCTATTCTTTTATTCAAACCTTTTAAACCAAAGTAAAACCCAAACCAAGAACCTAAAGCCGAACCTAAAGTAGTGAGTGTGACCGATTTGCCAATCCACCATACTCTTGATTTGATGGCATTCCAATTCGGTTGATTTGTTTTGGTGGAGATCAAAACGGGTAAAGTATGAAAGGATGATTTAGATTTGATGAATAACGGTAGGGGCGCGATCATCGCTCCGATTATAAACCTGAATCCGAAAAACTCATTGAAGATCAGTCTCTTGAAAAAGTTTAGATTCAAAAAAACAAAAGAGAGATCTTGGAGGATTAGATTAACCCTAATCTGGTATAAGTGATCATAGATTGTCTTCCATCTAATAAAACTTCTTGATCTGATTTACTAAGTCCATATTCAGAAGCCTTTTCAAAAATCTAAACCATTGAATTCAAAAATCCAAAAATTCAAAAATTCAAAAACCTAATCAGTTAAATCAATCATCTCATTCCTTGATTTTGTTTTAAAAAAAACAAATGATGTTTCTTAACTGTTTGAAATACCTATTCAAAAAAAAATGACGAATAGAAAGACCTGATTAGTTTCTTTAACGTTTGAACACACTTTTTTTTTGTCTTGTGTGGGAAGGGATAGAAGATAAAGAAGTAAGATTTTAACTTTTCCATTTTGTAATGAGAATTGAGAATTGATGGCATGGGTTGAGCTGGAGGATTGGTTTTGGTGATTGAAATCCAGATCAGGTTGATGAACTTCAGTTGACATGGTTTTTTTTTGGTTTTTGAGATTGGTTTGAGTGTTTTGATTTTGGTTTGAGTTGAATGAGTTGAATTTAGGAAAACTGATCCAAATCTGATTTTACATCTCACTTGTTTTGAATTCGATCAAGTTTTGGTTTTTGGTTCAGGTTCGGGTCGGGTATTTCATCTCTTGTATGACATCATCATTCATCACTGTTTACCACTCTTGAGTATTCTTCTAAGATCTTCTTTGTTCTGCAATCGGTCAATCATTCAAAGTAATGAGTTAAAGTGTTTTAGTTTGTTCGTTTCTTCTCAGTCAAGTTTTTAGTGTTTGATTTGAAAAGTTTAAGAGACTTGTGGTTTCTGTCTTGAATCAGAATTGTCTCTTTTTGTGTAGTATAACTGATGAGATTTTCTTATTGATCGAATTGAGTGTGACAATCGAGGTGTTGGTTCTTAAACAAAAGTGCATTTTAACTGAGTTTTGAACGACATTCACTTGATCTCCTCTGTTTTCAAATTACAAATTACCAACTTCAACTCAGACCATCATGTCCAGTTCAACTCATTATCGATTCAAGACTCAAGTAACATCTTCTTATAGAAACTTATTGTTAAAAGTTAAATCCTCATTCTCTTCTCTTCTCTTCTCAATTCAACCAACATATCAGACAGAGTAATATAGAAACTGATTTTGATTTGACCATCAAACTAGAATAGAATCAATCTCATTTCTCAGAATTATCAATCAATACCAATGGTTCAGATTCAACTGATCTCATTCAATCTACTAGTTCGTTTTGGTTAGCCAAAGCTCAAAACTTAGGTTAATTCATCTCATTTACCCTTTTTTGGCTTTCTTGATTGAAATGATCGATGATCTCAATAGCTGAAATCCTTGAATTGATCAAAAAGGTGGATTGATTTGTATGCCATATCACTCACCGGGCAAATGTGCAAACAAAACACCTGGTTTTACGGCTTCTTCGAATCCGATTTCGGATTTTGTCACTTCACCTTTTGATGATTTATTGGCCGTTGGTGATGAAAAGGGACAGGTACAGACATCAACAAAATCCATCAATCTATATCTCGGATACTGATGGTCTTTGATTTGATTTTGTTTATCAAGATCTCAGTCTTTAGATTACCAAATCAAATCCATTCACTTGAACTCAATTTAAACTTTGAATCAATTCAACACTTCTCTCATTCATCATCTGGCAAACCGATTGAGAAATTAACCTTTAATCCAAACACAAGCTCAATCTTAAGTACTTCATCTGGTTTTAATTTATCAATTTGGGATTTGGAAAACACTTTAGCTGAATCGTCGATCATCAATCTTGAGAATGAGTTTGGGGTGTGGGATCTTAAATGGAATTGGGATGGTAATTTGATCGGTTTAACTACTAAGACTGGACACTTATCAATTTGGGACCCTAGAGATCAGAACGCTTTGATCGGTTCATCTGTTTCTCATGGTGTGGCTGGTAAGAAATGTAGTCGATTAGGTTGGGTTAATGATTATATCATTACTACAGGAGTCAATAAGGTAATTTAGACTTTTTTAAAATTCATTCTAAATCATTTCATTTTAAAAACTGATCTATACTCTTTTTCTTTTCAATTCTTAGTTACGAGAGCGTGAAATTTCGTTATACGATCCTAGAGAGCTTCGCAGAGGACCTTTGAAATCACAAACAATTGATAATTCGACTGGTGTCCTGATGCCTTTGATTGACCCAAATCGATCAATGGTCTATCTTGCAGGTCGTGGTGAAACATCCGTTAGATGGTTTGAAATCAATTCTGCATCTACCACTTCAAGTCCGATAGAAGTGCACCAAACTAGACTTACTGATCCTATAGCTGGTATCGCAATGGCTCCTATCAATCCTTCTACAGTTGATGTGATGCAAGCTGAGATTTGTAAACTGGTGATTTTGAGTAAAAATCAACAAGTTTTACCTGTGGTGATTCAAGCTCCCAAACGACAGTATCTCGACTTTCATCAAGATGTGATGCCACCGGTCCGAAGTATGAGTAAGTGCCCTGTTCACCGACGATTTGATGATGGATTTGAGATTTTGAATGCTTAGCTATAAATGGTTTTTCTCTTTATTTTCTAGCTGCAGCACAAACATCTACTGAATGGCTGAATGGAGGTAATGCTTCTATCGAGCTCGTGTCACAAGATCCAGCCGTGTCAGGAACTCGATCATCAATCACAAAAGCAGTAGACATGCCATTGCCTACCGTCGCCTCAAAAGCTCAGCCATCACAACCAGAGCCATTACCTGCATCTTCAAACCCTGAGGTACTTCGTAAACCGACCTCAACAGCCTCGAGCTCTATCCCACCGGTCACCTCACCAAGTCAATCACAGGCCTCTCAAGTTAAAGACTTGGTTCCGCCCATTTCATCGTTGAGTATCAGCTCTTCAACGCGTCAAGTAGTCAAATCATCAACCACGAAACCTCGTTGGTCGAGGAAATATCTAAATGGAAAGACACCAATGAAAACAGATTATGAAGATTTACAAAACCTTTCATCTTCCTTCTCAGCCGATCGTGAGATGATCAAATGTACAGCACGTTATTTTTATGTACCATTAGGAGGAGCAGGAGGAAAGTTGGGAGTGATTGAAGTTGAAAAGAAAGGTAGATTACCGACTCATATACCCGCTTTATTAAGTCAAACCAATGTGATAGCATTCGAAGTGGACTTGTTTGTTGAAGGTAGAGTGTTTGTGGGTGGTCAGGATGGTAAGGTTCGAATTTTTCAGATTCCTGAAGATGGGTTAAAGTCTGATCTTGAAGAATGTCAGATGATCTTATCTGGTGAGTTGAACTCGTGTGATATATCGTTATACAAATGTTGTTTTTGACTGATCTGACTCAACTCGATCTCCATTCAACTTTTGTGATCCAGATCCCAAGGTTGATCGAATTCATATCATCAAAGCGCATCCGATTGCCAAAGATATCATTCTAGTCATATCTGAAGATCAAGGTGATCCAACTCTACGTATTTGGGATGTAGGATCATCTGAAAGATCACAAGAACCTTTAATAAAAATCAAAATACCGTGTAAAACGATTTCATCAGCCAATTGGTCAATCGGATCCTTGATTGCGATTTGTGATAAGAATAGTCAAATATGTGTGATCAATCCAAGGAAAAGTGATCAAGATTTAAAACAAGAAGAATGGTGGATTGGTAAATCACATGATAGTCATCGATCAGTCCAAGTTTGTTGGGTGGATGAAAGACAGTATCTTTTAACTACTGGATTTAATAATTTATCGATGAGAGAATTAAAAGTATATAAACTTGATTCTGAAAGTCAAAAGGTTTTAGAATTGAATAAATTAGTCTTTGATGTTTCACCTTCAGCTTTCTTTCTTCATTTCGATTCAGATATCTCCGTCATATTTTGTTGGAGTAAAGGAGAAAGAAGTATGAATTTGATTGAATTGATTCAGGAAGAAGGAACAGATCAAATCAAATTAGAAAAGTTAACGGGCTTTAGTCATTCTAGTATTCAAATTGGATATACGTTCTTTCCGAAACAGTTAATGAAAGTTAAAGAAATCGAAGTAGATCGAGCCTTGAGGTTAACGAATAATAGTGTGGAGATTGTTAGTTTCAGTATACCTAGGAATCGAATGGAGTATTTCCAAGATGATATCTTTAAGGATACTTTGAACCTTTTAGAACCTACTTATCAGAATGGACAAGAATGGATTGAGGCAAAAGAGGAAGATGAGGTTGGGATGAAGCATTTGAAGATGGTTTGTTTGAAACCTGAAGGGATGGGAAATGTGAGTGAAGTGAATTCGAAATCGGTGAATAAAGTTAAACAAAGTGATTTGGTAAGTCCACTTTTTTGTCATTTCCTTTGATTGGAATATATATATATATATATATCTCTTTAGAAAGGTTCATGATGAAGATTGACTTTTTGTGTGTTTTTTTGATTTATTTTAATGGGGTTTTTTCTTTCTCCAGATTAAAACTGAACCTTATTTAACTGAATCACAAAGACAAGAGAAATACTTAAATGATTTATTTCAATCTGCTAAAGGAAATCAAACTAAAGAGAAAGGTCAGGGTCAAGAGGAAGAGGATGAAGATGAAGAGATTGTAGGAAAGAGTAGGGTAGGTGCGCCTGTTGATGATGATGATTGGTAAGATTGATTTTGAAAGTGTTAAAAGGTTTTAAAGAAAGAACAGATATGTGTGAGTGTGTAAGTGTAAGAATTGAAGAAAGTTTAGGTTTGGAAGCTTTCGAAGGATCTGATGTATGTATGAGAGTTCATTTTGTTGTAAAAAGTGGAATTAGGAATTAAGAAAGAGAAAGTGATCATTAATGAGACTCAGGGGTGAAGGTTGTCAGATTTTGTGTAAGGGTGATTTTGAAGGATGATTTGATTGAAATGAAATGAATGAATGTGTTTGGGTTTGAAAATTGATCAAATTTGAAAAACTTATTCAACTTGTTTTTTTTGAAAAATGTGAAGATTTGAGAAATGGTTGAGGAGGAAAGGTTGATTTGACTAAAGAAAAAAGGATTGTAGAGCTCGATCACTTATTACGTTTAATAAATCGAGTACATTGAAGCCATTGATTTGACTGTGTGATATGCAAATGTAAAAAAGTTTCAGATTTAATCAAGTACAGGTCTTTTTATTTAGAAGTGGATTTGATTCTATTCAAGTCTTTCGCATCTAGACAATTTGGTGATCACAGGCAACTCACAGAAGCTTCTTACCACGCCAAATATAGTGTGACATTCATTCAAATCAATTCACAGCCGCCTCATTGGCTATTCATGACCAAAAACTCATCACACTGTTCAAAGTGGTGAATGCAGCAAATTTAACATAGACGGATAGGATGTCAGAATTGATATCAAATGAGAAAGCGTACTACATAAAATGTTACTGGGCTCAAGTAGTAGGAGAGGGATCTCAATTGGGAGCATGGCATCATAAATGAGATTCATGTCAGGGTTCATTGCCAGGTTGAGCTTCAACTACGGATAGCAGTTTTATCATCATTCATGAATTCCAAAACCTCTGTCTGAAGATAAGAGAATTGCTTTTGGGAATGATAAACGGATTTATATTGCAAAATTAAAACCAAGAGATTGTCCTTTTCACCGTCCTGCTTCACTAAACACAAAGCGTTTATGACACAAGACAGTGGATTAAATAGATGATAACAAAAGGATAGTAAAGATAAACTAAACAGGTCCGTTTCTACTGTTTGAACCGTCCAAATTGTTACTAGAATCGAGATTCCAAAAGATCAATATCAAAGATCATTTAAAGATCAAAAGAAATAAACAAATTACTCACAAATCCCAAGTGAGCTCAGTAAGATAACCTTGCTTCTGTTCTTGTTCTGTAGGATTCATATCCCAAAATGTCTATAAAATCAATAGGTTAGTTCTATGAGTTAGATAACCAAAAGACGTATAGACAGACTTACCTTTTCGGTGACTGCGATTTGAAAACAACCAGTGTCTGGTGAAGTAATGCCAAAGTCGCAACCTGTGATAACCAAGAATCAGAATCATTCAATTCATCTTCATTAGAAGTTGAAATAAAGACGAACCATCAACAACAGGAATATATTGGACTGTATCCGGTCGACCTTTGCGCATCAGGTATAGTTGCTTTCCACAGTTTGATTGCTTGAATCTAGACAAATGTGAAGTGATTAGTAAGCCTCACATAGGGAATCTCAACTAGAGCCAATGGCTGAGTGACTTACGAGGCTACCCATCCCCCAGCTGGGTTTCCTTGGGCATCCCTACCACCAGCCCATAAGCATGCACCAGGCTGACTACCTAAATAATTTTTGTTAGGACATGCCTTTTGGCAAGTGAAACAAGTTTGTGTTAATGATGGAAAAATAACTTTTAAGAAGACTATATATACTTACTCCACCGCCATTGGCATCACCAAGGAAGAACTGCGATAGGATTCATTGAATGAGTCTCAGAAAGATCATGAGGAGATAGAAGAAGGATACGAACACTTCTGGAACCTGAAGGAGTATCATAACGTCGTTCTAAGGAGTGTAGATCACGACGTTGCTGCGTCTGTCCAGCCGGTTTCAACTATGCCACATGAAGCGAGAAAGATGGTGTTAGTTGGACCGAACGGAGCAGAAGATTATAAGCTAAGGAAAGCACGAACCATCGAAACACCTCTTTTGGGAGGATGACCGTCAGGAGCGCATCGCTTCGAAGGATCATTGGCTGAGAAAACACATCCATCTTTCTGCATGAAATAATTATAGCAAAGAGTATGAACGGTAGCTTCAACGTCATTGTGGGCCACAAAGGCCACGAGTGCTACAATGGCTAAAGAATATTTTTTGGCGATGAGAAACATTGGAGAGATGAGCTAGAGTGAGATGGAGATGATCAAATGATGTAAAATACTACAAATAGATATCTAAACAAGTCACCGATGAAATGCTTTGGGCAAACGTTCAGAATCAGATTCAAAAGCACCTTTTTATAGGCATGATCATGGCCTATTCTAGTGCAGAGAGGGTGTAGACTGCAAACCAAAGAACGGTGCGCCCATCAATCGGCATCATCATTAATTAAATGGACAGCCTCATGCATTGATTTGTTGATGATCGCACGTTTCAATCCGTCGAGTACATATACTTCAAAAAATCACGTATCAAACACGCTGTCAGGTCGTGAGATAAGGGATATTATTATTACAATCTTCTTATTTCTAGCACCGCATTCTCACTGACAGGAGGTCGGCGTCGAGGTTCCAAGCGAGCGAGTCTTAGTGATGAGAAAGGTTGAAAATTCACCATCTCGGTCCGACCGTCGAACCCACCCGGTGAAGCATCGCCAGGCCCAGAGAGCTGATCTGATCTTCTCAGGTTTTGTTTCGTGTTGACTCAGAGTCAGACGGGCTGCGCAGTCTTCTTTTTCATACAATCAAAGCATACCGATAGAGTTGAGAAGCTTTTACACCGCGTGTAACAAATTACAATTGAACATCCGATCTGCAAAAGGGATTGGTTGGAACAATTGACAAATAGAGATCAAATGACATGCGAAGAACTCTTTCAAATCAAACCTCCCCAAAGTTTGACACATTTTCCTGAACAGATTTGAGTAATAAGATGGACAACCTTTTGGCTGTGTAAGTACAACCTGTAGGAATCTATTCCTATCTGTTCCTTATAAATATTCCAAAGATTGATGAGGCTTGACAGTTTTTGAATTCATAAAAAGATGTGAGTGGGAAAGAATCGACTACATAGTATAGTGAGTAACAAGAAGAGAAAACGTATAGGCACAAAATAAAGTATAAGATTCCACAATTTTTTTTTTTTTTTTTTTTTTTTTTTTTTTTTTTTTTTTTTTTTTTTTTTGAGTGCGATTGCTATGACATTACACACTAAGTTAATCTAGAACAATTTTATAAAAAGTATTTACACTTTTTTTCTTTTTTGATACGTTTGATATATATATAATCAACTTATAAAAATCCATCCTGTTTTCTTTTGTTTAGTTTGCTTCCTCCATTGTTTGAGAATAAAAAGAAAAATGAAAAACAAGAAAATAAAAAAAAAATTCAAAGAAATATAAGAACAAAAACCGTGTCTTTTCCCTCCTCTTTTATAAAGAAATCGTTTCCTTTTCCTTGACTCTTTTATTGACCCCCCTACATCGAGAGCCCACCTCGATGCGAAGTGAGATTTACTTAGATTCCACAATGATGATGTGGAATCTCGACGCTGGCTGAACATAGTTTTGTTGACTGCTGCACCTGATGTCTGTGCCACAGTCGTGTACCAGATTATGTGTCTACAACATGGCCAACCGGAATCCAACTTTGTATAACAGTAGGTCGACCGGCACGGTTAGCTCAAGTCCAAGGCGTCGGCTCCAACAGTGATGATGATGTGGAAGCCGATGCCGGGTGGAGGAGACTATATCTACGCCAGCGTGTACAAGTAACACGTGACCTGCTGTGGCGCAGCCGTGTACACACAACACTCTACAACACTTTGAGCCACCTTTAGTATTTACAGTCGTTGTAAGCATCAAGATTCAAGGGTAACTTTTGACATGATGTGTGTTGCACGGTTTGAACTGGTTTCCAACTATAAGTTCAAGACTTGAATTTTTACTGATTTTAAACGGGTCAATGGAATTTTACGGCCTATGTTTTACGCTACATAAATTTTCAAAAGTGCATAATGCGTAAAATTCCACTATTAGGGGGCTCAGGTCAAATCGTTTTGCTGCTTTGAGCTTAAAAAACTTTTCCCAATTCCATAAAATTTAGGCAAAATTTTATGAAATTGGGAAAGGTTTTAGGACATCCCAATTTTTTTGAGCAGCAAATTAATGCAAACTTACAGCAATGAGAAAACCCAAATGACTACAAAACAAAACAAAGTACACAAACAGCGTGAGGTTGATAAGTAAGGAAACATGTTAAGACTGACATGATAATCAGCAAACACTGACGGACAAAAACAAAATATGGATCGATGGCTTTCAAGAAGCCATTGATTGTTGTTGACCGCTGTTGACCTTCTCAATTTAAGAATTGGGAAAACTTTTTACAGCACAGTTCCGTAAAAAACTTTCCCCTATTTCTTAAGGAAACACCGTAAAAATTTTGACCTGAGCCCCCCTATTCACTCACAATCTGCAATTTGACACTTGTTTGATCGAGCGCAAGATTTGTAGCGCAAAGTTGGGCACGTAAAGTTACATGTTACATGGGATAAAGACAAGTTTTACGACTCTTTTTCTTACGCTCAATGTTGTGCGTAAAAACAAGCAGTGTCAAATGAGAGAAAGCAAACTGGAACTTGAATTTTACAAACAATAAGCAGGATTTTATGCTTCAAATGACCTCAGAAGTCTCTTGTGTCCTGGTCTTGGAACCATCACTCAAGTTGCATAACATCTATGGTCATGTTTTTGATTCTTCTGTTTATTGGACTCATTACAATATTTGTTGTTGATTGCACTCAATAAGAGGATTATGCCCTCTGAATTTCTGAATTTGAATCTTTAAATCAAAAAGAAAGCTAAGAGAACTTGAAACAAACAAATCATAATCTAAGCCCTTTTTTGCTTTGGGTGACTGATCAAGACTTTCTCTTTGGATTTTGTACCTTCAGCTTGATCTTGACTTGGGTCAGGTACTTGTTTTCCTTGCCTATCTTCAAAACCAATTGCTGAAATTTTTTCTCTTCACCAACTTGCTCTTTTTGATCTTGGTCATTAGCAGCCTCTTGAACCGCCACCTCAGGTGGATTGGATAGCTTGGTGTCATTGTTGATGAATAGAGCTGCAATTCCCGACTGAGTAAGCAAAGTAGCTTCATTTTTTGAACTCTCATCTAAAGGCTGTGTACTGATCTTGTTATCCTTTGACAATTCAATTTGAGGGCTTTCATGTTTTCTGTCTTGATGGTCTCCTGATGGTACAGCTTGGGTTGGATGTTGAGGAACTGCTGGGAATGGATTAAGCTGTGGCATCAAAAGATCTGGGTCCTTGAACTTGATAGGGTTTTCTTTTTTGTTGTAATCTCTGGGATACATGGCCCATGATGTATTTTCAGAAGTTCCTCCAATAGATGCCAAATCTCAAGCAACCATTTGAGCTTTACCTGGATTGCTTGCATCATTATGAATCCACACTACCTTGAGACCTTTGTAATCACAAACTACTTTACACCAGTAGTGATTGCCACCCCAATACCCTTGAGCATTCATTTTGTAAGTTACATTTCCTAAAACAAGCTCATAGGGGAAATCAACTTCAGCCTGTATTTGTTCCGCTGCTTTTTGATTGTCTGATTGATTAAGAAGCAAGCATATGTCAAGTTGAATGTAAAGGTGAGGTGGTGGTGGTTTTAATTTGATCAAACTTTGCTCATAAAAGGCTGGTCTTCCTGTTACACCTTTTGGAAACAAAGTACAGTGTATGTTTGAAATTCCCTGAAGACCAGCTGAAAACCATTGTGAAATCAGGCTTCCACCTTCAGAGTAATCAAGACCGGCATTACGAAATAGTGATGGTAGGAAGTGGATGGTGTTGCCTTGAGTGATTTCTTTTTTTGTGTGAGTTGAGACCTTTGAGCATATGTACTGGACTTCACAATCCACCCGTCATAGAGTCTTGATTGGTGCTGTTGTATTTGTTTTTGAATCAAAAAGGTTTTTGGAAAACATACCGGCTGAGTGAAATTCATTCTTTGCAAACATTCCTTGGAAATTTGGTTGCAATGCGGTTTGAAGAGTGTTCTGCCCTTGTACAAGGATCTTTGCCATAGTTCCAACTTCTGACATTTTGCATGTAGCACGTGAAGTAAGATGTTTTATTAATTGGGTGTAGATATCACCTGAGTTTCCATTAGATCCACGGAACCACAGCGAATTTATGAGAGCATAAAGACATTCAAGGACAGAATTCATCCAGAAGCAGTTTGCTCAAGGGTTTTTTTGTGTAGCAATGTAAGATTGATAAGTGGTAACAGGATTACAATCAACACCAGTGGCTCCTTTTGGTCATCCTAGTTTCTTTGTAGAAAGTAGTGTAGTTGTGCTATCAGGTGGCCAACCATCATTTGGTTTGTGTTTTTTTTTTGATTTTTTGACCATCCAAAGGCTTGCAACACATTTTTGTAGTTCTCAGAGAGACCACCATATTCAACCAAGATTCCAGCCATCAAGTCCGTGTAATTCCGTTCAAGACACTTTACCAGTGCAAACAATTGGACTAAGCCAACCTGAATGGTACAATTCTCTTCACTGTCAATTCCAAAGGTTTGAATAACAGAAAAAATCAGTTACAAAGGACACTTTAAACTTTCAAGAGAAGCAGAAAAACTTGCCATATCATATAGTACACTTGATGCATAGACTCTTGAGCATTAGTTGTGGCAGGAAGATCATCATCATCATCCTCCAATCCATAATCATCAATTTGAGGTTTTTGTCCTGGAAAAGGCATAGCTTCTATATCTGAACTTTGCCACCACTGCATCTTTTAGCCAATGGAAAATCTTCTGCAAGCTTGTCCATTTTTTGCTCATGCGTTAGACCACCAGCTTTTTCAGGCTCAAGCAAAGATGAGGCTAGTTTGATGAGACTCCTACAAAGAAAATCATTAGTACTGAATGTTGAAAGATAAAAGGTTTTGAAATCATCTTCTACGCACCTGATCCCCTAATGGTATGATCACATGATTACGTGTTATATGTGTCATTGAGGCTCGAAAATGTTCTTCACATCCTGAAAGCCTTGAAAGTGCATGGCTGTAATCCTTTTCAAAGATAGACATATACGCTGCAATGAAACCATTCTTCTGTGCTGATGAAACATCCACAACTTGACAAACTACATTATCACGTTCAGCTGGAGTCATGGAAGCACCTTGAATCTGTTTCAATAATGTTTCAAAATGAGCCTGATAATGAGCAGTTGTGAGGCCTTCAATCCAAGTGAGTTGAATGGGAGTCCAGTGTTTGAGAACTTCACTATACATTGAATTAGAAAGGAGGTAACCAGTTGCAAAAAACTTGTAAGTGACACCAGAAAGCAGTCCATCTTGATAAACACCATCATTTTCATCCCTCATTAACAACTGATCCGCCATCCACTGTGTTTGAAAAGTGAGATGAGTGTCTTCCTGAAATGAGCTAGATATCATTCACAACCCCCGTCTGGAAAGTATCATCTGTAAGCTCAGCTGTTTATAATTTTATTTCAAGCAGTCACTTACTTCAACCACTCCTTCATATCTGTGACAAATTCATCTGAACCTCCAGCATTCTTTTTGTCCGGAATTAACCCTGCTTCAACTAAAAACCTTTGACACAAATCAGCACCACGGTCTTGTTTTCCAAATGACCAATGGATTGATGCAACTGTCTCAATAGCTTGCTGTCCTGCTGGAGCTCGCCCAACCTGTTAGCAGAATCAATCAGCACCAATGACTGCTGCCTCAAAAACAAGATAAAACAAATACAACAATCTTGGAACTCACAGTGAGCTGTAAGGGACCAGATGCTGGGTTGTTCTTAATCTTATCAGCGAGTTTTAATTTTGAAAGCTTGTCTGCTTTTGCTTTTCTAGGCCACGGATGATCATGGACACCCATATGTCTCATGATACCCCATCCACTGATGTGGTTATCAACACAACAGGTGGTATTAGTGCACTTTTGATAATATAGAATGCCCAGACATCTTGGTACATCACACTTTATGGTCCCAGTAAGATTATTGATAATGGACGAATGAATTTGAAATCCAATCTGGTCATGATAGAGTGGGTCCTTACACAGTCTCCCAGTCATTCATCTTCCCTCAACCAATTGAGGGCACTCCAAGGAAATCACACTCCAGGCTTTCACATCAAATCACACCTAGGCAGTTGATGCAGAAAGTATTCCAATCACCCTCCCCACGGCTTTGAGCACCTGACTTGGTATAGCTATAGCCCACTGTGCCCCGTTTTGTTACTTTTTGCTTGGGCATCTTGACATATACAGTCCCTCCATCAGGGAACAGCGGATATCCCTCAGCATTGAGGGTAGTACCATGGTCAATAAAAGCCTTGAACAATGCTTGATCTAGTGGTAACCTGCAAACTTTTTGACCAGCCTTTGATCCAACTTCCTCTTCATTTGACTCAATTGTATCTTTGTTCAACTCAACATGTTCATTGATAGCTCTCTTGATGATTTTTTCAGCTTCATCTTCATCATAATAATCAAAGAGGACATTTGGATCCATTATCAAACAAGAAAAGGCAGACTGTGTTATGTTGAGAGTCAAAACCAAATCAAATTCTTTCTAATGATTTACTTGCGCTGGACCCCTGCATACAAAAACTTGTTCTTCTCTTTGTACAGGCCGCCCCAATTGGGACTATGTAGCATCATTTAGAGGTGCAACCAAGGCCACAAAATTCAACAGTCCACCCTGAAAGTTGATTTTTGCCGCCTTTCTTTTACACACCTTAAAGGCCATAAAAATCGTAGACTGTCAAATTCATAATTTCAA
This sequence comes from Melampsora americana, assembly GCA_022264835.1. Lineage (NCBI taxonomy): Eukaryota > Fungi > Basidiomycota > Pucciniomycetes > Pucciniales > Melampsoraceae > Melampsora > Melampsora americana. The sequence goes on along the minus strand of JAIFHY010000049.1, from coordinate 192,082 downwards.
CCCCTTTGAGATATTTGGGTTGGAATATTCCTTAGGTGATCTTATGGAACTTTCTTAAGGAATATTCCTAGTTATCCGCGAATGCAACCATGCCCTCAATTTTTTGGGCTTCATCTTTTTACGCATCTCAAAAACAAAAGAACCAGCGTTAAATTCATCAATCAGTGGAAATTGTGTAATTTTAGACCTCTCGCATTTTACGCTCCTTATTGGGCGTAAATTGTGGAGCGCAAAATTCACCCACCCCATTTTAAACATGAATCTTACTTGATTCTGTATGACTGTATCAAATCCAGCATACAGTCAAATCCGTGTAATTGCATAATTTGGTTGGAAGATTTTTTGTATGCATCCAGACTGATTAATAGGTATGCAATTCAATTGTCAGATTTGGCAGTAAAAGTGATCAGGATTATGATTTTTTTGTATTCATCATCACAGGGTATACACCCACGCGGGTGTACATTTGCCTGGGTTTGACTGTAATTTGTTCAGTGATATTGAGATACCCCAAATAGACCCCAAAGCAAGGATATTCATGGGCTCATGTAGTGATGGGCAATAAAATCACAAAGCACAAGCCCAATCTGTATCATGTAGCTTACTAAAAATAGTCATTGAAAAGATTTGATGAACAACTTTGAAGTTGAGCACATGAACTGAAACATTGAAAACTATGATTTATCTCCACAATCAAAATTTTGTTGACAACTGCAGAAATGAGAAAGTGGAGTGTGATTTGAAATTTGGTACCATGCATCAGTGGAAGAAAACTTTTTGACTTTTGTTTTGAGTTAAACAGATCAGATTGAGAAAAGTGTGTACATACACTGAGGTCCAATGAATTATATCGGCGCGATATCATTTTTTTCCAGCCGATGTTGGTTTACCTTTTATTGCCAGGAGCACCAGGCGCAGTCGGAAGAGGGCTTTTACCGGTCAAAGTGGATCATGTGACCTTGAAGTTCAACGACGGCCGCAGAAGGGCTACTTCTCTACGTATGTATTCAATTCAATCCTCGTAATTAGTGGCAATAGCTCTGAGATCTCGGTGGATCGAACTTCATTTTGAGACTGTCTGGTCCTTTAGAGGTTAACCCAAAACTCAAGTCAATTGCCTTGATCAAATGTAATAATTGATCAATTAATTATAAACAAATATGATCATATCTCAGTAAAAAGATAAGATATGATTTGAAATCTTTCAACTAATTCGTAACTCCCAAGGCAGTCCCTTTACGCGAATCCATTACCCGATCATCAGGACTACTCAACAAAAACGCATCAGATCGAGCAGGTTGTAGAAATGTTTGTGAAGTAGCCTTAAGGAATTCAGGCAAAGAATTTAAAGGTAATTCAAATGGTGGTAATGTATTAGAAAAAGAAGAAGGTGAGAGAGAGATATTAAAAGAAGTCATCGGAATTGGAAAAGGTTCGAATAGAAGAACTTCAGGTGTTTCGATCGGAGGCGATTTGGTAAGATTTTGGTTTGAATTAGTGTTCGAAGGAATCGTTGTAGACTTGATTGACGAAGTAGTGTTGAGTTTATTAGGTGTAGAAGATTGACCGGCTTGAATGCGCATTTGAAGTTTCGAAAGTTTCTTTTGACCTTCTGGAGCTGACATGGCTCTTCTTGACTGAAGTTTGTCAAACTGACTGAATTCGAGTGGTGATGCTGTGATTGATGATCAGCTCAAGGTAAGTTCTCTTTCTTCGTAGGTTGGAATGATTTATTTTGGTGCTGCTCTCACCTGATTTGACAATCTTTGGTGTATGTTTGATCGCTTCTCTTAAACTGGGTTGAAATCTGAATTGATTTCAATCTTCTCATTTCAAAAAACGTGAGCCAGACTCTGTTGTCTGGATCTTGTCTGGATCTCGTGGGGCGTGCACAGTCGGTGCACCTTGTGAGAAACCCGTGACTCAGAACAATCGACCTGGACCATCACAACTTGAATCCACAAATTGTCTCATGTCAAGGACAACTGGCTATTATGATTTGTAATCCGGTTGATGACTTCGTCAATGTGAACGGTACACCTCACCTGTATCTTTGATGTCGTCTGTTACTTTGACTGTTGTATAAAGTGCTATTCAAGTGATCAATAGAATTGAACTTGCTTATAAAATTTCAAAAAAAATGACGATTAAACAAATACAAAAAGGAAAAAAGACTTCTATTCCATCATACAAGTTAACTAAGATACTACTAGCAAAATTAAAATGATTAAAACATCACAAAAAAAAGCTTACAAGATCTTTAATTTTGATCTTCATTCTTGATCAAGTTTTACTTGACTTAAAAAATTTATCATACACGATGAGACTTCCAATTTGGATGATGAAAGAAAAAACTAAAATATACAATGTACCGCTAAGATTAAGAAATGATACTGAACAAAATAAAAGCAAATTTACCAAAGGAAGAACCTACTTCTTTCACCTGATCATCATCAATTTCATTAATTTGGTTCATTTTGGTTTTATGATTTAGGAGAAGAAGGTGGGTTTTGAGAACTAAACCTTTTTAATAATTCACTAGCACCAACAAACGAACCAGGCATCACCCCACTTTCTTTTCTTTTTCTCCAAGTACCAAATAATGAATTAGACAAACCACCAGTAGTATTACCACTATTGTTAGCCGTTCCAATTGATGTAGTAGGCGATCCTGCTACTTGGCCACCTTGATGCTGGACGATTTGCCCACTTCCTCCCATACTACTGTTACTTAGACTACTACTACTGTTTCTATTGACGTTAAAGGGTATTCCTCCTTGATGAGATCCAGAAACGCTCACTCTTCTTTTGGCTAAATCTTTGGGGCCGACTACATTGATGGGAGCAATTGCTAAAGGAGTAGGGTTATCACTACATAGAATACCAGATGGCTCCAGATCAATGTCTTTAGGACTTGAGCCTACAATCTTTTCAGACGACACCAATGTCGTCGAGACTGTTGTGAAACCTTTACTAGATGGTGAGGCAGGTTGTAAAAGTTTCTTGAGCGCCGGGCTAATGTGAGACGAAGAAGCGATGGACGAAGCTCGGCTGTTTGATCGTGAAGCAGTATGCGCCTTGGGGACAGGTCTAAGTCGAGGTTTCAAGGGGACTGGCATCGTTGACGAGAGGTTCGTTCTTCGCGATTGAGACGAGGTCACAGACAGATTCGTAAGGAAGGCAGGTCGAGCTGATTCAGAAGGTTTAAATGCACTGGAAGTTTGAAGGTCCTCCGATGTCAGGTCTTCAGGAACAACTTCCGAAACTGGGATCAAGCTTGATTGCAGGGGAACTGATGCGTGACTTAATGGCGACTTTGGATAGCTTTTGGCTAAGCTTAAGGATAAAGCCGATGGACCTATTCTACGAGATGGTGGGCTACTGGGAGTTGTGCGAACGGAAGAAACAAATGGCGAGTCTCCTGGGATTTCATGTGCTGATGGCGAAGGTGGAGTATCGATGACAGTAAATTCAGATTGGGTCAGATCCAATGGCATTTCAACTCTATGAGGCTGTGTGTGCGAGGGGGCAGAAATTGATGTCTTCTCTTCGAGTGACGGGTTAACGAGCGCCGTTGTAGTTGACGGTGGTGACTGTCGGCTCTCACGATTGAAACTGGGTCCACCAGTGCTGTGGCGTTTACCACTAGAGCTACTGAACTGAAGTGCCATCTGAGATGGTAAAGTAGCAGATCTGCTAGGTGAATGCTTTCTGACCGAACTCGGTTGACCTAATCCAAGCGCTGATTGATTTATTTTTCGAGGATTCTTTTCAACACTCCAAGGTTCAACTTCCAAGAGGAAATATCGAGTTCCAGCCGAGAGCGCATATGGATTGGTATCAGGATCCTTGATAGCAGAAGCAAAGATTTAGAATTTTGTTGCGGGTGATGATGCAAGAAAGATAATATACCTTTGGATCCACCATCTTTTCCGTCAATGAGATGATGCGTGCAACAAGCCATTCTCTGGATTTGATTATAGGTGCAACCGCATCATTTGCTTGCAAGAAATAATGCGGAAAACTGACATTGAAAGCTGCCCATACTTGAGCTGTTGGATTTCGTGTGGGTAAGAATAGTGCCAAGTCTCCCTTGGCGAAGCTGTGTGAAGGCAGTTAAGGAGTCATTATCCAGAAATCGATTTAGTAGACGGCGTAGAATGCTCAGCGATAGAACACTCACTCTCTAAAAGTTATTCTCACATGTGCCAATTCCTGAGAGCTCTTGGCTCGTTCTCGGTATCCCTTACTCTCCTTCATCCATTTCCGCACAGTAAGCGACAAGTAATCAAGCTTGTTCTGTACCAGTTCCACGATGGCTTCAGGATCACGTTGTGACAGCTTTTCGATAAAGCTACCAAACTCGGGCGACGATGGATCAGGTGGAGTGGAATCATCTGTCCCTGGTTTGGCAACAACAAGAGAATTGCCCGACTCTTGTGCCGGTACAGCGGATTCACCCAAAGTTGCAGAAGTTGGAAGCACGGCCTTGTGAGTGGAACCAGGGCGGGGCATGGATTCAATTCGGTCAACAATTTTGCGGTTGATTGAGTGATAACTCTGGAGTATAGAAACCGCGGCGCGGCAGTGAGTCTCCAAACGCCTCGTGGCTTCTTGAGTATCCTGCGTGAGCTGTCGTTGGACCTTTGCATGATCTTCGGCTCGAAGGCGGGATTCGCGGTCCATTTCTTCGATGCGCAACTTCTGTTGTTGGATTGTGTCATTAGCATCATGATTGCTCTTCTGCTGTTGCATCAAGTCCGACTTCAACTGATCAATCTCGTTTTGCATCTCTAGCCGGATACGTTCGGCCTCTGAGAGTCGATCATCCATCGATCGTACATTGCTATCTACACGCTCTGTGAGATCTCTGTTGCTATCGAGGGCTTGAGTTAGCTGACTTTCCAATTCAGCTACTCGGTCTTGAGATCCTTGGAGTTGATTCAACACGTGGCTGTGGTCTGAGAGCTGATCTCGATGACGAGCTTCTAGATCGTGTAACTCCTTGGTTGCATCGTCAGCAGTAGCGCGAGCGGAGACCAGTTGACGTTCAGCATCTTGCAACGACTTGCTTCGGGCCTTCAGTTCTTCCTCCAATTTCTCAACCGCTGGTCTTAGCCTCTGAATGTCAGCTGTCAGATTTTCACGTTCCTGTGTCGATATTTGAGTATCGTGTGCTAATCTTTCGCATTCTTCTCGATGCTCTTCCTTTGTTTGTAGTAATTGTAATTTAAGATCTTCAATCTTCTGTGAATGTAATTTGAGATCGGAATGAAATTTGCGAGTAGCATTTTCCGATGATACCTTTTCTTGCTCTGCTTGTTGACGTAGAGTCTCATTCACAGCTTTCAACTCTGTCACTTCGGATTCTAAGCGCTTTGTCAATTCGTTGTCCACAGGACAAGATGATGTGCTCAGTTGACTTTCTGTGACAACTAGAGAGATAGACAATGAATTGGAAAAGAGTCATTATCGTCTCGAGTCATATTAGTAGGTGCATGAAACGGAAATGTACCAATTCTCTCCACCGCTTGTGCAAACGCGTTCTCCATACTCTCAAGACGACTAAACTGTTTCTCTACCAAGAGTCGGACGTCGCGGGCAGGTGCTCTTGCTAGTCTAAGGTCATTATCCTGTTCCTTCTCGGGACTTTCCTCGATGCTTCGTAAGCTACGGATAAGATCTACATTATGTAGAAAACCCAATAAGCAATCAGACCACATCGTCACGCACTCCAGAGAGAATGACATACCATCGACGTCTGCTCGGGTTAGTGATGGCAGATCTCCCACATTCTGAACACTTCGACTGGAATCCTTGACTCTAGCTGCGTTGATGGTGGCGCCATTGACATTCCGAATCTCGAATTCGATTGTAGGGACATTGATATCATCTAAGCCTTCAACAGTAAATGGCATCTTGCCTCCGTAATCCGTGCGATATGTGACCCTACGCTTTCGCTCGTCAGCGGTCAGTTTTGACAACGCATTGGCTAATGCAGAGGCATAATCGACCAGATGGCGTGCTACCGACCGTAGAGGTGTCAATATTCACTTCGGTAAATTTAAATGACATGTCGACTTACAGAATTCTCGTCTCCTCACGACCTCGACAACAGTTGATGCGTATGAAGTGACAAAGTCTTTCAGCCTAGCAAGGTGTTTGAAAGCATCGGTACGCGTGCTTAATTCGTTGTCTAGAGCTTGTACATCACTACCTATACAAGACATGATACCTTGCAGCACTGATATCCTGTTGAGCGATTCTACAAGGTGATGTAGCCAAAAGTTCTACAAACTTCTCATTAGTCTTCGTACCATGGCGATACGAGCTAGGAGACCAATCCTTACTTTGCGCTCTACTAGAAAGGCTACGCGCTCGCGCGTATCATCATCGAGGATCACAAGCTCAGTAAAAGATTCTGCCAGCATCTCCATGTCTGCCTCTGTAAGCTGCAAAATCTGGTGAACAACCTCTTCGATTCGTTGAAATCCATCTTCAGCATCCCTCTCAAGTACCTCCAATTCACTTAAATCACAATCAGGTTCAACAAGTGCATTGCGAATCGCGATTGCCCCTTCGTCCACTTCTCTTGATGAATCTCTGATGCGTTCAAATCTCTTGCAGAGATCCTCTGGTAAAACAAGTCAGACATCAATACCCCAGAAAGCCTACTCATTGCCTTCGAAAACAAGAAAGCTCACCATAGACTTTCAAGCACTTGTCCCGGATCTGCGTGATACGATCTTCCATTACATAATCACCCATGCACTTTGATTTGGTTGTTACAGGCGTTCCACTACCACCAACAGCGCTACCAGAAGCAGTTGTACGACTGAGCGTACTGTTTGAAAGGAGTTGAGGGTGTATCTTCACCAATCGTGAGAGTGCTAGAGCAGGTGCGTATGCTTCAAGAAGTTTTCCATATCCTTCAACCAAAGGTTGAGCAAAGGTCTCAAATGCTTCCCATGCACCTTTAGGTGATTCCCTACATTTATCAAGATTGTTCAGAGCAGCTTCGACGGCAGATTTCTGAGCTCGAATGTGTGATAAGAGTAATAGGGTGGTACGAAAGTGAGCTGAACCGGATGTGTGGTGTAATTTGGCCAGAGTGGAGTAATGGCCAATATTTGTATCAAGATTTGGATTGAATGGACGTATTGAAGGTTCTAGGGCTTCTTCTACATGAAACAAAAGTTCTTCCAAGACTTTATTTGGATCTGCTGAGAGGTAATTCCTATCGAATGCATAGAGAAGATGAGTCGGATCTTCTGGGGAGGTTGAAGGTGGTATTAATGCTGTAGAAGAAGATGGCATAGGATTGGTTGAAGATGAAGTAGGAGATCGATGTGTATCTAGAATTGGACGGAGAAGGGTATCGGTCAATTGAGATCCAAGTGAGTTCATTAAGATTAAGTTGTCGGCGTCTAGATCCATCGCTGGTCCAAGTAGATCTAGAAGCGCAGATAGCCTGTGTGTGATAGCATTTTTCAACACCTAACATCAAGCAAGCAAAAGGGTTTTTGAAGAGATGGTGTTTGGGTAGGGGAAAAGCTTCTTTAGCTTCTTTAGGGGAAGATGAAAGTCATTCTCACCTATCTACATTTTGAAGATGTTGTTTGGTAAATTCGAATGTTACGCCATCGTGAGCTCTGATGACTCTCATCTTGATTGAAATGAAACTTCGAAAGATGCTTGCTGATAAGATAAATTGAGAAAAGAAAGATTGCTTGATAATTAAAAATTTAAAGAAATGAAACAATTCGTTTGAATACCATTCGTACAATATACGCCAATGAGTTTGAAGTCTTTAAGATATGATTAAGTAGGATGAGTAGTTAATGATGGTCAACAAATTAAATTTAAACACACTTGAAGTAATTCACAAACAAAGTTCAGCTTCAGTATAAGCAAGTCCATCAACCTATAAGCATATTCAGTCACTAAGTATCAGTATCTTGATTTAAAGTATTCACTGCCAAGCTCAGCAGTTTGAACATAATTAGATCATCTACAATCAATCAACTCAGATATCATAACTCTCGGGATAAGCCAAACCACATGATCAATCCCAGATGACCTCATTTGTACATCCCTTTGTATACTTTTCATCAACTCTTGAACAATCAACCATCAACAATCCAATCTCAGCTCATGTTCATCAACTCTCTGTGACGGTGACCCCCTGTTGAAGTATCAATTCATCGATTGATTATCAAAGCTTTTATGTAGTATCTATCGATCTGTTCTGACCAAATTGCTGTGCTGTTTCAGATCAATGTAATCTCTCTCAACCTCTTGATCTCTTTGAGTGGTCAGTTGAGATGATCAAGACCCACACGAGAGATAAACTCAAGATGAAGTTGACGGACCACGATCACTAGAGTTGTAGAACTCTGATCACCCCTTTCCTTTATCTCTCCAAGATGATGAGGTACATACATAGACAAGTCATCTTCTCTTATAGAGTTGTTCAACCTGTTACATCTCATAAGATCAGTATATCACAACTGCGATCCAAATAACCAAATCCCTCTGTTCCAAGACAAATAGCGGCATGGAAATGGTCAGGATGGTTGCTATCCTGACGCTAAAACACAGGGACTTATGTATCTACCAACCTCAACCCGTAACAGATTGAGCCCCACAAGCGGTAACAGTTTCAGAAAACTAATGGTATTCCCACACAAATCAAAGTAAGCTTCAAGCTTGTCAATAATCACAAGAAAGACACGTGTGAAATAGCCTTCTCGTGAGTTCATCCGAAAAGTCTCGGCTAAATTACATTGGCGGCTGTCTTACAAGCAAGCAAGTTTACTGCAAGCGATCCAGAGTTTAACAAACATGGGGGTAACGTGTGTTTAGATCTCAGGCTGAAAACGGGGATGGATACCGTAGTAGTACTGACAGACTGTTTATCACTTTCGAATGACAGTCATCAGTACTCCATACCCATTCACTTGATTTGATAACATTGTGGGTATTGTATGGCGTGAATTCCTTTAACAACAGGTTTTTTTTGAATGAATGAGATTGAAAAAGTACAGATCCACAAAGCTAACAAATCAAGTTACAAATTCAATACGAAAAGGATAGGAGACATATGTTTCTATAGAAAATTTTTGTTGATTCCAATTTGATAAACCAGTTATAATGGATGAGAATTCAGAAAGGATGAAAGGCTTTTATACTCGAAGTAAAGGAAACTGATGTGATTGAATTGGGATGATAGAAAAAAAACTTCATTTCAGTAGTTGGACTCAACCTTGAAAGTATGATCCGGTGATGGGATACGTAAAGTGATGATTGTCTGAATGGTCACAGATTCTGTGGGCTCTACTTTGTCATGGATCGGGGGTTGTTGATGGTAGTGCATACCATGCATCAGGATGTTCGATGTGTCAGGGGTTTTGACGAGGTTGACAATGCTGGTGACCTAGATCTATACACATATCTCGATCCCGTCCTTGACGGATTCCAAGACACTCCTCTTTCATCATTTCCTACCCTACCATCTTCATGATCTGGTACGTTTTGGTCTAGTTCGATCAGATCTCGCATCCTTTTGGTCTTTACCGATCGGGGGTATTCTGATGACTGATCATGATGCTCTCGTGCGGTTGTGTGTTCCTCCAAACGAACACTTTCCAGTGCGTATTCTAATTCTGATGCAGTAGAGTATCTATTTAACCTACGCCGAATCGGTCTTGCTTGGCATGAACGAGACATCTCATTTCTTTCTTTTTCTACCTCAGCAAAAGCAAAAGTGGTGAAGAGGGACATGGCAGTAATACCTGGTGTCGGTTGAAGTCGTCGAGGTGAGCTCGATTGTCTGGGTCTATCTCTTCGTTTGGCCTTGGGCGAAGATGATCGACGTGGGTGAGGGTAGTAGAGATCAGGTTGACGTGCGCCAAGGGGTGCATCAGGACATCGATCTGTGATGGGCGTCACTGGGGTTGTACAACGAACAAAATCGGGTGAAGTTTCAAGGAATGACATGTTACAAACTCAACGCCAATTGAGGATAACTCGGTAATTCCCGTGATGGTCTATCTGCCGAGATAGGGACTCAGATATTCGAAACTGTGGAGATGAGAGATGTGATCTGTGGATGTGTGTGGATGCGCGTCAGAGTTATGCTTATCAAGCTACTTATCGGTGAGCTTTGCACAACTGAGCAGTAAGCTGTGAATCGCTACACCGCGAAACAAGCAAATGAAGAAATGTTGGACGATGTACTCACTATGCAGTCACGTATGATCGTGATGGATGGGCTGTGTACCTCCGGTAAGGTAGATGTATGCGTCACTAAACCAAATTTCGCGGCGCAAGTGACACGTTACGCAGGTTGAAGAGCGAAAGATGCGAAAATCGGATATGTTGATTGATCGAGGATGGCGGAGAAGCTCAACAGGGGAAAATGGTCTTCGACCTGATTGCCGGCCAGTGGAGTGAAAGACCTCCGGCGTAAACTCGATCAAGGGTGATAAATCCGATGAATGTTCCGCAGTGTTTGTAAAGGTTGAGTATGGAATCTAATCTAAATATGCGTGACAACCCTTTTTAAGAGAACTTGACGTCACAAGAGGATGAGATAACGATGATTGATTTGAGATTGAAGTCAGAGTCGATTATATATTCAATTACTTTACCCCCCAAACGCTGATCCAACGATTTCAAGAGTTAAAGGCTGAGTCTAGTCAAGGTCATACAATTCTCGATACTTATATAGTCTAAGCTGCAAACGATATATTGAGCCTGGGTAGGATACGAGGGGTTAGTTACCTATTTTGACTTCAACGTTCTGATGATCCTCGATTCACTTCATTAAGCATTGAACAAAGCTTGAGAGCAAGTGGTCCCAATACTAATATTCGAACGAAGGGGGTCCGATTGATGTGGGTGTGCAAGGAGAGGGAGCGATGAAGTTAGGTAATAATTAGTTGTGATGAACTTTGAAATTAAGGGAGACCATTTGATGCGGTTTATATCGGCTCCGGTTCCGATTCATATGGTCTTCTGCAAGGAAACCAAAAGGGACCGGGTTTGATTCCACAGGGGAAGTCTGCGATAATATCTTGCTTATTTGGTGTAACAGTATGAGTCATCAAAGGGAAACCAAAATCTTTGTATGTGAGAAAATGACTTATGCCCCTGAACCCATGGAGACATCGACAAAGGACAAATACAAATTTAGAGTTGAGGAGACGTTTAAACAGGTTTAAACACAAGCCAAAGAGAAATTGCAAGCTTCACTGAAGTTGATGGTACAAATCCATCCCCAGGTGGAAGATGATGCCAAAGAGCAAGATGTGCGATGACTTTCTGCCGTGTACAACTTGAGCCATGATTCTCGCGTCGAGATATGAACTTGAAGAATATCGAATATGTATGTGTAAGACACAAATGAGTTGGATGCACATTGCATTCAATTTCAGGCTCAACGGAGCCCTATTTGCGCCGCCCACCAATATGTAGGGCTTTGTAATTTCAGCTCAGTAAAGGTCATATTGCTCCTCTCTCTCATGTCTCAGAAACAGGCGGTGCTCCAGATATCTCACTTAAGAGGGAGACTCCAGTACATATATTGCACGTAATGCGATGGAAAAGGTACGAAGGACCACAGGACCAAGCTAGACCGAACTTAACAAAGTCCCTCGCATGCGGTAGCACCCGAAGCCTGCGTAGGGACTTACGCGTAATGTGGCTTTCGTGGCGTGAGAGGTCGTCGAGTTTAGTAGGGGCAAAAAGCAGTCATTGAAAAACTTTCGCTACGCGAAAGATTTTCAATTTTCCTTTTGAGCAATGAAAGTCCTGCTTCTTCTGAGCAGGACCCTCTATCCAAATCTTCCGTAACTTGAGAAATGCTCAAGTTTCCATTGCCGTCCAAATGACCTCTTCTCGAATTTCAAAAAGCAACTAAATCAACCGCTGCTGCGAGATGAATAAAATTCATTACATAGCAGATTTTAACTCTGACTGTAGCAGAATCATGGGTTGACGATTTTTGTGGTAAAATCAAAATCGAGCTTCAGCAGCTTACCTGAACATTTCCTTCTACCGTTTGACCAAGTCAACGACGCCTTACCTACCGTTTGACCAAGTCAACGACGCCTTGCTATTCAATAACGTTTCATTTCAAATCAAACCATTACGAGCTATCATAATGGCTTCGACATCAAATGAAGCGCGTCAGCCTTTAGAACAAAGCCGAGCAATTAGAATTTGTAGAGTGATCGATGATATACCTTCGTTTGATCCGAAGAAGTTCATTCAATCGTTTCTCGAATGCCGAGACACTGACTTGGCCACTCGCCGACGCCTTTGGGCCACAAAAAAAGGCTGGCCTTCGACTACTCGGCTTATGAGGACAATCAAAAACCTTGCCCATTCTTCAAACGGTGGAACAGTTCTTTGGGAGTCTTTTATATTGGAAGAGGTTACAAAAATTTAAGACTTATTTCAGATCTGATGGGTAGCAGACTGACCTTTTTGCTCCGTTGATCGGCTTGCATCAGGCTCAGAAAATTGTAAATTCCCAATCAATGCCCAGTGGCAAGGCTCCGGGTGGATCTTTTTATAGCTCTAATGATATAGATCATTCATTTTTTGACAAAGAGAATGAAGAAAAAAGAGAGCGTGAAGTCAGCGAAAATATGACATTCCTCTACAATCTTGTTCAAGGAAAGATTGAAGATGCTCAGCTGAAAAAAAAAACACGAAGAGACTTAGAAGGCGAACGAAAACAGAAGCGGTCCAATTTAAATCCTAGACCCAAAGACGGTTATGATTCTGAATCAGATTCTGAACTCGAATCCGACAAGGCCGTCGCAAATGTCAACGTAACTGACGGTGATCCTGCAGGCTCGCTTGACGAACGTGAACAAATCACCTACACTCGGGAGACTGAACGCGAGGCTCGAGAGAAGTTCCAGTTGACAAACATCCCAATGACTATCTGCTCAATGGTAGGATTCGCTTGTAACCGACATCACAACGGACTAGCCCTGCTCAACTCGGTCACTTTTCTCGCTAGTGGTGTGCCCCAACGTGTTCATGATTATCTTCATTCTGTGGCACTCACCTCAGGCTCTTCAACGGCAAACAACTGCATGCTTACATTAAAAAGAAAGACCGAAGAACAGCTTTGCTATCGAGCTGCTCTCGATTATGTCTTCCAGCCTTTGGTCACCGCCGACAACATCGATATCATGAAAAGGATCCATCACACCCGAGTTGAAGCGAAATCAAAAATTTACCACGGTAGCTGGGCTTATACTCACTTCTTACCCGATAAATTACAAAAGGAAATCAAACCTGAAGAAGCAACGGTCGAAGCTTTTCAAACCGCCATGAAAGCAAGTGAAACAGCTCCAATTGAATTGTACAATTTCTTACCCGATGAAGCTGAAAGTGATCATTGGAAACTTTCAATCAAGGCTCAAATATCGACTGCTTTAATTCGCCATGTTGTTGAAAAAGATAGTGCAGCTTATGATTACTGTAAGAAGAAACTATCAAGATCCCCTCCACCAATCGATGAAATCCCAGTCGAAACACCTGACATAATGATGTTCAAGATGATGGCGGCTTCAGACGATTCAGCAGGTGGTGTTGCTGAGATGATAGAACAGCTGCGATTTCAGACCGGTCTTTCGGAAGAAGAATATGCGGCAAAGCTACGAGTTATCGAAGGAGATCATGGCACTTGTAAGAACATACAGAGTTTGATTACAAAGTCGTTTCCGGCTGAACATAAGGATGAAGCTCACGAAGGATTAATCACTATGCTTGGAGCTGCACATACTTTGTGGAATGTTAGCCAAACAATTCTTTTGAGGTACTGGGGAGATCCGAAAGATTCTTCTGATACAGGCGTTTGGAAATCTTGGGTAGCACTTGGTGGGACTTCGGAAAAGCCTGTTTCAAAGAAGGATTTCAGCTCAATAATGGAAATTATACATAAAGTGCACACATCGACTCTAGTTTTCTTGCTACAGTATGTACATGATCTACTTTTTGCCCTTCAAGTTGAGATTCACTAATTTGTATCTTTCTTGACTGTCCACTGTAGTCAACTGATTGCTTCGAAGGATACAACCTTAAATCTTGCTGAAGAGGGCGTGGCCGAGGCTCTGGTTGAAGAATGTTACTTCAGATACTGTTCTGATGAATGTCGTACTGAGTCATCCGCGGTAGAAGATGGCAACTTACATAACATGAAATTTCGTATTCGAGACTTTGCTTCAGTAGTCGAAGCTGACAGAGCTATGCGACAGGGTGATGTGGGGAGAATGATGCTTATGTGGAAGCGCTGGGCAATTCTTGCTCAAGGGATGGAAGGGATGGGTAATTATGCACTTGCTCTTCCTCGTTACATTCTTTTACTGGAAGAGTACCTACCGCCAAGTGTTGGTCGAGCCCTCCGGCACTCACTTCTGGTATGCCCAAGTGGACGCGCAGGTCACTTTGTTGCAAAAGACTTCTATTTAGAGATGCAAAATTATTGGTTGAAATATTTTTATAACCATTCAGTATGTCAATTTACTTTGATCACAATTTATTGAGTTTACTAAAATGATTTCAAATTACCGCAGGGCCAGGGAACTGACATTGAACGGCTCACAGATCGTTTCTCAGTAAATATACCCTTGGTAAGTACATTGAGATTCGAATTTTACAAATTCATTCAATTCCAATCTTTATTGAACAGATTTGATAGATAGATGCGACAAGTGATGCATCGGCTTAAACTACGCTCAGGGCTGAAAGATATATATCAAAGCAAATCAATCACAATTACCAATAGGTCTTTACTTCTCTTCATGCGGATGGCTCGCGACCACCTAACCGATCCTAAAATCCGCCCAACCCAACGTCCAATACCCAACATCGAAGGAATCAAAGACTTCTACAGCTTGGGTGTCATACAGTTTCAGAATATCCTCACTGAAGAAGCACAAAAAAACAAGTTTAACAAGTTTAAATTAGGTGGACCGCTTGCTGAAGTTACTAGATTTAGCTCTTCAGCTGTTGATACAGAAATCAATGGAGAATAGTTAAAAAGCGAAAAGACGAACCTCGTTATGAATGATCCCATCCCTAATGTGAGTCTGACTTCCCTCCATCTTTTTACGACGGTTTTCGCGCGCAATCTCTTCTTTTTCGTATTTCTCAGCAGCTTTCTGTAAGCGTACAGCTTTACGTTCTTCGACCGCTCTTGCCTCATCTGCTTTCCTGAGGATTTGAGCTTGTTTTTCAGCTTCGTATTCCGCTTCTATCAGCATCTCGTCTAAGTAGTTTTGATCTTCCTCAATTTGGTTTAGCTCCAATTTCAATTCTAACCTTGAGTACGCCTCAGAATGTAACCATAATTGAATGCAATCATTGATCATTTGGAAAATACCCGGAATGGCTTGGCTTCCTAAAAGTTTACGTAGACACAAGCCTTCTGAAATTAATCTATAGTCCTTCACAATGAGCCAAGCATGTTCTCGATTGAACAAGACATCCGGAGCCAATCCACAATTCTTCAGAGGTGATTTGCGATAAAGAATTTCAAAGTGACCAAGTAGAGATACTGCAAGATCTACAAACTCTGATTCGAGGCGAATTGAGTCGTCTTTCTTACATATCACTGGCTTGATAGTCGAGACCACAAGGTTAGGAGGATACCACAAGTAGGGTAAAGTCGCTTGTGTTGGGTTGGATTGATCAAGAATTGGTGTAGCAATCAGATGACTCAGATCTGACTTTGACGTCTTTCGAAATGCATTGATTAGTTGGACAGCTCCTTCAGGCTGGCAGTTTGAGCAGTTACAGTCTGGCATCCATGCTGCTCGCTGGCGAGCTATCTCGTCATTGTATCTATTGTCGTCTACTGACAGAGGAATGTAGCCAAACCTGAAGGCCCTCGCCAAAAGCAATGTATCAGCAACTATTCCATGGGTCAAAGTTCATTCGGAGGCTACTCACAAGTTGTCTATAGATAGAGCTACACGGAGACAGACAGGTGTGATTGCTAAAGCATCCATCCTTTCGTCATCTCCCATCTCTTTCCCTTGTTCAAACTCTGAAACCTTGTTTTGACCACTTTGACGGTTTGGTTCAACAAACATTATACCTAAACCACGATTCCCAGATCGACCCGCGCGCCCAATCATCTGGATTATTGTTGAAGGATCCATTCGACCAACTACCACCACACAGCTGACAGCCTTCCAGTTTGACCCAAGTCCAAGGGCTGAAGTGCTTGAAATCCAAGGGAAATCACCATTCACAAAGTCTTTCGCACGCTTCTCCTTATCTTTTGCACCGGTGATTGCGTGGTATCTTCGAATGAATTTGCTAGCTCCGTTTGGTAAGTCTGTAGGAGTTCCACGAGCTAACTGCGCCATCGCCATCACATTCAAGGTAGCATCTTGTGTTCTTGAGTAAACAATTGTTACCGGAAGCTCCTCGTTGGTAAGATCATATTTATGAGCTACTAAACGTCCAATGTCTTGCGCTGTGGGCTGAGGGAATGCTAGATCCATTCGAACAAGTCGAATCTCAGGTCGTGTTAATTCTCCTTGAAGAATTGTGATGTTATACGGCGTGATCTTCAAGCTGCCTAAAATCATCCGAACTGCCACTGGTCGACAGGTTGCCGACATCAGAAGCATTGCCACATCCTCGGTCGCCATCCAGTTGTTGCCTAAGCTTCCGTATGCTGGTCTGAAGACCCCAATATCTTGAGAATTCTTGAAAGTCGACAAAAGCTTTCCTGGCCCACTAGCAACCAAGCCCCACATGTAGATCATGTGGGCTTCATCAACCACCTTCAGGACAAGCTGAGACTGGAAGCTGATACTATGATATATTGCTTCAAAGGCCTCAGAGTTTAAGAATATCTCCGGACTCTGGTACTCTCAGTAGATGCTATATTAGCAAGGCTATTTAATGAATTAGAGGTACATTATTGTATCTCACCAAGTAGATGAAGCGGTAAAATCCTTTTTTGAGTTGTTGGATTGTTTCATGAGTCATAGTTCTCTTGGTCAAGTTAATTGCTGAGATACGACCTTTTTTCTCCAAGACCTGCATAACCAAGATCAATCAGCTTGAATGATATCTTCAACATCCACAATAGCCTTCTGTACGCACCTGATTGTCTCCGAGCGAATCGAGAGGGTTCAAAACCAGAACTACAGGTAATTGTGATTCATTGAAAAGATAGTAATACATTTCTGCAATTCTGGTCTTTCCGTATCCAGTTGCAGCTAATAGAAAGGTGTTGTCCCCATTGATCAAGCACACGACAGCCTTGACTTGAAGGGTTTTAGGTTCTACCCCGAAGATTTCTCTGAAGCGCTCCGTAACGTATTCTGCTTGTTCTTCAAGGTTCATACCTCGCAATGCAAGCGGTAAGGCAGGCTTGTTATGGCGTAGCAGGTCGTTCGATGTCAATCTGGGTGGGCTATGTTTGGCCGTAGCCAGACTCTCTGCCTGCATTCGATTGGCTCTCGTCTGCATCGCCACTGGATTTCTGATGAGATTGTGAAGTGGATGAATCCAAAGACTCGCTGGAATCTTTCGTCAATCAATCTTTGCACTTGGTTTGGCTCTTTGGTTTCAAAGAGACCTCTTGTAAGCCATCTTTGGTTTTTGCCAAGATAGTAAAAGATTGTGATTCTTTGTAATGTCTTTGACCGCAGTTGCTTTTTGAAATTCGAGAAGAGGTCATTTGGACGGCAATGGAAACTTGAGCATTTCTCAAGTTACGGAAGATTTGGATAGAGGGTCCTGCTCAGAAGAAGCAGGACTTTCATTGCTCAAAAGGAAAATTGAAAATCTTTCGCGTAGCGAAAGTTTTTCAATGACTGCTTTTTGCCCCTACTAAACTCGACGACCTCTCACGCCACGAAAGCCACATTACGCGTAAGTCCCTACGCAGGCTTCGGGTGCTACCGCATGCGAGGGACTTTGTTAAGTTCGAAGCTAGACAGTCAAATGAAGAAGGTTTCATGAATAAAAACTCTTCCTGGTGTGTGAAGTGGAATGTTCAAAGGCCAATCAGACTCTAAATTCTTTTCAAATAACGTCTAGAAAATTGATTCGCGTTTGACCCATATCTATCAGCTTCCCTTCTTTTTGTTTTCTTCTCCTCTTTTTTAGCTAGATATCAATTAATTAAACCTCACTTGTATTCAACTTCAGCTCAGCTTGATTTATGACTTTAGTCTATTTCCCTTTTGCATAGTAGACTAGAAGTAGACTGGGGTCAATCATATCCCAACTGGGGAGCGATGCACATTTTTACGCACCGCTATTGCAGAAAATACGATAGCAAACGGGACCACTTTGCATCAGACGGAGAAACAAGGAAGAGGAGTGTCTTTGATAGACACGAGATGATGTATAAGGTAAATTTATCTTTTCAAATTACGGACGTGTCGTTAGAAAATATTAAGTCTCTATTCTCACTCATCTTTACAACAACTGATGGATGAAACAGAACAAGAGTAATTATAACATAACTAGCTGTTGAAAAAAGTGGCACGATCCACAAGACACAAGATGATGGCTTCATGATTTGACAATGATGAAAAGATCAACTTGACTGAGGTGACTCTCAACACCCTTGAGAACAAACTTAACCAAGTCCCAATTGTTTAATGAGCTAACAAAGGCTGAGAGTTAGACAAATTTGCCTTGGTACTGACAACCTGAGCACGCTATGGGGAGATAAAAATGCACTCAGAGGCTTAATAATCAACACACGATTCGGTCCATGACGAAAACAACAAACAACTTACTGACGAAAGGTACATTGGAGGGCGTGTAAGGGCATTTGTAGCTTTGACTACCCGAGTTCTTGCAATCTATAAATTAAAGCAAAAGGAGTCAATCGAGTACATCGAAGAGATCGGGGGAGATAATCAAATTGAGGACTAACCGTATTGATTTGTCTTGGCGTCAAAGTTGTAAAATACACATTGTTGGTTGCTTCTAGGACTTTTGGGATCACCATTGTGTAAACATCCCTTCATTAGAACCCATCTATGACCTACGACAGAATACAACAGTATTTCATAAAGAGATCAGAGGGTACGAAGCTTGGTATAATAAATTTCAATACAAGAAGACCAGTATTTACCATTATTGTTACAGTTTGTAATGTAACAAAGCCATGCTTTACTGTCCGAACTCCCACAGACTTTTTGAAAAGCAAAGAAAAAGTAAGACTTGAACTTGGACCAAGCAATTTTCACTCATAAGAAAAGAGCTTATTTGTTTTACTTACTCGTTGTGATTCCGTTGGTGTGTGGCCTATTCCCCATTTGACACTGAGTTTGACACAAGTTGGATGCAAATTGTGTGATACAGATACCAATGAAGATTATTACAAACTTATGAGATTTGAAGGATAACATGATGATGTATGCAAATGAAGAGTTGATTTGAGGCACTCGTGATGGGGCAAGGGATACTGATTTGTTAGAAGTAAAAGACAAAATGTAGAATGAGAAGAACTCTCAAGATTTAAGCACAGATGTACAATGCATCTATGATAACACTGGTGTAGGTCTTACGGCGCCAGTATCCATACTGTATTGCTATTGTTTCTTGGATCTCAGTGACTCGATATAAACTTGTATCACCGTCAACCGAGATAGCTCGGATTGCAAAGGTCGATTTTCAATGGACTCGTGATGGCACGAGAGATGCCGGTTCGGCAAAACTTCAAAACAAAACGTGTTCTCAAGGAGCACAATTAGAAAGTAATAAGAATGCAACACACGCTACCGGTATCCACTGGTATTGGTATCCTAGCTGGTTTTTGGACGTCGGTAACTCGATGGAAAGATGCACCGGTAGCTTTGTATTTACCCAAGACTCACCAATCACTTTCTTTTTGCATCCAATTCAGCTTTTTGAACCAGATATCTATCAACATGTCTTTGCAATCAGCTTCAGTTCAGTTTCATTTGTGATCATAGGCTCTGGGTGATTATATACCCCAAAAGCTGAGATCTTCCCCTGGTAGTAAACTATGTGGAACCACTCACAGCGTCACTTATGTCTCGAATTGGAGAAGGGACATTGGTCCACTTTTCTATACGTACATGTTGCAATGCAGAAAATCTGATAGAAAACATACTTATAATGTGAAGGAAGACAAGGTGAAGAGAGATATTTTCGATAGGCACGGGTTGGTTGATAACTCAAACTTAAGTTTCTATCTCGGAATACGTTAAATAAGACTGAGCAATTGTGAAGTGCGATAAATATCGTACATAGTCTTGGAATCCCTAAAGCTTGACAAGGTTTTACTGTCAAAGTGTATCAAGCTAGACCAGGCTCCTGATGATTCAGTGAATTTAGTCAAATTGGGTTTGATGACTGTATGTGAAAAGCGAAGAATAAAACATGTTGTGTTCAAGTTCTGAATATTTTCTCCTTTGTAGCCAACAATCTGATCCAAAGTCGAATTCTCCCAAACGAGACTTGATTCGCAATTGATGTGAAAGTGTACCCCACCCAAATGCCAAGACTTGCATGAAAATGTTGAATAAATGCATTTTACGACATTGCATCATTTTACATGTTGAGAATCAGATTATTGCGGGGCGGGACATGCGAATCTCAAACGAATTACTATCGCAAACCTTCAAATGTTAGAACCTGGATCCGATATCACTGGCATCTTCACTCAAGTACTAGACTTTGTAGAACACCACAAATTCGCAGTAAGTCATCTCCTCCACCTTTCGATCTGAGAACAATACGACCGCGATTTATCATTAATGGTGGATTTCTACAGGTCTTTGCGCATCTCCTTCTGCTAGCGGTCTTCACGGTTTACTCAATCACCCCCACCGCAAGATCGACCCAAAATCAAGGCAATAAAAAACCAAAGATGTCTAATATTGCTACTACTGATGCTAAATCTACTGAACCTATCGTATCGCTTAATCCACCGAAGGATGATCCACTTACTTTACAAGAATTGTCTCAATATGATGGTACTGACCCTTCGAAGCCGATCTACGTAGCTATTAAAGGTAAGCTATCAAATTACTTTGATCTTGTCATCTATCTGTTTCTCAACGAATCATAAGACTTATTGATTTTACATGCCTCTTTTTGTTGATCAGGGATCGTCTTCGACGTTTCTGGTAAAGCTGAGATGTACGGACCTTCTGGTAGCTATCGTATCTTTGCCGGTAAAGACGGTAGTAAAGGCTTAGGTCTTAGTAGTCTCAAACCTGAAGATGCTATTGCCGATTACTCATCTCTGGGTCCATCTGAAATGAAAGTATTGGATGATTGGGTTACTTTGTATGTTTTTGAATTCATCCTTCACCTCAAATCTCTTGAGCGCTGAGAAAGCTTCATCTTATCGTCTGATAACTAATGATGGATTTATCTTTTTATGAATGTTCAAATTAAACAGTTTCAAAAAACGTTACAATATCGTCGGTCGAGTGACCCAAACATCAAACTTATGATTTGATCACCATTTCAAACAATGTAGTTTACTGACAAACAGCCTTGTATCCAATTTTTTTATAAACAATCTCAAGAATGTATATCCTGTCCTGCTTTACTCTGCGTATCATCCTACTTTGTTATCCTGGATCAATTGAACAGCAATGTGAACAAGATATTTTAACACTTTCAAGCCTGACCGATATGACTTTTCTCGACCATTCCAAACTCTCGACATGTGAGGTGTTAATTATAGCTTCATTGCCCTGTCTCCATTCACCATGCCTCTTCATCGCGTATTGGTGCTTCATTCCGCAGGGGCAGCACACCATGAATGGGCAAGGGGTAAAATGATGCGCGTGTCTCACAAGTCAACATCATAAAGCACATCTCCAAAATTTTCAAACAGATCAATCATTCTAGTTGCTTTGTCAGCTTGATGATTGAGCATCCATTGATATTTTGTATACAAGAAGAACTTTACTTACCAATGTTACTGCATGATTTAGTGAGCCCAGCCCATTTTGTTGCATACTCATCTTTGCGAACTCTTTTTGGAAAGCAAAGAAATGATTGGAAGATGTTTTTGTACTTTGACCCATGTATGTATTTGAAAGGAAAGAGGTTGATCCTTGCACTTAGGCCAATGTGGGTGCAGGTCTTTTGTGATTTATGAAGGTTTTTCATTTAACTGTCTCTGCACTAGAGAATGCAAGTTGTGTGATACATATTGAAGATGAGAATAAATTCGGAGGATTGGAAGGTTGATATTTTGATAAATACCAATAGAGATACGATTGAACAGATTTTCAAATTGATGAGTTTAGGAGTATTGATTGAACAGGACTTGAATGTGAGCCTGAGGGAATTTAAACAGCCTCACTTATGGTATATACTTGATGGGGTTGAAGGATTTGATATTTCTCCTTGAGCTCAGTATTCCCGCCATCCTGTGCATCTCCAATGCAATTCCAACTTGACAAACGTAACTCTCGGGCTCAGAGCTTGCAACTGACAGGTTCAGGTTTAGTATAGGTAAGCCTGATCTTTAATGGAATTTGACCAACCAAGAATCGTTGCCAGCGTTCCGAGTCTTTCAGTGAAATTCATTGATAGAAAGGAAAGACGTAACCTTTTGCATATATCAAGATTAAAAAATTATGAGAGTCATGCAGATACCAACTTGGTAAATAAAAATCGTAATTTGATGAAAGATTAGCAAGTGATAGATTATCAGAGTAAACAACCAAAGGATATTCTCACCTTACTACATACATACCTTCATTCAACAATCGCCCTACCAATCCGCCTTGCATCTTCTTCGCATTGTGAGCACAACAGCTTCAGTGTATACGAGCTACACGGCGAGGAGCGCGCTTTTTAGATCCACATAATGCCGATCTTAAAGATGGTCAAAGCGATTTTCATCACTTGATGGCTTACTTTCCTCTCTCGCGTTTCCTTTTGATCTGCTCTTAGATCAGAGTGATAGTTCAAGTTTTCTTGGTCTCATGACTTATTTGAAGTTGTGGCACGTTTTGCTTACGTAGTCTGTAATTAGATGGCTTAATTAAGCTTTGGTCCTCACCAATCTCTCTGATCCTTTCCCTCCTCTGATCTCGCTTTACTAGATTCACTTACGTAATTGTAGCCAATCACATCATTTCTCATTTTCACCAACCGATTTTCGTCTTGTTGATCTTGTTTTCAAGATGTCCAATGATCAATCATCGCTTTCTGGTCAACTTAATCTATCTGCTGTTCTTTATGGTCCTAAAGATTTAAGAATTGTAAGTTTGAAGGTTTCTTTGGTTTACCTTTTGCTGAGGTTCACCATTCATTTTCTATTTGATGGAGTTGAACTGGTATGATCGATAAATTTCCTGTGTGATTCTAATATCATTAATCATTCATCACACTCGAATATGAAGAAAATCAGAGACTGATATTTGTTTTTTTTCCCTTTGAAGGAATCCATTCCAATCACTTTACCAAATCCGCATGAAGTACAACTTTTAATAGTAGCCACAACTTTATGTGGTTCAGATTTACATTATTATAGTTTAGGTCAAAATGGAAATTTCAAAATTCAAAACCCATTAATACTTGGTCATGAATCATGTGGAAAGATTGTAAAAATTGGAAATCAAGTGAATGATCAAAGAATTGATTTGAGAGTTGGACAAAGGGTTGCAATCGAATGTGGTTTATTTTGTAAAAAATGTGATTGGTGTGATGAAGGTAGATATAATCTTTGTGAAAAAATGCAGTTTAGGTAAGTTTGATTGATTGATTGAGATTTGAAGAATATTAGGTGAAGAATTATTGATTGGTTGAACTTTTTGTGTGTGCATTGACGAGTTTAGATCATCAGCGAAGAATGTGCCTCACTCAGATGGTACTTTATGTCAATTGATCAATCATCCAGCTGATTTGGTACACGTGTACGTACTTTCGCTTGTACTTGTTTTGAACCATCTAAAAACTCACGCCAGATCTCCGTCTATCGCCTACCTTTGTGCTCAAATAATTATACTTGGAATCAGTGTTCCGGATGAGATACCAGCACCATGTGTAGCACTCCTTGAGCCTCTCTCAGTAGTAATGCACGCCTTCAATCGTCTAGGTATAAGCAAAGCAATTCCATCAAGTGTACTGGTGATTGGAGCAGGTCCAATTGGAATTATAGCCTGTGGACTAGCTCGATCTTTAGGCATAAAATCAATTTCTCTTATAGATATTGACTCTTCAAAAATCGATTTTGAAGCTAAAGAGATGAAGTGGGCGACTGATTCTTGGGTATCTCCAAGAACTAGCGGAAACACCCTGAATTCGAGTAAAGAGAATTCAGATTTGATTCTTGAGAGGTTTAAGAAACCTTTAGGATTCGATTGTACTATTGAATGTACTGGGGTTGGATCATGCATTCAAACTGGAGTTTACGTATGTTTTTTTTAAATTTGAATTTCTATCAAACTTCAAAGGAAAAAGGAAATATTTGATTGATTTTATTGTGAATGTCATGAATTTATTTTTCATTTAAAGGTAACTAGATCAGGTGGAAAGTTAGGATTAGTAGGTATGGGAACCCCAGAATTAATGATGCCAATCAGTTCAGCAGCTTTGAGAGAAGTAGACATAATTGGAACGTTCAGATACGCCAATGTTTATCCTAAAGCTATCAAACTTCTAACTGATCAAATAAGAGATAAAGGACCATTGAAAAAAATTGGACAATTGATTACTCATTCCGTTGATTTGAAAGAGGCTGGGAAAGGATTTAAGTGGTTAGAAGATGGGAGAGATGATAATAATCAAGGGGTTATGAAGATGATGATTAGCTCTTCCATGCCATCTGATTTGAACCTCTAATATCTAGTGATCAAGTCAAATCATGAAAGATCAGGTTGCTATTGAGGCAATATATCTAGGAATGGAACTTTGAAAGCTTGATCTTGAATATATGGTAAGGTTCATTTGTTGATGAGAAAGATCAAAATTTGGATTCAAGACTTGATGGGATAGGAATTGAATACAAACTGCACCACCTGTGTGTACTGTAACATACCAAGGCTATCCGTAGATACAGTGTAGCGTATCAACGAATACAGTCCGTATCAAAGCGGTTAGAAATGTCTAGATGAGTAGAGGCCGCTAGGCCGAATTCGAAATTTCTACAAGTCCCCAAATCATCAAGGTACTGCCTTAGGACCAATGCTATTTATCACCACCTGTACATTCATTCTCACCAGCTCAACATGAGACCACATAGATATCACCACCTGTATAGTCAAAATCACCACCCACTACTCGATGTTACCACCCTTACTACCTCATCTCTCCTTTGACCACCTCACGATCGAACTTTACCACCTCAATGCGTATCCCTTTCATATCTTACCAACATACCCCTTGACCCAACCATTAACTACTTTTTCACCACCTCGACTTGTGAACTCAACTCAACTTTTTCTTTGTCACACCCAAAACCTACAACGACATCAACATGGATCCGCCCCAAACCACCTTGAACACTCCACCACGCAACCCAGCCTCAGCCGATACCAAAGTTATTTTACCAGCACCTCCCGAGATTGAGATAGTCAGTCAAGATGGAAATTGAGACGCATTAGACAAATACGTACAAGCATTTGGTGCTTACAAGCACGGGTATAACATTCGCAAAGGGAACTCAACAACTGGCCTCATCTGCCATTATCATTGCCATCGAGGCGGTCACCCGCCTGCAGTAGAAGGACGCCGCCAACCCACTCGATCTGGGCGAATTGGCTGCCCGTTCAAGATGACCGCTTGAATCAACCGTCAGAACAATTCTTGGAATCTTATCCATATTCACCTTGAACACAATCACCCGCCCGATTACACAGTCAAGCCAAGGAAACGAAAACCCAAGCCCATATCTACCCTCGGTTGTGACACTACCACACTGGAACCTCACCCTGCTTCACCTCAACAGCCTGACACTACCCAAGGAATCACAAATGATACATCACAAGCCCCATCCTCTCGAGAACTCGCGAGTTACAAATCTGGACAACTTGATAACTCGCTTCAAGAGCAGAACAATACGTCCTTCGAAAGAACGCTCGATGAAATCTCTGCGAGTCTTAAAGGCATGTCACCAACCACCAGGCAGCAAAAGATCAATCAAATCAAATGCATAATCAACGAACGTTCAAGTGCTCCAGTCCCCAACTCAGTGATCCCTGCAATACCTCCCAATGTACATGTCAACCCTCCTTTAGTTGTAGAAGAAGAGCTCGCCCAAGAAGAAAAGAGCGTAAGTACCAATACGTTTTCAGGATGACTAGTGCTGATTTCATTGTTCTTCCAGATCAATCAAATGATTGAAGATTTCCTACGCCCTTTCCCTGATCACAATTCGCTCGAAAACTCACATACTCAAGTCGCAATTGACCTCAACCCTGTCGCAGGCTCCCCACTCCCCCAACAAATTAACTCACAACCCCGCTCACCAGAGTGTCTTAAGACTGAAGCACAGTCTCCAAATGATATTGACAATGGTAGCACCTACCCACAACCCACCAACAATGTAGAAGTCGTAAATCCCAACCTATCAGGAAAAGTAGAACCAAAAGTAAGTCATTTGTCTGAGTTAACTACAAATTCATAATTCATAGAATTTTCACATATAATCTGTAGAAAACCAGCAGATCGCCCATTCCTATTGCTCGAAGGGTCACACGCCACCAAGCTCGCCAATGTGCTCTCTCGCTGAAGCCACCACCCAACCCCGTCCTTCCCGCCCTATTGGCAAAATACGAAATTAAATCGTGGCTTGCACCATTTGTCAGTGATATCCACGAAGTCAAAGAAGACGGTCATTGTGGTTTTCGAGCCATTGCTGTATCGCTTGGTCGTCCACAAGACGACTGGCCTTTCATACGCCAGAGCTTGCAGGAGACTTTGGAACAGCATCCTGATACCTTCACCAAAAAACAGCTACCAGGCACACAATCTCAAGCTTTATCTCAACTCCGTACCACCAAACCTAACGTTGTTATGGAACGTGAACACTGGCTGATGATGCCAGGCTTTGGTGGGCTCATCGCCACGACTTTCGACCGACCGGTTATATATTATGACCCCACCGCCTCTAGCCTCTTTACTCTCCCGTACCTTTCACCACCAAACGAGAACCCACCCATTGTCCTTGCGTTCCACAACTTGCACTTCTGTTCACTGACTCTGGATTACACACTCCCTGGTCTTCCAATACCCCGGCTTGATCCTATTTGGCGCCGATTCCACTCGCCGGACGCCTCGCCCTGGTCAGCCCGGTGGATGCCTTTGATTGAGAAGCATGCAGGTTTTTTGAACCAACGCAATCAAACACGCAAGTCTAAAAGGCGTAAGCAGGCCGCTCCGATTACCATCGATTAATACATTATTACAGACAACATTCATCAGAGAATCAAACACAAAAGGGGCTAAGCCGGCGTTTCCAATCACAATGGGCTTCAATCACAATCGATCAATATATTATTGCAAACTTTCAATTTGCAGTAAACTTATTATACATTATTAAAATAGAATAGTATTAAAATACAATTTTTCAAACGTTTGATTCCTCAACTTTTCATTTATTCATTATCTGCTTGTATATGCTTGTCTAATGTTTCTACATCTTTTCATTCTGTTTATGTTGTAATTTTTTGTTACATGCATAGTCAATGCAATGGAGCCAAGCGCAAGGTTCAAACTTACAGGTATATATATATGTATCTTCGAATAATCTCAATAATAATGAATCACCCGGTTTCATTTGGATTCCATTCAAGTCTTTCAAAGGGTTTTTATCCCACTCCGTAGACTTAGATTGAAGTAGATTTGACAAAGCTGTAGGATGTCTCATAGCTTTAATCATTTGATTTGTTCCACACAAGTCAGATTTTGAAATTTCAGAGGCACCCGATTGGCAAAGTTTAAATCGATTAAAGATTAGGTCCATTCTAATCATAATTGATTAGAATAGCAGTTAAAACATGGAAGGTAAAGCAAGTAATCATTTCACATGAACACTAAGAAACTATAAGACACGTGTATGAGACACGACAAGAGAATGGAGAATTGCACAATTTCTATGCCATCCCTTCATCCTCCACCTCCCCTCTAGCATCTTCCCCGTCAGCTTCCTCCTTGACCAAGAGTATGCGAAGGCCTAACAAAGCTTCCCACTCCACCAATGTATGAGAAACCATGACGGTCCACTGCTGCAGTAAATTCACATCTTCCACATCACTACCTTCTACGTATTGAGCCGTGGAATTTAAAACTTCAACCAACCCTTTGTCCCATCGCTTCCAAAGCCGACATGTGCGTTTGGCTAGCCCACTGTGCAGAGACTCCCATTCTACCTGTCGATCGATCCCTAGAAATAAACAAAGACCAAGGATGTTGTTAGCCAATCAAAGCAATGAGATTGAAAGAATATTAACACTAAGACTCACCTTCAGCCGCATTTGGCTTTGCTCCAACTACACGGGCTTGATAGTCAAGGCCCCACAACATAAGTTGTCTACACTCTCAACCTAAACACCTCAATTCCTCTTCAGAAGATCTCTGGCTACGGAACGCCAAGATTCCTTCTTTGGTGTCCTCGCAAGAGGCCCAAGGCTCGTCAGGGTGACTTAATGCACCCGCATTCCAGAAAGGATCAACCAGATCCATCCCAAGAACCTCCTCGAATGTAGGTTCCAGCAGCCTTGGTCGTGGTCTGAACCGAAAGTTGTACTTAGCCGCATGTCGTAAATATGTTGCAGTCTTCTTTTTCAATATTGCTTGTTTCTTCACCCGAAGCTCGTTATTACGAGGCTGCTGTTTTGCACCTGATGGAAAAAAAATATGGACCCACAGTGTAAGTCCATAATGCCATATTGGTTGACACATCGGGTTGATTGACCTGTCCTGTTCTTGGCATCAGCTTCTTGCTGGATTACATCAAACTTCGCCTCATACATCATCCCCACAGCAACCTGGACCGCAAGACAAGCCTTGATTTGGGCATCTGCAAGGTGATATGTCAGCTGGCCAAAGTCCACAGAGCTGAATAATTAAGAAACAAACAAACCATCCCCCCCCGGGCATTCAAAAGCTCAGCATTACCCAATTCCTCCGCCACCTCTTGAATTTGCGCCTCCAAATTGGCCAAAGACCTAGGCAGATCAATCAGTTCATGCCGTTGCTCCTGAGTCCTTATTGGCGCATGTATAGCGTCCAGCTCAGCCATCTTGTGACTTAAGTAAGTCACAAGATGGATGCAATGATGCCTAACCTGTCAGCGTTTACTCATTACACTGGTGATGTTTTCAAAGGAACTCACCGGGCCTCAATCATGTTCTCCTCTAACTCCAACATCACCTTCAACCGTTCCCTTTTCTCCTTGACTCTCACACTGATTGCCCTCAGTTGCATTTCCCGCTGTCGCTCCCACTGTCTCTCAAAGTATTCCTTAGTATGAATAGGTTTAGCGCGCACTAGCCTTTCTAAGATGGCCTGCGCCTGAGTAAGCTCCGCCTGATACCTGGCGGTTTGTTCTGCTAGATACGCAACTGGTTGAAATCATATCAACAGGTGTCAAATTGGTGTCAGGACATACAATAACACTGTTCGTGTAGTCACCTGCTCGATCTCTCTGGAGTATGTTCTGATGCGACGTCCATAAATCCAGACTTACCAAGCGCCGTGTTTTAGTTGCATATCGGTTAGGCTTGATCAACCGGGAGAGTTTGAACCATACCCGCTCAAGACCTTCACCATTTGACTTACCCCATCCTTGTAGCAGACGAGGGTTGTACTCGAGCTGACACCCCCAATTGTGTGCATAAGAATGAAATAATGCCGTGGCAATCTTTATTCAATTGGCCTCTCGCTCGTCAGGAAACAAATTCCGCTGGGATTCATAGTTGGACGACAATGTTGGTCAGTCAAACATGTGTTGAAGTATTATATTGTGTCAAATTAAAGAAAAATGAATCTTTATCCGCTTACTTTCTTAATTGTTTTGTCCAAAACACATCCAATGTCGTATAACACATTGACTTTATTGGTATGCACCCGGTGTTTCGCTAAGGTATCTAATAGCCACTTGATGAGGGCCAGTGCGTAATACGATCTATAACATAGAATGTCAGCTCAGCCGCTGACATTAGCTTTGATCTTTGAGGGTCGGGCATACTTCTCACCGCTCTGTATCAAGTTAATGTATCGCAGGACATGGTCGTGACGACAAGCCATGCCAATCAGACCTGATTCGTCCATCGATTTGAAATAACTTTTACCCCTGACATCTTCGGCCGTTTTGTGTGCTTCTGTGCACTGGTCCTGTTTATCCAAAAGGGTCAGCTCGCGCTTGGCCATATCTAGATGAGTCATTTGATACAATGCCGAAATACCTTGCCATCTTCACCATCTCTGACTGCTGAACAATTCATTTGCCTAGCCATTTCATTCACAGCCTTTGTCTCTAAGAAAAGCTCTGGTCGAGGTGGCTGAGATCCGGGTATGATTACACTGGCCGAAGCATGTCGGCGATGCTGATAGTTTCCATCTAAGCAGATTGTAACGTCACCCTCTTCAGGCCTGGTGACACCCACGGGAGGCCCAAAACACTTGGGGCAGTTGGCTGCGAGGATACCCAAATCGGACAGTTGCAGTTTTTGCTGTTCTAGAGTTCGAATTTGTAGTAAGGTAGCTCGATATGTGTCTATTGCTGCGGTGAAAGGCACATGCCAATCTCGTGGCTGGCCTTCGTGTCAGTCTCGTTATTTAAAGTGATGATTGCTGGTCACTCACTTGCAATGTTCTCCTTGTCAGAATGAGAGGGGAGAAGGAATCGAGTATGTCTTCCAAAGCCTCGCAGAAACCTTGGGTCGGAACCGCACACCGTAGCCACATAGCATGATGATGGACCATCAGTCGCACGGAGAAGGCAGTTGCGGGATGAACTGGTGACGCCCCAATGTAACCCATCAGCAGTAGGCGAACCATGTCAGATGGATCGCAGCGTTTGCAAAACGTAATCTTCACACGTTGCCTACCTGTGTTCAACAATAACACTGTCAGCCTATTATCAATCAATGCGGGTCAGGTCGATTGCAGACTTAAAATATCGACCAGGTCGACCTCACGCTCAGTCTGATTGGGACAGTTGCAAGGTTCTCGAAAGTCGGTGTTCCATTTCGACCAGTCACCCCAATTGGCGGTTAGCAAACGACATCGGAGAAACGTTGGTAACATGATTGCATATTGCCATGCCCATCGTTCCTCATGTATCAGACGGTTTTGCAGATGCTGTTCGCGGCGCAAACCAGGAATAATCGGGTCTTCGGGTTGATTCGGATTTGCCGCTGGCCTTGGCATGAATTCATTGGGGTCTATCACATAGTGGTTACGATCATCTACGTTGTCTTCGGCACCTTCGGGGTCGTTACCAAGTTCTGGTTGGTCGGGGTAGTTTGGGTACTCGAATGGTCCATTGTATCCCGGTGGAGGAGGGTGGCATTGTTTTCGCTGGGCCAGCCGTTTCTGTAGCGCAGTATTGGCCTTTTCGCATTGTTCGAGTTCTCGTGCTTGTTGGGCTAAATATTCGCGTTGTCGAGGGGTCGTTGCCTTAGGCTGCTTGCTGCGAGTGTTGAACCCATGAATGATGCGGTGCGAGCCCATCTTTCAAAGAGGGGTGATAACAATGACATATCAAATCGGTAAATTTATTTGATAACGGAAAGATTAGTTTAAAGAGAGTGGTATTTTTGTTTTAGGTTAGGATTACTTACTTGATGTTCTTAAAATTTAGAGCCAATATCAGAAGAAAGCTTAAAATTCTCATCAAATTCATTTAAATGAATCAATCGTTTGTCAAAGTGATCGAGAAGTTTGGTAAATTTTTTATTTCCTTTTCTAAAGAAGACTAAAAAATTGAAAAAAACGGTCATTATTGATTGAATCAACAATGTATTTTTTTCATTTAAAATATATCTTAGATTCACATACCAAACTTTCAAACCACATTCCAATGGTTGATTTTTGATCTAAAATCTATTTAAATAATAAATCATCCATTTCAAAATGTTTTTCTTCTTTAATCATCTTTAAAACTTTTTCTTCATCTTGAATTAAACCTTGCGAATTTGTTTCCCAAAACCATTCAAAAGTTTCATTTAAAATGTTTAATAATTTATTTAAATCTTCTAATGTTGGGTTAATCGAGGTCTTGAGCAACATAATCCCTGAAAAGGTTACAATTTAGTAATTAGGTTTATTCCTTTATTAGTAAATTGAATTCGAATTCCAAATTTGAAAGGGGTGTCGTCAGATTGTGGAGTGGATTGTAGTCACTTTGGATCCCGATGTATTAACGATGCCATTCAATGAAACCTTAGGGGTGAATGTCGTTAGATTCTTGAAGGTGAAAATTTAAGAATGGTTGAAGTGGAAATGTCATTAAGAAATTTGAAAGGGATATCGTTAGCTTCTGGAAGTGGAAATGTCATTACGATATTTGAAAGAAATATCGTTAGCTTCTGGAAGTGGAAATTTGAAAGAAATATCGTTAGCTTCTGGAAGTGGAAATGCAAATAATAAAAAGTGTAATTAATTTATTTGAAAGGGGCAGACTCACCAAACATCCATGGAAACATTATCCGGTTCTTCCTTGCCTTCTTGAATTAGAAAGAAAATGATAACGTGGAAGATCTGGTTTCAATACCTAAACCACAACTTCAGTGGATCTCAGTGACATCAAGTTTGAACTGTTCGATCAACCGTTGGTTGATCGTGCTTACCATGTAACCAAACCCAATTGCAACTAGGTGGAGCGGCATCTCTGCCGGCGTCGGAGTTGGATTCGGGGTATTGGAGGTGGCTTTGCAGCAGGTGAAGGTTATTAACGGGTTCTTGAAAGAATCACTAACGTCGGTACGCTCAAGTGTTGAGCAGATGAAAAACGTAATGTATGTCTGATACAAGTGACTTGAGCGTCGCGTCAGCGGTGATATGCATTGGTGCGAGGAACAAGTCATCAGTAGTTGATCTTCCTTTTTGTAAGTACGCACTGAATGTGAGTCATTATTGGGCGGTTCAATTTGTGAAGGTTGCACATGATGGGTATTGTTGTGGACTGAGCGCTCGGTAGGGTCATGTTGAGGTTGGTCTATTCGGCGGAACTTTGTAAGTCAGAACTTCTTTGCATGCATCTGGAATTCAAAGTTTGAATTGACTCAAATTAATCCTCAAGCGCATGGTGATCATAAATAGAGCTTGTTTATGATCACCTTTCTTCTAGACTTATACGTTTCACTACCAAGAAGGTAATTGAATTGTATTGAAGGTTTGACAATGATTGCTTTGAATGGGGTCAAATGGTAACTTTGACTTTGCTTTGAATGGGGTCAAATGGTAACTTTGACTGTTGAATAGGATGAATAATACTGGTCATCACATCACCATCATTACCAAACGCATTACTACTGGCCTTGAATTAATCACCAAGATTCAAGTTACAAGTGAGAATATATAAAGAACAGACTTTTCCACAGTGATGCAAAGGATTTACAAAAACATCTCACTCAAACTCCACATGAGTTTGCTCCAGACAGGCGCGAACGCGGCGGAGCGGGGGATTATGTTATTAAGGTAGACTTTTGTTTTCCAATCCTCTGTTCTTATCTCCATCTGGTGCTGGGGTGAACTGATCAGGGAGATAAGAAGCAGTCAGATATCTCAACACTCTCAATCCCTGATGGGTTGTTCGGTATGTCAATTCACACCCATCTTCATAACCCAAATAGGTATGTTAGATGTCCTCAGAATTACCCAAATAGGTATGTTAGATGTCCTCAGAATTGCGCATTCAGTTCCACCTCTTCTTCCTCAAAACATATCCAGTTGTCAAGAAATACTTGTGTCATCTTTAAACCAATGTTCAAAAACCAAACCATTTCCCACTTTCTCAAGTTGATTATAATACAAAAAGAAATTGTATTATAAGGCCCCGTTCGGTAGCCGTGAACCTCGCAGGTGTACACCTCAGAGGCGTCTACTTGCGCATGCGCGAGTAGACGACGTCTGCCTCGCGGGTTGTCTGACATCTTCATGTGTTTGGTAGCCTGATTTTGACCGGGTTGAAACCTGTCAGATCATGGGTTTTAGGAAAATTCATCGGATCGAAAAGTCCTGTTTCAGCCTAACAACAAGGACCTCGGGCAAGTTTATGGCAATAGCCAGGTCAACCTCTCAGATTCTCGCAAAACGGCCAACCTGAGAGGTTGACCGATTTGGCTGGTAGACCTGAGAGGTGTACACTCGACTGGTTTTCGAAAAACCTGTACCGAACGGTTCGACACTCAGGTTGGCGTTTAAAATACCTCTCAGGTATACACCTGAGCATTTGGCTGGGTCAACCTGAGAGGTTGACGGCTACCGAACGGGGCCTAATCAACTTGATTATAATACAATTTCAACCTTCTTCTACTTTATTGATCTTCATTTGTTTAATGATTTGCTTCTTTTTTTTTCTCTCTTCGTTTATAATCAGTATTCTACTCTGCTTGTTAAATATTCAACTAATTTATCAAAAAAGATACAAGAAAAAGCAAAGACGACTAAAGATTAAAATAAAACCACTATATCATGGCCTCACTTCTACCGTAGATTTATCATTCGAAATCGCTTTAGCTTCTTTTTCATCTGAGGCTTGAGTCCCTTGAAGAGATCCTAAGCCTCTAATCCCCCAACGTTCAAAAATACGTAAATCTTCATCCCATCTACTTGTAGGTGTCGTTAACTTCCCTTCATCCGTAAAGAACGCATTCCTATATTCAAGAGAGAAGATTTTCATCGTACTGCCAAGGTTGAATCTGAAAATGTAGGCAAGTCTTGAACTCAAGACTTACGCTCCAGCCATGTAACACATGGCTTGTTCTCCCTCAGTAAACGTGTTACATACGACCAGCCGCGAATCGCACAATAGATCTTTTGCATTCCAAACACCAAAAAGGAAAAAAGATACGAGATTTCAAAATTGAAACCTTCCATCTTAATAAAGTCTATCACTATATATATAGTCATATGTTTGCATATCTATATATATATCTATATATATCAAAATCTAACAAATTTATTATTTTTTCGTTGAATTGACTCAAATTAACCCTCAAGCGCATGGTGATCATAAATAGAGCTTATTGTTGTTAACATCAAACTTTCTTTGTAACTTATATGTTTCACTAACAAGAAGGTAATTTTCCTTAACTCATGATGAGAAGCCAATATGTTCCGTTTTTTTTCGTACAGTGGGGAACAAACAAAGTACAAGTGTATAATCATTGATCCAAGCAATGAACCCATGGGCTCCATGGTCATGTCGCGTAAGGCGCCGGGGCCTTCTCAGGAAAGTCTGGAAGCCGGTGTTCGAGCCATGGCCCATGAGCCCATTTTTTGTAACTTGTGACATGCGCTTGCCCAAACAAACTTTAAAGAATTTTAAGTGTTTGCTTGGAGAGAGTGCACTAGAACTTAAATTGATAAGTATTTAACTTTTAGTTTGACAGCAATATGTTATCTTGAACGACTCTATTGTTTTATCTTTCAGCAGTCAGCAGTCAAAATGTCAGGCACAAGTAGGAAACTCTCTACCAGCCAACTAAAGCGGGTCACTTTTATTTTGCAAAAACCAAATCCAATCCCAAACAAATTGATACAAGATTGGATCTACACAAGACATGAGGATTCGATACACACATTTGTACTAAAAATCAAAGAAACTACGAAGTCAATAGCACTTGTTTACAAGATTCCCAATTTTGTTTCTTTGATAATTTGATTGGGTTTTGTGGATCTTATCTAATTTAACTGCAACCTCCTGTTCATAACACTTGACCACCCTTTTTTTATAATCTTCCCAGTCAGCTTGGGTCTTTCCTTCTTTCAACTTCAGCAACACTTCGATCCTTTTGACTAATGCTTTGTTGATTTGTAAGGAACATCCAAAGCGCGTGATAGGCGAGTCTCTGTGAGGAATCGGTACCCATCCTTCGTCATAAGCCGTGGATTCCAAGGTGTGATGTAATTCATCAGATGCCCAGCAGCTCTCAATGACACCATCACACGAGTCTAAAACAACTTCATAGTGATACTTGTCTAGTATGAACTTACATCCCACAATATCGCCCAAATAATCGGACTCTGCTACCGAGTGAAGCTGGCCAGTCGTGCGGTTGATACGTGCATATAAACCGTGGGCATATTGGCTAGCATCCTTATCCCGGTGTGGGTTGTTGTTGAACCCATCCCGCGTACATACAATGCTGGAGCCAACCACGTTGGCGTTTGGTGACTCAGACCACGTGGTATCAGCAAAAGATGGGATGGAATAATTAATTGCAAGCTGGCGGTTTGATTGGAAAGCTTTGAGACATAGTGATGCCATGTAGTCCGCAAGGATTTCGTTGATAGATGCCATCTCAAGCATTCGATTCTGATCCTCGAGTATCAGGTCCTCATTGCGACCCACCTTAGGATGAAAGGCGGTCACACCTGCCGGATTTAAATACGATCACCTTCAGTATGATCATATTTAATGCGGACAAGAAATCAGCAGTTGGAGAACTCAACCGAAAGTTCGACCTTTATCGGAACCAGGTCGAAATCCAGCAGATCGCATTTCTCCTGGCTCTTTGATACCTTGAGTAGAACCGCATATCGTCACCTCGGAGCGAGCAAGCGTGTGTTTGTAAATCTTGGATATAACAAAGTCCAATTCATTCTTCTTTGCTTGAGTCATCTCAGAAAAGGGAAGAAAGCGATTCACTTGGATTACTTTCCAAGTGTCAGCATCCAAAATCACTGAATTGCCCAAATGGATTTGAATGCGAGCTGTTTCAGGTAAGTTGTGCATTTCATGCTTCTTTAAAAAGTATAGTCGGCAGTCGCTGGGTACCCCTAGCTTGTCGGAGATTGCTTGGCGAAGGGTGTTGAAAGTAGAGGCTCGCAGGTTTGGACGTTTCGCATGGTTGGGTGGGTAGTAATTTGGTTGGAACCGTTTTCGCTCCTTCCTTGCCCTCTTCTGAGCTGCCCGACTGCTAGTAGACCGATTCGAGGATCGCTGTTTGGCCATGGACTGTCAAACCTGGGGCTATCATGAACGAAAATGTGGTCAAGAATAAGTCAGTTTGGTTGCATTCGAGTCTTGAAGGAAAGTGATTGAAATCCAGTGCCGCTCCTGCCATGTCAGGGATGCCCGTAGAATGAGAAACAGAACATATCGGAGACTACAGCTTTGTAACGTCCCACATTAGGAAACCAAGGCCAGTTATCTCCAAGCAGTTCGTGAACCCATCCTATCAGGCACCACCTTTCACGCGGGATAATTGGACGTCGTAGTGGCAGGTGAGTGGATAGGTTGGCATATGAAGAATGCCGATTCTGTTTTAACTTGATGGACCAATTACACGATGGCCAAGTGACCAGCCCTGGGAGAGAGATGCGATTGACTTGAAAGCGCGTATGGAATTGCAAAGAGGTGGTGGGAGATAGTCGGCAATCGGATAGGATAGCTTGAAGATGAAGAATTAGAAGTGAAAAGAATGATAAAGAGACATTGAGATGTGTGAAAGAATTGGAGATCCAGTGGGAATTGATTAAAAGACGATGATCGAATCGATTTATTACAATTGAAATAGAGGAAGGAAGCATGAGAGAATAGTCAGTTTAAAGAAGAAAGGAAGTGAGCAGGAAGAAGAAAACTTACGATGTATGAGAACTATCTTCAGACCTTGATTCGAGGTGTGAGATCAAAGAGAACCATGTGGCAAAAGAAGTCAAATGTTCATGGCTTAACCGTTGTTTCCAAGTGGTATGATGGCGGGTGAAATGGCTGGTGAAATGATCGCTTGTGAAAGAGATGATACTGGCCACATACAAGTATGACAAGTATGAGCGCTGGTCATTTGTGGTTTTCCATGCTGCGGCTGCAATGGGCGCCTTTGGCCAATTTACAAGTGCCCTGAGGCTTCCCTGGACCCCAGAGAGAGAGTCTCGGGGCGACCGCTTGAGGGCCCTGAGCTATCCCATTTGTGGCCGACATCAATCAAATATGTATACATGTGAGCTATCACAGAATTGTGGCCGAGATCATTCGATGAGCATCAGCTTGCGTTAAAAGAGAAAGCAGACTAAGGTGATCAACAAATGGAAAAAGTGAAAATTGTGATAGATTAAATTGCATGATTGCAATTTGATAAATTGCATGGACGAACACATTGTCATCATTATACAATTGAACTTTTGAAAAAATTAGATACACAATAAGGTGATGGTGGTTAAGGAATTGATAACTTTATGACCTTCATTTGCATCTTCTTCATTTAGATTCTTCCTCTGAAAGTTGAACTGGGGTTTCTTGCTCTGGAAGTGGAACTTCATCTTCGTCCAGTGCAGCTGTCGCTGAAGTATGACGGCCTTGATTTTTGCCGTCTGCTTCAATGTTGATTATTGTGTATCGCTTGGAGTAGATGTCATCAAGCCAAAGCTGAACCTCTTCGTTTGATAAACCACTGGGCCCCTTGGCTAGCATTGCATCGTTGACTAAGCTATCTGGGGTCTGACGAAAAGTGAGTTTCACTTTTCCCCGGAACGTCTTCCTAGCAAATCCTTCTTTCAAGTTGGGGACTTTCGGATGCGCGTCACTCTGGCCTGGAACGCCGCCACGTAGGAAAGGAGCTACATACCGAAACCGTATGATGCGTCAGGCCTGATTGTGGTGCATGCGGAACTTGAGAAAAAAGACTCAACTGATCAGTGAATTCAGTGCTTGCGTAAGCTCACTCCGTTTTTGCGCTTGACGAGCGCCAGCTGCAGACTGTGCCTTCGTCTTGCGCTGGCGTTCTTGGCCACGGAGGTGTTCCGGAGCCTTCGTTGCCTCGAAGGCAAAGCACTCAAGTAGATGTCCCTTTTTCTGTAGACGGACCCACCGCTCGCAAGACGAGTGCTCTTCCTGAAACAATGCTTGGTTTGCTGAGGTAGTGGGGTTCCAGCATGCTAGTAGCAGGTGAAATTGTATATTGAGTTGGTTCTTCAAAACGTGAAGCTGGCAAGGGTTATAAAACACAATGTTAGGTTATGTCTATTAGATGGTAGACGATTTAGGCTTCTATCCTTGGTCTATTAAGCCTTTGGTATGGGGACAAATTTGACTCACCTGCCGGACCACCTTAGTGATTTCATGCTTCATGAGTTGTTCCCGAGTTCGTGTGGAAGACTTCCCGCTGTGTCTCCATAGGCGACCTTCATGTAGATCGCCTGAGACTTTCTCTAGATTGACAAGACGCTTGAAAGTGGGAATATACATAGTTAGCTCTTCTTCGCTGAGTGGTTTACAGTTGGATTTTGTTGCTTGCACTGGTGGTACTTCGGACACATCGTGACTTGCAAGGGAAGGTATACCCCTTGGTGTTTGAGATAGTGCATAAGCCTCGCTGGTGGTAACACACAATCGCTCAAAGAGTTCAGGGCTGAACACTTTCTGCTCGTCTTCCTGGTATGTAGACCATGTGTGGCCGACAATACCATTACAAACACCAAAGCCGTCAGATACTCCCTTTGCTGGCACTACAGACAAACAAATCCAACTTGATGGGTGATTAGAGGATTACCATTGGGGCTAGAGAGTCGAAGTCGACTCACTTCGCGTAGTGGTGGCTGGAACACTGTACGTTTGGTAATTGGTGTATGCGTTGGGTTCACGAGCCAGTGCACCTGTGGCTTACAGACTGTACGACGAAAAACCGTACATACAGTGAGTAAAGCAAACGGTATCGAACCGTAGAGTAATCGACAGACGTCTCAGACGTCGCAGACTAATTACAACGCAACAAATACAAGTCATATCCAGACTGGTCTGGCCTCCCAGAACCAAATTTCACTCGAAAACAGCGTAAAGACCCGCTCAGACTGGTCTGCACCTGTATACATAGAAGCTCAGACTGGTCTGCTCGCTTCAGACCAATCTGGTCTTACCGAGATCGCTCAGACTGGTCTGCATCTGTATACATAGAAACTCAGACTGGTCTGCTTGCTTCAGACCAATCTGGTCTTGCCGAGATCGCTCAGACTGGTCTGCATCTGTATACATAGAAACTCAGACTGGTCTGCTTGCTTCAGACCAATCTGGTCTTGCCGAGCTCGCTCAGACTGGTCTGCATCTGTCTACATAGACATAGAAACTCAGACTCATCAGACTGGTCTGTGTGGAACAGCAGAATAGAGGCTTCTTCCAGACTGGTCTGGCCCTCCTAAAACCAACTCCACACACACAGACCAGTCTGCACCTTTATTTGTAACAGGCAGACTTGTCCGTCAAATATCAGATCAGTCTGCGTAGGTATCTCGCCACCGCTCTGCGTGGTCAACTCATACAAATAGATATGAACCAGACTGGTCTGGCCAGCTGATCACACACTCGACCGATAGAGATGATAAAACACTCAACACTCTTTCAGCCACTCTCACACAAATATAACTTGGCAAAACCGTCCGGCAGCGATTTTATGACTGCTCCACATACCACCAGGCTTTTTTGATCTATACAAGCGATTGATTGTTTTTGATTCAATCTTCACCGGTTCCAGTCATGATACTTCTAAACAACCGGTATTTTAAACTCACCTCTTGTATTGTAGCAACCAAGACTAACGTGTGTTGGTATAAATAATGTAAAGTAAAAACAGAAAACATAAGCCTTCAATACTATGAAGTTGACTCCCTATTGAAAACGCCCTCGATCAACATCACCCTTACAAATATCAACATCAAGTTCTTTTCAAAGCTTTTCTACCACTCTTGCTGCTTTGTTGAGACCGGTGAGAACAATTTGACCTTTCATTACAGCGTGGCCAAGTTGTTGTAGCTTGACATGTGATCAAGCAGTTGTTCAATAATACCATTTAATATATTTAGAAGTTTGATGTGAGAGAGAGAAGTCCTCGCTATTGACGGATTGACGTTTTCGGTGTTCGATCTTGTTTTATCAATTGAGTATGTTGAAAATAGAATAAACCGTGAATTCAACGCAAATTGAAATTATTGTAGCAAATGAGAGATCAAGAGGATCAATAAGGATTTGATTTGAAACATCCAAATCAAATCGAAAACTACCCCAACAAATTTAGTAGGGTACAGCGGAAGTAGAAGTCACTTGATGGGACACAAGGATCCGGGGGGGCCGAATTTGGTCAAATTTCTTGGGTTAAAGTTCCCCAGTGTTGTGTAAACAAATCAACTTTGTTTGATTGACCCTGAGTTTTTGATTACAAGCATCTCGTAGAACACCAAAATAAGGTACTTTGATTTCAAATTGTTACAAAAAGGTGAAAACACTCATAATGAGAGCAAAAGGATCGTTACAAAAAGTTGCGAACATTCATCATAAAGAAAGGATCGTTACCAAAAGTTGCAAACTCTCATCATAACAAAAGGAAATTTTTTTTATTGAAAAAGATAGACAACTTTGAAGAAAAAAATTTTCCCATCCACATCCAAGGATGTGATTCCTACACCAAAATTCGATATCAATCAATATAGTCTAGTGATGCTTTTAAGTCGATGTGTACTTACTGTGAAGCGAGGTCACCACACTATTCAAATGCCCGACACGGCTGTGACAGATTGAGTCAAATCAGATTCGGCTTGAGGGTATGATTGAATTTCAGTTTGAGTTGCACCTCCAGCCAGTCGAGCTTCAGCTTGAGTGAGTGGCACATCCGGAAACTTGACTTTCAGCTTGAGTCGCAGCCAGAGTCCCACTGTTGGCCACTGGAGATTGAGTTTCGCCCCCTTGAGAAGGCCCATTGATAGCGGGTACTGATGGAGCAAGTTCTACCTTCTTCATGGTGAACTTTCCTTCTTGGATGTCGCTAAGCCAGTGGCGCCGGGCTTTGGTATCCATAGCGGTGAAACCCTTGCTGAATTCTTCCTCTGACATAGCAGAGTCGGGGGCTCGTTCAACCACAATCGGAATTCGTCGTTCTTTGATGACAGCAAGGGGATTGGGTACTTGAGGAAATCCTCGAGTTGGATACAGAGCCTCGCCAACGACGTCCTCTAGGAAACATTAGGCATTGTCAGCTAGGTGATGAAATCAAAGAGCAGCAAATCAGAAAACGAATTGGAAAACTTACTCAACATATTATTCAATTTTGCCCTCAAAGCTGTCTTATCGATGTCAGATTGATTTTTGTGTTTTTGAGCAACAATTGGAGCGTTTTTAGCTGCCAATACGTCTCTTATAGCTTCAAAAGTTGAGCCGTGTTGACAAAAGAGAGGAAATACTTGTTCAAATTGTGCCTTTTTCGAAACCCATTCAGCCATTTCATCACGGCTCGTGTATTCCCTACACCATCCATTTCCTGAATTCCCATTGCTGCAAGCGATAACATAATAATCTAATCCGACCAATTGATGATCTCGAGCAAGCTACTATCAATGTAGTGTTATGGTCAGACTGAAGGTAGATGGAGATACTCACATGTTGTGCTATCTTCTTGAAACATTGGAGCGAGCGCCTCTCTTCCCTTTGAGTTGAAACAGCTGGCGTATTCAGCATTCGATCCCGAGCCACTTTGTCCAAATCAACCAGTTTTTCGTAGATGGGGCGGTATCGTGCCTCGTCCTCAGGGCTAAGCTTTGGGACCTCGGGTACTAGAATGGAGGCGTCACCAAAGACGTTCTCATCCTCGGTGACGATGACTGATGAATAGTCAGGGTATCCACCAAGAGCATAGAAAATCGGAGCTGTGAATACATTGTATTCGTCATCGTCGAGGGCTTGGTACGTTTTTGAGTTCGCCTGGTTACGAGCTGTGAGCATATTTGAGGCATCT
Organism: Melampsora americana; assembly: GCA_022264835.1. Lineage (NCBI taxonomy): Eukaryota > Fungi > Basidiomycota > Pucciniomycetes > Pucciniales > Melampsoraceae > Melampsora > Melampsora americana. The sequence goes on along the minus strand of JAIFHY010000049.1, from coordinate 149,192 downwards.
GGGTGACCTCGAGGTGGCACTGAGAAGTTTTTGAACATTGAATACATGTTAGCCAATACTGAAAGATAGATAACCGAGTAAAGATAAGTAAATCTCACTGCGTATCTTGTTAGCTTCAAGTGCAAAGCTAAGCCATCGATGCCAAGCGTTTTCGCCATGCGAACCACCCAACAGTCCTCTGTGAGTAGGATTCAGAAGTGCGGTTAATATAAATGATTTCGGACAGAATGAGACAGAATTAGATAGATGAAACAGTAAGGTACGGAATAGTTAGTGAGAAGAACTGACAGATTACGTTTCAACTTGATCACGCTGACATGAGCAACCATCGCAATCATATGGAGGGTGTGTTCGAGGTTTTGAAGTACCGCTTGTCCTTCAGCAATAACTGCCTCACTCAACTGGTGGTTTGATGATTTTTGTTTATCTAGCTGTTCCTGAATGCGTCCAAGAGGCCAAAACGCCTTTGCTTGATGATAATTCTTCAATGTAATCTTACTGAGCTCAATATCTTCGTTTTCGACAGAAAGTGTTTGTGAATGTTGGTCAGGATTGATTCCAGGATCGATTCCAGTTTCTGTTCGCTGGGTAGATGACGGGGTAGGCATCGGATTAGTAGTGGTCGAGGTTTGCTGACGTCGGGTTCGTTTAGCCGGTGCTGAAGTAGGCTGTGGGTCCGGATTGGATCGAGTTGTGCGTTGAGGTCGGGCCATATCTTAAAAAAAAGAAAAAGGGAACTGGATAAGAACATCGAAGCAGGAAGAGTATATGATATGAAAACGGAGGTTATCAAACCTTATGAATTGATTCGAGTCGGTGATTGATGATGTTTTGGATTTGACTTGAGGCCAAACTTTGAGGAGAAATGAGAAATGAGTCAAACTTAAACTCAAGTGTAAGTATGTACTTCAAACCAACCACCCGGACCACATCGGGTTTTCGAAGACGGGTATCTGATATCATGTTTACTATTTGATATCATGTTTACTTCCACCTCAAAAGGTGTTAATGTCCTTTTGAATTGAAAAAGACACCAAAGCCACATGAATTGACGGTGTGTTGGTTTTTGAAGCACTTTGGTAAAAGTATTGGACAACCCACCAATTGTAGCCCTCACCATGTATAATATATGTCTTACTACTTTGAAGCTTTACAGAGACACACTTCATAAATGAACCTTTGAGGGAAGTTGAGAAAGGCCCAACAATGAAGGTATATAATGATCAAGGAGTATTTGTATTCAAATGTTCAAGTTTTCATGCCTTCCAAACTAATGAAAGGGGCGGGATTCAGGCCTATTTCCACACCATCACAATAATTTGACTGGTCTGCGGTAAACTGATTCACAAATAAAACTTTTTCATTTTTTGTTCAAACTGAAAAGTTGAACCTGGAGCATTTATTTGAAGTATATGGCTTCAAATTAGACAACATCTTTGTAGGCCTCACATACATCAAGTCCACAATTACAAGCCTATTTCCACACCATCACAATATTTTGACTGGTCTGCGGTAAACTGATTCACAAATAAAACTTTTTCATTTTTTGTTCAAACTGAAAAGTTGAACCTGGAGCATTTATTTGAAGTATATGGCTTCAAATTAGACAACATCTTTGTAGGCCTCACATACATCAAGTCCACAATTACAAGCCTAGTTCTGCAACATCACAATATTTTGACTGGTCTGCGGTAAACTGCTTCACATATAAAACTTTTTCAGTTTTTGTTCAAACTGAAAAGTTGAACAGGGATAATGTATTTGAAGTATGTGTCTTTGAATGACACAACATCATTGTAGACCTCACATATACCAAATGCAGATTTACAGGCATTTGGAGTGACTCTGCGGAGCCAATTTGACTGTTTTGCAGAAACACATGCCACAAGTAAAACTTTGGTGGTTTTGGTGCAAACCCAAAAGTTAGAAGTGGATTATAGTTTCAACATAGTTGGCTTTGAACTTGACCCATCTTGGTAGGCCTACCTCCCATTCAAGGTGTAGTTATGGGTGTTTCAGTGTTTTTTGAGCCTACTTATTGGTCCACGTCGAGTAAGCAAAAAATTTTTGTTTTTCAAGGAAATCCAAAAATTGACCTTGCTTGATGATATTGGACTATATCCTCATGATTTAGGCTATTAATAATTTTTTATTTTTTTTTGGCCCCACATCACCCAAATTTTGTGCCAACTCGCATAAGGGGTCACACAATCTGACATTACTATTTTTTCAGCTCTTTAAAATTAATGTTGAAGATGAAGCATTTATCACCATTTAAACAACTTTTCAGTGTTCATCAGCCATGAATGTTCATGAGAGCACTCAAGTATATGTGATATCTTGATTGTGATAAACTACTGGCTGTTGAACAGCCAAGTGCTCAAGATATGCATGTTCAATGTTTCATAGTTATAACTCAAAAGCGGTCACTTATAACATATCACTTATAACATACAACTTTACTCATGAACACTAGAATGTCTAACAGGTAATGGTTGGTGATGAAGCATCTGTTGCCAAACTCCTATCACGGTCGAGTTGCATGCCTATCCAGGGATTATTTGTTCAGACATAACTTCGAGTGCTTTATCATTTAACAAAAAAAAATTGACGTTGAATCTTTATTTTTGTTCTAAAATCGGTGTCCAGCTGATTAAAACTTAAAAGTGCAACAATGGTGATGTACAATCAAAGCTTATCGCAGTCATCTTATAACTAATCATTGATCAGTTAACTTCTAGTTGTGAAGTAGGCGACTAGTTTTCCAGATACTTAGGAAGTCTCAAAAATAAGCAAGCTGTTTAAGACTTCACGGTTGATGGACTTTCATGAGGCATTCCACATGAACCTCAGAATCTCAACAATTGAATCAGAAGAATCAATGATTTGAGGATTGATTTCCGTATCGTATTGATCGCTTCATTTTGCGTCAGTTTCTTATTAGTCTGATCAATTTCCGTATTGTATTGATCGCTTCATTTTGTGTCACTTTGATAATATTATTTCCAGCCGCTCCCTTTGAGTTTACCAAAGGTGACCATGCTGATTCGAGCTTCAAAATGGCACCTACCAGTCAACAGAGATTGGTTGAATTGTATGCTGCTTCGAGATTGCTTCATCAACCAATCTCCCAGACCTCCTTCTAATGTGTAATGTACCACGGATAGCATCAGCTAATATACAGAAGCTCAATCAGGACATATTTCCCAATTAGGTAATCATCTGTCAGCAGCGGTTCAAAGCTGGCAGATGATTCATTCAATTTTTCAAATGGGCTAGTGTTTATCAGACATAAACACTAGCTCATTTGACCTACAATCGTTTTCACATCTACACATCAGCTCATCTGACCTACACACCAGCTCATTTGCACAGAAACCACCTCTATGAATGGGAGCATCTGGTCGAGCCATAGCTTGCCCTCTGGGCCCTCGATCGACAAAAAGGAAGAAGATAGAAGAGACTCCAGCACTTCGTGAGAAAGCTGAACACGACAAAGCTCAACGTGCCTGGGGTCAGAAAAAATGTGAGGAAATTAGCCAAGCGCTCAATGCTGCACCACCGAACGAGTTGCCCGAGTTACCACAAGGAGGTGATCTTGATGACGCTCAGGATGGACACGATGTATATTTTGAAAACGAAAATTCTCCAGATATCGATGAACAAGAGCCAGATCCAGAGAATATAAATACATATGTGCAACTTGTGTCTGGAAATGTCTACAGGTCTCGGCGAATACAAGAGCACATGCAATGGAAAGAAATCATGCAAAAAACATTCATTGCGTTCATGAGATCGTCAGAGCTTACGTCTGAGTGGGGTAACGACTTGAAGTGGAATCACGACTTCAACAGCAAAGATGAATGTTTGTGTGGCAATCGACCTGGACTCGTGCGAACTCGCACCATTGACACTGTGGATATAATTTGTAAGTGTTTGTACCAGGTCATGTTGGTCAGATTGGTAGTTGACGTAACATACCGATTAAGCAGATCGTAGAAAGATTGAAGTGAAGTTCTGTAGCTGTACGCCAGACCAGGTCCGATTGATCAATCAAGGTTATTTGGGAGGTACACCAAAGAATCCGGAGACAGCGTTTTCATTACGACTTCTTCGACTGTATCATCTTTCATGGAAGTACTGTCACGCCAATATCCAACCATTTTCCCTCATGATAGACGAACTTCTAGATGCACATAACCCTAAGATACTGGTTCCTGGAACTACTGAGGTGTGTTTGTGTTTCAAACTCTCATGAAATCACACCCCAGCTAACCATTTTGGATTATCTGTTAGCCTCGGCTTTGGAGAAAGCCGCTCTCGGGCGCTGTTTATTGTTATCGACAAATTTTGAAGCTTATTGAGAATCTTGAGGCTCAAAGCCTTAATCTTACACCATTGGAACGACTTGCATCGAACTGTCCGAGGTGTTTTGGTCCAGCAGGGAACTCCGGAATTAAAAAGGGACCTCAATTTGTAGTATGTGTGGATGGGAACTTTCAGCAACGGCGTCATGAATCAGCAAGTAAAAATATTGAAGAGATTGAGATATCGACTCCTTCTCTCTTTATGCATCCCAACGATCTTGCTCGTTGGGAGCCCAATCCACTTGATGCTAGACATTCAGAGGTCGCTTTGGTATGTAGAGTATCATTTTTTTGTAGACTTCACTAGCCGCTGATAGAAACTTTTCTTTCAGGACCCATGTACGGCTCAACACACAGCGGCCGAAGATCGACGAAATGCTTCAAGTTGGCGGGGTTGTGAGGAGACTGGACTTATCGGTTTGGCATGTCGGCACGACCACATGCTCAAGCTGGTGAATGTCATTAAAAGTGGTGAAAAGTTTGTTCATTTTTCAATTCATGCAAACAAACGATTGCTGACATGCTTGTTGTTCAATCTTGAATATTTAAAGGGCATACTTTGTCCATGCCTTGATCGGATTGCTCTTTGATGCCATCCTCGAAGCCCACACAGACACAAATGACGCTGGTGTTGCTATCTTGTACGATATTGGATGCACCTTAGAGAAAGGAGTCATCAAGGTACGTAATTTGGCAAGACCTTAAAAGAGATGAACAACGGTTGAAATCAAATCTATGTCTCAGAACGGTCTTTTTGAAGATGAGCGTAATGCAAATCGATTGAGATTTGGTACAAGTGCGTTCCACGCATACGTCCATCGGTGGAGCTGCCAACTGCAGTACAACCCGCGGCTCAATGCTGGATGGGGTCTTTCTGACGGCGAGGGTTTGGAGCGTAATTGGTTTGAGCTTTCACCTCTCATTGCTCCGCTCCGATGGGCCTCACCACAGACTCGTGTAGATGCAATACATCTCAAGGTTAAGCATGGTATAGCAATTAAGCTTCTTAATGCAGGTTTGTCATCTTGATGCCAATATACACATAGCTAAATTTTTTCTGACAACAACCATCATATCAAGCCAAGTCAGCCTCCAGGAAGTTGAAAAATGCCGAGAAAAGGTTGAGTGAAGCCCGTAGTACACTTGCTGAACTCCAGAAAACTTCGGGGTTCACCACTGTGTATTTTTCTCAACAGTGGGAGCGCCAAAGGTTTATCCAGTCAGAAGCAACGGCTGACAATTCACTTCAAACACTTCAGCTTCGATTACAGCGTCTGATCGAGCTGGAAGAAGATTTCCGGGAAGCTCAGTGAGTTCTTTCTTTATCTACATTTGTCGCCTTTGTTTTTGATAAGATAACTAATTGTAATTGTTGCTAGTGATGACTACAACAAGCTGCGACGCAAAAGACGCAGGACATTGTCCGAGGAGGAGCACACAGCTTTGCGATCACTACCTTCGACCCTGGTGCTTTTAGAGGAAGATATCACAGATTTGGTAGTAGAATTAGGAGGGGACGAGTTTAGGGATATGCCAGAGGTGAAAGGTTGGAGTTCCTATCTTTGCTTTCATTCATTACCTTATCACTTAACACTCCTTCTCTGTAGACCCACGTGCTCGAATGAGGATGCGAGTCCGAGTGGCAAAGGAAAAACTTTATGAAGCCAAAGTGGGAAAGGTTGAATGGCAAAAAAAGTGGGATCAACCTGGAATCGGTGAGCTGCTTATTAGCTGCATATTTTGATGATACATTTCATTGCTAATAATTCACATTGTTTTGTTCAATTCCCAGGTACAACTGATCAAGCACGTTTCAAAGAGGTGATGGAGAAAAAGAACAAAGCACTACTTAACAAATATAATACATACAAGTCGAATGTAGAAGCCTATCATGTTGCATACCCTGATTTACCAAATCTACAATTGCCAACGTTTGATGAAGTAAAAACTTTACCTATAACGGATCCCTTTTGGAACATAGGACACCTTACACACCCCGACGAGCCGTGGGCGGTTGATTTGGCAACCCAAACAGGAATCCAGGCATTTCGTGTCGTACGGAGCTGTGAGGAAGAACTTGAGAGAATTAGTTGCGAGGTCCAAAACATGGCTCGCTCGGCATTACTCACTGAAGAGCGGCTGGCAGGGCTGCTAGCTCTGAGTGAGATGTGTCAGTAAATTCAAAGCTTATACTGGGTTTCTGAGTGCTAACTTATTATGTTTGTTTGGTAACGTAGCTTGGATTGATGGGTGTCCGAATGGAAAGAGACCAATCGAGTTGATTCAGCGGAGTGGTTTAGTATCTAGATCGTCTTGGGAGCTGAGCCAGAAGGTTCTCAAGTCTTTGCATAGTCGATTAGCCATGAAGTCCTGTGGCACGTGGATGATTTGGAATTCTCAGATTCCCTCTTTGATTCAGACAACTGCTCGTTACTCAACAGAGAGTGTGGAATCAATCGAGATGTTGAGATCAAAGTGGAAGGGGTTAATCGCGCGATCGACTGCATTGTGGGAGAAGATTGTAAATTGTCCTTCGGTGCCTGCGCAAGCAATGGATGATTTGGAACTTATTGAGCAGGGTTTGTTGTTGAACGAAGCCCACATGTAATTCGATGAAATAAAACGCGCCTTCTTGACGTGAACTTTTTACCGATCTTGAAGATGCTTGAATTTTGAGTAAAGAAACTGGTGCTTTTGTCTGATGTAAATGATCAAAATGGAGAGCTTTGAAGATCTTTCGAGTGGTGAGGCACACCTAGCTTGAGGTAGTTGACTTGATTGTTTTATGAAAGTTCATTGTTGAGCGAATCAGAACGGTTGCGCCAGTACAAACTTCGAAAGGTGTGAGGTGAGAGCTCACACTGGAGACAGACCTGTCTGGGAGTCCAGACTGGTCAGACGTTGTGTGGCTGTTGTGCTGGGTGTGATGTGTTGAGACAGACCAGTCTGGGTGAGGCCAGACTGGTCTGACAGAGGTGATCATAGGTGTGGTGTGCCGAGTCAGATCAGTCTGGCTTGTGACTTGTAAAAAATCAAGAAGGCAGGACCAGATTGGTCTGAAGCAAGCAGACCAGTCTGAGTTTCTATGTAGACAGATGCAGACCAGTCTGAGCGAGCTCGGCAAGACCAGATTGGTCTGAAGCAAGCAGACCAGTCTGAGTTTCTATGTATACAGATGCAGACCAGTCTGAGCGATCTCGGTAAGACCAGATTGGTCTGAAGCGAGCAGACCAGTCTGAGTTTCTATGTATACAGGTGCAGACCAGTCTGAGCGGGTCTTTACGCTGTTTTCGAGTGAAATTTGGTTCTGGGAGGCCAGACCAGTCTGGATATGACTTGTATTTGATGTGTTGTAATTAGTCTGCGACGTCTGAGACGTCTGTCGATTATTCTACGGTTCGATACCGTTTGCTTTACTCACTGTATGTACGGTTTTTCGTCGTACAGTCTGTAAGCCACAGGTGAGCCAGTGGCCCTTCCAATCTGACAAAGTAAGGTGAATGAGTTTCAAAAGAGTGACAGTTTGATGGAGTTTGATGAGATTGCTCTTACAAGGCCTCATCAAGTACATGTCGGCTACATTTAAGTACTATACATAGCATAGTCTTGTCCAATTGGTATGCTGATTGCAAGGCTTGAGCTTCAAAGAGTCCATTAGCAGAAGGCCTATTATTCTTGGGAAGCGAGAGGCTAGATAGAACTTGGTTGGCGCGTGATGGTCCCCACTGGACTCCAAGTTCGTGGAAGTTGATCAGATTGGGGAGAACCACCAATTCACCAGACTCAAGTTGAATCGTGGTGTCGACCTCAGCAGTTTGTATCTCAGTATTCTTGATAGCTTCATCAGTATTCTTAATGGCTTCTTCGTTTGCCGGTGTGTTGATTCTGGTTCGCTTGCGGCGACCGTGTGATCCAGTGTGGCCTCCTCGCTTGGCACCAAAATTTTGGCCTCGCCGGTTGGAAGGGGGTCCATAATGTTCTTCCGATTCCGAGCTGGGGTACGATTGTGACGCACAGTCGTTCTCAATTGGTGCCGGGTTACTACGTAGGCCTGGCCGCATGGTGATTAGTGATGGCCGTATGAAAACCGTCTAAGTGGAGAGTTGAGTTTGTGTGTTAGTTAGGATAGATGCTTCAATCGCATGTATGAAGTTGTGCCTTACATGAAGAGTTACTCGATTGCTGATAAGGTCCACGAGGGGAGCTGAAATTGGTGACTTTGATGTTTTCGAGTTTAGAATGAAGTTGGACGGTAAAGGTATATCGCTTGATGTGTTCTATCACAACATCCACAGATTACAAATTAGACCAAGCAAATAGAGGGAGGTGTGGGAGATGAGGGGTGGTGCATGTTATAAAAATGACCTGAGATGGTAAGAGTGTATGTAGTGGTGGTGAAATTTGAGATTAGGTGGTTAGAGTACGTATACGGGTGAGAAGGAATTTTTTTGGGTGGTAAGAGTGTATATGTACAGGTGGTGAGATATGTTTTTCCCTGGTAAGACAGTTTAGTGTGGTGGTGAAACTTGAAGGTGTGGTGAGAGGAGTTATACGGGTGGTGAGATATTTTCCTGGGTGGTGAGAATTGAGATTGGGTGGTAAGACTGTTTAGTGTGGTGGTGAAACTTGAAGGTGTGGTGAGAGGAGTTATACGGGTGGTGAGAGTTTTTTCTGGGTGGTGAGGATTGAGTTGGGTGGTAAGAATGTATGTGGTGGTGGTGAGATTTGAGATTAGGTGGTGGAAGTGTATGTACTAGTGGTGAAATTCGAGCTCGGGTGGCTGGACTGGTGAGATTGTGGCCGAGACTGGTAAGACTTTGTATATAAGTGGTGAGAAATGGGTACTGGTGGTGACATGTGTGGCAATTGAAGCTTAGGTGGTGAGAATGAATGTACAGGTGGTGATAAATAGCATTGGTCCTAAGGCAGTACCTTGATGATTTGGGGACTTGTAGAAATTTCGAATTTGGCCTAGCGGCCTCTACTCATCTAGACATTTCTAACCGCTTTAATACGGACTGTATTCGTTGATACGCTACACTGTATCTACAGATAGCCTTGGTATGTTACAGTACACACAGGTGAACTGCACAGCAATCAAGTAAAATCAAGCAAAAGCTTTTAGCTGACAGAACTTCATTTGTGTTTTTTTTCGTCTTTTATCGTTGAGCGTTAATGAAATTTTCATCAGATCATCACAAACAACTTTTGATCTCAATTGATCATATTCATGCACGAGAACAGAAAGAATTATGTATATCTTTTATCAAATTACTAAATATCAAAAGACTCTGTAGGTCGTGCCCCACAAATGAGTCAGCTATCATCTCAATGGTGATTGTAGAGGCAAAGACATAAATTGGACACATCTCAGTGAAGTAAGTAAATACTTGTGACACAAAATGGAAAAAAGCTACACATCCCTTTCACCCTTTGATTCCATGATGGAGGGACCAACTTGACTAAACCCGCGTCTGGATTGTGCCATAGGGTCCTTTCTACATTGCATTTATGAAGTGCTTCCTGAGTCTGTGGTTCTCAGACACTAACATCAATTATTGATGTTGGTCCCAGATCTGCCAAGAAAGCAATCTCATGTATGTGATAGAAGCCTACCCTTTGATCCAATCAAAGTCCAATATGGATTTTGTTGGCACTGTTCAGAAACAGTATACCATACAGGTGGATAGCTCTTATTTAACTAAGGGCACAAAGGAATGTTGGTCCCCAAGAGTTAAACTTACCCTGAGCTTGCAATGAACAGATTAAGAATTGATTGAATATAAGGATCTGGTTATTACTAAAAAAATTTAAGAAGAAAAATAGGGAAACAAGCTTGAAGACGCCACAGCAAAGTAGTTAACCAAAAGACAATTATATCCTTTTATCCACCCTGGGACAGGAGTAATACGGTCACCTTACGTATATAGTTCAGATAGAAAAAGTAAAAAAAGACCAATCCTCCTAAAAAGATATTAGGATATCTTTGCCTTGTTGAGAAATTGAGATTTAAAGGCTGACTGGTGATTATCAGATTGATTTCCTGCATCATACTTTAAGGAAGGAAAGAAAAAGCAGAACTGGAATGTCTATGAAGGGGTGCTGAGCATTTCACCACAGTCAAAGGAACAAACTCAATCAAAATCTATGGATTTCCTTTGCAACCAGCTAGGCGATTAGGACATGGGTCAGGTGTTGCTTTGGGCCGACAATTTTTGCATGCTATTGAGGGTGATGATACAGGGACCAAAGTTTAGATGATTAATAAAACGTTTGGTAAAGGACGGAAAAGAAAGATTACTTACTGACAAAAGCCTTTTTAGGGTCGTCTTTATAATCACACATGTACCATTGATCACCTGCGTTCCTACAAACTGCAAAGTGAGATGAAAAACACCATACATTTTCTCAGCAGGAACAATGATATGCAATGTATCTGATAAACCAGCAGAATTGAATGGTTGACTAACAGTAACGATTGGGCTGAACCGTACCCCCCCATTTGTAAATTATACATCTTTGTTTACTTTTTCCCGATTGGCTAGCCCACCTTTGACAATTGTCCATTTCAACGTACAAAGCAGCTATAGTGAAATTCAATGAAGTTTGAGGATGAATTAGTCAAAGTTTGAAATCACAAGATTGATACAAGAAGATCAGTGTTTATGTACCTCCGTTACTGCATGATTTAGTTTCGCAATCATATCCTCGGACAGCAGGGACATCCACGGTTCCTTCCATGTCGTTGCAGGCTTTTTTTGAAATGTGAAGAAAGCATTAGACTCTGACTTGGACCGCATTATGTTCTTTCTTTGCAAGAAAAGAGAACACTTTTACTCACATGATGTGGCCCCCCCGAACTTGAAGCGCCGGTTACATGTAACTTTTTGACCACAACTTGCAAATTGTGCGATACAGATACTAACGAAGATGATGAGTAATGGAGATCGGAAGGATAACATGGTGGTAGGGTAGGGCAAGAGATCCTGATACGGCGATACTTGAACGTGATTTTCGATAAGCACACTTTAGGATCTAAAAGCTAAATGGATTGGAATTAGATGGATGCTAGCTCAGTATTAATTAGTGCTGATACGATAAGAGTAAAATCACAGAGCACAATATGATGGGTTTTTATACCATAGAGATTGAATGGTGTCCCTAATGCGCGACCGAGGACCACCTGGAATGCACTGTGCACTGTGTAATGAGGCACTTCCATCATTGATCAAACAACTCCTTACACCTCACCTCACCTCGCCGACCACTGGTCTCATCTCAACTTCGTATTGACAACATCTGTTGATCGCGTCAATAGCTTGGCTATTATACCAACAGAGGGCTGGAAGTTCGTCCGGTCACAACCCTTCGGGACCATTGAGAGAAATGCGCGGTTACAACCCTTCGGGACCATTGAGAGGAATGCGCGGTTACAATCCTTCGGAACCATTGAGTTTACTTGATTGGAGTGTCCGGTTGCAACCCTTCGGAATCATTGAGATCACGCGATCGGAGTGTCCGGTCGCACCCCAATCAATTCATCAAAGTGTACCTGTTGCAGACTTGGAGGTTCTTGATACGATTTAGCATGGCCATCATGAACTGCCCAATCGATTCAAAAAAAACCTTTCACATGTTTTTCTTTCATTGGTGTTACAATTCTGTTCAAGATGTAGTGATAAAATTCCCTCGGTGGTTTTGGTATGTGGTCATGTTCTGATGATAAAAACTCGGGTAAGAGTTGAATTCAGGGAGGGAGATCAACCTAATCAAGATATTCAACAACAAATTTAATTGTAAAGAGAGAGATGAATCATTAATGGTGGATTTCTACAGGTCTTTGCGCATCTCCTTCTGCTAGCGGTCTTCACGGTTTACTCAATCACCCCCACCGCAAGATCGACCCAAAATCAAGGCAATAAAAAACCAAAGATGTCTAATATTGCTACTACTGATGCTAAATCTACTGAACCTATCGTATCGCTTAATCCACCGAAGGATGATCCATTTACTTTACAAGAATTGTCTCAATATGATGGTACTGACCCTTCGAAGCCGATCTACGTAGCTATTAAAGGTAAGCTATCAAATTACTTTGATCTTGTCATCTATCTGTTTCTCAACGAATCATAAGACTTATTGATTTTACATGGCTCTTTTTGTTGATCAGGGATCGTCTTCGACGTTTCTAGTAAAGCTGAGATGTACGGACCTTCTGGTAGCTATCGTATCTTTGCCGGTAAAGACGGTAGTAAAGGCTTAGGTCTTAGTAGTCTCAAACCTGAAGATGCTATTGCCGATTACTCATCTCTGGGTCCATCTGAAATGAAAGTATTGGATGATTGGGTTACTTTGTATGTTTTTGGATTCATCCTTCACCTCAAATCTCTTGAGCGCTGACAAAGCTTCATCTTATCGTCTGATAACTAATGATGGATACATCTTTTTATGAATGTTCAAATTAAACAGTTTCAAAAAACGTTACAATATCGTCGGTCGAGTGACCCAAACATCAAACTTATGATCTGATCACCATTTCAAACAATGTAGTTTACTGACAAACAGCCTTGTATTCAATTTTTTTATAAACAATCTCAAGAATGTATATCCTGTCCTGCTTTACTCTGCGTATCATCCTACTTTGTTATCCTGGATCAATTGAACAGCAATGTGAACAAGATATTTTAACACTTTCAAGACTGACCGATATGACTTCTCTCGACCATTCCAAACTCTCAACATGTGATGTGTTAATTATAGCTTTATTGCCCTGTCTCCATTCACCATGCCTCTTCATCGCGTATTGGTGCTTCATTCCGCAGGGGCAGCACACCATGAATGGGCAAGGGGTAAAATGATGCGCGTGTCTCACAAGTCAACATCATAAAGCACATCTCCAAAATTGTCAAACAGATCAATTAATCTAGTTGCTTTGTCAGCTTGATGATTGAGCATCCATTGATATTTTGTATACAAGAAGAACATTACTTATCAATGTTACTGCATGATTTAGTGAGCCCAGCCCATTTTGTTGCATACTCATCTTTGCAAACTCTTTGTGGAAAGCAAAGAAAGAATTGGAAGGTGTTTTTGTACTCTAGGAAAAACGTAACCTTTTGCATATATCAAAATTAAAAAATCATGACAGTCATGCGGATACCAACTTGGTAAATAAAAATCGTAATTTGATGAAAGATTAGCAAGTGATAGATTATCAGAGTAAACAACCAAAGGATATTCTCACCTTACTACATACATACCTTCATTCAACAATTGCCCTACCAATCCGCCTTGCATCTTCTTCGCATTGTGAGCACAACAGCCACAGTGTATACGAGCTACACGGCGAGGAGCGCGCTTTTTAGATCCACATAATGCCGATCTTAAAGATGGTCAAAGCGATTTTCATCACTTGATGGCTTACTTTCCTCTCTCGCGTTTCCTTTTGATCTGCTCTTAGATCAGAGTGATAGTTCAAGTTTTCTTTGTCTCATGACTTATTTGAAGTTGTGGCACGTTTTGCTTACGTAGTCTGTAATTAGATGGCTTAATTAAGCTTTGGTCCTCACCAATCTCTCTGATCCTTTCCCTCCTCTGATCTCGCTTTACTAGATTCACTTACGTAATTGTAGCCAATCACATCATTTCTCATTTTCACCAACCGATTTTTGTCTTGTTGATCTTGTTTTCAAGATGTCCAATGATCAATCATCGCTTTCTGGTCAACTTAATCTATCTGCTGTTCTTTATGGTCCTAAAGATTTAAGAATTGTAAGTTTGAAGGTTTCTTTAGTTTACCCTTTGCTGAGGTTCAACATCCATTTTCTACTTGATGGAGGTGAACTGGTATGATCGATAAATTTCCTGTGTGATTCTAATATCATTAAACAGTCATCACACTCGAATATGTTGAAGAAAATCAGAGACTAATATTTGTTTTTTTTTCCTTTGAAGGAATCCATTCCAATCACTTTACCAAATCCGCATGAAGTACAACTTTTAATAGTAGCCACAACTTTATGTGGTTCAGATTTACATTATTATAGTTTAGGTCAAAATGGAAATTTCAAAATTCAAAACCCATTAATACTTGGTCATGAATCATGTGGAAAGATTGTAAAAATTGGAAATCAAGTGAATGATCAAAGAATTGATTTGAGAGTTGGACAAAGGGTTGCAATCGAATGTGGTCTATTTTGTAAAAATTGTGATTGGTGTGATGAAGGTAGATATAATCTTTGTGAAAAAATGCAGTTTAGGTAAGTTTGATTGATTGATTGAGATTTGAAGAATATTAGGTGAAGAATTATTGATTGGTTGAACTTCTTGTGTGTGCATTGACGAGTTTAGATCATCAGCGAAGAATGTGCCTCACTCAGATGGTACTTTATGTCAATTGATCAATCATCCAGCTGATTTGGTACACATGTATGTACTTTAGTTCTTGTTTTGAATCATCTGAAAACTCACACCGGATCTCTGTCTATCGACTACCTTTGTGCTCAAAATAATTGAATTTGGGATCAGTGTTCCGGATGAAATACCAGCACCATGTGTAGCACTCCTTGAACCCCTCTCGGTAGTAATGCACGCCTTCAATCGTCTAAACATAAGCAAAGAAATTCCATCAAGTGTACTGGTGATTGGAGCAGGTCCAATTGGAATTATAGCCTGTGGACTAGCTCGATCTTTAGGCGTAAAATCAATTTCTCTTATAGATATTGACTCTTCAAAAATCGATTTTGAAGCCAAAGAGATGAAGTGGGCGACTGATTCTTGGGTATCTCCAAGAACTAGCGGAAACACCCTGAATTCTAGTAAAGAGATTTCAGATTTGATTCTTGAGAGGTTTAAGAAACCTTTAGGATTCGATTGTACTATTGAATGTACTGGGGTTGGATCATGCATTCAAACTGGAGTTTACGTATGTTTTTTTAAATTCGAATTTCTACCAAAGATTAAAGAAAAAAAATTGATTGATTTTATTGTGAATGACATGAATTTTTTTTTCATATAAAGGTAACTAGATCAGGTGGAAAGTTAGGATTAGTAGGTATGGGAACCCCAGAATTGATGATGCCAATTAGTTCAGCAGCTTTGAGAGAAGTAGACATAATTGGAACGTTCAGATACGCTAATGTTTATCCTAAAGCTATCAAACTTCTAACTGATCAAATAAGAGATCAAGGACCATTGAAAAAAATTGAACAATTGATTACTCATTCCGTTGATTTGAAAGAGGCTGGGAAAGGATTTAAGTGGTTAGAAGATGGGAGAGATGATAATAATCAAGGGGTATGAAGATGATGATTAGCTCTTCCATGCCGTCTGATTTGAACCTCTAATATCTAGTGATCAAGTCAAATCATGGAAGGTCAGGTTGTTATTGAGGCAATATATCTAGGAATGGAACTTTGAAAGCTTGATCTTGAATATATGGTAAGGTTCATTTGTTGATGAGAAAGATCAAAATTTGGATTCAAGACTTGATGGGATAGGAATTGAATACAAACTGCACAGCAATCAAGTAAAATCAAGCAAAAGCTTTTAGCTGACAGAACTTCATTTGTGTTTTTTTTCGTCTTTTATCGTTGAGCGTTAATGAAATTTTCATTAGATCATCACAAACAACTTTTGATCTCAATTGATCATATTCATGCACGAGAACAGAAAGAATTATGTATATCTTTTATCAAATTACTAAATATCAAAAGACTCTGTAGGTCGTGCCCCACAAATGAGTCAGCTATCATCTCAATGGTGATTGTAGAGGCAAAGACATAAATTGGACACATCTCAGTGAAGTAAGTAAATACTTGTGACACAAAATGGAAGAAAGCTACACATCCCTTTCACCCTTTGATTCCATGATGGAGGGACCAACTTGACTAAACCCGCGTCCGAATTGCGCCATAGGGTCCTTTCTACATTGCATTTATAAGTGCTTCCTGAGTCTGTGGTTCTCAGACACTAACATCAATTTTTGATGTTGGTCCCACATCTGCCAAGAAAGCAATCTCAGATTACTTACTGACAAAAGCCTTTTTAGGGTCGTCTTTATAATCACACATGTACCATTGATCACCTGCGTTCCTACAAACTGCAAAGTGAGATGAAAAACACCATACATTTTCTCAGCAGGAACAATGATATGCAATGTATCTGATAAACCAGCAGAATTGAATGGTTGACTAACAGTAACGATTGGGCTGAACCGTACCCCCCCATTTGTAAATTATACATCTTTGTTTACTTTTTCCCGATTGGCTAGCCCACCTTTGACAATTGTCCATTTCAACGTACAAAGCAGCTATAGTGAAATTCAATGAAGTTTGAGGATGAATTAGTCAAAGTTTGAAATCACAAGATTGATACAAGAAGATCAGTATTTATGTACCTCCGTTACTGCATGATTTAGTTTCGCAATCATATCCTCGGACAGCAGGGACATCCACGGTTCCTTCCATGTTGTTGCAGGCTTTTTTGAAATGTGAAGAAAGCATTAGACTCTGACTTGGACCGCATTATGTTCTTTCTTTGCAAGAAAAGAGAACACTTTTACTCACATGATGTGGCCCCAATTGAGATATGATGAGCGCTCTTCTATCATGCGCATATATTTTTATATATTTTTCTTTTTCTTACATCACTAATCTGTAATGACGTCATGATTTGGGTTCTCATATAAGGTTCTTTATTCTATCACCTTATATCTTTTTCTTCATCGAACTCAAATCTTTTATTTTTAACAATCTTCGTTCCTCAGATTGTTTTCTTCTTCGATCAAGTGTGTTAGCTTTATACAAAGCTAATAACCTGAACGTCACAGGTGTAAGCTTTTATAGTTGTTTTTATTTGTAGTTATTTATTAAAGTAATCGAACTCAAATCTTTTATTTTTAACAATCTTTGTTCCTCAGATTGTTTTCTTCTTCGATCAAGTGTGTTAGCTTTATACAAAGCTAATAACCTGAACGTCACAGGTTTCTCATTTAATTGGTTATGAGCCCAGCGAACTAGCTGTATCGACAAAAACCATCACACCATTACGTCATAATCGTAACACCACTCAAAACTCAAAATTTTTTTTTTTTTTTGTGTGCTATCGCACATGCACACAGTTGATCGATTTTTAAAAATCTATTATATCATCTTTTCATTCCTAGTTCTTCTCATCGTTCTTACTATGTCTTCGAACGATTCACGTGTTCGAATCGTCAAACTTGATGAGAACAACTACCAAGAATGGAAGGGTGATATAACTGGAGCACTTCTCTCAGCAACTCTTGATGAGTTTATTGACCCCGATGCAATTCCGGTGGAAGCACCTGAGGAACATCCAGCCTCTCTTGAACGAAAAGTTCTATACAACGCCTACATCATACGACAACGCAAAGCGGCTGGAATAATGTACAGTCACATGTCGCAACAATATCGTATTCTTGTTGAAACTGAAGGTTTTCTTTACAAACCTTTAGATATTTGGAATCTCATCAAGAGCAAATTTCAATCAACTTCATCTGGCAGTAGAGGCAGAGCATATAATGCCTTCATTCGTATCATTTATACGAATCTTTCACAATACATTAAGGATAGCAGAGCATCGATTGCCAACTTACATGCCTGTGGCATGAATTTCACCATCAACATACAAGAAGTCATATCCGAAACCATCATCGCCAAATTACCCAATAGTATGGAGACAACTCTTTCTCTTCTGGACACTAAGAGACCTTTAACAACTAAAGTTGTTTTAGATATCTTAGATGCTCATCTGGTTGAGTATAACGAACGACATCAAAATGACAACACCTCTCTTGCGTTGTCATCTGTCACGAATCGATCAGCTCGTCCAACAGGACGTCGTTTTCCATATCCCACTTGCACCAATGGTCGGCATAATCCGGCTGTGCACGGTCATGCTCCTGAAGCGTGTTGGATTGCGTTTCCGAATTTACGTCCGCCCAATCTAATGCCAAGAAACCGTACTTCAAGTAATCGTGCGGCGACTGCTTTATATGTTGATGACTTAATCATCGCTTCTGCGTTATCTTGTCAAAAGAAGATTAACGACAGTAATGTTTTACTTGATAGTGCATGCTCTGATCACATGGTATCTGACATCAATCTTTTCAAAAATTACACTGAGATGCATTCAGATGTCTCTCTAGCCGACGGAGGCGCTATCAAGATTGCTGGAAAAGGAGACATTGTTGTCAATTCATTAGGACATGATGTAGTTCTATCAGCTTTTCACGTACCACAATTAGGAAGTCCCTTGATAAGTATGGGATCCTTAATCAATGACGGTTATAATTTTAATTATAATGATGGAGTGGTAATGTTGACTAAGGAAGGATGTGATGGTTTTCGTGGTCAGATCAAGGACAGAGTTATTGAATTGGATGTAACTCTAGGCACGTCTATCAAATCCATTTACAAAAAGACGACACTTTCTGACTATACTATCTTACATAGAGGATCCGGTCACACCAATCCTCGACGGCTTCAACTAATGTATGGAGTTCAAGCTCCAGAAAACTGGGTGTGTGAAGATTGTATGCTTTCAAAAGGACATCGACTTCCCTATTCTGGTTCTCTTCCAAAAACCACATTTCCTTTACAAATTGTACACAGTGATCTTAGTGGAAAAATCTCAGTTGTTTCTGAAGGCGGTGGCCTTTATTATTTCAAGCTTACAGATTCTTACACCAATTACAAGTATGTATACATTATGAAATCAAAAGCGGAAACTTTCGCATGTTTTATCAAATTTAAAGGCCGCTGCTATTTGCCGCCCACCCCGGGCCCATATGGGCGCTATAATCTAGCGCCCATATTGGGGCATAGGCGCCGCAATTTAGCGCCCATATGGGGCATAGGCGCTGTAATTCAGCGCCCATATAGCATCTACCCATATGGGCGCTGAATTGCGGCGCCTACCTGCACATGGGCGCTGAATTACAGCGCCTATGCCCCACATGGGCGCTAAAAAGAATTCTTTTCACCACATCCGGATTTTGGTCAACCCCACCGCCCGTTAACCCTTTCCCTCATTGACTCCAGCGTTCACGGTAAGTCATGCTTGCTCTTTCACGATGTCATTCACCGTCACTGACATCATTTGCGTTTGTTCAGCCATGCGACTTCGACCTGGAAAGTACGATGTTGGGATTAAGGTATTGGCCGGTCAGCATCTCTGGGCAGGCAAGACAATCAGGCAGGTTCAAAACGTGTTGAAGTCGAATGTCAGCGCACGCACTATATCTCGATGGCATGCGCTTTATCGACGAACAGCTTCAGTGGTTTGCAATCCTGAAGACTATGCCAGGCTCGGGAGGTCCACAGCGTTGACGGATGAAGATTGGGACTTCATCCTTGAGCTTCTCGATGGCAATCCAGGACTCTACTTGGACGAGTATCGACATGCTGTGTACCGTCGGACTGGCTCTTGGATATCGTTGAATACAATCGCTCACGATCTTAAGATCCGCCTCAACCTGACTCTCAAGAAGTCTCGAACAGTCCATCCCAATCAAAGCGCCTCAAAATGTGCACAATATTATTATAGCGCCCATACTCCTCAAAGGAGATGTAGGCGCCAAAATATAGCGCCTACATCCAAGTGGGCGCTATATTATAGCGCCTACATCTCCTTTGGAGAATATGGGCGCTATTGCATGATTTATAGCGCCCATATTGCCATATGGGCGCTAGATGACGGCGCCCATATGGGCCCCAGGTGGGCGGCAAATAGCAGGGGCCAATTTAAAACCGAGGTTGAAAATTTACACAACCGAAAAATAGTCAGCTTGGTAAATGACCAAGGAGGAGAGTATGTTTCAAATGAATTTCGTGATTACTTGGAGAAGAATGGAATTACTTCCTATTTAAGTGCACCTTACACGCCTCAACAGAATCCAGTTTCAGAAAGAGGTAATAGAACTACCACCAAGAAGGCCAGAGCATTACTTCGTCAATCAAATTTGCCTTATTCTTTCTGGGGTGAAGCAGTTAACACAGCTGTTTTTCTTGAGAATATCACGCCGATGGAGAAAATAAAGAATCAAACGCCTTACGAGATGTGGTTTGGAAGGCAGTTTGATGTGACTAGGTTGAGACCTTTTGGTTGTCGAGCTTACGTCTTAATTCCCAGGAGCTTTCGCAAGAAGTTCGACGACACTTCAGCTAAGGGCATCATGCTTGGATATCAGCTTGGTATGAAGAACTATCGTGTTCGACTGGATACTGGAAAGATTGTTTACTCACATGACGTTACCTTTGATGCGAATGTTTTTCCAGGTATTGATAAAGTCAATAATCATAGTGACCTTAATGAGTCTTTTGAGGATTTCTCTATTTCATCATCTTCTCCTTCATCGACATTATTAGTGTCGGGAAGTTCTTCACTTTCTCAAGCAGCGCCTATCGAAAGCACAGACGCAGTCTTGGAAACTGACGTATCTCAAGTTCCTTCGTCAGATACTGCGCTGATTGTATTGCCTGCATCAGAAACAGATGAGGACCGACCAAGTCAAGACGACAATTCTGAAACTTCTTCATCTTCACAAGACGGACAGCTTGTATTAGCGTCAAGTGTTCCAATGCAAATTGAGGTGATACCGGAAATACCGGATCCACCCATTCCTTTACCTATTGTCCCAGCTAAACATTCATGGGATTGGCAACCAGCTTCGCTTCCAGCACCAAATGACATTTCAAGTGTCATAGATCCGGTCAATATTCTACCACCAGATGCGAAACGACATCGTTCGCATGTGGCTCGACGACGTTCTCGAATTCTTCAGCGCTCTATTCAAAAACAGATTGCGCGAGTTGCTCGTCTCTATGCGGCAAATCCTACTATTTTCATGTCTCAAGTAAATGCAACAAAGAAAACGAATGTCACAGCAAGAGTGGCTAAAGTCGATATTGATCCGAAAACTTATTTACAAGCTCTTAAAGCTGATAATCAGTTTGATTGGAGAAAGGCAATTGACACGGAGTTGGCAAATATGGATAGGAGAAAAGTATGGAGTGTATGTGAATTACCGCCAGGCAAGAATGCTATCGGTACAACGTGGGTTTTCAAAAAGAAGATGGGAGGAGATGGAGAATTAATTAAATTTAAGGCAAGGTTGTGTGCTCAAGGTTTTTCGCAGGAATATGGTGAGGACTACAATGAGACTTTTGCGCCGACAGGAAGGTTGGAAACTCTGAGAACATTGAATGCAATGGCTGCAGTTGACGATCTTGAAGTTCATCAGATGGATGCAGTGGCAGCTTTCTTGAATGGAACACCGGAAGAAGTAATTTACATGAAGATTCCGAAAGGTTTGCATATAGAAGGAGCTACAGAATCGTCAGTCTTAGTATTAAATCAGGCGCTGTACGGACTGAAACAAGCACCAAAAGTTTGGTATGATTGTCTCAAAGCCTTCTTTAAATCAATTTCTCTCTTACCATCATCTTCAGACCCGAGTTTATTTATTTCTACAGATCCTGCTTGGAAGTGCATAGTACATGTGCATGTAGATGACATGACCGTGGCGAGTGATGATTTTATTCGTTTTAGGAAATTGATTACAGAAAGATTTCAGATGGATGAGGATGTGGATTATAAGTACATTTTAGGAATGAAGGTGACAAGAGACCGATTGAACAGAACAATTACTTTATCACAAGGTCAATATATGCATGATTTACTTGAGGAATATGGTATTTTGGATTGCAAGGCTGTTGGGTGTCCCATGATTCCGAATACTTATCTTGTTCCAGGTTCGAAAGAAGAAATTGAAGAATTTGATCAGTTGAAAGAAAATTATCGACATGCGGTTGGAATGCTGATGTATCTGAACAATGCGACGAGGCCAGATCTTTCTTTTGTGGTTTCGCAGTTGTCACAGCATCTTAATACTCCGGCGATAACTCATTGGCAAGCATTCAAACGGGTGTTAAGATATTTAAGTGGTACAAGGAATGTGGGTATTGTTTTAGGAGGAAAGAGATTAGACTTGAAGGCTTATGCGGATGCAGATTTCGCGTCTTGTCCATATACTAGAAGATCAACAGGAGGTTATGTTACAATGTTAGGAAACAGTACGGTGAATTGGAAATCTAAAAAGCAAGAGAATGTAGCAACTTCAACAACTGAAGCGGAATATAGGGCAGCTTATGAAGGAGGTCAAGATGTGGTATGGTTTGCTCATTTATTAAATAATTTAGGTGTTCAACAATAAGATATTCCTTTTCTAAATTTGGATAATCAGGGTGCTATAGCCTTAACCAAGAACGAAAAATTCAAGTCAAGAACTAAACATGTGGATGTTAAATATCATTGGTTAAGGGAATTGGTGGCTAGTAAGCAGATTAAAGTATCATATGTTCCTACTGATGAGATGATTGCGGACATTTTAACAAAAGCTTTAACACCGGCGAAGCATCGAAGATTTTGTTTAATGATGGGGTTGAGTGATGTAACAAAGACAGGGGGGAATTGAGATATGATGAGCGCTCTTCTATCATGCGCATATATTTTTATATATTTTTCTTTTTCTTACATCACTAATCTGTAATGACGTCATGATTTGGGTTCTCATATAAGGTTCTTTATTCTATCACCTTATATCTTTTTTTTCATCGAACTCAAATCTTTTATTTTTAACAATCTTTGTTCCTCAGATTGTTTTCTTCTTTGATCAAGTGTGTTAGCTTTATACAAAGCTAATAACCTGAACGTCACAGGTGTAAGCTTTTATAGTTGTTTTTATTTGTAGTTATTTATTAAAGTAATCGAACTCAAATCTTTTATTTTTAACAATCTTTGTTCCTCAGATTGTTTTCTTCTTTGATCAAGTGTGTTAGCTTTATACAAAGCTAATAACCTGAACATCACAGGTATTGTTTTCTTCTTCGATCAAGTGTGTTAGCTTTATACAAAGCTAATAACCTGAACGTCACAGGTTTCTCATTTAATTGACTGGACGCCATAGGTTCAAAACCTTAACCAGGTTCTCACACAAAAACCCAGGTCGCCTGAACAGGTACTTATTAACTCTATAGCTTGTAAGTCGCCTTTTCCCATAAGCTATACATTTTTGGGCTATTGGAGGTATTGAAGCTCACAGATAGAACTTACAGATGCGGTCTGCCATTCTTTTCTGCTGATCTTTACAAGATCACTTTCTGCACGATTTTTGGCTGCACTCCCTGGTAGATAAAATCCATGGACGACTTTCACACAATTGGATATAATTTCAATTACAACAGAAAAAAATTAAGAATTCAAATAAAAAAGAGTTTTTTGATGGATGTTTTTTTGTGGTGTGTGAATTGATCAAGGAAAGGGGAGCACTCGAAGGTCAGTGAAACAACGAGCCAATCAGAGTCGTAGCCAAGCCAGAGCCAAAAATCACGCGCTGCGTTGATTGATTCGTCCAAGTATCCAAAAGTATTCCAAATTCGGGTACCGTGAAATTGAATTAGCCCCGATTAGTCAAACCTGGATGAGAGAGCACATAGCTCAACTCGGATTGGTTGATGAACCACCCTTGTGTCAGCAATTCCCGTGCCGAGGCACTTGAATTGCCCGTGCAAGGGAGCCG
This sequence comes from Melampsora americana, assembly GCA_022264835.1. Lineage (NCBI taxonomy): Eukaryota > Fungi > Basidiomycota > Pucciniomycetes > Pucciniales > Melampsoraceae > Melampsora > Melampsora americana. The sequence goes on along the minus strand of JAIFHY010000049.1, from coordinate 125,222 downwards.
TGCAAGGGAGCCGTGCAAGGGAGTTCCGGATTTGGTGATTTGCTGAAGCCCCATCGTATAAAGTGAGTGTTGCCGGATCAACAGGATTGGATAATCAAAGTCAATACCGCAATACCCCCAGATTGCGACAATCCACGTTCCCCAAAACTTCTCTAAAATCTGGTTATGCCCCGCACCAAGACCAAGACAACATCATCGTATTTTTTAAAGCCTGTTGACCCCTTCGCGCCAGTACCTTACCCACCTCTTCACAGCAGCGCAGACGGCAGACCCACCGGCCTGATCTGCCCTTCTCTAAAGTGCCTCGGACGTCGCGTTCACACTACCTTCTACACCACCAAGAGAAAACAACAAAACCATCTCATCAGCCTCAAGGTAAGCCATTAGATCATTCCATGATCTAATCGTAGTGTGCACATACTAACTTCCAACCTCTTACAGTGCAAGTTTGACCCGGATTATTACCGATCATATTACGTCGAAAAATTTCGAGCTGAACTTGTTGAGATCAACAACGAAATTCTCGTAGCGCAATATCTACCTGCTGAAGGGTTACCTCGTCATCTCGGGTCAGACGGAATGGATTTTCGCAGGTTGTTAAACGAACCGGCTGGCCCTCCAACTCCTCCACCAACCCAGCCAGCCCCCGGAGGCTCTGCTCGACCTTGTAAGGATGCACCCTGTCAAGGGGTATATGGACAGACCGTTGAAGGCCATAACGCTCGTAAGAATAACGGTTGCAGTGCAACCGCATGCTCAGATGTAAGTGTTACACTTTAATTCCCTTCGGCACTCGAGTTGACGCTATATCCATATGTTAAGTGTTGCATCAAGCTAAATACTCAGTCTTGTTCAGCTCATAATCCCATACGCAAGCAAAAACTCAAAGAGCAAGCGTATTCAGCAAGTCAAGATCAAGGGACTATTCCTACAAACACTCAGTTCGATCCTCCACTTACTCAGGCTGACAGAATTGGCAGTCGACGTCTTATTGCCACCGAACTACGCAAGTTTCACGCCATCACCATCAAAAAACAAAGCGATGAACGTATGCTCAAGCAAAAGGTCGAGGCCGCGAAGAATATCATTACCATGGTCGTTTGGTCAGGTGAAAAGGTGAGCATTTATAAGCATTTATACTTCGAAGGAATGCTCTCATACACGCTGAAGCTTTCCATTTGGCAACAGATTGACTGGGCAACACCCCGGGTGTTCCGATTCCACGCACCTCAATGGCCTTTGTTTGCTCTTGATGAGTATGAAGGCTTGAATCAGATAGTCAAGGAACGCCTCGGTCTTGGATGGGAAGGCCTTCTTCAAGTTTACAATGATCATTTGAAAACATGGGTAAGTGCGGCACAAACAATATCAACAAGGTGATTAGCAAAGGACTTACCACATTACATCACTATAGGTTCAGCTGAGTCTCACCATGGTGGAATCTTACTCGCCTAAGTCACGTATAATCCTGGTTGTTTTTCCGGAGATACCACCAAGTGAATGCACTGGCGTGGAACATTACTTAGCATTGTCAAACTCATCAACCAAGGGTGCAATGGATATACGCGCTTTTATCCCACCAGCTTTGCTTCAATTACAACCTCAAGTGACATCTACAACCCGCCTAGTGACTGACCAACCACACATCGAATGCATTTCTGATTCTGAACCCGATGATATCCTACATACTGACAATATCATGTACTTAGCAAGTGTCAACAATGCAATACCCTCCTCAGCCTCAGATTCACAAGTTTCAACTCCCCGAGCTTCAACTCCCCAAGAAACAAATGCACAAGTTTCGACTTATTTGTCTACGATGTCGACACCTACCGCAAAGGGACCACGTTGGCCAAATGGTGTCTTGATGATTGACATGGTGAAGTTTCTTTGTTTAACTGTCAAGTATTCCTCGAATAAGCAAGCTTTCAAGAGAATATGGGATGTTAGTATTTTCCGTAAGGCCACTGTGACAAAGTGGCGCCGCTGGATGGAGAAGATAGAGAAAGGAGGGTCAGAAAGACTTAAGCAGTATGTTGAGTCTCATCCCGACGCCTCTGCGATGGAAGCTAAAGATCACTTTGCATATGAATGGAAATCTGTTACAGCATCAGGTGATCAGGAGGTGGAGGTCAAGACACCAGTGAAGCGGGTGAAGTTGTAAGAGTGTAGTCACCTGTCTTTTCCACTCAGTAATCATCAATTATTTAATGACTTTTGTATGTTTCACTTTGGTTCTTATGTTCATCCATTATGCACTCGTTGACGTTCTACATAATTTTGTTAATATTCATTTTAATAATGTTGCGATTCTCCTTGTATCTCTTTCACCAAATCAATACTTGCTTGTTTCTTCTTTCTTACACTCTCGTTAAATATGTTTGATTTACCAATAAAAATAAATACCTGTTGAACAGGAAATCCCTACAACTCAGTCAAACTGAGCCCACTTTGAAAGCCCAATAACGCCGCGGTTCTAATACACTAAGCAAGAGGCCAATAAAAAGTCAAGATACCCAAATAAGTATCTTGACTCACGGCAATAAGAACACACTGCACAGAAGGATGAAACCACATCCTAATGAAGTAACGCTGATCGGAGCTAGCACCCACGGGATTACAACAGGTAATCAGTGATAGAATTTGCATGACCAAGCTACAAAATACATGATGTAAGTCAGCTCTTTCTTTCGCTCTCATTATCCTTGAACACCATCTTATTCATTTGATTACATCACATCGATATTCTTCATAACTACATTAAGTTTATAAGTTGTACTAAATGCCTTCTCAAACTCACCCAATGCCAACGGATTTGTCGTCACAAAGCCGTCTTTCGTCCCCGTTCTACGCGATTCCAGATACCGATCATGCAACATCACCTAGTATTTTGACACCTACTGGAATGGTCGATGAAAAATACGATCGTGATTGTGACAGTCAGGATGAAAGTTCATCGGTCAATGGTAGTGAATGTGCTCGCGATAATCCTGGTCAGTTAATTGTGACCTCACTTCTCTCTGTAAAAAACCTTTCATACTTACGATATGTATCAACTTAGTAGACTTTGATGCCGTCACCGTGGATTATCTCAATTATGATGAAGCCTTCCATGCTTCACTGCCCGACTTGAATTCCAAAAAGTCGATATCGGTATATACGTTGCCACCAAAGGTATTTGACTTGGCTAAACCAACTTTCTACGTCAACGAGACGGTTCCGATCATAGTGAAAACACTATATTATCTACCAGGAAACGCCATTAGTCTTCAAGGCAGCCGAGATAAGTCGGAATGGACCGCAAGATCGTTAGTTGTGGAGTTTGAAACCGGTCCTACCCACCTACTCGCCAAAGAACACAGTCGGTGGTCGGAATCTTCAGCAAGAGCTCGATCTGAAGCTTTCGGACGGGCCCAAAGCAATCGATATGTCAATATGATGCTGAAATCATATCAAGAAGATCTCTACACCCTTTGGAGCGCAAAGGAATCTCATTCTATTCGCCAGATGCACAAAAATGCGTCCTTTATAAAGGCAAGTGGCTCGTATCTTGTCAAGTTTAATATTAAACTGACATCCTTTTCCAATTCAAGGTGCAGCCGTTCTACGTTTTGCAGCACATTAGTGACCCCGGCAAAGAGAAGTCACAATGGTTGATTGCTGAAAGTGCGACTGATACTCGTAACCACCGTTACGTGCATGAGTACGAGTTCTACAACAAGAACTACACGATGAAAGTTGATAAGGATTTGGAAGACGTGATCTATGCATTTTTGCATTACACGTATAAGATGAGTGGTTGTGTCTCATTGATTGCGCAATTGGACTGTGATTCATGTGGCAAAATTAGCAACTTGGTCTGCTTTACAAAAGTGTAAGTTTCCTTTTGTGTTCAACAGACATTACCAATTACTTATTTTTGATCTTTCGAATCTTTTGGGCACAGCCGACCGCCTGATTCTTTGTGCTTCCGAGGAATGTTCAATGTCATAGAGATGGCATTTGTCCATTTTGAACGCCAGCATAAATGTAATGATGTTTGTCACACTCTAGGACTTATTCCATTCAAACCATTTGAATGATCTGATACAAAATTGACTTATATGAACTTTGTGCGAGGTCATTTATACTTGATCAATATAATTTTTGTCATACTTTCATTCATACTTTGCAAGCATCATTTCAATAAAGATGATATTTGGTTCATGTTCATGTCATCTTCATTTCACTGATTGTTTCATTTAGCATAAAGCTCAATTCAATTGTATACATATTTTATTTGAACCACTACAAATTCTATTTCTCAAGTTACAATTATTTTATGGAGAATGCTACAAGTCACATGTACGATAATCTACATTCCCGCAAAATTCTACATTGCCCCGCTTGCATAGCAATTCATGTAGACGATTATTGTGAAGACGGATCATCTCTTCCAAGAAAAATTGATATTTGATGGCGTGCATATTGCGACAAATAGGATCAAAGCGGCCAAACCAAGCGTTGACCATCTCTGCCGCTGACGAGTTGAATTTCCATTTCCAACCTCCATTTCCGGTTGCTTTCTTCAGCTCAGGAAATAAATTAGGATCGTTGTTGATTTGGCAACTTGTGTGGGTGGTTTTGTGTGACTTCATATGAAAGACGTTGACGGGTAAGAGAGTGTTTCGAAATCTATGGACATCTGTTGGATTGGTGGCTATGTGCTGGTACAGGCCGCAAGCGTTGTCGTAGAAGATGACTTGGGGCATTTCATCTGGAAAAACCTCATAAATAAATTCCTACGTTCATTGTGATCAGCAATGACAAATGAAACACATAAGCAAAATCCACTTACTTTGACCTTTGGAAGGGACTCAGACTTGTAAAACGTCTTGCGGGCAAGCACCATTCCACAAGGTGAGACAACCAATTGCTCGTTGTGGGTGCGCTTTCGTGATAATAAGGCCTTCTTGGTTGGATGACTTTCACCACCGTCTTGGGCTGACTCGTGCTCGCGTTCTTCAACCTCGGAGTTCATGAGGTAATCTTCAGTAATGTTGACCTCGCCCGTATCTGGTGATATCAAGACACTCGGGTCAAGTCGTATGTGAGTGTTTGGGCGCTTCATTCGTCTGGGCAGGCCGAAGAGAGAGGTGTTCCGTTCTTTGAAATCTAGGTAAGCAGCTTCGTGTTCTGGGTCTGAGCAAGTAGGTTTCCCAGGAACAACCTTGTTCACGCACGGCTGAGCTGGACAAATGTTATTGAGGAGTCGGGAGTGTGACGGGCAGTATCGATCGTTGACCCTTGCAAGATGTTGATCACAGTAATTTGCAGTCGAATTGGGGTCAAAGGCTTTGAGTTGAGTCTCTGACGCACTACAACACCAATATCCAAGGGTGACTCCATCTGTCACTACCGCTTGTATGACTGGAAAAACACTCGAATTAGTATATACCCATCAAAGTCATTAGATTAAGATGCTTACTTTTTGCCTCATCAGTGTTGGGTATTGGTGTTACCTCTGTGCAAACAGAGCAGACATGTGAAGAATGATAGCTACCTTCAATCCGGACCCATTCCAGATGCTCTTCCATTGCAGCGTAAAATCGTCGATTGTCAGTTCCGTGAGCATCACTCTTCAAACGTACATTGCGTTCATTGAAGCTTCTCATCAAACGATTGATGTCAAGCCCCAATGTACATACGTTGAAACTCATTCTGCGCTGGAATTGGGTGTCGGAAAACGTGTTTGGGTAGGTGGTGCCTTCTTTGGCATGTGTTTGATTGTATAGTTGCACTAGGTTGGTAGCCGAGACGCTGATTGGTATGAACACAAATCAGCAATGATGCTTCTCACAAGAGGCTAGAAAAGATTACGTACACAGCAAGACTCTGGATTTGATTATAGTGGTCCGCTAATTGCTTCGTCATGAAGTAATGTTGGGTTACTTCAAGATAGTCCTTTGGTTGGCCTTCAGATGCTGTGTAGTATTGACGTTGGTTGTCCTTGCGTAGATAACATGGCGTGTACGTCGCATGGCAATCTAAAATTCGGTCCTGGCTCTCAGTGTGATGGTTGAAAGGACGGAAATAATGAGATTTGACTTACGACGGCAGTAACCGGAAAAGTATTGTACCGTCTCGATCCCATTGATGCCGAGCAAGTATGCATACACTTGCTCGCGCATGTCTAGAGAAACATGGCTGCCGGTGCTAGAAGTGGTGCAGGTGAGACAATGCGACGTTGGAGGATTGAAGGTGTGCTGAGGAACCACGAGAGCGTTTCCTGGCCGTTCGCTGGTGGGAATACCGTGTTTGGAAAACACCGTGGTATCGGGTTTGCAAGAAGCCAGCGAGTCGTACGTTAAGTTCCACAATCCGGCCCATGTGGAAGGCGGTTGGCCGCGTTCCAGGCAGTGCGAGATGAACTCGATGGGTGCTTCTGTGGGCGAAGTTCCATAGACACCGTCCGTCTTCTCCAAGAAATCGGCCGCAAGGGAGGTGAATGATGTGAGCTGGCTTAATGTAAGGGTTTGATATATATCAGGGAAGTAAGTTGCAAGCTGGTCCGTAAGATCTTTGATTAACATGATCGATGAAGGTATTTTTAACTATTGGGACAATGTCGAATGGACGAAAGTACTCATGAAGGTCTTTCAAAAAATGACTCATTCCGGTCTTTGCCCCTTTCATTGGGGCGCGTGGTATGCTTAATCATGATATGTATATTCATGCTCTTCATTCATCATGTAGGGTCTTATGCGGACAATTTCACAACTTTTAAAGCCACCGGCCATTTGTCGGTTCCAGGCAGTGGGTTTAGGAATACGATTTTGGGTGAGGAAGCTGTTCGGAGGCGGTTCAATCTGTTTCTCACGGTGTCTCTCACGTTTGATGGTTTGGGGACGTGGGAAACTCTACATATCCTGGAAGAGGATTTACTTCCCAAATAGGCTGGCTGTATGGACTACGCATGGCTCGACTCGGCTCGACTCGTGGGGGCTCGTTGTTTCACTGCCCTTCGAGGTCTCCGAAGGAAAGGATGCATGGAAAGTGGAAAAGCTGAGGGGAAAAAAAGAACAATTCAAAACAGATAGAAAGAGAAAAGGGATCATGCTTCAATATGAATCCGAGTCCTTCCTTTGATTTGGTGTCATCCTCATCTTCTTTTTATACATCTGAGGCATAGCGTCTGTTCTACAAATTTGATAACTGTCTACATTTTCTTCCCTTTCTTCCCTTTCTTCTTTTTCTTCTCGGGCTTCGACACTTGTCGGATAGGGATATCATAGAATTCTAAGGACATGTCCTTGCCCAGAGGTTCATCTACATCAATACTCATATTAATAGATTTAACTCGGATGACTCTGCCATCAGGGAAAGTCATCTTGCCCATATCGCAATACTTGTAGAAACATTCACTCTTCTTTTCTTCCTGTTGCCACTCTGCATGCAGTAAGCCAAACTCGAGTGTAATCTGCTTTTGCGATACACGATACTTCTCGAAAGGAAAGGGTGGCTCTGAACGAGGGAAGAATGAACGCGTGGTGTTATCCCAATTTGCAGCTACGATTGTTTGAAGACTTGGCCAAACTGGCTCGGATTTTTCGATTCCTTTCTTGATATGAGGAAGTACGTGTCGAGAGCAACCGAAATAGATTTCCAAGTGTTTCAATTTCGGGGCTTGAGATATTTCATCAAGGAACTTTGCTTTCAATCCGGGTTTCTCTTTTCTACAATTGGTGGAGAGATCCCCCCTCACTTGGAGCTCTTCCAAAACTACGAACTCCTTGCCAAGCTGCCACGGAGGCGATTTGAAATCCGTCGGGTCTTTAGGTTGATTAGCACCGATGGATAACCCCAATAGCGACTTTCGGAAAGCAGAGGCGAAAGGAAAAACGGCAAGTCCATAAAGATAGGTGCATTCGGCCACCTTCAAATATTCCAAAGGTGATTTCCAATTGAGTTGACCCCACGATGCACAGGGTGCCTGGAGACCTTGCAGGTGTAACCTTTTCAGCTTGGTTAGCGAACTAAGCCTCTTCCCAATCAATCTGCTCATCTTAACCTCGCTGACTTCACCATACGGAGTAAACGAATTCCAACCTTCTGCTATTGACCATGGACGAGCAATCACAAGAATTTCAAGATTAGGTAACAATTCGGCCGTCTTTGAAATTTCATCCTCAAATCTTGAGGTAACGTCATCCGAAATGTATTGAAGGTTGGTTAAGTTGGTAAAGGTAGAAATGGTTTGAAGTAGATTACGTGCAAGGATCGCAAAATTATGATCATCTGGTTGAAAGAGACCGAAAGGAGCCCATTCAGTTGTTGCAAAGTGTCCTATTCGCCAACGTAACTTTTGGATTGATTCAGGAGTGACCGATTTTAAGATATCTCCAATAACCTTGAGGTTCTCTTCATCCCGTTTCAATGTTTCCAGTTCTACCGGCCCCCTGTTCACGCCATAGCCAAAGTCGAAAGAGACACCGCGTCCTACAGCCTCTTCAAGATCTATTTCACGGGTATTTTCTTTTATGAGATGACGATTAGCTGGGAAGTCTTTGAATACCTTGCGTAACGTAAGGTTCTGAGGGATATATAGTCATAGGAAAGGGAGAAAAACAAACGATAATCAATACGACATTGATAATGTTCGAGTGCTAGAAAAGAGGCTGACCTTGTAAAATATGGTTCGACGATGAGAAGGCATGATTCTTATCTATATTTGATACTCAACTAATCATTCAGATAGAATCAATTGAAAAAGGTTTATGAGATGTTTAGGAGCGAGCAATGGATCGCGGGATCTTGAACAGAGAAAGTCTTTTTTCGATGTTGCTGGTGCTGTTGTTGATAATGATGATTTGATGAGGAAAGGGCAAGTTCAAGTGCCCAATTGATAGGTTTTTTTGGAAAAAGGGTTTAAAGTATTTGTGGATGATATAGACAACTGAAGTGATTTTTTGTGATCAAGACGAAGATATGATGAAGGTACTGTGAGGGCAAAGAAACCTTGGAAGACTAATGAGCAATATTTATAATTTTTTACAATAGAGCTCAACTAGATTTATCTCTTGATTTTGGTAGACGATGACTATTGGATGATGAGTTCATACCAAATCCGGGAGTGGTGTGCTATTAAATCATCATGATGATTTGAATTCAAGTCGATTTTCTCAATTCATTCCTCATTTCTCTTTCTTTTCTTTCTTTTGTTTTCTTTTCAAAAACATTTCTCTCGATTCTTTCAGATCTTTTAACTTATCCTATCTCGGTTTCAAATTGAAATCAGATTGACCATATATGGATGTAGAAATATGCCTCAACCACTTTTCTTCACATTGAAAGTTTAATTCGAAGTACAATTGCTATATAGGGTTATCCCGCGAGGCGTGCATTTTATCGAGTTGCTTTTCTAATCGTACTGTAGAGATGCGAAGACGATTTATCTATGCAAGTCTACATCTCGCGAACTCACAGGCATAAAGACACATGATAGTAGCGTCCAAGAAAGTTTATTTCTTTATTTCATTGTTTAAAGTGTCCCCTGAGCTAAAGGCTATCAGGCACCATCAGGGTGTGGAGGCCCGGGGAACAAGCCCCACATTTAGAATTTTCATTGACAAGTGCACACAAGTCATCTTTCTGCCTCAAAAACCGTTGATTTGTGCTCATATAAAATTGGATGGAAGATCAACACATGCAAGGTATGATACATGGCTTCAATATGTAGCCAGCCGCAATTGTGAGTCCAGTATCTAAAATTGGGGACCTTGAATTGACATTCAGTGGTAATTTCAACTAACATTGACATTTCTATGGCTCAAGTTAGAGCTCACTCAGAAAATTTGTGAGAGTGAAAAGATCAACACTCAAACCTATTCAAACAGTAAAGATCTGATTTTGAGGAAGAGATCTTGACACATAAGATCAATAGAAGTTCAGACAAGAAAAAAGGGGGAGCAAAGTATTTTATAAAGAGATCTATACTCCAAATAGGTACAAGGTTTCTACCTCTCATTTCCCAATCCATATTTCACCCTTTGCTTCATCCATCTTTTGCATCATACTTCTCATTTGTTCACTTTCTCCCAATCTGTCCATACAAGGTTTATGAGTGGTGGTCTCTGCCCCAGTCACTCTTCCAGTGATTGCAAAGAATCTTGCTAAGATCATCCTCAAAATCCATTCTCAATTCTGATCAGTGACTTGCAATTCTTACTATGTGTTTTATACCTATTTCACTTTTGATCATTCATGATGCATTGGGTCCATTCAAATCACATGTTTCATGTATGAAAAACTTGTCCAAGATTCAAAAGAGAGAGTCAATCTACATTCATCCTTTGTACCTAACCAGACCATGATTGTAAGAAAGACATGATACTTTCATTGTTGAGATATTAGCCTGCTTTGTGTTTCGTTATTCTACTTCTTTATCACCTATGCACTCACCTTACTATGGTTTCTGGTATTGCCTATCTTAAGAGTATCAAGTGGAGGTATTCATCTTGGTCTGTTGAGACTTACACATATTGTTCAACGTAAGATCCATATACCCTCCGATTTGTACTGTCTATAAGTAAACCTCTGTGGTATAGAGGTCAATCAGGTCATTTATGTTTCTTAATTCTATTTCAGTTGAAACTCAGCATATCACAATCTGGTCCTACAAAATATGGTCTCCTCTGATATTCTGTTCAATTCTGGTCCAGCAAGTTGTACTCAGGCATATACTTTGTTTCTGGATCTGCTGACCCTGGTTATCTGGTACAAAACATGTCAATCCACCAAGCCACTCCAACCACATCAGATTTCCAAGGCTAGATGGTACACATGTGAAGATATATCTACATGTGTTCATGTATGTAATATCACATTCAGAACCTGAGGTAGTTGGCTTGGGATTCATTCTTGAAGAACACAAATACAATGGGTATCTTTGTTTGAGTTCCAAAACACAATGCAGCCAATTTTTGCTAAATGTGGTTGTGGTAGGAGACAAACATATTGGAGATTTTTGAGGTTATTGGTGTTCTTGATCATGAGCAACACTCTTGACAAGATGTACTGTTGACATAGATGCCTTGGCTTGGGGAACACAAGGCATCATCAGACACAAGTACTCAGAGAGATGCTGTCCAAGGTTCTTATCCAAGGTATTGTTAGAGCACCATCACCAGACCATGCAATGTGAGACCCAATTGGGTGTTTTTACAAAGGCCTTTTGACAGCTCATAGTCTGTATCATGAATATCCCTGGGTGTTGACAAAAATAGAGCTGTGTAAACACTGGATAGTGCAAAACCTTGTTTTTACCAAATGACCCTAGTGAGTAATTATATTGTGATAAATCTTTGAAAAAAGTGGCTGACATGGTGTTCCAATGCTCAATCAGTCTGATTGATCTCAACTAAGTAAAGGGTCCAATGGTACCTCACTTGTGGGAGCTATTCGGGAAGTTTTGGGGGAGCCTATTGTGAGTGGGTTGTACAGTGGTGGTGGAGCACCAAATGAGTCAAACCCCCAAAATACAAAAAATTCATCTGGAATGTCCTTCAAAATCCCTGTTGAGCCTATCCCAACTCTGAGCCCGTTGCCTCAGACCAAAAACCTCTATATCGAGAATTGCTTTTCATCAAATGATGACTTTTAAAAGCTTCATCACAACTATTCTCAATACTATTAGCCCTGAGCACATGTACATGTACTTGAAGGATGACTTATAATAAGGGTATTTAAAATTTGAGAAGTGGGCTCCAGAAGTGTCAATAAGTGACATCCAAAAGTTTCCCAAGTGACACTTCCAGAGCTTTCCATGTAACTTTGAGCGCCCCATCAAGTGTTGATATGTATCACGTCACATAATGCCACCTGATCATTCCAAGGGTCTCAGTGTGGCAGCAAGTGTTAAAAAGACTCAAAGGAGTTGCACACCATCACATGGCTTACCCTCCAATCCAAAGGTTTCTTGAGCATGTCCAAGAAGCTTTTGGGTGTCACTTCTTGACATTTCTGGAGCCCATTTCTTGAATCTTGTATACCCTTGATATAACAGACCCCTGAAAACCATAATTACATATTCACATATGGTAAAAACAACATGTTACATATAGTAAAGATCCACAAAAACATGATAACACCTCATAACTCAGTGTTAAGGGTTAATATGCTCATATCACATAAGGGTTAATATGCTCATATCACATGATGTACATAACAAGATTACCTGTAATTATCATAATCAATATAGTCAACTCCCTCAAAACCCATACCATTCTATGGAACCCCAGAACTACGGGTTTTATGGGTGTATGGATTTGGAGGATCTCCCTCATAGCCCATAGATATAGGTTTGGCAGGCAAAGTACAGGTCAAGAGGGAGATAAGATAAATTAACAAGCCAATCAAAAAAAGAATCATTCATTCTTGTGTGCAATTGTAGCCATAGTTATAAGATTCATTTAGTTAAATTTTATTGAAGTAGTCAGATACTAAGGGTTGTTCTAAAGACTGCGTGTGAATTAAGCAAAAATGTCTGCTAGCCGCGCAAATAGCAGCTTCAAAAGACTTTGCTTCAGATGTGTCTTCATGCTTGATGTAGTTGGAAACAACAGAAAGTGAACTAGTAAAGGCTGTATAGCGTGGTTAGGGATCAGAGACTTTGCAAATATCCATTTTTGTATTTTGATCCTTGTCAGTATCTCAATGATTGATTTATTTGAAAATGTCATTGACAGTCTGTTCCTCCAATCCACTAGAGTGCTCTCCTTGAAGATTGAGGAGCTCAGCAATTTACATCATGTTACTTCAATGGACAAGGTTATGCTGTTCAAGTTGTTCGCAATCTTCAGCCAACACAGCCTCAGCTTCAGCATCTGAGACTATTGGAAGGTTAGTGTCCAAGTCTGATGTTGTGGCAGTTGGGTCATTGGTCACCAATCCATCAGGTTTGCAAGGTGAGATAATCCTAATTTTACAGAAGCAGTTTGATATGGTGCTTTCACCAACACAAAACCAGCATTCCAGTTTCATTGCACCAACCTGATGTATCTTGTAGATTTCAGCAAGCGGGATCTCTGCACCATAACACTTCAGTGAACACTTGATGAAGTTTGATTGGTAGTGAAACTTGAACAAGACTATAAATCTGGCATCCAAGGGTTGGATATGTGAGGTTAGGTTGGGTGAAAAGAATTTTAATTGAACATTTGTAAGCTTGTGCTCAGGAGGCTCTCCATGCCTGCTGAATTTGTTGACTAGAAGGAGGATGTGTTGTTTTTGAACTGCAAGATTCTGGTCCCACTTTGTGATCCAGCTACTGAAGAGCTCAAAAGTCATCCATGCTTTGGCATTGATATGGTGATAAACACCAAGACTCTTGCCACTTTTCTTGCTGAAGCATGCAGGCTTGTTTGCCTTTCCCAGAATGAAAGGTTCAATCTTTTCTCCTTTGGAACTTACAGTAAGGGCATAAGTTAATATTCTCTCATCACCTTTAACCCCTGATTGTGGACCAAATTCAAGACATTTGTCTGGGGGAATGCTGAAACATAAGCAGGTGATTTTAATCAATCAATGGCACACCATATATATATATATATCAAAGAGATAAGATTTGCATTAACCCTTAGAATAGACCAGTCTCATCCATGTTACGAATGTATTGTGGATAGTAAAAGTTGGTAATCTCCCAAAGGTTTTGATGTTCAGCAGCTACAGTATTGGGAAGGATTCAGGTGGTGGGCGCGGCGCATTTGGCGCGTCAAAGGGCGCGCCCGCCCAGGCGCGCCAGGCGCGCCAAATATTTTCAGAAACAGGGGGGTGGCGCGCCCATAAGCAAGACTAGGATAATCTGAGGGTTAGAAGGTCTTGTCGGGCCTGATCTTGAGCTATAAGACACCTATTACATTGTGATTTTGGGCTGTTTAACTTTTGAGCTAGAGAAAGCCCTATAAATGAGCTCTGCTCCAGATATCTGTGCTATTGGTTGTTCATGTGAGTTGCAGGACCCTTAAAATGGTTCTTGAATGAAGATGCTCTCTCATTCTTATCTCAAAAATGTTGCTTGAAAAAGCTTTTCTCATGTCTCCAGCTGTGTTTGAGCTTCATCACCGCCTTTTTTGCTGTTTTTAAGAAGAAAAATTTCATTTTTTTGTGTTTTTTGCTCAAAAGGCGCGCCCACACGCCCCCTGCTATTTGGGCGCGTCCTAGACAAAGGATTCTGTGCCTGGGCGCGCCTCTCGCTGGGAAAACTGCGCCCACCACCTGAGGAAGGATGGAGCCTGCTGTAAGGATTACATGGTAGATTATGACAAGTGGGCAAATTATGGGTTTAGGCAGTTCTTGTATACATTTCATCCTCCACGCCGAACTCCAAATAGTCCTTACTCTTTCAAGAGCCTTATCCGGGACTATTTGGAGTTAGGTGAGCTCATCATTAGTTCTTTTTGTTTTCCCTTCAGGGGTTTCTTTCTTAAACTTGCAAATTGTGCGATACAGATACTAATGAAGATGATGAGTAATGGAGATCGGAAGGATAACATGGTGGTAGGGCAAGAGATGCTGATACGGCGATACTTGAACGTGATTTTCGATAAGCACACTTTAGGATCTAAAAGCTAAATGGATTGGAATTAGATGGATGCTAGCTCAGTATTAATTAGTGCTGATACGATAAGAGTAAAGTCACAGAGCACAACATGATGGGTTTTTATACCATAGAGATTGAATGGTGTCCCTAATGCGCGACCGAGGACCACCTGGAATGCACTGTGCACTGTGTAATGAGGCACTTCCATCATTGATCAAACAACTCCTTACACCTCACCTCACCTCGCCGACCACTGGTCTCATCTCAACTTCGTATTGACAACATCTGTTGATCGCGTCAATAGCTTGGCTATTATACCAACAGAGGGCTGGAAGTTCGTCCAGTCACAACCCTTCGGGACCATTGAAAGAAATGCGCGGTTACAATCCTTCGGGACCATTGAGAGGAATGTGCGGTTACAATCCTTCGGAACCATTGAGTTTACTTGATTGGAGTGTCCGGTTGCAACCCTTCGGAATCATTGAGATCACGCGATTAGAGTGTCCGGTCGCACCCCAATCAATTCATCCAAGTGTACTTCTTGCAGACTTGGAGGTTCTTGATTCAATTCAGCATGGTCATCATGAACTGCCCAATCAATTCAAAAAAAACCTTTCGCATGTTTTTCTTTCCTTTGGAAATTGGTCTTACAACTCTGTTCAGGATGTAATGATAAAAACTTCCTCGAAGGTTTTGGTATTTGGTCATGTTCTAATGATAAAAACTCGGGTAAGCGTTGAAGTCAGGAAGGGAGATCAATCTAATCAAAATATTCAAAAACAAATTTAACTGTAAAGAGAGAGATGAAGTGCAAACGCCACGAGATTGCAAGATATTTTTCGCCTTTACTTTCTTTCTTCTTTCTGACACGAGTTATAAAATCATAAAAATTCCAGGTAAATCATCAAAAAAGTCATGATGATATATACATATTGACAAAATCCTTGTACAAACCGTTCACTATTTGAAAGAGAACTTTCGCGAGGGAAGGATACGTGCTCAACAAGTTGAGAGTTATTTAAGGATAGTCAACCGCACAGGAACGTGAACAGCCCTTTGCGAAAGAGGCAGTGATGATTACTTTCATAAAGGAAAACACGGCAAACTTTATGTATGTAACTGAGTCCCAAACGTTCGCGAGACTCGAAGATCATCGCAAGAGTCAAGTTTGAAAACGCAGGATGAAACCGAAGTAAGCCTCTTACACAGATGGTTTTTCTCGGATTCTCCTTCGTGCTCGCGACATCAGAACTTGACCTATTCTCTCCTTTCTAAAAGCGCGCTCCTAATTGCAAGGCAATCAATCTACAAACGCAAGCATTCCAAAATTATCTTGGAATGCTGCGAAGAAGGAGTCTTAAGAGCCGGCTAGTATATTCATCTCTTGACCGAAGCTACAAGGGACCACTATACACCATACTCTCCCGGATCATTTTGATTCCTCTTTAGCTTTGAAACGTTCATCCATCAAAATATTACAACAAAGGCAATCAAACCATCAGTCAAAGAACCATAATGAATTGAAAGAATCAAGTAAAGAACCAAAATCAAAAAGTTTAATTCAATTGAATTTGTAAATTGTATGTACAACTGAAAAAAATGAGGAATTCATTTATAGATAGATGTCAATTAAGAGGAAGGAAGAGGTTTTAAACATGGCACTTTAGATCATATAGTGATGGTACATATATATCATATATTACAAAATAGCAAATCAGAGAAGGATTGAAAAGTTGAGTAAAAAGAACATAACAAATAATACATTAAAACCTCAACGCAAAAGTTATGAATTCCAAATCCAAAGAGATTCCAAAGTGTCTTGGTGGACGATACACATGGCCATCTTGATCCAAGATGAGCGTTTTCATCATCCACATAGTAATGCACATCCCCAGACAGTCAAAACAGTCGCCGCTGTGGCAAAGGTAATCAGGACCCAAGGATGTTTCATGCCAGGCGAGCTAGGGTGTTTAGCAGATTGTCCCACAACCCGCCTCGGACTCTTCATTTTGCGTCGCATTCGATCTTGATAAGGAGGGATGTCAGATCGACGGCTCGGACTCGAAACTGAAGCTTTGACTGATACGCATTGAAAGATCTTGATGAAGTTGATTTTCAGGTGGTTAAAGCCCAGTTGAATGATTGCAGAGAGAGATGGCATTCCCATTGGATCGCTCGACATTAATCTTGAGCAGTTGGATTGGCCAGGCCGACGAACCTGAACCAAAGCAGGCTTGGTACGTGTATTTGCTAGTCGAGGTGATTGTTTGATCAAGTGTGAGACTCTTGATCCTACCTTCTCTGACCAACGATCTGGCTCCAAGTCCAAACCAAGAGGTGATGGTTCGGGTGAAGGATTTAGGGTGTGAGATGAGCGTTTCTCAATAGCTTTCCAAGCAGCCTCGTCAACAAGAAGCCAGTTGAGGCAGCATTCCCGACTTCGAAGGAGACAATAGTCAAAGGTCGGTAAGGGAAGATCTTGATGCGAAGAAGCTCGGTCATGTGGAGAGGGGAATGGGAGGTGGTTGATCCGTTTTGCAGCAAATTGTCGTGTCAAAATGGCATGCAAGTCGGTAGCAGATTTTGTGCCCGTGATTTTGTTGGAGATGAACGGCTGAACAGGAATCAATCGAGATAAAGACATTAAAAACGACAAAGTCACTGCGGACACCGCTGATGACGAAGAAGAGTAAGTTATTCTGACGCAGCAGGCCTATAAGAAGAGTGAAGCAAAGACAGCTTGCTTACGTGCATGCGACATCTCGACTAAAGCTACCATATATGCCTCATTCATGATCCAGTTTTCAATGAGCAAACTTAGGTCTTGACTTGATTGTGCGTTCAAGGTTGTTGGATGAAGTGCACGCATATTCAAAAGAGGTCTCAATCGACCAAAAGATGTAGAAATATGAGAGAGAAGCCCATCATGAGTTGTAGGGTCATTGATCTGGAAAAAGTGTCAATCACAACGAGAAGGACAATCAGCACAGCGTTTGGGAGACGATGATTGCAGAGGCAACGCACCTTGAAGTCGGAGACCAAATCAGAGGCACGTCGGATGGTCAAAGCAGATGCCTTGCTGACGACGGGCTTACGAGCCGATGAGTTATCATCTTCAAACAGTAAGACACGGAGCTTTGATCCGGCACGAGTTGTCCAGGAATGATGAGAGGGATGTTCAGCATGACTCGTTTCTTGTACATTCAGTCTACGAAGGGATACTGATGACATCGACCTTGGACTACTTCCACCCCTTAAACTTGATCCTCGACTTGAAGCGTTTGAATTAGGATGATGTATAGGTAGTCTAGGCATAACAAGATGACCGGTGATCCTACTGAGATACTCTCGAGTGGATGTATGCGTATGATGAGAGTCTTCAAATGGGATTGATGCAGGAGAATCAATAGCTGATCCATCTTCAACTTCTCCATCGGTAAGTGGACCATTTCTTCTTTGAGATTCAGTCTCATGTTCATGGTCTGATAATTCTCTATCACTATCTAAACTTCCAGAGATAGATGAACTTGGATAAGATAATCCTTCACTTGGATTCCAAGATGAAAGTGAGATTGGGGATCCATATCTTTCAATGGCATGATGAAGATGTGGTGAGTGGGATCTCGAGTTTAATGATGGTAAACCGAAGATAGTGGTAGGTTGTGGAGAAGTATGAATTGAAGAAGATGGTTCTGATTGAGAAACTGATTGACTGATAGTAGGTCGTGGCAGATAATCTGATGATCTAATCGGACGATTAACGGTCACTTCTGATGAATCTTCTTCATCTTCATCTTCATCTTCTTCTTCTTCCTGTTCTTCATCTTCTTCATGATTTACGTCATCAATTGAGAACGTTTCTGATTGAATTGAAGGTAAAGAAGAGAAGGAATAAGATAAATGAGAGAATTCGTCGTATTCGAGTAGTTCGGGAGTTAATGAACCATGAGAGTTTGGAGTTGTGGATGAGTGTAGGTGTGACTGATTTGAAGTTGGCTGAGGATGAACCTCTGTCATTTTTCAAGACAGGTAATATGTATGAAGGTTGATGAAGTTGAAGCAGTATATGAAGTTAATGAGGTCTACCGTATGAGGTGAGGTGATATGAATTGACTGGTTGTTGGTGGTCACTCTTCATAGGGGCTACCAAATTACATGAAACCCGCGAGTGTTTATGTCATCATCTTCGGATTCACTTGGCAGAAATTGGACCCATTGAGTTTGGACTTATCTATGGGTTTAGCAGGGTATCACTTCAGAGGGTTCAGCTTTCTTGATTTTGACGATGCTGGGAATCGATGAATTTCCCTTTCCTCTGCGGATTTATCATCAAATGGGAACATTAGATATTCTCATCCATTCCCTGGATTTTGACCACGATTTGTCAAATCGATCAGGATTGTTGACTATCTTGTGGAGTCTGATCTGGATGCATGCGTATACTGATACTCTCAATTATGACTAAATATTAAGTGTCTAGGCATCTTTTATCAGATTAAATGCCCTAATTCTGTGATTTCTGACAAGCATGCACTCTAGTCTGGCGTCTGGCCTCGCACTCAGAGTTTTGGGAATCCTCACCATTGCTCATTGAATCCCCCTCATCTACTAAAGTTTTGAAGCTTTGTTTTTTCGTTTGCTTACATATTCTATCATGGATCCTCAACACCCTTCACGAGATTTAGAGGATCAAATTTTTGGTATGAAACCCATGCGATAATGTTGTGTTACCTAAACGATGGAATTTTGACAAGTTCATGTTTTTCAAATGGATAGGTGGAGGAGACTCAGACCTTTCAGACGTCGATGCCGGTTAGTTTCTGAACGTTATATTGGCTTTTTATCAACTAGTTCTGAATACAAAATCTTCTTGATTGTAGATGACCTTCAGCATGCACCACAGCCTTCAGCCCGTCATCGAGAAGAGGATGGTGACGGGGAGTATGAAGACTCTGATGGAGAAGAAGCTCACTCACAACATGCTCATGATGAAGATTATAATGAAACCAATGAAACTCGACCAACTTCTGCATCCTTTCCTAAGTTCCGAAAGTCTTCAAAAGTCGCTGATTCGTGAGTGCTACAACTGCATCGGCTCATCTAGATCCCGCAAGAAGGTTTAAGCGCTTACCTCATCCTCATCTTTCTCAGCTCTGAGAGGCGACCCCCAAAAGAGAATAAACAACGTCGACCAGCCGAACCAGACCAACATGTTGATGCAGCTGAAGAAGCCATACCGATGGATCCTGAAGAACGTCAGTGAAATCCTTCAAAAAAGCATATGGACATTATCACTGATGAA
This sequence comes from Melampsora americana, assembly GCA_022264835.1. Lineage (NCBI taxonomy): Eukaryota > Fungi > Basidiomycota > Pucciniomycetes > Pucciniales > Melampsoraceae > Melampsora > Melampsora americana. The sequence goes on along the minus strand of JAIFHY010000049.1, from coordinate 105,342 downwards.
TATATTTTCAGTTCGAAGACAAGAGCTTTATGAACGTATTGATCAAGCAGCGGGTAAAAATAAGAAAAACAAAAAACGAAGACGAAAAGGAGGGGATGAGGATTTGGAGATGATGGCGGATGAAGAAGTGTCCAAGTTACGAGCTAGGATGTTGGGCGCGGTTAACATGGATCTTGAAGCCAATGAAGAACGTAGACCGGCAACAGCTAAGATGATGTTGCTACCACTCGTGACGGCCACTATGCAGAAGTGAGTCACTCGAAGCATGAATTTCTGGTACCTTACATTGACACGTCTTCTGTATTTCTTCTTAGATCTCACTTGGAAACAGCTATACTTGATAATGGAGTGCTTGAAGCGGTCAAAAAATGGCTTGAACCACTTCCTGATCGATCCCTTCCGGCGCTTAACATTCAACGGTCTCTATTGCAATTGTTGACTAAAGTACGTGATCCCTATTCGCAATGACGCCTCAGTTACTAACCCTCTTAACTCGATAGATGACAATTGACACCCAATCTTTGAAATCAAGTGAACTTGGCAAAGTGATTGTATTCTACACCAAATGCAAAAGAGTTGATCCCTCAATCAAGCGCTTAGCCGACAATTTATTCAGTAGGTTCTACTTCATCTATGTCTAATGTTGCCTCCCGTTTGAGCTTATTTACTGTGTCACAGCGAGCTGGCTGCGGCCTATCATCAGGAGACCAGCTTCTTACCGGTCCCGGGCACCTCTACCTGTATCATCCCAACTGAACACGGATTCCAACATCATCAATCGACCAACCCCTTCATCTCAAGCTCCAAACCGGTCTCAACGAGCTCGAATTCCAGAAACTATTCATCAAGCGTTCCAATTCGCTCCAACCTCCACTCTTGATACAAATCAAGGAGATGAAGGAGGATCACAAAACCCTGCATTCAAGAAAGGTAGTCAAAAAGCTACGGCAAAGAAGACGCGAGAGTGGGCAAGGAAGATGGTAGATGCTAAGAAAGGTCAACGGATGGGATAAACCAGTTTGGGTTATTTTGATGAGTCTTGTAGCTGGAATTTTGTGGGTATAAGGCTCTGTCACATCAAAAATCTTTCGTAGTTGGTAAAATGTATATTATAGTGTTGTTGGATTCTGAACTTTGAAGATGAAGATGAAAGTGTTCCATATGCGGAAACGCTACGCGTGCATGGCTCTATACCGATTTTCTTATTCTTTAGCTGAGAGTTTAAATAGTATCACCTGTTCTCATTAGATGTCAAGGTGTTGCGAATCAGCGGTACTTCAGTCTTGCTGAAGCTTATGTACTATAACACAATCTTCCGGTGCAGATTCCCCTGAAATCGAGTGTAAGATTCTGTCTGTAGAAGCCTAGCTGAATTCAATGTCAAGAGAGTCGTCGGTAGCAGCACATGACCCAATGGGTTTTGAGGGTGTGGGTGGCCAACCCGTTTGCTGTTGATTAAGACAGCCTCTGAGATAGCAGATGAAGAAAAGTTTGGAGAGCCAGTCTAGAAAAGAAGTCTTTCCGAGTTTGTAAAATCAATTGTAACATTTACACAGACTGACCTCATACGTAAGTTGAAAGCCTCGGGGTGTGACGCTGGATTGGGAGCGGGCTGGTAGGGCGGAGCTTTTGCAGATCCAGACTTATGGCAAGCAGCAAGAAAGGCCGCGATGGGAAATTGAGGCCTCACTCATTGCCCATTTCCTCAATTGGGTATCAGACCTGATGATATTCTGAAAGATTTTTTTGGAAGGTGTCTTACACAAGAAAGTGGACTGCCACTCTTTAGAAAAATCACATTTCAAACTTCATCAGACCAAGATTTATCAGTAGAATGAAATAGTGATGCAATACAAATATATCCTCCTAGTCAATTTCACCTTCACATACACAAAAGAAAACAAATGATTGGTCCACAAGAAAAAAGCAAGAAAAAGTGTGTATAAATTGGAGTTACTAATTAGACCTTTAAAAACAGTCTTTCTTCACGTTTAGTATATAGTTATTTCGAGTCTTTTCAAAAATAATGGTTGTTCTGAATTGCCTTAGAGCCAGGTATTGCAAGCCTATTTGAGTTTTGGCTAAATAATGTGATCAAACTTGAGCGCTCGCCATGACTCGTTGAGCATCTGTCTGTTCAGCGTTGGGTGCGGGATTGTGAAGAGCAGCTGAACGTGACACTTCTTGCTTTCGCTTGCGGCCGAACTTTGAAAAGAAACCGGCTCGTGGTGCTGGGGCTGCGGTGCGACGCTTGCGACCTCGGCAGCAGAGACATGTAAGGAGGCCAATCAGGATTAAAAGGGCTCCTGAATGTGAGGGGCCAGAGAAGTCAGCTTCGAGTATTCTGGCACTTGCCGGAAGTGCTTTCAGAGACCGGGACCCTGAACGGGCTGAGCAATTATGTACTATGGGCTTACCAACTCCCCCAAATACGATCCCAACAATCTGTCCAGCTGAAAGTTTATGCTTGTGACAAAGATCGTCATCGCCAAAAAAGACTGACCCGTCGAGGTCATCATCATCCGACAACCATGTGCGGTCTTTACATTTGCGATCAGCCAGAGCATGAGATGGAAACAAGCTCAGAAGAAGCAAACTCCCAGCGACAATATGAAGGCTTATATGATTTCTGAAGATTTTAGATGTTGAGATCTGCATATCTTAAGGATAAGCTGTGCCACAATTGTTACGTATGAAGGTCAGATGAATTGGAAAGGTGTGGGTGAGGGAATTCTTGTTCGCACTGGCACATTCACTCCGGGATTTATAGGCGCAGTGAAATCAGAAGAGGAACTGAACTCGAGTGAGTTTTGAACATGAAGTATGTAACTCGATCTGAAGCATGAAGCATAATATTTATCATAATTTGGATGTGTGTAAAGGATCACTACAGCGATCGACCCACAAAATGTACAGCATATGTGATGAAAGCACTTGAAACTTGCTTGAAGTTCATGTTCAAGGTGACAAGGGGGAAACCTACGAAGGCAATCGCTTGCTAGATTCGTATCAGCTCACCAACTTATCTCATGTCATCCGAAACGGTCACATATCGTGATCAAAGCGAAAACTCCGGCATTGGGCCGCGTCCTTTTTTGATACTTTTCAGATGCATTCGAACATTCTCAGGGACAGTTATTTACGGACTATAGATCCAGACGTGACATTTGGCCGGCACTGTTCTTCAACCAAGCGCAGTAGCCGAGCATGCCTTGGAAGTTGAAACGGTCATGATGAGTAACGTGACCACTCACAGTATTGTTACTTTGTCATGTCTGCTGGAGGCTTTTTGCGCCGCTCTGATCCCGAACTATCATGATTGTCAGCAAAGCTAACGATGCACTTCTGCGAGCTGACAAGCAGTCCCTTACCGCGCGGGATGCAACTTGTATGCAGGAAACGGTATCGAAGAAAGCTTTCTCGGGACTCGGACCCACCATATTCAAAGGACTAGAATAGAGCACTTGCTTGGTTGAAAAACTTCGTATATTATCACCTGCACCGACCGAGACAAAGTGCTCGGTTCCTTCTGCGAGGTCGAGTATAAGAGTTCAATATAAGGAGTGTGAAGGGAAAGTATTTATATTGATCAATTTTGGTCACGGATTCAACTTCAAGACCGTGAATTCATACGGTATAACTCCGCCAAACGATGCCAAAGTGCTCCTTGCGAGTGATGGAGAGCACATGTGATTAAGACTTTAAGCCAAGCCTCGACCGATCAGCAATTCTTGGTACGCTCCGAAAAAATATCCAAAGTTATTTGGCATTTGATTGGTCGATTGTGGTGCACCTTATGCACTATCTGAGGGAGACTCCAGCTAAAACAAATTCTCAACTATGCACCATCATTCACTGACGTCATTGTATTCCTTCTGACCACCAAAAATCAAAATTATCATCATTGGAAGTAAAAACTTACCTGAATGTACAAGCAACTGCCACAAGTTTTACTGCAAAACCAGCCACACCATTGTGGATGTTCTGATGCACCATCGAGATCATCTGATTTAAGGTTGGGGCTTAGTTTTAGGCTTGATATCGAGTTGTATTTTCCCAGACTTGAACCAGGATCTCTTCAGATAATCTTGTTGCTGGTTTTGAAGTTAGGGATGACACGGTCGAATTTAACAATCATTGAGGGTTGATATCACTTTTTATACAAAAGTCTTTGGTGCACTGGTTTCTGTCTTGTCATTCCTTGGTACAAAGAGATTTATGTCTGTTCTTTTTTCAACCATTGTAGTTGTAATTTAGCTCCTCTGCTCTGATCACTCAGTCTGAGATATATGTTATCCCTTCCAATTCTGCTGTCATAGTTCAATATTCCTTACCTGATGATGACTGTTGTACCTAGCTCTGATACGTTTGTTAATCAACTGTATTGAGGAGCTTCAATAATATCACTTGAAGCTCACAGACAGGATATCAACACATTATAACAGATTTACAATGGTAAAAGTGTCCATTGGACTGGGTCTGAAATAAAAACATACCAAAAAAATAAAAATCAGAATCACGAACAGTGGTTTGAGTATACTGGAATCCAAAGAAGGGTGGTAGCATGGGCATTTATACAAGTGATTCAACTCTAAAAAATTTGAAAATTGCTCTTGGACATGCTTTTGGACTTCAAAATGATTCACAGAGAATTGGTTTGAGGCTGAAAGACTAGTAGAGGTTGGTATGATGAAAGAGCTCAAGTGTAGCACTACCTGAAGGTCACATTTTTTAAGCTGAGGAAGGTCTGTATCAGTTCATGTAATGACAGGAGTGGTGTAGTAGAAATCCTCGACAGAGATTTTTTTTTGGGAGAGACATGAGATGGAGTCTTCATAGGCAAGTTTGTCAAAGATGTACTGCCGATTCTTGACTTGAAAGCGGGTCCTCCCTGATAAGTCAGCCCCGACCTTGATAATTCCGGTGTACCGACCGGGTCAAGTCTCACTGCAACGCTCCATCACTTCTCTGTGCTGCGTTCGTGGTCAATTCAACATTTCTTTCTACCGAGCTGCTTAACTTATCTCAACCTCGAACATCATATAATCGACATGAATATGACAGACGCTACGGCGAGATTCGCACTTTTAAGGCTGATCTCGATCCAACTCGATGCCGCTGGTTTCACTCACGTTCAAGACAAGTCATTGCTAGAGGATATTCAAGGCCTTCTGGATGGATGTTGAGTAGTGTTGGCTTCAAAGATCTCATTTCGCCTAAGAATATCCAACCCTTGTCTGATGGTAGTCTTTCGGTTTTTTGTATCTAATGAACCATTGGAAATAGTGATTGAGGGTTTGGTACATTTAGCATATGAATTTGCTCAGCATACAAGAAGATCAAGGCCGAACGTACGAGATATGGTAACAGCGTGTGCTGATCAAGGCATCGAACTTTGTCATCTTCAGGCTGTGCTCTCTCAGACACTTCCTCATATATCTGGTGATTATCTCTCTTGAGTTTGGTCTATGTCCATTACTCGGACCAACGGTTACCTGATAGTTTGCAAACCATGTGAAGATTTAACATTTGAGCTTCCTATAGCTTCCTCTACTATTCCTCACGATCCTACCGTTGGTTTTCTATCATCGGAATCTGAAAGCGAAGACGACCAAGTGTCAAATCAGGCAACATCCCGTGCCAATCGTCTTAGTCACTCGCGATCAAGACTGAGTACCGAATTGGTTGGAGGCTTACCACATCTACCCGCTTTGCCAGCTAAACACACCTGGAGACAGACCTATGTGAGTAAAAGGCTCACTGTTCTATTGTCAGCTATCACTGATGATTATCGTCCATTAACCACATAGGCTGAACCTGGCCCCATCACGGTCATTCCTCCTTCACACGTTTCATTGTCTCAGCCAACGGTGTCGGCATCTGAACCACGTCCAAATTCTCCAAACTCAACTTTTGTTTATCCTTTCGAAGCTGCACCAAATGACCCCAATATACCTACTTGTTTGCATTCCCTCAACCGACGCATTCTCGATACCCGTCTGGTAGAACGCTCTCTTCGAAATCTTGTCGAACGCACTTCCGAAAATGGCGAGAATACCTTGAAGAATTCCTCTCCACAGTTGAATTTATCTTCTATACCTTCTGATGATTCGTCGGTACTCAAACGTGCGGCTGATCTACAGATTCCGATCATCAATTTTGAGAATGATTGGTATGGAGCCCAGAGAGTGAAGCGGGTCAAAATTGATTCAAATTCATAACACTTTCCATTTCATTGTCAATTGAGCTTTATGTAATATGTCTTTCTCAGTCAAATGCATTATATATGATATCATAATGGTTGTTCAAAGGAATATCGGATATCACGTCTTATCCGACTCTTATCAAATTGAGGTCTGTGCTTTGAGTAAACTTGAGGAAAAGTTTCAGCTTCGCAGGTTTGAATGCCCAAAAAAAGCCAACGAAAAAGAATATCTCGAATGATCAGATGAACTGCGATTGTAGTCAAACAAAGGAATGTGATAGTATCAATCAGAATCAGACTTCCGTTAACGACATTGTTTGTCAAAGCTTAAATTTTGTCAATTTCATTCGTTCCAGCTTTTTATCAGCAAAGTCGTTACACTATCCTTCAACATTGAAAACCAAACTTGGAGATTTTTGTTATCTACACTTGTATTTGGATATCATAATTCCCAAATCAGTACGTCAGGAATTGATAATCCAATGCGTGATTGGATTATTTTAGTTATCCACGAAGTTTAGATTTGAAATTTCTTGCTTCAGACTCATTTCAAAGTCTGACCCTCACATAACTATTTTATCCTCGATTATATCTCAGACCGCCTCTTTCACTATTTATGTACCACACATGACCGCATATACCACCTGACCATCTTTCATGAAAGTCAAAATGGCCTCATCTACAGTCGATTCTCAACAGATCTCCACAGAAACTTCAGACTCATCCGCTCCACTCAGCGTACGCGCAGAGACATTTTCGAAATTGTTATGGCCAAAGAAAGCTCGCCGAAGTGATCTCGAAATTGACCAAGCCCACCAATCTCTTCGACGACTGATTCTGATAAATCCTTACGATGACGTTGGTATTCACTTGTATCTTTCCTCAATAAGTCCTGTATTTACCATGACTTGAGACTACGGTTTGTTTTTATAGGTTGAGGCGAGTCAATTCAGAGCAACCACATGGAAAATCCTTCTAGGTGCTTTAGATTGTCAAGCCGAGTATTATTTTGATCTTGTTTCTCGTCAAAGAACACCATGGTATGAGAAGATCACGAACGATACTTTTAGGACTTTGGCCACTGATTCATCATTTCAAACTCGAGTTTCTGATGCTATGCTAGTCAGATTACTTGAAGCTTTTGTCTCTCGTTCATATGGTTTGTCCTTTGTACATGTATCAGTTGATGTCCACTGAAGATTAATCTCTTTGCTTTCTTGTTTGTATAGATGAATCCCATAAAAGAGACGGCATCAAATCACAATACGATTTTACATATGTTCAAGGAATGAATGTGCTTGCTGCTCCTTTTCTTTATACTATGCCATCTGAACTAGAAGCTTTTAGTGTGTTTTCTCGCTTTATCGAATTCCATTGTCCTTTATACGTACAACCTACACTAGAGGGTGTTCATTCAGGTTTACGCGTATGTTCCTTCTTCTATTATCCCAATTTTGAATCGCCTTCCAAAAAAAGGTTTGCTGATATTGGCTTTGATTAGTTATTAGATGATTGCCTCGAGATACTTGATCCTGACTTGTTTCGATACCTGAAGTCAAAGGACTTACGTGCTGAAATATATGCTTTTCCTTGTTTGTCTTTTCTCGCACTTCGATGTGTATACATGTCCTGAAACTGATCTGTTTTTGATGTACAAATTTTCGTTTCATTAGCTGTTTTAACATTCTGTGCGTGTACAGAACCATTGGATCAAGTCTTGCAACTTTGGGATTACTTATTAGCTTTTGGAGTAGGCTTAAATGTTCTCTGCGTAATTTCTCAATTATACATAATGCGAGATAAACTCTTGGCTCACCCTTCGTTAGTAATCTTCACTATTTTTTTCGTTGAACCAACTCCTTCAGATAGATTGTTTTCTAACTATCTTTTCACGTCGTTAGACCCATGGCTTTACTTCGAAAGTTTCCAGCTCTTGATGCTAAACAAGTCATCATGTTAACAAATGTATTCATACGTGATTTACCACAAGAATTATATGAAAAATTGGTTCGACATCCTTTTGGAAAAGTTGATTGATCTCATCTTGTTCTATCAACATTAGATATCATTTATCACAAGAAAGATGTTTCTTCACAAGTTGTAGCTCAGTAAGGATGAGGAAATTTTTAACCTTATGTCCAGTTACCATAATAGGGAATAACAATCAAATTGGATTTCAATGGCACTTTTATTACATAGCATCCTTGTTGTGCAATCAATTGTTTCCAGTAAAGCTGAGAAGATGAAATTGAAGATGTACTGATATACCAGCCGTTTCTTCGTTGTCTATTACTACTTTGGGATCGCTTGTTGGCCTATCTGTTGATACCCTGTATGTATCACTCATACTCGACACATTCTGCTCAATCTGAGCACTCAGCAACAAGGCTTATCTGCCTTACTTCTGCTCGCTCATCTTGTAAGAATCAGCTTCCAAACTGTTGCTCAGACTCAGAAAATTGTATATATAAATATATCCAATCATGCTTCATTTCTATCTTCATCATTATTAAGAAATCTATCGCTACACAAAGCGCATTCTAATACACTTTATGCTCTGAGACAGCAGACGCACTATTTCCTGATTTCACTGACACTCCGACTGAGTGTTACCCAGACGGATTATCAGTTTCACCTACATATCACGACACTGTGTCTTATTACTATCCTGGACAATAACTCATGCAGAACAAGGAACACTGAACCTGTCAAGTTGAAAGAATTACTTGTTGATTTTAGCCAGATAGAAACATGATGCCCCAATCGCTAGCTTGTTGGAAGCATCTGATCATGAGCGGTCTTGGGGAATTACTCATCCACGACGCAAGAGAAATTCATTGCAAAAGCCTGATGCCCTGAATAGGCATCAGTGTCTGATGCAGTTTTGAGCCTCAATATACGACGCTATTTGCAGGCCAGCTGCAGTGGCTATTACATAGCCAATTACAACGGCAACGGGTCAGATGGAAGCGATCATGCAGAAGCATTTGGGGGCATTATATTGTTTTTACAATTTTACACAATTGTACCTTTCTGTGCGACGGAGGTGCTTAACCTCGAGATACGCCGTAATCTAACGTATGGAAGAGAATGTGTACTTTTGATCATTTTCACCAATACAAGAGGTAATGTCCATTTAACTATATCCCACGAAGCTTAATGTGGGGGTTCCAGATCTCAAAGCCCATTTTTTGCTAATCATCTTCAGACAAATCTCAGGTGCTTATACGACATTGGTATCATTGGAGAGATTCCTTTCCAGCTTTGATAGCTGCTTGAGGCTGTCCTAGGGTATCGAAGCTGGCGAAATTGAGAAAGGTGAAACATCAGAAACAAATCTTGTACGATGATATCTTCAAAACTTACAAAAAGATACCCGCGAGGTTGGCTTTCTTGGCGAAGTTGCCTTTGGCGGCGATGCTGACTTGATCATCGTATGAGAAAAAGTATTTACCGTTGGTCAAGAATGGCTAGATATGTAGCGGACAATGTCAGTTATCGGTCAAATTTATGATTATTGTACTTTGACTGACTTGGCCACTGCATTCATCGAAGTGACGGGTGTAACCATTTCCACCTGAAAGTTGGTCAGCTGATAAGTCGCCCTTCTCCATCAACGCATTTACAAGCCAGATACCCGCCCAGTTGGTTTGAACACCACACACGTCGATCATTGGTGGATCATCAGTCTCTCCACCTTGCTGCGAGTTTTTAAAAAAGGTAGGTAATCAGTAACTTGAATTCGATAACTTTGGCAATCATCCAAAAAAAAACTTACAGGAGCAGTCGTTGTGTGGTTTTGGTAATAGAAAGAAGTCAACTTTCCAACGGTGCGGTTGGCTAATTGGGGTGATGTCAATTCGTAGGAGCGAGCGTAAGCAGGGATTCCTAACACCATCTGACTTGGCTTGAATCCCTGTTTTGTGAATATAGCGAGCGCGGAGTTCACAGATGCAGGGTTCTCAGGAGCACATGAATCGTAAATTGGTGCGAGGGGACCAGTCGTGGCAGCCCAGTTTCCGAAGACATCGTAGGCCATGATGTTACTGGTAAATGTCACTCACCGTCAGTGAGGGGCTCTCCGGGAAGTGGACATTGGTTTGTATAGAGCTTACGCGAAGTCCAAGTTCTCAACAAGCAGTTGGGTTTCGTTGGCACCGGCCGGCTTACCATCCGCACCGAGTAAACCACCAATGCTCAAAGCGGCGCTGTATTGAGCTTCAGGCCATTGTTTTCGTAGTTCCTGTAGGGATAATGACGATAGTAGATACAATCAGTGTTACAGAGATAACAAGGATGGGCAAGTGGCGTACGTACCCGAACGAACTGACCGAAGTGAACAGTGTCGGCCGCAGTGAAGTTGTTACATCCGATTCCAGCACTAGTTTGGATCGACAATCAGTAAGCGCTGGAAACTCGCGAGAAGGAGTGAAAAAACATACGCGTTAGGATCTATGCAAATGTAGAGGAAGCGATTTTAGCGCTGTGCACATGCATCCTTTGGATAACAAGGGGACACTTACATTCCCAATCTGCCCAAAATTCAGTGAGAATGTCAGCATTGAGTCCGATGGGGTAGTTTGAGGAACTAGACGGGAGGGTGTCTTACCAAGATCGATTCCCTTGAAACCAAATTTCTTGGCAAAGTCAATCAGGACTCTGGCGTATTTTTGTCGATTGGTATCATCTTGGACCATGATGGAAAAGTGTCTGAAGCAGATTCAAACGTTAAGAACGGGGCACATGCGACGGTCAAGACACATCACGACAAACTTTGATCCGGTCCAACCGCCATAAGACATGATAGGGAGCACCTTGTCTGATGAAAGAAAAAGGGAAGACCGATGGATATTTTGATGAATATGGTCATCAGGAAGAATGGGCTCCACAATTCAAATCTCATCGAAGGGCTTACTAGCAGTGGCTTCTTTGACAAATTGACAAGCGAGGGTTTCCGCCGTTTCCGGTGTAAGGCCCGGAGGGTAGGTGAATGTGCCGTCAAGTTCAGGGATAGCAACAAAGAATGTGACATCGGTGTACAAGGCTAATAGAGATCACAATATATCAATAAACAGTGAGGTCTGGATAGCGCAAAGCGGAGAAAGGACTCACACCAAGGAATTTGGGCTGGGGATTGGAGTTTTGCATGATATGCCGGGTAATAGCCCATCACCTTCTGTGTCTTGGTAAAATTTCCGGAGCCCATCTCCGTTGGGACACACGTGACCCTTACGACCAGAGAGACAACTGTCAACAAGCTAACAAACATGATCATGATGAGGATTTCCTTGGTGTTGAACGGGCTTCAAAGGAGTAAGTAAAAGAATTGATAATTTGGATGTTCCTGTGTCAGTAGGGAGAGAACTGGATGAGACTGAATAAAAATGATAATCGGAGTTGGACAGAGAACTTGGCCACACAGATGGCGACCGTTGCAGCACTTTATACAGGTTTTTGAGAAAAGGTCGGAAGGTTACAAGTAGAGTCTGGCAGCAGAGTTTGGAACACCTGTTCACCCTCTTTGCAGCGCCCGCGGAATCCATTCGAACTTAGACCCAGCTTGGCCTAGTGTACAGACCCTGAAGGCTGGCAAGGTCCACGCATCGCCTCATGAATCAGGGGCCGTTGCGGTGTAAAGTGGAAAAACTGAGCTCCCCTTGTGGAAGCCAGCATGGTCTGTCATAAACTACAATTTAGCTTACCCTACGTCGACTCTAATAGTACAAAACCATGAGGGTCTAGTTGGCTTCCAGCTTGTTTGCTTTTTCTCAACTTTCATTCTCAGTAGGGGTTGGGCAATTTGCTGCAATAATACAATTCAATTGTCGTTGAATTGGTCTTCCGAGCCATTCAGCCACTGTTTAAATAATATCAAAAATCAGGACCCTGGAATGCCCCTACCGAGGTATCTGACCAAAACGTTGAGAGAATCTAAAGAAACTCGAGATACCAAAATAGAGGTATCTTGTAACACCAGCAAACAGGTGTGAGTCTTACGGCTCTGAACACCGAAGACAAAAATAGAAGACAGACCTTGTAACACCAGCAAACAGGTGTGAGTCTTACGGCTCTGAACACCGAAGACAAAAATAGAAGACAGACCTAAACAAGACAGGAGAGTAATGGACAAACGCCACCTTTTTCCTCAGTGAACTGGTGAGATTTATATTTCATATAACAATCTTTCCTAACCTTGTAACACCAGCAAACAGGTGTGAGTCTTACGGCTCTGAACACCAAAGACAAAAATAGAAGACAGACCTAAACAAGACAGGAGAGTAATGGACAACTATATAATGGTGAGAAAAGATAAGTGTTGTGGTATTCAGATATCCGGATTTAGTGATTTTAGTAATAGATAGAATGGATTCACTTACACGCCACCTTTTTCCTCAGTGAACTGGTGAGGAAAAAAGAGGCGTTTGTGGGGGAGTGAAGATCCTATTTAAATGTGATACAATAGTGACATTGAAACTAGGTTTAGTTTGACGTGTATGATGAATTAGGTTTGAGTTGTTGTATGTATTGAATTTGACGTGTTTGATGATGTACTGTATTCTAACACGCCCCCTCAAGCACGTCAAAGAAAGAAGAAAGAATAGAATAGAAAAAAAAGAAAAGAAAAGAAAAGAAAGAGAGATAGAAAGAAGAAAACAAAAAAATTAACAAACAGGCTCTCGATGATGCATTCCTATGGATTTCCTGAGCCATTGAAATGGTGAATTTCCCAAAGGTTTTGTCAGCACGTCTGCAATCATTTTGTGAGATTGGCAGTGCTGTAGTTCAACCGTGCCACGTTTGACCAACTCCCGTATCCAGTGATATTGTATTTCAATGTGTTTGGTTCTTGCGTGGAATATGGTCTTTGATGTCAGATGGATAGTGCCAATGTTATCACAATGGAGCCGAGTAGGTTTGGTAATGTTGAAACCAAGGGATGTCAGCAGTTGTTGTAGCCATGTAGCTTCTTGCCCAGCTTGGGTCATTGCACGATACTCGGCTTCCGTGCTTGATAATGCAATGGTTGGCTGCAGGCGACTCTTCCAACTAATTGCACCCCCAAGGAATTTGAATACATAACCTGTGGTTGATTGACAATTGTCTTTGTTCCCAACCCAGTCGGCATCGGAGAATCCATATGGGCAGTCCCATGATTGGTTTCCTGATAAGCCGTCACCGGCTGCACTGTACTCTATAAACAGGTGAGTTGTTCCACGGAGGTATCTGAGGACGTGGATGAGGGCATTCCAGTGAGCACGAGAAGGGCGATCGAGGTGTTGCGATAGAACCCCAACGGCGTAGGCAATGTCGGGACGGGTGCATTGAGAAAGATACATTAACGAGCCCACCCCATTACAATAAGGTAGGTTTTGGCGAGCAAAGTAGTTGCTCATACCAAAGCGTTCAAGGATGCTGTTTATCATTGATGGTTGTCCAATAGCATACGAGTAATTTGATGTTCGGCATATCTGAATTCCTACAATACAGTGAGAAATACCCAAATCCTCCATTTCCCAGCAATCAGCAATCAGTTTCTTCACCTCCTTGATTTCATTACCGGTGATTGCCATATCATCAACGTGAACATACATTGCAGAGAATTTGGTTCCATCTTCTGAGATACGTATGAATACGCATGCATCGGCCTCTGACTGAGTAAAACCAATGGACAAGAGGAACTCTGCAACATCATCACTCCAATACTTGGCAGATTGCTTAAGACCGTAGATTGTTTTCTTGAGACATGTGACCATGTCCTCATCAAATTTCTCTTTCAGATTGTCTGGCAGTTCCATGAATATATTGTAATTGAGATGGTTATTGAGAAATGCGCATATAGCATCCATTGATTCAATTGGCCAACCATTCAATGCTGCGATTGCAACGATCAAACGCAGAGACGCTGGTTTACCGGTTGGTGAATAGGTTTCATGATAGTCAACTCCTGGCACCTGAGAGAAACCCTTAGCCACATAGCGGGCTTTAAACTTGGCGACTGATCCATCAAGGTTTGTTTTGACACGATAAACCCAACGTCCACCAACAACAACTCGATCTTTAGGTCATTTCACGATTGTCCAGACTCCTCGTCTTTCAATCGAGTCAATTTCTTTCTTCATCGCATTAATCCACTCTTGCTTGTTGTTTGATTTCAGGGCTTGTTTATACGTTTTAGGTTCATGTACTAGACAAACAGTCGGCGCTGTGGTAAATGCATAAGAGTCTACCTCATTGCTTGCGATAAAAGCATCCAGGTCGTTCCAGTAGGTGTAAGATGTTGATGGGGAGAATCGATCCGGAACTTTTCGATTCCTCGTTGATTGACGCATGGGAATTGGTTCATTAACTTGAGGATCTTTGTTATCAGGAACGGCACTTATAGGAGGTTCAGACTCCGTGGCCTCATCTGATGGTAAATTTAACAAACGATTCAATGTACTACCTTGGCTATCCTCAGGAGGTTCAGACTCCGGGCTAGCCTTGGCATCACTATGTTGAATGGCTGATGTTGGTTTTGACATAAAAGGATAGTCATCGTCATCTAGGTTGATGGAAAATTCAAGGTTGTCATTCTTGTCTTTAAGCTCGGTCGTATCTTCTTTAGAGAATAGATGTTCATAATTGAACTTGATGGACTTTTGAAAAGGAAAGAAAGATTCACGGAATTTAACATCGTGAGAGGTAATGATTTTTCTTGATTCAAGATCATAAATACGATAATTGAAGTTATCGGTTACAAAACCGAGAAGCACTCCAGTGCGAGTAATGGCGTTAAATTTGCCTTCGCGTTGACTTTTGCGAATTAAGTATTCAACTCCGCACCCAAAAGTTTTAATGTGGGAGATAGACGGTTTACGTCCATACCATCCTTCAAAAGGCGTCATTGAGCCGTTATTATAAGCGGATGAAACAGTACGATTATCAAGATAGATGACAGTGTTTACTGCCTCAAAACAGAAACTCGGTGGAAGGTTGGAGTGTTGTAGCATAGCACGGGACTTGTAAGTAACGGTCTTGTTTGCCCGTTCGGATACGCCATTCTCTTCAGGAGTGTAGGCGGCGGTTTCATGTAGCCAAATACCTTGTTCACGGCAATATGGTACAAATAGGTCATTAAAGAATTCAGAGCCCTGGTCAAGGGTGAAGCATTTGATGTTGCGTTCACTTTGTCGTTCGGCAAAAGTGATAAATGCGCAGAGTGCATTAAAAACAGAATTTTTATCTTTTGATTTAAGAAAATAGACAAAACGCATTCCGGTGAGGTCATCGGTGAAGAGAATATAGTAAAGATAATTATTAACGACGTATCCTCTGACAATCCCGCTTAGATCAACATGAACATTTTCCAGTTTGCTTACAGCTCATGGTCTGGTGTGAGAGAAAGGAGGTCGTTCACTTTTAGATTTAATACAAGCATCACAATCAACAAGGACAGTTAAATCACAATTCTCTGATACCCCTTCTATCATTCTCTCCCTTATCATCTTTTTGAGGTAACCAAAATTAGGGTGACCTAGTCAATTATGAAGGGTTTGAAGGGTATCAGGAGATGATTCAATTGCTGAGCATGATGATTGAGTTGGGATTCAACGTACAGGGCATTCAATGAGCTTGACCACCATTAGATTGCCCAAAAAGAAACCTCGAAAGAGGGTACGTTTTCCGAGATTAAGGGTGAAAATGTTGCGTTGATTGGGATTAATGGATGGAACAACACCTTTCTTGATAAGGGCTCCGGCAGCAATAAGGCTCTTATTGAGAAGAGGAACATAAAGAGAATTTTCAAAGATCATAACATTTCCTTCCACATCGAGTAAATAAGCAGTGCCGATTTGCTGAATTTCAAGGGTGTCACTCCCGCCAGCGAGGTTTAGTCGTTTGGTCGGATCTGGATTCGGAATGAGTGAGCTCTGATCGAAGTGTTTAAGATTATTGAACATATGATGGGATGATCCGGTATCAGCCAACCCAAAAGCAACGCTTGGTATCTTTGCTTCAACTGCTTTATTACTACAGAAATAGTCAATATGAAAGACAGCTGGTTGATTGTCTTCGCTCGATATGTTCATTGCATCCATTGCATGAGTCAATTCATCTAGATGTTGACTATCATCTTCGATGTTGGTTGTGGTATGTCGATGCTGAAACGTTTTGGATGGGTTGTTCGATTGCAAGTGACCGGGGATTTGACCTCTCCACTTTCCTCTCTTAATTAACTCCTTTTGCCATCTGACCTTCTTCTCTTGATTCTTAGGATTCTCAAAACAATCATCTCTTCCGTATTTGCAGACACAACAATCAGCTGTACATTTTGGTCGAGTTGATTGATAGCCAGATGAACGGTTGTTGTTAGGATTCACCGCGTGTGCCCCTGGTTGAAAGGATTGTTTCTTATATAGGTTAGCAAATTGAGGGAGGTTACGGATTTCTTTTTCTTTTAAGAGTATATAATGTTCGACACCATCATAAGATAGAGGTTTTACCATATCAAAAACATTAGATAGGATTAGTTGATTATCTGGGTGAAGAGATTTGATCAATCGTCGAGCAAGTTGTCCATCGCTGAGATCCCCACCAGAAAGCATGAGTTCATCTTTCAATTCCCTAAATTTAGCTAGATGATTCTCAAGAGTTGTTTGATTTTCTTGCCGAAGTTCATCTAGATCATTGTCTAATTGGAATTGTATGGCTTCAGAGGTGGGAGCTTTGCTATTGCGTACAATGGTCCATAGTTTTGAAGGCTCATACTCAATATCGATTTCTCCATTACTTTGGATTTGTAATTTTGATTTGACATAGGCTGAGGTAGCTGCATCCATTCGATTAAGGAGAAAGTTGGTGATGCCTTCTTTATTTGCAAGATGTTCTTCTTTGGTCACATCATCAGGTCTTGAAGGGTTGGTGAGATATTTATCTAAGCATAATGGCTTCAAGGATCTTTTAATTCCAATAGCCCAATGAGTATAATTGTTCTTTCCAAGGATAATAGTTGATGGTATTTTGCTTAAATTGATATTAAGTGCTATCCCAAATTCCTTTTGCGAAGAAAGATTGAGGTTTTGTAGTGAACTCATGATTATGGGAGTCTTGGGAAGTAAAGAAGAAGATGATTCAATATTATCACGATGGGGTAGAGCCGTGTGTACAGATATATTGGAGTTATCAGTTGATTGAGAATTTTCGGTTAGAGAATCGTCAATATTATCGTCGGCAGTATTGGATGGAGATGGAGCGTCAGAAGGTGATGACATAGAATGATTGTACTGTTTGAGTTAGTCTCTCGCTACCATGAGAGAATCTAAAGAAACTCAAGATACCAAAATAGAGGTATCTTGTAACACCAGCAAACAGGTGTGAGTCTTACGGCTCTGAACACCGAAGACAAAAATAGAAGACAGACCTAAACAAGACAGGAGAGTAATGGACAAACGCCACCTTTTTCCTCAGTGAACTGGTGAGATTTATATTTCATATAACAATCTTTCCTAACCTTGTAACACCAGCAAACAGGTGTGAGTCTTACGGCTCTGAACACCAAAGACAAAAATAGAAGACAGACCTAAACAAGACAGGAGAGTAATGGACAACTATATAATGGTGAGAAAAGATAAGTGTTGTGGTATTCAGATATCCGGATTTAGTGATTTTAGTAATAGATAGAATGGATTCACTTACACGCCACCTTTTTCCTCAGTGAACTGGTGAGGAAAAAAGAGGCGTTTGTGGGGGAGTGAAGATCCTATTTAAATGTGATACAATAGTGACATTGAAACTAGGTTTAGTTTGACGTGTATGATGAATTAGGTTTGAGTTGTTGTATGTATTGAATTTGACGTGTTTGATGATGTACTGTATTCTAACAAACGTAGCAGAAAAATTCCGGATTTCATTTCTTTCGGGCCGGATTGCTACGATTTGGGTCAGATACCTCCACTGGTCATCCATTTTTGGAGGCCAAATTGCTACGTTCCTGGTCAGATACCTCCATAGAAGTTTTTTTTTGTGACAAATAAATAAGAAGGACAATTGGATGCTTTGCATTTGCAGAGCAACAATGATGAAAGTTAGTACAACGGAAGCAAAGGTGCAAAATGAAAGAGAAAGATCAAGGATTCTCCTTTCCTTTTCACTTTGCCTGCCCACGAGAGTTTTTATCAGATCTAAGAAGGCGAATGCGTTCTCTTTCAAACGCATTCAAGTATGCAGGTATGGGGTGTTATTTACCTAAAAGCGGCAATGCTCAGAAAATTGCTAAGAAATTTTCTTCAAATTTGATGAAATCTTTTTTAAATTTGCAATAAATTGCTACGTTCTGGGTCAGATACATAAAATTCTTGACCAACAAGAACTACGTTTCTGGTCAGATACCTTGACGTTAATTTTCCCAGATTTCTATGTTTTCAACAGATACATCGCCAAAATTTTGGCTAAAATTGCTACGTTTTTCGTCAGGTGCCTCGGTAGGGGCATTCCAGGGTCCTCAAAAATCCCTATTTTTTTAGACACCTTTAAGGCACTAAAAAAATAGGGTGGCACACCAGCCTGCCTAACAATCTGATGGGCCCTCCATTCAAAAGTTGCCGCCAAAAGCGCCTTGAAGCCCACTTGACGCTAGTGCGAGAGGCCTTTCACAGAATGGGTGGCGGCCCTGCCGGAGACCGAGGTGCCGCCCACAGAGGAGCCCGATCCGGATGAGGTCACTTTGGCCTTTGATCCTCATCTGGCATCCGTGCTTTGGTTTTTGTGGATGGCACCTCCCTCTTGATCTCGAATGGCACCAGCGCCCGCCACTTGCCGGCTTGGGACGGTGGAGATACTCGTAGGTCAGTTTTTTCATTTGGTCTCTCTATCTTTGGTTGGCCAAACTAATGACCTTTTTCTATATAAGACAGGCCTTTTTGAGCACAAGCATGGAACGCACCACGGTCCTTTTCCCTATCTCTTTCAATCGGTTCGATTATTGGTTTTCCACCCTCACTCAAATAACTTTCTATCCCAAAAGATCAAGATGGATCAGCAAGCGATGAGATGCCACAATTATATTGCTGATATGGGCGGGAGTTTTAGTTCATTCAATGGTAGAGTGAGTTTAGTCTGTACTGTTTGACGTCAATGATCACTGACTAGATTGCAAAACAGCCTTGGGAGGGTTCACTCACAAATTCACCAAATGATTTGGGTGCCCGCCATCTGAGAGACAATTGTAAGTTTCAATCCCACGTCCTCTATTCTTTGAATAGTCTGTTTGTTGATTTCAAATGCGGTTTTGCTTGCCCAGTCGTTCAGGTGTCTCCTGGCGAGTTCTACACTGTGGCCGAGGTGGAGGAAAATGGTTGGGGTATGCCAGCTCGGGCGCCGGTCAGCGTCCCCGCTATCTCCACTCGTTTAGACTTCCCTGGTCCCCACAAAGCCACCCCTGTTTCCCAAATCGCTTCAGGTAGAACACATTTGAAGAGACCGGCCCCCCACAGTCCCGTTCTACACAGATCCAAGCAGATAGCCACGTAAGTGCCTGTGGCTATGATAACCCGTCATTTCTTAGATGGCCGATCTTTCAGCTAATTTATTTCATTTGGATTCTCTTTCTTTTTGTTCCTCTAGTTCTCAATCATCTACCGGGTCAGAACTCAAAGGGATCTCCAAACCATTTGGATGGTGAGTACAAATGATGAACACTGTCCGGGTCTGTTGGCGGTCGATTTTGGATTGGTAAACCTGATGACTATCATTCGGTGTTTGTCCTGAATGGTATTTGAATCTCCGCGGGGATAGTCTTCAACCAAGCACTGTGTTAGTACTCTAGGTTGGTGGCCATAGTGGCAGTGGAAACTGATGCTACTTCTCTCATTTCGTTTTCTAGGTTGTCAGACCGTCACGCTTCAACACCATGTGTCGCAGGATCCATCACTAATAAAATCAACATCTCCGAATTGGAAAAGTGTCCAAACTTCTGGGCCATGCCAGTTCACGCCTTATATAAATGGAGAAATTTGGTCAACATATTGGATCGCTGCATTCTGGGGTATTACAAGCAAGCGTTGAAGGACGCGGAGGACAATTTGGAACAAGCGCGATCTGAGGCCGCGAGTTTGGACGCTCCAACGCCCACCCCTTCTGGACGTACTCACGGTCGCGGTTCAATTTGAAAGCGCGCTTCGCATGCCTCACGGTTGGTGAAAGAGGAGACTCCGAACGTGGGAGGAACCAACCCACCCGCCTTCAAATTCAAAAAAGATTCACCAAACCGCCTCGACTTAATTTTCATGCGCGCTTTAGAGGCTCTCAGCCCTTTTGGTACCAATGGTCAGAAGGGTAAAGTCTTCCATGAATGTGCGGTGTGGTTAAAAGTAAATGCATTTCAATCCCAGAAGCTCTTGTCTTGCACAAGTATCTGACATTTTTAATGCGAAACAGACCAATGAAGCAACCTCTCGGGCATTTGGGGAGCTATTGGACAGCCCCAATAGCTGAGTGCTTCAAGTTCGCTACACCCAACTTAAGACCTGGCTTGCAGCTGCGGAAGGCTGGAGCAAGATGGACAGCAGCACTGACGAGGACAATGAAGAGTTGCGGAGTTTGATACGCTCGGTACAGGATGAGGAAGAATTAAGCGTTTCATTACTCCATTCCTCTGCGCAAAGAGATCTGACTCTTATACAGACGCTCTCTTTCTATTGTGGCAAACCCAGACCGGACGTGCTCTTAAACTGGCTGGTAAGGAGGAACGTGAGGCAGTTAAAGGCCGCTCTCTGCTTGCGGAGGCTGTTCGGGAAGAACTGGCCACAAAGGCAGTCAAATCCTTCAAGCCATTGGTTAACCACGGAGACAATGACATTGCAACCCCAAGCTCTTCGAAAAGATCCAAGGGATCTAGGAAAACAAACTCATCCGCGGAGGAAGTCACCGTGTTCACCTGGGAACTTGCAAGGTGGAACGAAGTGAGTTTGGCTGCCCAAACCAAACAAAACTCACGCATCAACTTACTATACAAGCGCGAGCTTGGCATAGCCGCAGACCAAATTGAAAACAAGCGTCTGATGGCTCAGTCCCAAGCCAAACATCGAAGAGCCAAGCTTGCTCTGCAAACTCAACAATTAGAATTTGATAAAGACCAAGTGAAATCTTCCAAAAACACATTACGAACCCTGGAAGCAAAAATTAGTCAAATTGAGACGAACACCTCCAACCAAAAATTTGACGTACTTGAAGCCCAAATGAATTCCATGAATGATGCCATCTCTGTAATGATGAAACACCTTGTAGGAGGCTCAACTGCTCCTCCCAAATGATACATTGTCACACTGTGAAATCATCTCTCTCACTATAAATTTGTCATCTTTCTTGTTCTACTTGAAAATCTTATGCATTCTCCATATGTGAAATTCAAATCCCTAAGTTACACGAGGTCCACTCTTTCCCATTCCATTTCTCTACGGTCCACGCTTCCACCTTCACAAGGGGTAAGCTTTAAGTAGAAGCTTTTGGTCATGACAAGCTGACGGAAGCAAGCACTCTGAGTCTTAATTCATACCACCTAGTTACATGAGATCAAAAAAAATCTATGATCAATATCATATTGACCAGCCCAAAGTCCAGTTCTGCATGCCTGTAAATCAATTGATGTACGGGCCAAAGTCTCACTTTCATGTTTGTTCAAAGTCCCAAAATGAAACCCTAAGATTTTATTTGGTATATGCTTCCTGAAGAATATACAAAGTGAAACCAGATTTCTGCTGACTTCAGATTCCTCTAAGCTCGCCAATCCAATTGGACCCCCAGCTTCAGTGTGATAAAACATCCGGGTCAGATGAATCACGCCTGTTCTAAGCACGGAATGAATTTTGATTTTTCTGAAGTCTGATCATTTGATCAGATTTCATAAAAATCAAATGAGTTTTGACTTTTCTGAAATCTGATCATTTGTTCAGACTTCAGAAAAATCTGACCTAGTGATTTGACCCGTCCTGTTCTTCTCATTTGGACACCTCAAATGGGACATGAAATCCTTGTGCACGGAGTTTAGATAGTCCATCTTAAATGGTATGGGCACGATGGACTTAGGGAAAGAAATCCAAGTTAATCATGATTATAAGATTGCATGGAACTATACCAAATGACCACCGCCTCAAATCTCATACTTAGGTAATTACATATACATCAGATGCGACCTAGATACTCAGCTAAAGAAGGTGGTGGGAGGGGGGAGTTACCTGGGCCACGCCCAACACATATCATACAGTTTTTGAAGAAGACGGCCCCATGATAGAGCTGGCTGAGTTCATTTTTGAAGAAAAGTAAATTATCTAGAGCAAGACAAGTCAGACATTTTCACATGAATTCATTATTTGAAAGAAATCTAAATGCCTACCTTTGTATCGGGTCATCCTGAAGATGTTGTGTACCCGGCCAAACTCGTGCTCAACCCCAATCCGACACCCAGACATGGCCTTATTAAAGAAAGTTTAGTGAAAATCCAATCGATCTTCATTGCCTCGAAATGGGGTCATGATGACATCGGATGCCATATAACCCTTGTCACCATAAAGCCGCATCTGTTGATCTTGAAGTCCCTTCGCATGTCTGCGAAGAATAGCTTTGACTTGAGTATCTTTGAGCATTGCCTGGTCGTGTCTCGAGCCTACATAAGCCTCACTCAGATCCACAGTTAAACCACTTGATTCGCAGTTCAAATGATTAAATCAATTAGCAGCGACACCAAGGCAATCGTGCAAACTCAACCTACTCCGGTGTGGTCACCGCCTGGAATTTCAACGCATGGCAGCGTTTATGGCCGTTGTAGAAAACCGCGCATGTGTTTTGGTCGCGCGATTTTCCAAACCGTTCCTAGAAGAGCAGTTTAATGTGTGGTACGATTTTTCCAGAACAAGACAAACACAACACAAGACACTTACCATCTATATAGCCCACAAAATTGTCCATTGGACAATTCTTTGAGACCACTAATGAGCGTGCATATTCCTTGAGACGCGCCAGATGTAATTGACAAGGATTCCACTTCAGTAAGTGGCACCAGTTGGTTTTCACCCACTGCTGACCAAACCGCACAATTCGCCCAATGATACTTCGATCCCGTCCAAAAATACTGACCAAATCAAAGTGACGACTGGGCACAGCCAGGCAGGCAAGAAGGATAGCCAGAGCGGTTAGCCCTAATTCAACACACCCATTGTCCAGAGTGATTGAGTGGGGGAAACAAAGCAGCTGGTGCAGTTCAATGATCTTGTTTGGCCAGAAACGAGTTGTCATATAACAAACCGCCGGTGTCCACGTTGTTACGTCAATACACTGATGTCCAGTGTAAGATATACGTTGACACCACAAATCGTCTTGAATCAAGTGTGCAATCCGTGCCTGAGAAGCTCCGTTCGCTACAAGCCATAAGTAGACAATGCACTTTGGGTCGTTGGAGTTTGAAATTGATTGGTATAACCCCTTACAAGTGAGACACTGGAAGGGCCTAAGGACAAACAGCCAATCAAAATCAGTGTCGAACCTGCACCTTGAGCACAAGAATCAGTTATGGATAACTTACATATCAGCAAGGGTTCCAGGTATTGTAATCGAATTAATACAGCTATAAAGGTCAGCATAAATGAATGACAGTTTGTCAGAATTAGGAAGGATCAACATGTTTATAGACAATGAGTGGACTCACAACTATAAGGCCTTCCGAGGCGGATGGTTAGAAAGATGATGACCCTTGGCTGTCAAAGCTGGAAGGGCCCCAATAATTGGTTTGGTAAGCAAAGGTTAGGCTGGATTGGGGCTGCTGGACATGGCCAAGATCTGTGAAATCCCTGGCTCAAACTCTTCGGGGATCTTTGATGGGATTTGTGTGGCGGAATACTGGTCAGTCAAAGTACGTCGAATGTTCGCCCAACCCCTAGTATCTTGCCTCCCTCTCCAAGCAAGAGACCAGTAGTGAATAAAGATCAACAACAATTTTTATTAGCTCAATGAGTGATCTACGTTGTTTGAAAGAAGTCTTCCTATAGAAGTGCTGGACTGAATCCAAAACAAAAAGCACAATCTTAGTATAAGATAAAAAGAAAAAGATACTCTGACAAATCTTATAATAAGATTGATGCGGATACAGTCAGATCAAATGTTTAGGCCCCTGCTATTTGCCGCCCACCCCGGGCCCATATGGGCGCCATCACTTAGCGCCCATATCTCCACATAGGCGCCGCAATTTAGCGCCCATATAGCAATATGGGCGCTGAATACAGCGCCCATATAGCATCTACCATATGGGCGCTGAATTGCGGCGCCTACCTGCACATGGGCGCTAAATTACGGTGCCTATGTGCAAATATGGGCGCTAAATTATAGCGCCCATATGGGGAAATGTATATATGGGCGCTAAAATTCAGTGCCCATAATGTAGGCACTGAATTATAGCGCCTACAAAAAGTATGTGCTGTGTAGGCACTTTTTCAAGGCACCTACAATATGGGCGCTAAAAAGTAGCGCCCATCTGACTTCAACTGATATGGGCGCCATTTTTACGTGCTCATTTCCTGGACAGCTCAACTGTTCCAGACTTTATGAACCAAGTGCACGCTAAATTTCACAAAAAGAAAATACAAAATCAACTCAA
Organism: Melampsora americana; assembly: GCA_022264835.1. NCBI lineage: Eukaryota > Fungi > Basidiomycota > Pucciniomycetes > Pucciniales > Melampsoraceae > Melampsora > Melampsora americana. The sequence continues at coordinate 80,515 of JAIFHY010000049.1, read as the reverse complement.
ATCAATACAAACAGACATTCTTTTTTTTGAACTCCTGGTAGTAACTCTTTCCGTAACTTCTTTCTTATACTTAGATGCTTCCCATTCCACCATGAATTCCAGCGCCCATGTCAAGATAGGTGCTGGATTCTAGCGCCTAGAGATATGGGCGCCAGAATATAGCGCCCATATGCTCCAAAAGGGATGTAGGCGCCAAAATATAGCGCCTATATTCAAGTGGGCGCTATATTCTAGCGCCTACATCCCTTTTGGAGCATATGGGCGCTATTTCAAGATTTATAGCGCCCATATTGCCATATGGGCGCTAGATACAGCGCCCATATTTCAATATGGGCGCTAGATGACGGCGCCCATATGGGCCCCAGGTGGGCGGCAAATAGCAGGGGCCAATGTTTATTACCTGAATCCAAAACAAAAAGCACAATCTTAGTCTAAGATAAAAAGAAAAAGATACTCTGACAAATCTTATAATAAGATTGATGCGGATACAGTCAGATGAAAAAAAGAAAAGAAAAGCAAACATCAGACTGTAGCCAGGTTCAAGTTATAAAGTGAAATCAGAGAAACAGAAATTGAATGATGTCATACAATGTAATGATGTCATAGGCCAAAATTGGTAAAAATGTGAAATGATGAAAATGAAATCAATCTATGTAATAAGAATAACTTAATGGAGATACGGCTTTGAAAGCATGTATAATAAAGATTAGTGATTAATCCAACAAGAAGGCTTGAACATTAGCAGTACTCAAAGCTAAAAGGTGGATCCCAACTTTCTTTCAACCTAGATTTTTTTGGTGGAGAAAACAAACTACAATGAACCCTGTACTATCTGGTCCACTTGGTGGAAGCCCTTGGTACCGGGTTTGACAGGCTACCGGATTTGAAAATTTTTTCAGAAAAATAAAATAAAAAGAAAAACAAAAAACTCCTCTAAAATGCTCAATATGCCTTGAATAAAGCCTCTTCAAGCTGGGATTATGACAAATGATCAAAAGAAGGAGCTGGGTGAGAAGCACACACAGTGTCCAAAGATGAAACAATCAGATCTAGCTAAATGGGCAAAACATTCTTTCAATCTCCTCAAGATACCTGGTCAAACTACAATCTCAGGCATCCTCAAGAAAAAAAAATTATTAAGGAATGAACTCAGCAGAACTCTCTTGCAAGTGACAAAGGATAGCTCACCATCCTGAGCATGACACTGCCCTTGCCAACTGGGTTTTCCAGTGTGAGCACAACGGAACCCGCCTGAATGGTCCACTTATCCAGGCCAAGGCAAAAACTTTAGCAGATCAAATGAAGATTCCTGAACAGGATCAACCAAGCTTTTCAAAAGGTTGGCTTGAAAGCTTTCAAGAACAACACGGCTTTCAAAGTGTAAAGAAACACGGTGAATCAGGCTCAGCAGACTTTTCAGCAATTCAACAAAGTCTACCCGAGATCATCAAGATGACAAACAAATAAAGACTTCAAAAGAGACCAGTTTAATCGCAAAACTATCTGGAAACAGTGGTCAAAAGATTGACACAAGAGAAAATTTCCAATGACTAATCATTGATTTAACTTGTCACACAATTGGATAAAAACAAGTAAAAAGTGAGACAGAAGACAAATTTGGGAGATTTTGAGAAAATTGATGAAATGGAGACTGAGGTTCACTATAGCTAAGAAAATTGAAACAGTCAATTCGTATCTATTCCTTGTTGTGTAGATCACAATTTGTGTATTCATGGGAGTGCACAGTATGAACCCTGAAAAACCTTTCATAAGTTTCCTGAACAATATTACCATACACTGCAAACATTAAACAACTTGCCTTTAATGGAGTAGGGGGAAATGATTGCAAGTATAATTGGTCATCAAGGATAGATCACTGCACACTGGAGCCATAGAACCCACACTAAATATGTGCACCAGGTTGGGCAAGTCAAGAGCTATCATGTACAAGTAGCGCCGGAAAAGATACAACACCAGTTTACTTGGCCGGCCCCGACTGGTTTACTGATTGTATACAGTTGCCAAATAGTCTGTTTCAAAGGTCACACAAAATCCTGCAATCCTCTATTCTCATTTCATCTCTATCAGCATGAGATCTTGCAATCTTAAACCCAAGGAGCGTGGTCATATAATTGGTCTTCATGAGGGTGGTCTCAGCGGGACACAGATAGCTGAACGCTTACGGCGCCCATAATCAACAATTGCTATGGTCATCCAGAAGTATAGAAGAACTCATAATTTAGCACCTACCAAGCCTCCTGGAAGACCAAAAAAACTTTCAAGTCAAAGCATTCAGGATTTAGAGACGGAAGTCAAAGCAAATTGGCATGCTTCAGTTGCAAAAATTGTTTCAAAACTTGACTTTGAAGTTGGTCAAACAACAGCAAACTCTGCTTTACACAAACTTGGCTACAACTCTCAAGTTCCAGCTTGTAAGCCATTCCTCAAGCCCAACCACATCAACAAGCAACTTCAATTTGCACTTGCCTATCAACATTTGACAGCGGAAGACTGGAATGAGATTATCTGGACTAATGAGTCTTCATTTGAGGTTGGGAAAAGCTCAGAGAAAATATGAGTCTGGCGCAAGCGTAAAGAAAAATACAAAAATGAATGTCTTGTTCCAACTTTCAAGAGTGGTTGAACATCTGTAATGATATGGGGCGGATTTGTGAACACCAAGAAACTGCTCCTGATCTTTATGGAGCCGGGAAAACAAAACGCAATTGACTTTGTCAAACAAGTCTATGAAGGCAGCATTTCCCCTTTCCTTGCCTCTGGTATCAGCTCTGAAAATCACATATTGATGGAAGACGGTGCCCCAGTTCACACAAGCAAAGTTGCAAAAGATTGACGAGTGAACTATTCCATCTCAAAGCTTGATTGGCCTGCCAATAGCCCTGACCTCAATCCAATTGAGAACATCTGGCGAGAGATGAAGCATACAATTTCAAAAGAATATTGAATCAAATCAGCGGAAGAGATGTGTTTGGCTTTGGAACATGAGTGGGAATCTATTGGAGAAGATTGACTTCGCTTGCTGGTAGAATCTATGCCTCATTGCATCCAGGCTGTGCTGGAAGCAGATGGTGGTTGCACTTGGTGGCAATATTTTTGGTAAATCTGTTCTATTGCCCTCTCTTATTCAATCAAATTTCTGACTTGATCCCTCATCCATACTCAATCTCTGTATGTCTCTCCTATTTGTTTGTACTTGGTCATCTCTCTTATTTATTCATACTTGGCTCATTCAAGATATTGAATTGAATCAACCAAATCATATTTGATCTGATAGTGCTCATGTGCTTCATGTTTGTGATCTTTTTCTATTGCTCATTCTTCAATTTGAATTCTTTCTTTTACTTTAATGAGTTGAGAAACACACTTGATGAGTCATTCATTCAAACCGGATTGAATTCATCCCATACTTTCATCAAAAGTTATCTCATCACACCTTATCTACTTATTTCCTTTAATTTTTAAAGTGAGAAAGAAGGTCTGAATGGTGAGTAAAGTGAATTACAAACCCATTTGGATTCCACCCCCCATCAAGTCTACAGCTCATCATCCCATCAGTCAAAATTGAGGAAAAAAAGAAAAAGATGGGGCTGAAGAACGGGTTGGGGAACAACTAGAAAGATGGATGAGATGGAAGAGTGATGATTTTAAGAATTTGAAGATCCTAGAGATGAGTGATTAAATGGATGTCAAAGGAAGTAGAACAGATGGATTTCATCTTCCTCTCCTTATCTTTCATGAATCCCAATCAATCCAATCATTAATGAAAAAAATCATATATACAAGTTTTGAGAGTGAAGACCAATTGAAAGCTATGATGAGAAACTAAAATGCTTCAAGTGATTTACAAAACAATCTTCAAATCACTCTTTAACTAATCAAATTCATTCATTCTTGAAACCAAATCCTTTGATTTCAATATCCTCCATACTTTGGACCGTTTCCAATATGAGGTGGATAACCCATTTGACTAGGTGTTTGTAATTGAGTATGAAGAGGTGTCTGTAAGTATCCCAAACGGCTTGTTTTGAACTGACTGAGAATTTTAAATCTTCTTTGGTGATTGAATCCTAACTGGTTCCACATCAAACATCAAAAACCAAAAACCCAAGTCAGTAAGAATCAAAGGTGATGGATACGAAAGCACTCAACTATTTGTAAACCATCATGACTGAGAGTAAGAAGCATAGTTGAGAGAAGAAAGAAGAAGATGAATTGAGTTTTAAAGTGGATGAATTGAGTTAAGAAAAAGAACTGACCCATTCCCTTCATAATCCTACTGCTTGCCAAGAACCAACCAAGATTGATCTTGCAATTGTTTGTTGTCTTTGAGAGGAAATTCCACTATCACCAACTGTATAGTCAATACGGGCATGTGTAGTGAACCAGTTGGGGCCGGCCAAGTAAACTGGTGTCGTATCTTTTCCGGCTCTGCTTGTACATACAGAGCTGCTCAGCTAATGGCTCATCTGAATGAGTGAATACTATGTGATACCACCTGTAATTTTTTACAGTATTTACAAATCATTCAAAAAACTGAATACATAGACTGACATGTAATTTTGGTGTAATTCCATCAACTGAACTTCATGTAACACCTTTTCTGTTACTGTTGGATTGCTTCCAGAGTATTGCCACAGGAGCTTTGGAGTTATATGTAGTCAATTTTTAGGAGGAATTTGTCAAACTGGAAAAAGTTACACAATGTATCACATATGATTTACTTGATCAGATGAGCTGGGGACTAAGCAGACATGTATGTACATGGTAGCTATCATATCGCTCAGCTTGTTGCGTATATGTAATGTTGGTCTTATGGCTCAGGTGAACATAGATTAACCCTTTATGACCAATTACACTTCCAATAATTTTCCCCTGCTCAATTCAAGGGAAGTTGTTTGATGTTTGTAGTGATAAAAGTATTACAGTCCACAATTTTATTTTTTTGAGTTGATGAGGTTTAATTGGATCAATTCTTGATGGTGCAGTGATTTAAGACCCTTCAACAAACATTTCAGCTCAATTACAATGCATGTTGGCGGAGCCAAAACAATGAAGGCAGAAACTGTACAGCTAATTCCTTGCAACAAGCAACCAAATTATTTGTGCCCAGTGGTGGCATTTGCCGCTGCATACAGACAACAAAGACTGGAGCACGGGAAAAACACCTACATTTTGAAATACAGATTCATGCACTTGTAGGCACCTACATGACCATTTATAACACCTTTCAAAGAATTATTTGAGTTGCAAAGACGGTATGGGAGGACAGAAACATATTTGGATTGATGATTCAATATTGAAGGAAGGGAGACATATTTTGAGTTGCTAAAACCATATTGGAGGACAGAAAACATATCTTGAATTGGTTATATTTCATTATTGAATGACAGAAGACCTATCTTGAGTTGGGAATTCATCATTCAAGGACAGCCACCCTATTTCGAGTTGGAAATTCATCATCAGATGACAGAAAACCCATCTTGAGGTGTAATTTGATATGCATTATGACAGCTCATGCCTATTTGCATGACTCACAATAATACATTCCTTGAATGGTTTCTCTAAATTATTCATCAGTGCAGGTCTGACTGTATTGATATTCCAGTTTTTCTGGTAACCTTTAGTGCCAAGTATCATAGTTACCAGACCAAGAAAGGTGTGGGCATGTACAGTCAGTTGAAAAAAGAATGGAATCAAGAGGTTTCAAAAATTGACTGGAGAATCACACCCCAGGCAGTAAAGATGTAATCAATTGTGTCAGCTGTCAAATCTACATGCCAGATCCAAAAATATACTGATGCTTCTGGATTATTACTGCAAGAACTGGATTGTCAAATCAAAGCCTTTGGTTTTCTATTCCTTTGTGGAGGACTGGCACAAAGCCATGTATCTCTGGTTGTACTGGCTGCACCCAAGTCTTGTGTTTGATTGCAGGTGTTCCCAAAGCCTGCAATGGTAGTCCCCAGTCCATATCAATCGAGTAAGTGTAGGTGTCAGGTTTGAAGGGTGTCACAATCAGTCTTGGACATGTCACATGTCATACAGGAGTGTGTATTGACTCAGAGAGTGCCAACTTGTGGGAAAATCAAATCTTCCTCTTCACTTGTAGTTTACCACTTTCTCACCCCATTTCTCTTCCTACTGAAACTGTTCTATCTGATCGCATCTGCGGGCTCAGAGGGTCTTTCAGGCTCTTGTAAAAACTTTTGAGTCCCATCCTGCTGCCCAGAGCTAAGCCCTAGTCTCCTGAAGTCCTGGTCTTGCCACTGAGGTGAGAAAGGTCAACCCATTCTCTACTCAGAGGCCCTCCCAACATCACACAAAGTAAATATACTCTCAATCTTGAATTGAGATAATGTCTACTGTGGTAGACCAGTATCTTGAGAGGCTTAACCTTCTTAACTCTGTGGATTATGATTCCAAAGTCAAGGTAGTTAAGCCATAGCTACAAAGCATGAAAGACCTAAGTCCTCATGCACAACATTGAAATGGACTTGCTGTCTTCCTAATTTGAAAAATTGGATGATACAAAAGCAAAAAAGAGGGGCTAAACAACAATGAGGTCAGTGCAAATCAGCAAGAGTAGGCCCACCACCATAGATGGCACACAACCAACTATACCACAGTGTGTTTTGAAAGTCTGGGAATCTTTGATATTGGACCCAACATACACTAGGAATATGTATATATATATATTAGATTTGTCATGTAAATGTGATGATTTTCACAATTAATCACATCTTTACTGCCTGGCGCATTGTTCACCAGTTACTGAAATCATAAATGCATTGGTTTAGGGATTTTGAGGCATCATTGGATGTAAATTCTTGGACAGATGTAGTTGCAGGTTATTTGTGGTATTGTTATGCAACAAAACATACCTCTGATCAATACCTCAAGAACATTATGCCTGTAGTTGGAGCTCCAAGGACACCTTACATTATTCAATCCAAGGTGTATATGCTTGCAGTGACTCAATTCTAAAAGCTCTCAATTCTGTCCTTTTTGGGTCCCACTGTATCCAATTTTGAAATGAAGAAATTGTGGTGTTTCAAAGATTATCCATATTCAAAGGCATTTCTATATTCATCACAAGTCTCTCTGGTTGAATCACATGCTTTATCATATTGCTTGCATTCTCCAAAAAGTACACTGAAGAATATATTTTTAGAATGTTTGGCTCCAACACCTGGCGCTTGTTGCAATCACAAGTAGCAACATCCTGTTGGTTGCTGCAATAACTGTGCATGCCTCCAAAAATGTGACAGCATGTTGCAACCGTGAGATGCAATGCAACATGCTGCCAAGTGCAACCCAATCTCAACCTCATAGCCTTTTTTATGGTCATCAAAAGGTTCACTCAGAATTCTAACAAGCCCATTATGCCAGGCAATCTTTGAATGGAAATACAAAACAAAACTCAAAATGAGGTGCTTCTGTCTTTCAGAAGGCTTGTTTTGTCCCCCAGATCCCTCTCTTTTTAATAGAATTCAGAAAAGATATATAGGTTGAGATAAGTATGGATGTTTTATTGTAGAAAACACCTGTAAAGGTTTTGTGAGCCGGATTGGACGTTGCAGGCCCGGATGCTACACATGTAGCGCAATGCAGAGCCGGTCATGGTCGAGCCCGCTGTCTGCACTGCCAGCATATTTGCCTCGGATTGAAAAATCCGAGGTGTTCTCGGATCTCGAACCTCGGACAGACTTTCCCGAGGAATTCATCCGAGGTATTTTTTTGGCATATAAGAATCCATCAGATAGAAACCCCGGACAACATCTGTCCGGGGATCTCCATCCAATGATGCCTCGGATTCACCAACCCGAGGGATTTATGTTTGCAGTGCTGACACATTGGGACTTGGCTTGATTCTCAACTCTCCTCAACCCCATCGCTTGAACTTATCATGCTGAGCGTCAATTGCCTCAGCTCCCCTTTTCGACGGCTATGCGTTCAGCGTAGGTCTCCGATCAGCCATCGTTTTCGGTCTCACACTTCATCCTTGTCCTCTGGCTCCAGCGCGGCTCGTTCATCCAAGATTGTTACCGGCGCTGTCATTGCAGCACTAGGCATTGGCTATGCTGCGGGCTCCATATTCCCACCGCAGAACTCAACATTGAAGGTACTAGCAGCCACCTTCAAGCCTGTACCTCCTCAGCTCCCACTACCCGAAACCGCCGAAGGCGTTAAAATAACTACCGATATCGAAACATCTCTTCTTGAATTACCGGAAGTCCGTGAGCTGACTGCCGACACTCGCTGGCGAGCCAGCAGGCCTCACCGCAGCTTCCCCCCCGACAAAGCGGTTCACAGTCTTACAGCGGGTGCTTTACGTGGGCCAGGAAAACTTGCCGTTCATCCACTCGTCTTCGTCAACCAGTTAGTATGGTTCCTAGCTTCGCATTTCCCAGCCGCGGATCACCTTCACTCACCCTGGCTCCATATACACCCGGGCAACCTGCACATGTTTTGTTAGAGATGACTCTGAAGCAGTGATTTTTCTTCATCTCGGCCGATCATTGTGTGGACACGACGGTATCATTCATGGGGGACTTTGTGCGACAATCCTTGACGAAGCATTGGGTAGGATCGTGAGTACATGCAACTTTGTCTTTGCATGGTTGCACAACTCAACTCTGACACTCGACCAATCTTCATCCAGGCACTACAAAACTTACCTTCCAAATTGGGTGTCACAGCCTCACTAACCCTGAGTTACAAGGCACCAACCTTTGCCGACCAGTTTGTGGTCATGCGTACTCGTCTTAGTCGCGATCCTGCGAAACGTCCAGCTGGTAGAAAGGTTTGGGTTGAGGGCAGACTTGAAACCCTGAAAGGGCAGGTGCTGGTTGAAGCTGAGTTGAGTATGAGTTTAAGGTTATGATTTGTTCTATCCCTTTACCAAAGCTGATAAACGTTTCGGGCTGGATTTCCAGAGCGCTTTTTGTTGAACCTCGAGCTGCTGCTATGCTGAAGAACAGTATGGTGAAGGGGCTCATCCATTAACCAAACCCCCTATTTGCATAGTTTGATGGACTATCGTAGATACAATATAGGTATTGAAGACCTGGTTTTCCTCGTTGGACGAGGAACCAGATGTGACAACTATGAAGCAGAATTTGGAAATGTAAATCAGTATTGAAAGACCGATATAATTAGACTGGTAGGAAATTTGTGTAATTTGATGGTTTTATTTTAGACTTCAAGTTATGATTTGCCATTCCAGCCTTGAGAACAAGTTATGATATATCTTCCCATGCACACCTTGTACATAGCTAGAAAAGTGAACATTTGTGTCAGCACATGAATGTACTCCTATGAATTATTGGAGAGTGGGTCAGCCTGCCCCTGGTAGTGAGGTCAGCTGAATGCAGGTGACATTGCTGAACTGTTGCTTACTGTCAGTATCTAGAAGACTTCTGTTGGAGATTTGGACTTGGTGGAAAGTAATCTATTTGGTATTGTTTTAGGATGAGTTCCCAATCATTAACATCAGACTTGATGAACATGTGGTACTTGGAGCAAAGTGCTGGTTTTATCAAATCTTGTACACCTTCTTGGAGGCCTCACAATTCATGAGAACAATCTGGAATTTCTTGGTGAACAATGTTCAAGTGAAGATCATTTCAAGATCATCACATGACTTATGTTTCACAAACTTGACATTTTATATAAATTTACACCATTCCATTTCTATTTTTACATGATATTATGATTGCTTATGTCATGTTCAATCTCATATGTTTTGTAGTTGGTATAAGTATCAATATAAGGGAATGAGTGAGTTTAGGAGTTACTGCAGCGGAACCTGAAGGAGGGCTCACTATGAACCATTGATGGGCAATAAGAATGGTGTACAACAGAGTCCCCCAAGGAGTTATCCAAGTCAAGCCAGAACCCTTATCTCCAAGAATGGTCATTCACTTTCTCCCACATAGTTTACTCCTAGAAACATCAGTTAATACAAAATCAAAAAGTAATGCTGTAATTCTGAAAATTCCTCCTTGTTATATCACACTTCTTATCATATTACTCAGCTTTCTGATCAAGTCAATATCAGCTAGAAAATAATTTCATTTCCTCTTGAATTTGCCTTTTCTGTTTTTCCAATTTTTTATTTTTCTGCCCACCACCCTACATGTCAGACACAGGTTCACAATGTCCATTTACTAGTCACTGGCTTGCCAGTGATTTCTATTTGACTCAATCCAATGTCAGTACAATCTCACTCTGATATATCTAACGTCAGAGCATTATGGCAAGAGACAAGAAAGCCTGGAATACCACCAAAATTGAGGTGACATCATATGGTGTCAGAAATGTGTACAGACATGCTGCTGTGTTTCCCGGTCCAGAACATATTGTTTACAGACATTCATAACATACCTCAGAAGAGCTCACAAGCTTTTGAGAAGAAAGTCACAGATGAAACATTCTTATTTTATACTATATTAGAGCCCAGGACTTGTGAGCATACAGTCTATGCACAATTTGAACTTCTGATTTGTGTAAGATACATATAGGTAGTTTCCTTCAGCACACATTATCTTGTACATGTAGTCAAAGTTTTACTCCTCAAAGACAAATTTTTGATTGTCAAAGTTAGACACAATTGCGGATATTTTGTTATTCAATCAAATGTGATATACACCACCCACAGGGAAGGATAAAAGATGTTTTTTTCTGTGAAATTGAATGAATTGATCAATGTATTACACTTGAACCAGATAGAATCAGCAAATCCTATCATTATTCAAAAGTAGTCAGAGGTCAAAATCAACTTGGAAGTTTGTTGTGCACAAAGATGAATTCATGATCACTGATAAGTTGCGCATATCTCTTCCAGGAAACTCTATACACTAGTGATTTTCAAGCTATGTCTTTCATAAAACACATGCCATTAACCTCCACTGAAATTAGTAAAGTCTGTGCCTGAAGGGGATGTTATAGCCATTACAGCTAACCTCACAATATACAGGCTTATAATGGAAACAATTGCTCTTTGAAAGCTGATCAAACCAATGGAAGATGTGCTCCGCTTTATATCTCCTGTTTTCAAGTTTATACTTCCATAAAAATTCATAGAATATTCGATTTTGTTTTTGGAAAGTATCTTATATTGATGAAGTCATGGCTGACAAGTTTTAACTTACCATTACCCAATATGCTATTGGGCTCATAAATTTATGGAAATGCTACCCATAAATAGAACACTATTGAAATACATTGAATGTTTCCTGGTGTTTTTATTGGCTGCCTTGTTTGTGTAGTGTTATCCTTAATACAAAGTTTCAAAATGTACCCCCTCCAAAAGTAGAAGACAACAAACATTTAACACTATGCCAGGTCACAAATTCACTGCAGGCTTTGAAAAATGAAGAGTTATAGAAAATTATACAGAAGCCACAAAGAGTGAGAAAAATGTGTAAAAAGACTTGATGCATTTGCTTGTGCTTTCCTATGATTCTGCATATTAGCGGGGTTCAAGTCCAAAATTCCAAGAGGGGATTTTACAACTTCTGAGTGATAATTTTTAAGCAGAAGTTTGCCTGAAAAATCACGAGAAGTCTTAAACAGTGCTTAAATATAAGCCTACCACGTCCTATAGGAAAGAGAGACCAAGCTCTGAGACAAGGGACAAACACTTGAAAAAACTACATTATGTATGCTGTTATGGATCCCACAAGAGAGAAGGACAAAAAAAAACAACCATTAAGGAAACTTGTATGCCTTTTCTTCACACAAAACAAGACATTTTTTTTCTTGAACCGCCGAAAAACCAGCCCTCTTAAAATTATAAGCATTGTTGTATAATTTTAAACCTTGCAAGTGCCTCTAGAGCTACTCGCAAGCTCTAAAACACAAGTTATAGATTACAACCTCTGAGAGATGTCTAAAACCGCTTTTAGGACTAATTTCTTTCAACTTGAACCCTGCTATTTCTCCAGATTTTCAACCTTGGTCTTGAAAATGTGATAAAAAAACAAGTTGCAAAATATATTATGTCAGATACTCTAATTAGGCCCAAAATTAGGAGAATTTGGGCAGATAACCCACAAATATGCTGGGTTTTGTCCAATCAAGTTTTGTCCTTGAAAATTTTCAGAGCTGTGGGCTTTAAAATATCTATTGGGGTGCCAAATCCATTTGAGTCACAATTAGAACATCCTTCTCTGTTGCAGGGACTTGATGTCATTTTGCCTTACTCACTTTTGAAGATACATAATTGATTTCTGCATGTAAATTGTTGGGCCCAAATGTGGCATTTTTGATGTGTCAAAACTACATATTTGGAAGTGAGATCAAAACTTTAATTGGTGTTGGAAAGTCAGTATCCCAATAATTGCACCACCAACATATTTATCTTGGGTCCAAGCCTTGGACACAATCTTTCTGAGGTTTTGACCCAAGGTAATCCTCAGTGTAGAAGAATGCCTTGGATAAATCCTCAGAAAAGGTCTGTCCAAGGTTTTGCCTCTGATGATGCCTTGGATTTCTCAACCCAAGGCATCTTTGTTGGCAGTGCTGCTAGTTTAGTACATTGGGTTTCTGACCTAATATACACTGATGTTGTAAAAATATGGAAAAATATGCAAGATGATGGGAAGGCAGGTGTTTTTCCTTAACCTTTCCTTTGTCTCTTTTTTCTGGCTGCTCCTGGTAGCCTTATTCCATTTTCTTCCTGTTGGTGTCCCAACGTATAGTGAGTGGTGTATTACAATACTCAAGTGTGCTGCAGTTGCATGGTTTTTTTCCCTTGCAATACTTTGAGCAAGCTGGTACAGCTGCTACAGCTCAAGTGGGACTTAGTTAGGTTTGGTGTACACCCTACACAAATGCACACATAGTCCAGCAGATCAAATTGTACAGCATTGGCATCAGAAAGAGGGAAGACCCATTAATTGGAAGAAAATGCAAATTGTTGAAACTAGGTTTCAAAATATGTTCTATTGGATGGGAATGAGTACAACACATGAGACCTCAGATACCTAAAATTGAAATAAGCTGCAAACAATGAGAATTATACTTGAGGCTATTGGCCAAGAGTTCCAAAAGGCTTGGAATGATTTGGTAACTGTTTTTGACATAAGACTTATAGAAGTAAGCGACCCTTTCTTTCAGTCTCGATTCCGTCAAACCCAGATTTGTCGAGATCAAAAATAGTTTGGGTTCTGAGTATTGTTCGGATTACTCGACCATCCATTCGCATACCAAGGTAAGGTGATATCTTGTTCTTGAAATGAACCTCATTGGTTGTCACCTATTAAAAAAATAAGGAATATGTTATTTCCACAAGAACTTACCAAGATATAGTACTGAAAAATAGTGATGTACCTCAAAATTCGAATTGGGATCAAAGACGCAAAGGTCGCATTCGGCTCCAACTTCGATCTTACCCTTGAGGTGATCGATTTTGACCTGCTTCGCTGGGCGTTCACAAAACCACTTTAGGATCCAACCTGGCAAATCTTTGATCTTTCGCCTTTGACCTTCAGTCCAGATAAGGCTGATCCCTAGACCGAGTCCTCCGATGCCACCCCAAGCTTCCATGAGCGTTCTGTTTTCCTTCAAGTCTATCGTGCATGGTGAATGGTCAGAGACAATGTAATTGATCTCATTGGCCAAAAGTCCCCGCCAAAGCTCATCTTGGTTGGTCAAGGTACGGATTGGCGGGCAACACTTGAACTCAGCCCGACCATCCGGGATGATCACATCAGAGAGAGTTAAATAATGAAGACAAGTCTGTATGTGCAAAATTCTCGGAACGCTGAATTAGAGGCTACGCATACTGGAAGAATCAGAGGAGGCACAAGCATGATATGGGGATATGACTCGCCTCTACAGAAAGTTTGAGCCCTGAGCTCCTAGCTGAAGCAATGATCGGGAGCGCCTCTGCTGCACTGAGATGGACAATGTGAGTTTTCAGCTTGGGAAATCTCTTGGTAATGTCGACTACAAGTGATATAGCTTCTGTCTCGAACTTAGATGGTCTTGAATCCAAAAAAGTCGAATAAAGATTGGTGTGATTTGAGCTGGTTAGATGATCATGATCAGATCGGCCGTGAAGTGAGGCTGGGCAGTCAAGCTCAGCATGGAAAAGCAGAAGGGATTCCTCCTCCTATGATTGATCAAATCTTCCAATTCACATCAGGGTTGTCTTTCAAGGATAGTCATATCATATGAGAGAATGATGATGAAACATGTGTCCAGACCTGTAGTTTTGGCATAGCCTTGAGTAGGTCGTCCGCAGTCACACACGGAAATTCCTCAACGCCTGAATCGATCAAAAAGCACTTAAAACCCCTCACACCGGCCTTGATAAGGGGCACCAAGTCATTCTAGAGGAGATGAGTACCGAACAAAGTTGCATATTGACAGACATCAGGATTGATATGACACTTGGTGAACGTTCATCTACCATCATAGAGACCCAGGCATCAACCAATTTTTGGAAAAAATACCGAATCTTGAGAGAAACATGTCTAGTAAATTCATTAGAATGGAAGGCCGGTGGCGTACTTCATTTCCAGGGATCACACCACCCCAAAACCCTACATCAACCCTACACTGATTGATCGCTGCTTCGAGTTTCTTATTGAGATTTTCTACTGTAGTGGTTGGCGGAATCGAGTTTAAGGGCATATCGATCAATGTCGTGATTCCCCCTGAGGCTGCCGCCTATAATTGGATTCAATTGATCATGGTTGAGTTAGGTTTGGCAGAGTTTACGGGAAATTGAATCAGTTTGGATTTACATGGGCCTCAGACTGCTATCTGATAGAACAGTTCAATGATGGATCATCGGGCCACAACGCACATCAGTCCCTGTTGCAAAGCCTTCCCATGCGGTACGGCCAGGCTCGTTGAGATGCACATGAGCATCGATCAAACCCGGGAACAGAAAACATCCCGAAGGGATTGAAACGTATTGGTAGCTGGTCAAGTCATAGGCTGATTCCGAACGGAACTCCTTGATCACTGCGGTGATCAAGCCGGTGGTGATAGAAGCCTCGATGGTGACAGGTTGAGGGGTCGAGAGAGCGCTTCCTGAGGGACCTGGACTCGGCAGCAAGGCCAAATGGGCAGCGATAGCGATTTTATCTACCTTAGGACCGGTGGACATCTTGGTCTAGAAGGCAGAAAAAGAAACCCAGGGAATAGATGAAATGTGAGTGATTTTATATTTCATGAGGTTTGAGCGTACAGTGAATGAGATGTATACAATACTGTAGAAGGTGGGGCTACTAAAAGTTTATTGTCGATTGTGTTGTATGAGAGCTTGATCATCGTCATGGAACACACAAGCTCGCTTGGGTGCCGATCAGCATTGGATCCGAAATGGACAAGATCCCATGTGTTTTTGTTAATAATGGCTTTAAAAGCTCGCATGCAGTTGAGTACATGTCATCAGGTCAAGTTGTGTTTAAATATGGAGGACGAGAGTCGCGAGCGAGGACCACCCGAAATCCTTATGCACTATGCGTTATGCGCTGTGCACTACACATACATATGCACTATTCACTGTGCATTCTCGTCCCAGAGCACTATTCACTGTGCATTTTCTTCCCAGCCACATCTGACACTCCATCTGAAACTGCCAAAATAGGCCGGAAGGACTCTGATTGACCCATCTTTGGTCAGTCACGCCTTTCCTTCCGGCCGGTCGACCGCTCAACTTCCAGCGTCACTTCCAGCGTCTTCTGGATTTCGATATTTCTCCTTTCCGTTTCTGAGTCGCGCGTCTCCCACTTGTAACGCCGTGTGATTCCTCTTTTGTAAATTGAATCGTTTCTCATTTTTGTCGATCATCCTCATCCCACAAACCACTTTTCTTTACCTTATCCTGCTTGCTTCATTATACAATCTTTTTTTTCTTCAATGCAACCTTTAAATGAAGATCCCAGCGTCCACTCGGAAGAGGATCCTATATACCTTCAGGAGATTGAAGAAGAAAGCATTAGACAATGCGTGGCGGCAGGATTGAAAAGAAGCGAAATTTGCGCTCATCTTGAAGGCATAGGTATTACTATGTCTCGAACCACCCTGACCCGCCGTCTCCATAAGTATGGACTTAGTACTGCGTATAGTAAATTTTCACCGCAAGAAAAAACGGTCATTCACGAACTCTTAGTTAAATTCAACAAACTGGGCTATCAAAGGAAGGAAGCCATTACTCAGATCATGGGAGATGCAGGTATTTCGATCAACATGTATGATCTGCGTACAATATCTGAAGAATTATCTATTAGTTGGCAACAAGACGATATTCAACAAGGGCTGGTGGTGCCGGAGGAACTCATTGAACAAATGAAATTCATAGTGGCCGGTTCTCACCGCGACACTGGGTATCGCCGCATGCAGAATGCCTTAGCAGTCATTCATAACATTCGAGTCAACAGAGATACTGTTAGATCTTTGCTCCTTCAAATTGATCCTGAAGGCGTAGAAGCACGACGCAAAGGAAAATTGAAGAGGAGGGCTTTTCATGTGGATGGTCCGAATCATGTCTGGTCTACTGATGGTCATGATAAGCTCAAACCTTTTGGAATTACGGTTTACGGTTTCATCGATGCGTGGTCTCGCAAGGTTCTGGGTTTGTATGTTGGCGTCAACAATAATGATCCGCGAAGAATTGGTTATCACTATCTTGATATTGTTGAAAAACTTGGCGGAATCCCTCAAAAGACTTCCACGGATCATGGAACGGAGACCATCAAGATGGCTGGATTTCAGATGTCATTGGCTCAAATATATGGCGGCTTAACTCCTGAAGAAGCCGAAGCGACTCATCTGTATACGACTTCTCAACGCAACCAGAAGATTGAAAGTCTTTGGTCCCTGGTACGCAAAGCAATCGGTATCAATATTCATGATGAGATTGAAGAAGGTGTAAAGAGAGGAATTTACGATGAGTGTGATCCCCTGCAGAGGTGAGTCTTTCAATGTGACTTTTTGTTTCCTGATGCTTATGTGAGCCCTGCTATTTTAGCATGCTTTTCCTGCATCTTTGGATCCCCATTGTTCAAAAACTCCTGGATGAATACAGTGAGATTAAGAACACCTCACGCACTCGAAAAAATCAAAATTCAGGTCTTCCAACTGGTGTGATTCTCAATGTCATTTACTCTTCACCTGAGGAATACAATGGCACTGAAGGCCTAATTCCAGTACCAACCGAAACGATTCAAGCTCTCCGACAAAGACATTTTCCTGATGCTGATATTCTGTTTCAAGTTTCTCCAAAGCGCTTTGTACAGCAAGTTGACAGCGCTCTTCGATGCTTGGGTATCAAACGTGAAAGTATTACATTCGAAACTGTGTGGATTTATTTTCAACCAATAATAGAGGCTTTGAAATTGGTTGATGTTGATATCAATGAAGCTAGATTGGTATCTAGACATCAAGAAGAATTTATTCCGGATGTTGAAGATGGGGTTGAAGATCGATTGGCACCAATTGTTGTAGGGCATCAACCAGATGCATAATTTCAATGAAATATTACACTAAGTGGGGTCTGAAGCTTTTTTTTGAAATTTATGATTTTATATGTATCTGTCCCAACTGAAACATATAGTATATAAACATATAGTATATATGTTCTTCATTATTGAAGTTTGTCTTCACAATTACAGGCAGCAATTCCTTTTGAATTGCACATTTTCACTAAATAAATATCAATGATGTTCATTTCACACAACTCCCATGTATCTGGACTCAATTTCAACAAATTAAAATACTATTGAAATCAAGATGGATATGGATAAATTGAAGAAATCTCAGCCACACATCAATAACACATCACAGAAAGCAAATTTAATTTAAAAGTGAATTGAAAATTGATTTAAAGGTGAAAATAAAAGTGACTATCAATCCCTTAATCATCAGATGGAAGGACATCATGCTCAGCCTCTGACTGATTTGGATGGATATGGTCAAGTATTTCGAGAACTGGATCAATAGCTACCTCTTCTGCTGCCTCAGCACTATCCTCACTTGTAGGATACTTGAAGTCAGTTGATTCCAGTTTGAGCACATTGCAGCAATCACCACATTGATGCCCCAGTTTGAAGGTGTCAATCTCATCACCTGATTCATTGCTTGGAGACCACTGAAACCTGTTTGAACCATTGTCAACAATCTATATAATATATATTACCCATAACATGGAACTATAACACTTACCTTCGATCAAAGAGGCGCATACCAGTCAAGCGACCATTGACTGTCTTGATGTTGTACAGAAGTGCTTGCCCTTTGAAGTAATCATAAGAGTAATGTTGAAATGCATTCAAAGCATCAAATAAGATCGACTTTGATGCGTTCAGGGTCTTGTCGATGTGGGTAGATATAGGTTCAGGTGAGAGCTCAAGAAGCTCTTCGATTTTATACGGTTCATCGTCCTGAATCATGACCATATTGAAAACAACCTACATAAATCAGATGGTCAGTAAGAATACTCTGACAAATGAAGATAGGAAAGACGCACCGATAAAGAATTCAACATGGTCTTCTGCGCAATGGTGACCTCGTATCGCACAAACATGGCCAGCTTGAAATCTTCAAGCAGGCAGGCGGTTTGATGATAGACTACAGAGTCTTTAAGGTACGTATCTTGATCACCAGATTTTTCGGTCGCAATAAATTGTTTAGCAACCACCTCCCGACATCCGCCGTCAATATACATGGTGGCCCTAAACGCGCGGTGAGTTTGGCCTTCGCCAATGTACTGATCTTCCACGTCAGCTAAAGCCTCCCACTGACCAAAAACAAGTGTGGGACAATTTTCGACCGGGGTCGCCTGAATGTTGGATTTCGCCAGAGCCATGAGCATAACGTTCGTCCACGGTGTGTTATTCTTCATCGGTCTGATCAAACTATCGACAGTCGGCAAGATCCGTCCGAAAGATCGAAGTTGAGAACGGCCGTAGAAAGCAACCTGACGTCCTAGAATACAAAGATGTTAATCTTAATCATTTTATTGATGATCGTAATTGACGAATCTCACCTATTCCAAGGCGTATTTGTAACGCATCGCTCCAGGAGATGGTCGTGATAGTTTGACCATCGCCAGCAGGATGACCGTCAGGGAGAGGTGTTCCGATTTCTTGAGGGAACAGCGCCGTTGCAATGTTGTATGGATCGTTGGCGGCCACCACCACGGAGTTTGGTATCTTGAGAGGGTCGATGCCTACATCAGCAAGCTGATGTAGCCGCTTGATAGCCAGCGAGACACTTCTTGAGATGGTACTGGTCCAATGATGCGGGTTGGTGACAGTGACGACATTTGAGGAAGTCGTTGGCATCTGAATCTGGTTGACTATTAGAACCATTAATCAGTTATGAATCAACATGCAGACAAGAGACATTACTTACCTTGTGTTGCCTCTGACCGATCATCTTCACCTACATAATCACTGTTGAAGATGGAGGTTGGGGGACTTGGCGGATTGACTGCAGCCAAGTAGGTTGCAGCCGCGAAGAATAGAGATAAGGCCGGGGGACCTCTGGTTGCGCGCAAACCATGCCGAGTAGGTGATAGTATTTCTTGCCTCAGGCGGTCTCCCGAAAGCACTCCAGTGCCGATACCCAGGGAATAATAACCGGCGTCAAAAGGGGGAAGGGCGGGGTAAGTAAGGAGGTCGCTCGTTCGGTTCCCAGGTGGAAAGATCCCAAGTGACTTCTGGCGGAAGTGTTCGGTAGCTGACCGCATAATCTTGACCTCCCAGTCTTGATCGGAGAAATCCACATCGTGCAGATGATCGGGGATGCCATGCGACTTCGGACCGTGGTGAGCATTATACTTCAGCTTGACCACGATTTGCTTCAAAACCGGTGCCGCGGAAGAATCGGCGGTCTGATTTCGGTGACGTCCGATGGCAGTCGATCGTGGTCCCTTACGAAGCTTGTTCTGTCCAATGCGATCCATACGGATCCGTTTGGAAGCCTCTTCGCCATGCTGATAAGCTTGCTCCTGTGCGTATCCAAGTATCGATGGTGATTGTTGAGACTCTGCTGGTCGCTTCTTTTGTCGAACGGGGGGGATCGGTGCGATCGGACGCGAGGGAAAAGAATGAGAAGATGATCCAGGGGTACTAGTGCCCATTGAATCAGGCCTACCTGATGAAATCGGAGGGATGTTGAATCGGGACCGGATGGCGGAGAGTCTTGCTGGGTCGACATCATCCACCAGGAACGGTAGACTTGCGGCTGAGCTAGAGGTCGATTGCGATTGATGCTGAGATTGGGAAAGATTAATTTGATGATTTTTTTCCTCAACCTTTCGCTTGCAGCCGCCGCACATCGTACCAGCTTTTCGACCCAACTGAATCCCACAACCATCCTTACAGTACTTTAAGGGTGGTACAGCACTGGGGTCATTGGTCGATTTGATCGCGTCGTCGTAAAGGCAGGCTCCGCATGTCGGATGAGTGGCTGAATCCATGTAAGGGTATTCCTCTGCGCAGGTGTCGCACATTGGAATGCGTGTCGAATCCATCGTAATTGAATAGAGAATACAGAGAGTGAATTCGGAAAAAGTTGTGAAGACAGAGGCCAAAGCTTAAAGAATGGAGATCGAGTTTTGGGCGGAGACGAAATTAAAGAAAGGTGAAGATAAAAACAAAATAAAGACCTAAAGAATGTTCTGATGGGAAGAGTGAATCAGTGTGTGTCGAAGTAAGATTTTTGAACGTACACACAGAAAGAAAAAAAACCTCCTTATTTGAATCTCACAGCACCAGGATTGAATAAAGACATTATATTGTCCCAACCCCTTCATACCACCATCTTAGCACAGCATAATAGCCCCCTGATCATCTACCCCTTCGTACAAAGCCAGGTGTTGAGGCACTGACCGACCGACGCCATTCTTCAAGATGGAAAGGGGTGGTGTCTTGCCGAGAGGTCGGGGGAGATTGACGATCGCGCTTGAGTGGGAGAAATCCTAACCAAATCCAGACCAGAAGCTGTTCAGTAGGGTTTCAAGAAAACAGTCGTAAGAACAGATTGATGCTTACTTACTTACTTACCGGAAGCGTACATCGTAAGTCGATTAACTTCGTAAGTCACTTGGTTTCCCTCCGAGTTATCAAGGCGCCAGGAAGAAGTCGGGGTCTTTCGGTCTTGTGGATCTTGAACGGCCTGAACCTGTCAGTCCTGCACAACACAAAGCGAAAAAAAGCGTTAAAAGGTGAGGAAAAAAAAGATAATTCTTGAAATCAAGGGGGAGTGGAGAGCCAGATCGACTTGGCACCGGGTTCGAATACATGTATAAAGATGTATTCGGGTTGTTGTGTAACAGAATTAGTGCTCCTCGGGTCATATGTTTGACTACATCCGCACTAGTGCACAGTGCATAAGGCATAGTGCATAGGGTTTTGAAGTGGTCCTCGCTCGCTACTCTCGTCCTCCATAGTTTAAATGCAAATTTGTCACAAACAGACTGGGCATCAAAGGGGACCGATCATCATGTGCATAATCTGATTCAAAGTATAAAGTTTGACAACATCAAATTTGAGGATACCTTTGTTGTACATAAGTCTGTTCTCACGCTTACGTGGCACGACCGCGGCGCAGCCCCAACTAGAGGGGCTGGCAGCTCAGCATCAGCTCCGTTTCCATTAACTTGACGAAGTCCCTCGAACCCGACCGCATCCGCGCCCTCGAAGAGGGACTTACTTAAGACTAATCGTGGAATTTTGGCTGGAGCACACCAGCCTTTAAGTCCCCTTGAGTGATTTTCCGGATATTGCTCCTTTCCTCACTGATCAACTCAACTTGACATTGCAGGCAAAGTTGCCCAGAAGAATTTTCTACATATTTATGGTATACAAATATCTTTTTCTGTGAAAAATCAGATAGTTTGTCAGTATATTTCACAGATGAAAATTTCATCTGATTTTCACTCTGTTGTATTGTTTCTCATTTCAACTGTCTGAAAATCAACAGCTTTAGTTCAAACCTTCTGCAGCCTCTCCTTACAAACCCCACCCTATCATGGCCAATCATCTTGATGTTGAAGAAAGCCGCACATCCAGCAAACCAAGTACCCCGCAACAGTCATCAACACCATTCCTCACTCCCATCATTTTCAACACCCTTTTCCAGTTCATACCTCAGCGCTTCAGGCTCTTCAACTGAAGTCGGCCAATCCAAGTTTCTATCCAAAACCCATTCATTTGCCATATCCCGCCTCTGTCTTGAAATTGGGTGCTTTTGGTTCTTCGATGAGCTCAACACCTTGCTCTGCCAACATGATTGATAATAAGAAGGCAAGAAAGAACACAAGCAAAGAAGGGAAGACCCGTTTGTCAGCAACTTGCAAAGCAACCACAAGCACCTTGCTGAAAGCTTGAACCACCAGCAGAAAGCAAACCAAACACATCAGTACAACCACCGCCAATGACACTTGAAAGGCACCTGTGAGATGGGAAGACAACAAGAATGAGAAAGGTGAAAGTGCTTTGAGTCTTCCGTTGAATTGGATTACAACCTACAGCAATTGGGCAAGGTACAAGAACAGGAATATAGTCAAGAAGAATACGATTGAGCATGTGATTCAGTACTTAGCAGAAAATGGAATAGCTCCATGGAAGGTTAATGCTGTGCTGGACAAGGTGAGTCTCTTTTATATGAATCTATACTTGACTGGTTCTTTGGATGCTAACATCCAGTTACTACTGGTAGATTGACAAACTCAAGCAGAGTTTTGTTAGCGCTGTTGATTGGCTAAATGGAACTGGTCAGGGGGTGATGGATGATTTGGAAGTGGAAAAGGATACTAATGGGTGAGCAGATGATGATCCGCAGTATCTGGCTAGGAAGAAATCTCTGATTGAGGGTATGTTTATTTCACCTTTCCGCTTAACTAATTACCACTGTTTGGCTTCAAACTGATATTTTACAACATCTCAGATTATGTTGTTGAACATAAATGCAAATATTACTATGAGCTTGAAGAGACGATGGGGACCTGTGACAAGTCAACCCGCCTCTCCAGCGCAAACAGTGTGAAGGCTTTGGATGCCAACAAATCATTAGATTGTTTGGGTCTCTCCAAACAATCTGTCCTATCTCAAAAAGATACAAGCCCCGCTGAAGATTTATTCAACAATAAAATAGCCAATGATCAAAACAAAGACCTGGACACTTTGGATTTAGAAAACCAAGATATCCCAGTTGAAGGTAGGTGTCTTTCTTCCTTATTTATATTTTAAAGCTGATATAACCTTGATTGACTGTAGAGCCGACTCCTCCTAAGTCTTCTCAACAGTTGTATCAAGCTAGCTCAAGCGGTTTGGTACCACTTCAACCACTTCAGGAGGAAGGAGGTGAATTGCAAGCGATTTGACACCTAAGTCTACTGCTGTCTGAAGTGCAATCCAATTTCAGCAGGCTTGAACAAGCCATCATTGAGGGTGAACATAACAATGCCAGAATAAAGAATGCAATTACCTTGCTCTTGCCTTGAAACCATAAGCTGATTCAACTTTACTACTTTCCGTTGAAGACCAGCGCCAACAAGCTCAATTTGAGGCCAAACTTCAGGGTTGTAAACTAAAGGCCGCGCAACTTAAACAGAGCATGCTACAGTCAACTCTGATATAACCAATAGCCAAAAGATGGGCCTCTAAAGTATTGGTTTTGACCGAGTATCTTTTGTGTCAGTCCTCTGGGAAAAGCAATACAGCCGTTGTGAGAAATAATGGTATTTTTTTTTTTTTTTCTCTCCCAGATTTTACTATGTTTCTGACCTTGCCATTTTTTCCACTTTTTAATTTAGGAGTGGGTGGTATTCGTCGTTTTCTTACCGCACATCGATCTCTCCCGGACCCATTCTAATCGCAAATCAATCTTCGACGATCTCGAACTCACCACCCACTGCCTCATAATGGACTCACCGGGCGGAACAAGGCAAGGGCGCCGGAACGGTCATGACTCCTGTATACCTTTTATCCCTCCGACCTCCACGACGCCTACCAAGAAACGATTTCATCAGCCTTCCAGTCGGTTTTTTTTGGCTTCAATTCTTCATCAGCTGGTATGAGTAGTCAATATCCTCGCCACCTCCAATTTCTCAACGTTTTCACAACGTCGTTTTCAAAACATTGAGCTGACCCTGTCCATTCTTTCAATTTCTGTAGTGTGATTGGTCATCTAGGCATCTTCATCAATTGCCATTTCAATCGATTGCAAATCATTCGACTCTGCTTCCATCCCAGTAAGTGTCCCATTCTTTCCTAATGTTGAAATCAAGCTTATGTTCGTCTCGAGTTCCAGGAATGCCACCTCGTGCTCCTATTCGTACTGGTCAGTTACACCATGAGCAAGATCCCGACGATGGTGAGTATTCTGATCATCATCTCTTTCAAGCTTTCACAAACCTGACTAATGGCTCCTTTAGAATTTGATCCACCGAATTTGCTCACGGATGGCGACGACGCACCAGCGCGTCATCCGACTCTTGAGCGACTCTGGCGTCAGGGTACCGACAAACGCCGATTGATGGAAGAAGCGCAATCGTTCACGGTGGCCGTTCTCTTCAAGATCCACACGAACAATCGAGTCGACGTTCCTCCGGCCAACCCCAACTCAGCCCCTAAATTGACCACGCGTAAAAAGGAGGCGCCACCCGCGCCTACTTTTGCGGTTATCGATTCATCGACTTTCAAAAACAATCGGGTATTGGAATCTCGAGCTTTCCTATACGGAAAGTCTTTGAACAAATTCAAAGACTTGATTGGCGACATCTGTGACGATTACAAGAAAGGAACGAAGAAGGTCGTACTTGACAGCCCTTTATCGCCCTTACTGACCTGGAACGCAACAGTCGGCTCGAAAAAATTACATCTGGTTGATTACCAGAGCTATCAACAGTTCGTTGACAATTTAGGTAAGAGTCGTAGTCGGAAAGGTGTCATCAATATCACCCTTGAGAACGCGCAAGCAAAGGCGAAGCGAGATGCTCAGGTAATTTTTTCCCGCTTATTCAAAATTTTTCTTCATCTATAACTTCTTATTCTCTTATGTTCCCTACGTTTTTTTCCTTCTCGATTGTAGGCTAGCGGCGGAGTAGCCTACATCAAAGGCCTCAATGGACCATCCACCATCAAAGAGGAACTCGTGGCTTCCAAAGAGGAAACGGCCGCGGCGAAACAGGAAACCATTGTAAGTTGGTGACCTTTCCGAGTAATTTGCAGATATGTATGTGCTTATCGTTCCTTGGATATTTTAGGAAGTTAAAGCGGCCAAGGCCTTAGAGTTGGAGGCCTCGAGCCTCTATTCCGAACACCTCGAAAGAGCCTTGGGAGGCGACGGAACGATTCTAGCAGCCCCCTGGGACCCCACCTACTTTTATAGATTCACACACCGATGCGCGTTCTTATGGGCGAAAGCAATAGTGAGTTTTTTTGGTTACACCATCCCATGGCTTCTCAGCTGATTAACTTGATCACTTCAGCGTGATGGTTACACTACCCGGGCCATTCCACCAAGCACGACCGAATACAAGAAGGAAATGGCCAAAAATGCTGTCAATCATCGAGAAGCAAACGTCGACTATCGCGTAAAGAAAAGGTACCCAGTCCCAATCCCCACTCCACGATCGCCTCGACGATCGACCTCAAGTGGCGTCCAGGTGCATCGCAATTTCTTTGCGAATGCACCTTTCAAGATCAAGGAAGAACCCAAGAGCCCTCCAGGCTCGAAACGCAACATCGACCACTCATCTTTGAGTAGTATCACGCCCTTGAAGAAAGTCAAGCAAGAGTCATGTAAGTCTTTAGTTCGATTCAATACCCTGAATATTATTGACAAGCGGTCATTTATTCTTTTTTCAGCTTTAGGAAATACCCCCATCGCGAGCCAAAGCAACACGATCTCGCTTCTTACATCCGACGATATACCTGAAGTGGCGGCTTACGACTCCAACTCGGACGTTGAAGTCGTGCAAAATCATTCCACGCTCTTGGAAGATTTTTTAGGTGAATGCGATATTCCGGTGGACGATCATGTGACACGGGTCGCCCTCCGTAATGCCAAAGTTGGGTCTTGGACCGACCTCATTCCAAGCCAGCAAATGACGGCTAATGTGTTGACTACCGCCGGGATGTCCTTTGAGGTAGCCAAAAAGCTCATCGATGCTGCTAAGGAGGCCGATGCTCAATTTCAGTGTCGTACTAACCGCAAATGATCTCATCCAAAAGAAAACCCAGTAGTTGGGCATGCCACAAAAGGCTTTGAACTTTGACAGTTCGGTATAGGCCATTCCTTCCCTTTATTTCTTCACTCCACTCCACAAAACCCAAAAAAAAAAGTTAAAATACTTGATAAAAAAAAATTTCTGTTGTCCCTTACGTATGAGATGAGTCCTGATGTGTCGCCTATCAAAGTTGTAATTTCTTACTTTGCCTATTCAGTTTAACTCGCCCGCGCAATGAAGATATTGATTCAACTTTGTGACACACAAACACACCTGAGTGATGAGTCTGATCGAGTGATCAGAACCAACAGAGTTCACAAGTGTTCTCAAAAGGTGAGACTCGATGATCGTATACTCAGGTCAATCGAGCAGACTACTATACGATCATAATGCATACCTCCACCAAATCGCCTAGTGTCTACTACCTGATTTGGTGCTTTCATACGGATGTTTGGAAGCATCAGCATCAGCTGATGCTTGAAAACTCACGTTTTCAAGCATCTTGAAAGGGTGAGAATGTGAAAGGACCTTTTCACATCCGGACCCTTTCAAGTTCGCTCACTCTGATTACCAGGCTGAGTAAGATTTGAGGAACAAACTCAAAAGGTAAAAAATTTTGGAACGGTTTGAACCAATTTTTTAAAACCATCTATCTCACGTTTGAAAGACCCAATATTTTCATGCCGCAGTGTGTGCTATATTAGTAGATACAACTTTGATTTCACCGAAAGTAACATTACTTTCCTATTGATGTGACTTTAACAAGAAAGAGATTTTGCATCTGGTGAGGTATTTTGAAAGAAACTATTCCAAAGCCGTGCCCTGCTACTACAAGTCTAACCGCCGATCTACATATACCCACTCCCTTTGTAGAGTTGTTCACACATTTCACTTGTGAAGACTTCCATGAGTGTCAACCAAACCACCGCCCTCTCGCCATCGTCATCGATGGCGTGTTGAATATCCTGGCTCCTTCTGAGGTGGGCTTTGACCGGGGAGAAACCCTTTTCAATGGGGTTGAAGTCCGGGCTATACGAAGGTAGATAAATCAAGCGCACGCCTCGCGCAGCGCACAAATCAGCTACCGAGCCCCCGTGATGAATGGGGGCGTTATCTAACACTAGAACGGAATTGCGAGCCGGCCATGGATTCATGGCCGGTAACTATATTAGACCAACAAGCCAAACATCAGACCTAGCGTAACAAAGTTGATATATAATGATGACTCACCAGTTCATTTTCCAAGAAGCCTTCAAAATCGATGCGAGAATACCCGCCTTTCTTGATCGTCATGGCTAATAAGCCATCAAGGGAAATCGCGGGTAAGGCTGACCATCGGCCGGAGCGAGTGGGCCTTGGAAGACGCGGTGTCCGTTCTCCTATCGGTGCTTGTGCGTACTCGCGATACAAACGACGTTTGTCAATCGCCGTTTCATCTAAACAGGGAAGAGACCTAATTAGAACAAGAGAAATATAGGAAGCCAAAATCAGGAAGATGCTTACCTGCAAACACAAGACAGTGAGGATCGATTTCGATCACACTGGCCATGTAAGCCCCTCGAGCGGCCAAACTCTGGTTTGGATGAACCGTGCGGGCTTTCTTTCGTGTCCAACACAGTCTGTCTCGTAGCTCAGTTGAGAGAGTCTTGAGGGAAACTTGCTTATTGAATCGTTCCATAATCTTAGTTTGAAGCTCGTCAAGGTATAAAGTAGGATCGAGGCGGAGAGTATCGAGGACAAACAGTCGCTCGGGGCCTCCTAAGACCAAAGGGGCGCCTCGATCCATGTGATTGATAGGATTTGTGACGACCGCGCGAGTTTGCTTGTAGAGATGAATCCAACGGCGGACTGAGGTAAGGGCTAACTTCAGGCCTAGTCTGGTCGAAATATCCTGAAACCGCACCCCAGAGAGGGCCATGCGGACTACGGCAAGCTTGATCTCGGGACTGTGATGGGAGAGTCGAACCTGCAACCAAAACACACCATCAGCGAAGCGAAGGAGGGGAGGGAGAAGCAGAATGGAGGTTACCGGGGGCATGTTTACGGAAGATTGGGGATATGGGTGATTTCGAGGTTGAAAAAAAAAGGGAATGGAGTTTGGAAATGAAATGAGGGGGACAGGAGCTCATTTCATTTCCACTTCGAGCTCTATCTCCCACTGCGAGCTGAACCTACCGGAACATCCACCGCCGGGTGGATCTACAATGATCACGGTATGAAGCTTATTTGTGAAAATCCGTGGGAAAATGTCAATACGGTTGGACAGTGGGCCACTGAAAAGAAAGAAAAAAAATAAAAAAAATAAAAGTCCAAAACATGGTAAAATCTGGGAGAGAAAAAAAAAGTAAAAAAAAATACCATTATTTCTCACAACGGCTGTAGAATTTATATTGCAGAGGAGTATTGGTTTTGACCAAGGCACACACAACAAAAGTTATCATCTAAGGACTTTTTCAAACAAAATTGGTAAGGGCTGGCTGCTTTGCAGACTTGACACGGACCAAGCGGCAACGTCTTACCAAGGCCTTGATGACCCTTTCGTAACCTCTCACTACATCATCATCATCATGGGCCCAATATCTCATCATGACATCTGAAGCCTTGAGGAACTCTTGATGAGTTGGTCTAGGAGGGGGTGGTGGTGGTGGTGGTGGCATGTTTTGGGCTTGTTCCTTCTCTTTGAGTTCTTCTTGAATACTTTCAAAAATTTCTTTGGGTGTCCATTCTTCTACACCACCTGAATGTTCTCCAATTGGATTGAGGAGCTCCAAGATTGACATTTGGTTTGGTTTGTGGACAATGTTCAAGCTTTCAAGACAGTCTGAGTCATTGATCAGAACATTTCTGATTTTGTCCTCAATCATCGAATCTGACTTGGGAACTTCAAAGATAGTTGATTATCTTTGCTCTTGATGGATCCGTCTAGATTACAAGGCAATATGATACCAGACTTCTGCCAACAGTTTGCAATTGTTGTGTTTGAGACTTTAAACCAGGCCTTGTTGGCAAGTTTCATGGCGTTGAGTTGATGAATCTTGTAAATTTTGCCAACTGGTATGTGAAGCTCATAACAATCAATTGCATAATTGATGAATTCATATCAATAATAACATTTGAAATTGGCAATAATACCCGCATCAAGTGGTTGGACATGGGATGTAAGATTGGGGGAGAAAAAGTCAAGACGGATGTTTGTCAAAGGTCTTTCTGGATTGACAGAGTGTCCAGAAAAGTTGTCAACAAAGAGCAGAATTTTGCAATCCTTGAGTCTGAGCTCTTGGTCCCAAGATTCGATCCACTCGATAAAGAGTCCGGTCTGTATCCAGGCTTTGGTATTGTTCCAATAGTAAAAGCGGAGCTGCTTGCCTGTCTTTCCATGGAAGCAGACAGGCTTATGTGCCTTTCCTATGATTAAGGGTTGGAGCTTATCAGATCCATTGGCATTGGTGGTAAAAGCATATGTGAGACACCGCTTGTCTGATTTGATCCCAGACTTGGCATTAAACGCTAAGCCTCTGTTGGGTGGCATGCTGGAAAAGTGAAAACAATGTAAGAGAGTGAAAAGGGAAACAAAGTATCAGAGACTTACCCATAAAAAAGGCCAGTCTCATCCACGTTATAGATATTGGCAAGATTGTAGAGATCTGTGATAGCATGCACACGTTCTCTTTCTGCAGCAACAGTCTCTGGTGAAGCTGCACCAGCCTTGCCATGACATTTGATTGAGCGGAGACCAGTCCGAGCCTTGAAACTGGTCAGCCATCCCTTGGAAATTTTGAGTTGATCTTCCTCTGGAATCTTGAAGAGGTTGGCAAAACGTGTCCACATTGCACGTTGTGGTGAGCAAATCTTATTATATCAAGGTTAAATGCAGAGGAGGGATTATCTTATTGGAATCAATACTCAAGCTCAAAGCTCAAAGCAATTAGTAAATTGTTCATCATTTAATTATTCCAATTGCAAATCAAATTACATCACCAGCTCAAAATTTACAACTTTAGAAGTTTACAAATTGAAGAAATTAAAATTGAAAGAATTGAAGATCAAAGAAGGATTAAATTAATTAAAGATTAAAATTAAATGTAGTGGAAAGGAATTATAAACATTAATTAAAATTGAATCAGAAAGTAAAAGAATATTCCAATTTGAAACTAAAGTCAAGAAAGGAATTAAAAATTAAAGCATTAGATAATTAAAATTAGTGATTTATCAATTGGAATATGGAAAGAGGAAGGAAAGGTACTTACTGGTATGTTTAGATGGAAGGATTAGTGAAAGAATGGCTGAAATCGAATTTAAAAACAGTTAGAAACAAAGGAGAACATGGGAGGAAGCATCTCAAGTTTAGAAATCAATTCAAAATGAAGAAATTCACTCAAAATTAAATTAATTAACAATGAAATTAGTCAAACCAAAAGAGTTAAATTAACAATAAATCAAATAAACCAATTTGAAAGGAATCAAATGATCAAATTAACATTCATGAGGTCATCAATAATTAAATTAGTAATCATCACATCATCATCATCATTTCATTTCATCATCATCTCATCTCATCATCATCTCAATTGATAATTAAATAAACCAATCATTGAATTATCAAATATTAAAACATCTAAAACATCAAATTAGTAATCAAATAATTAGAGAACATCTATTAGTCAGCCATTGCATCAATAAACTATACAATAATGCAAACAATCAATCACCCAATCAAATCTCATAGCTTCTCAGCTGTTCAAATTTCTCATTACTCAATAATCAACTACAATAATTCAATACACATCAAATCAAATTGAATTAATACACATCATATCAATTATCTCATATCAATTAGAACATCAAATGAACATTACACAATCAGCTAATTACCAATATCAAATGAAGAAATTACTAAAATTGAAACTACACATACTCAAATGATGATACCATTACCAATTACTGAAAATCAAATGACTAAACCATTGATATCATGCAATACAAAACTCAATTACTCAAATGACTAGTTATCAAATTATCAAATGACTCAATAACAGTTCATCAAACAATTGAATATTACTTAAAGATGTGAGAATTTACAGGAGGGGTGAAGTGAAGCAAAGTTATCAATTGGTGTGAAGTTTCTTGTAGTTTCTTTTGTCTCTTTTCTTGTTTTCTTTTACTCCATCAACTCAGTCTCAGTTATGTAATTGGTACAGTCAGGGTGGATTCTCAGTTTCTCTTTATTTCTCTTTTCTCTCAGTCTCTCTCAATTCAATTATTTATTTGGCACAGTAAGGAGGAAATTACATATTTCAATTGTTTAAAGTTTATTTATATTAGTGGGAAAGTGAATTTTGGAGCAGCATTGGAAGTTGTATATGTACATAATTGTGGCTCTTGTTTTCTTTTCTCACACTCTATTTTTCTCTCATCTCTCTCCCTCTCTCTTCATATGTGACTGGCAGTGTGTATATAAACTCAGGTGTCTTGCAGGGAGGATTTGAGAATTATCCAGAAATTTATCCAGGAAAGTTCCTATTAGTTTATAGCTCATTGGCAGTACCAACTGGCCTATACTCTTTTTTTATTTCTGTGATCACTTCTTGCCCTTTATATTAAGTTGATATAAGGAGACTTTTCATTGCTCTCTACAAAAGTCTGATATTCTTTGATTTTAACCTCTGAATCTTAGTGTGTGGTATATCCTTTAGTCTAGTTAATCCATTGAGCTCTATTATTCTATCATACGCTTAGTTTGCTTCATTGAACACTTCTTCTAGAATTCTAACATATTAACCTGGGTTTTGAAAGGCTTAGAAAAGTATAAGGCTACAACACATTGGCCAATAAGTTGTTGGACGAATACTTTGTGGATGGTAGTAACTTATAGCTTTGTCAGGTTTTATCTTTCATCAGTCTAGTTCTTAGTAGAGGGTAGTCTGTCTGTTGATTTGGTTGCAAGTGGTATTCAAGGGGGTAGTCTGTGATAGTTCCTTTGGGATTGTTCTTTTCACTGAGTTATATTTAAACTATTGATTGCTTTGGGGAATCTTAGTCTGAAGCAGTAATTGTAGTGTAGCCTCTTTTTTTTTTGTGTTCAGTACACACCCTCATTTATTTACAAGTCTTATTCATTTAAGCACTTTATCATTCCTTATACCCTTATTATATCTCAATATCCTCTACTCTACTTTTTACCCCCATCTCGTATCTGTAGTACTCCTCAAAGTATTATTGCTCCCTCCTTCTTCTGATCTTTTGGCTCTGTAAAAGGCTCAGGATATTTTTTAGAGTAGGCTAGTTAACTCTATCCAAAGTTATTTTCACACCTCATATACTTCCTTTTGTGTGTGTGTGGTGGTTCTTTTATTTCTTTGGCTCCCTACTCAGTTATTGCTTGCTAAAACTCACATTTTCAGCAAGAGTTCCTACAACGTATGACTTGTCCATTAACAACAACACCCAGGTGCTCAGCTTGAGCAACCCAAGTTTCAAGTGCTTGGTTCACTTGGGGATGCTTGGTTAAAATATTTTGCTTGGAGTGGACCCCACCAGTCCCGGATTCATACTCTGCACGCATCTTGGTCTCCTTCTTCAACCATTCTGAAATTCAAGGCTGACTAAGTCGGAGATCAGGATATAACTCAAATTTTTTTGCTGTCTTAGTTTGCTTTTCCCCATTTGCATGATACCAATCTAGAATCTCTATTTGCTGAAAAAGAGTTGTGTTGACCATCCTGACTTTTTTTGTTTTTTTTGCATCATTATTTTGGGTAGAAGGATTTGGGGCTGAAGTCTCCGAGTCCGTATGTTTACGCTTATCTGAAATTGAGTTCCAATATCAAACCATTATCAATTTGAGAATCAACTTCAAGCATCAGGTTTGAGTACAAGGAAAAGTAGACTGACAGTTTAGTTTTTTAAACTTATTGGATTTGGCTGGTCAGCCTTGAGGATCAGGACCTCCAAAGTTGCTTTCTCCGCATTATTGAACTTGCCAGCAGCCTGGACAACATCTCCAATCTCCTTGATGTGCTCAACCACCTTCCACTCTTCAATGAGGTTGGCTGACATATCCATGAATTGCTCATCAGCTTTGGTGAGTGGCTTTCCAGCGCTGACTAGCTCCTTCAGAGGTTCCAAGCAAGCCTCGTTCTCGGATTTCAAGGTTTCAAATCCTTTCTCAATGTGAGAAATGGTATATTTTGAAAGATCTTTGGGAAGCATCTATGTAAAACTGAATGATTCTGAAGACTCTGAAGTAGTTGCAAGTGAAATTGTGACAAGAAAATTTTTTTTACCTTCAAACAAGATTTTTTTTACATTCAAACAAGAAAAAAGACCAAAAAAGACCAATACTGTAGACAAATGGCCTGGCAAAATTTTTGGGTCTGAACCTGGGGCTAAAAGAAAAAGTATTGGGTATGGCCGGTTTATTGGTTTTTCAACTGATATCACAGCAAATAAAAATTATTCAACCAAAAAGATATCAGCTTTTCTAGAGTATTGGGTTTGACACATATTGCTTATATTGGAGTCGACTGTATGTCCCTTGAAGTGGCCAATGCTAAGGGAAAGTTTATTGCTCAGATGATGCACGACAACAAATGGACATATGAACAAGCCAAAGCGGTGGCAGATGAGGTCTACAAGCACTTGGAAATTGTGTACGTTTTTCCCTGTTAATCACATATCTTTAGAATTACACTGATATGAAAATGTTGATTCAGTTCTGGACAGTCAGGTGACACATCCTTGGTTTGAAAATCAATCTAACCCACAAATTCTATGTAATAAAATTCCAAATTAACAAGATCAGAGAGTTGTCCAAAAATCTTTTTTTCCCTTTGAATGATTGAAGTTTCTCTACTTCATATAAATTCTTGAGTTCTTTCAAAACCTAGTTATGTTTTCTATAATAATTGCTATAATAATTACAATTATTTAGTTGCAATCAAATGTAAAAGAATTTTTTCCCAAACAATCAACATTAAGATTTTTCAAAAAATCAAAATTGAGGTCAAAACTTGTGTGAGAATTTGTTAATCAATGTAAGGTCAAAGATTGTGAGATGTTTTTAAAGATTTTGAAAGAATGTCATATACTCCAAAAATCAATCATGGGCTGTTTATCCTATCTTCAATTTTCATAAATAGAAACTCTCAAATTCTTATTTGAAATTTAGACCCTTGATCAAATTTTTATCTATCAAAGTTGAAACAAATTCTTAATGAAATTTTTATTTATCAAAAGCAAATCAAAAGCTTTATACATTTTATATTTCATAATTTTAGAAAACTAACTAGTCACTTTATAAACTGTTTATTGTGTTTTTATAAGACATAATTTAGGAAAAAAATTGGTACTCAACCTAAAGAATTGAAATTTATAATTGAATACCCCTGAAACCTCAAATCCTGGCAAGAAACTCTTGAAAGAGGGCTTCTTGCAGTGTGTCATCTCTACAAAAGTCCATCTCTGCCTGACTTCCTTGGGCTGGTCGGCAGTTGGAAGGTGCTCTAGGCAGTCTGATTAAATCATTACATCCACCATCAATGGTTCCAAAGTCCATATGCCATTCTTCCCCTTTTGCTGTGATGTGGTTGTGTAAGATGATACACATCTGAATCCATGTGTTTGCACATTGTGCACTTCAAGGTCCACATAATAATATTTGAAGCTCCTTCAAAGACCGGAATCGCCCTTTGAGCATTCCAATACTTTGCTTGGTGATGACTTGCCACTTACTTAGCTCAAGATTGAAGACCTCCTTGGTCTGGCCAATTCTTTCACCATGTGTTTGTTGGAATGGAGTTATCACGCTAAGCAATACAGTGTAGCCTGAGTCTGCCAATACATACTCTTACTCACTAAGGAAGTTTGCCGTATTTGTGTAAAGCTAGTACAAGAAATCAGAAACAATCAATTACATAGTAACAGCAGAAAAGAAAATATGTACCAAAGATGTCCGGAAAACTCTTTGATTGTGAGCAGAGCCGTACCATCCCAGCTCATAAAATTGGAACATCCTGTTAACATCACATACCAACATGATGTTTGAAGCGTAATTTTTTTTACTGTCCAGTAATCTTCAGCATTCTTGACAGGTGCAAATGCTAAATCCTCTGTTTGTGGTTCAGGATACTGTGGCTCCAACTCACCAATGCAAGGCCAACAAAGTTAATTATATTCTTGAAAAGGTATGTGGCATCTTCTCTCTAAATCTACTACTTTGACACTCACATCTTGTTTTTTTCTTTGATAATATCATCCACGGCTGGACATCATCATAAGGAGAATAACTTGCTCATTTTCCTGGTGTAACAAATATAACTGTATAATGAAGCCTCATGGTCTATCCCTTGGCTCTTTGATATCAGGTTATGGAATTCAATGGAATATCAAGTAAATCAGTTGCCACAAAGCATGGTTTGCATGTGAGGTTTGTCACATTCATTTTCCCCAGTTTTTCTTATTAGATTGATTCCATGATCATTTTTCACAGGTGATAGATCAGCTTCTGAAAAAGGATCCTCAACAGGTGCACTTTAATAGGACTTGTCAGCCTCACAAAAATGGAAATCCTTATGGTTACTTCCATGAGTTTACCAACTCTCCTTCTGAGTGGGCTTCAATTGAAGAACTCAACACAGAATTTGAGGTAAGTAGAATTTCTACTAAGTTTCATAAATATATATTATATATATCAATCACCAAACAGATGAAGGGTAATTTACCAACTGGTGCAATAGTCATACCTCAGTATTTTCAATTGCAAGCTCCGATGCAAGAACAAGAACTCAAGATGTCATCCAGTGATGTGCTCTACCTGATAATTCGAGCAATGATCACCAAAGTTCAAACCTACTTGGACAAGGCTTTGTTGACCAAAAGTCTCAATATAACAACTGTCCTCCAAGCGGCTTGCCAACTCAAATGTTTTGGATAGTTTTTTGAAAAGAGCTCATACATCCAAGCCAAATCAATGTTCAACAGATTTTTCAAGGATGATTAACTGCAATCGACCACCTGAACCTCCTCAACTTCTGACTTCAATAATATTGGTTTCTCAAAGGGCTCAACTTTGACAATGT
Organism: Melampsora americana; assembly: GCA_022264835.1. Classification (NCBI taxonomy): domain Eukaryota; kingdom Fungi; phylum Basidiomycota; class Pucciniomycetes; order Pucciniales; family Melampsoraceae; genus Melampsora; species Melampsora americana. Next base: position 44,218 of record JAIFHY010000049.1, on the reverse strand, counting down.
TTGATGTTTATAGTGATGAAGATGGTGGAAAGGAGTGCATGGGTAAGAGTCACAGGTAACAGACTATTTTTGATGTGTTCTGCCTGTGAAAGAACCGGAATACAATCTTTGCAATCCAAACAAAGCACTTTGATGTTGGTCGGTAAGTCCTATGTATATTTTTTCAAGATAATGACATTGATTTTTCTTTCTTTGTAGTTAAACCACACCAAGTTCCCCATAGTCGCACTGATGGCTAGGGACTACTTGGCCTCTTCAGGCTCTTTGGCCCAACCTGAGCGGACTTTCTCTGCAGCTACTGATGTATGTTCAGCCAGTCAAGGGGGTCTGACTCCAATAACTATTGAGAGTTCATTTTGACCTGTATGTGGTTAGTGGAGGGGCTTCCTCTAGGAGATGAATTTCTCAGTGTGGTGGAACATATCAGGGTAAAAGATTTCATGTGACCTCATTATCAATTGGTTGTATTTCATTCCATTGACTTTATTCTATCAGTTCAAATGGTTTTTTCAATTTTTTCATAATACAAGAATTTTTTCACATTATCACATTACTGTAGGCCATATTCACTTAGCCCAGATCTCTAGAAAGCGCATGTGAAAGTCTTCCTATATCTGTCTCGTTTCAACTCTATATCTTCATTTATCAATTCATTGAGCTAGTGTTGAATTCGGAATGAAGGCTAGAATAAAAATTTGAAAGATTTCATTTCAAGTGCCATAAGTTTTGAAATAAAATTCATTTAAAGCTCACTAAAATAAGAACAAAAGCAAACAGAGGGATAGAGTAGTATAAGGTATAAAGTTTGATGGAAAACATCTTTCTTCAAATAAACACTTGAAAATCCAATCAACAAAAAATATGGAAATTTGAAATTTAATCATCAATTTATCTCCTTGGATGAGTTGATCTTCTAGAAGTTTGATGACCTTTTTGACCTCTTTGAAAAAGATCATTGATAGAGACCTGATCAAGTTTACCATCGAGTTTCAATCTTCTAGGAAACACTTTCACTTCATTCACATCAATCGAAGGTACCATCTTTCTTATGATCAATCGATCTGATCTTTCAATCGAATCTTGCCATTGTGGTATTTTCCATAATTCTGATTCAGGTATCGGTCTTGTAAACCCTTTTGATAATTTTAATTTTTCTTTCATTGCTGCGATCACTAATTCTCGAATTCGAATCCCTGTTCCTCCCAATCTTTTATCACTCATTTGTAATACATATCGATCTAAACCACCTACCTATTTTCAAATCAATCAAAGAGAAAATACAAATTACAATCATCAATGATGGGTGATCTTGTTTTGATTGGATGAAGAAGATAAGATGAAGTTTACTTTATCTATCATTTTTAAAGCAGCAGTGGTGACTTTGAGTTGTAAAGATTGATTTAAAACTTCTGACCATAAACTTGATTTTTGTACGTTTGGATTCCAAACTCGTTTAGTACGATGTTTGGATTTAGGTATATTGTCACCTGCTTTAACTTTTAATCCATCATAGAGTCCCTAAACACATGTTGAATTTAAAGTGTAAGTCAGAAGTGATGATTGAATGAGTTGTGATTGAAGAACGTACATAGTCAGCTCGTTTGGTGTGTTGACGAGTGATTTTTAAGGGTGGTACATAAGTGACACCATAAGAGATTGAAGATTGATTTTGAGCATGACTTTGATGTGTTGTTGTTGAGATGAATTTGAATGAAGTTGAAGTTGAATGAGATGAAGGTTTGATTGAATTGGATAAACTTCTTAATAAACTCTTCATGGTGTGTCTTGGTCGGGATGGTTGAATTTGTTTTTGATTCGATCGAAGTTGAATTTAAATTTAACTGGTTAAGTAAATCAGACTTAAGCCTAAGCCAGCTTAGACTTAGGACAGCTTAAACTTAAGCCAGCTTAGACTACCTTAAGTGTGAGGTGATTGGATATTTTGATTTGAAATGTTTCAATTCTAACTTTTACTCAGCAAACCATCAGAATGAGTTCAACTTCAAATCTCATCAATGAACCATCCACATCCACATCACAAGCAGATCAATCAAACTTAATTCAAAAAAACAGATTATTAGCAAAATCACAATTCAAATCAAAACTACCACCACAATTCTCATCCACATCAACATCATCAGCAAATCAAAACAAAGGTAAAAAAAGAAATCGTGATCAAATCGAACTTGAATCAAAATCAAATGATAAATTAAAACCATTACCGAATCTAATTGGAAAATATGTAGATTATGATTTAAGTACATTAAAGAATAGTAAAGGTGGATTCTTATTAAATTCAGAAGAAGATAATCAAAAACTTTTAAAACAAAATCAACAAATTCAAGAATTAAAAAACCAAAGATTAAATCAAATTCAAAAATTCCATCAAAATCGTAAGTTCAAATCAAGTTTAGATTCAAAATCAAAAATCATGCAACTCAAACTCATCTTTTTTCTTAAAACCTTTTCAGAGTTATCAACAGATCCAAATGATAATCCAAAATGTAAAGTTTGTTCAAGTATCGAATTAGATTTACAAATTTATCATGCATTTAGAGTACCAGTTTGTAAAACATGTAAAAACAATCATCCAGATCGATTTAGTTTATTAACTAAAACTGAATGTAAAGAAGATTATCTTTTGACTGATCGTAAGTCTTCAAGATCCCATTTTTCATACATCAATTTCGAAAAAGATGGTTCATCAAATTGATTTAGATTTTTTGGATTTGAATTTGATGAATTTTAAAATTTGTAGCCGAATTAAAAGATACCGAACTTTTACCACATTTATTGAAAGCTAATCCACATCAATCGACTTATTCAAATATGATGTTATATTTAAGAGAACAAGTAGAAGGGTATGCATTCTCAGATCAAAAATGGGGTTCATCTGAGAATTTAGATCAAGAATTCGAAAGAAGGTCTAAACTTAAAAAACAAAAAAAATCCAAAAAATTCGAAGAAAATTTAAAAACTTTAAGAAATCAAACTCGAAAGAACCTTTATCAAAAACGACAAGATGAAATTCATTCACATGAATTTAATCTAATCCCTAGTGTTGATGGTTCTACTTCAGTTCAGAAATGTATTACTTGTGGATTGGAAACTGAATGTGAAACTTTTTAATCTATCACCTTTTTTTTCTTTATATGTGTATGTCTCAACTTAATCTTATTTTAATTTCTGATCTTTCTCAATTTTCGTTTTTTTTCAATTCCACTTTCAATTCATTAAGTTATGTATCAACTTTTGTAGCACGGGATTCTACTTGATCAAAATTGGATTTATAATTTTTCCGTCTTTTGAAATGATTCATGTTGAGGAAAACTGACTTGGGCTATTTGATTTGTTGCAAAACAAATCTGCTTTTATTCATATCCAATCAAAAACGTGTGATCACAAAGATTCTATGTACCACCAAAGTATTTTAAACAATGCTAAAGAAAGTGAAAGAGAGAAAGACATTTGGGAATGAAACCTGACTGTTAAGAAACAAGGGTATACCCGTCAAAATTGAAATTGAATCAAACATTAACATGAACAAAATTGACAAAAAAAGAAATACGTAAACAGTATTGCAAAATGTCTAATCAGAAAGGAAGATTGATAAGAAAGAGGATCATGAGATTAGATCAGAAGATTATGAAGGATGAGATGATTTCTTTGGAACTTTCCATACTCCTAATAAATAATTTAATCTAATGATAAGTAATTCAATGGCCATAGTGATACTATCTTTGATGATACTTAATTTACTACCACTTACTTCATTCCATGTGATTGGAACTTCTGCAATTGGGACAGGAGGATTCATTAGTTTTGCTAAAAGTAATAATTCAACATCAAAGATCCTATGAAAAGAAAAAAACCAAATCCAAAAACTTCAGTTAACTCTTTCAAAAATAAAAACATTCAAATTTCAAACATACCATCCTTCAACATGTAATCCATTGAGTAAATCTCTAGCCGAATCTCTAGTTAACAATTTAAATCCACATTGAGTATCACGTATATCACGTAAACCTAACAAAAAAAGATAAAGATGAAAAGCTTTCATTAAGAAATTCCGAAATTTACTTCTAGACACAACCGGTTGACTTGAGATTAAATGAGCTCTAGATCCAATGGTCATCCCTAATTCTTCTTTTCCTGATTTGATGATGATTTCATTTAATTTATCATTTAATAATTTAAAATCAGAAAAATCACTGGCTCCATCTGCATCTGCGAATAAAATCCTTTGACCACGTGAGAAAAGAATTCCCTTGAAGAAGGTTTTGAATGGTCAAAGAAAAACAAAAAAAAGGATAAATCGAAATGAAATTTAACTTGAATGAAGACTATCAAACTTACATGTCTTACAGCACCACCTTTCCCTCTATTCTTTCCTAATCTGATCACTCTAATCTCACCATTAAGATTTAAATTTGATTTTTGAAGAAAGGTTTGATGATCAAATGCAAGTTGAATGGCTTCTTTAACAGTCTCATCACTACTACCATCATCCACAATCAAAACTTCATACGTTTTATCACATCTCGCTAACCAATCTAATGCATTCTGTAATCCGTCCTTCAATCGATTTTCTTCATTATATGCTGGAATCACTACGCTTAAGTCTAGACTTGAAGCTTCTTCAATCGATCTTAAGGGTAAACCTGGTGGATTTGGATTTTGAGTTGAAAGATAATTTAATGATTCGGGTGTAGGTGGTAATGGGTTGGGTGAAATGAATCGTAAAGTTAAAATCTTGAAAAGATTGAATTTGATCATTAGTTTGAATTTTTTTCTTTTCAAAGAAGATGGACACGATTAAAATTCAATTTCTTCTTGAATGAAAAACTTACCAAGGTATAGTATAGTATAGGAAGTAAGAATAAGATACTTAGGATGATATTGAACATCTCCTATCTGATTAAAATGATGACTCTTCGAAGATCTTGAATTTTGACAATTTTGATTGACTTGGTCCGGTTGATTTGAGGCTTTTGTAGTGTTTAGAACTGATGGATTTTGATCAACTTTCAGATTCGTATTCTTGCAAGAATCGAGAAGAAAAGGAAGAGAGAAAGTGAGAGAAGTTTTGGTTAAATTTGTTCAATTCGATTCAAATTCTTAAGATCAGGGTCTTCTTACACAACCTTGGTGATTCGGGGCCATCTCAACTCACAAAGACTTCAGCCATTTCTTTCATATAAACAACAACAACAGCATGGTTACTCACTTCTGCTTCTTCTTATCCCTTCTGATCATAACTTCTCCTTACATTTCAGCCAATCAGGATCCTCGGAAAAATCTCTTCATGTATCGCTCTTTCGCTATCATTTGTCACTTACTTGCGTTCTTTCATAATTTGTCTCTCGTCAATCGTGATTCAGGAAGTCATGTCAGACTAGGATTTGAGTCTAAGACCATGATGCCAGGATTTGAGAAAAGAACTGAGTGTGCTGCCGTAACTTATAATTCATGAAAAATAAATGTAAGAAGGACAAGACGAAGTGGGCTTTTTTGGATGACTTAACAGATTGAAGTCGGCTTAAGTCTATTTGTTTGATCTATGGTCATTCGGGTGAATCTAAATGTCAACGTGTTGGGAAGCCTTGATCTATGTATCTCTCTATATGTTTATGTTCTTTTTCATCAATCTTCATCTTGCATCAATTTTACCTCACAAGCAATTGGAAAATAGAATGGGCCAAGGACCAAGTGAAAGATTAGACAACACTTCATTGATTTTCAGATCAATTGATCTGCAATCTATCCACATTATCACCTGTTGCAGCATCACAAAAGAAATCAACAAGGTGAATGATGCAGGACTTCACAGAACAAAATAGATAAAGGAAAACAATAAACATGTATCTGATTTCTATAATGAAGGAATTGGCCAAGGTAAGTCTAGTCATTATAGTGTAAGGTCAAAGTTGCATTGAAAACTGTATTTGAAACCAATTTTGGTCCTGAGAGTTGAGGTTTAAGCTTCAAGATTGATGATGTTGGACACTTGATAAACTAAACAGACACAAAAATCATTGTGTTGATTTGATTTAGCACACCAAGCTTGAAAAACATCCACCAGTTCTTTCTGGGTAAACCATCCCTCAAAAGGTATGAAAGCCTCCAATTTAAGCAGATTCAGTGGGTTCACAATCACATGCTTTTGGAGAGTGTCCAGATGCGTTGCCAAATCTGCAGGTACCTCTGATCTCATACTCCACATGTCCACAGTTTTCATTATCACATACTATCTGGGTGTATGGAACTTGTTCCCAACATGGTCTAATCTCTCTGTCATGTTCACAGTAGCTTGGTAGTTGACAGTCAACATCTTCAGTGACTGCTTCCAAGCGTCCAACACAACCATTTGCTTCCTCAGGACAAAGATCACCCACACCCCTTTTTAACCCCTGTGCTATCCCAATGCTAAAAGCTAATGCAATCCAAAAAGTGGGTGATGCTAGTGATTTCATGCTTTTGAAACAAAATGATGAATACTGAGGATGTAGTTTTTCTTTATTGCTTGAAGATCTCAATTTGTTTTCAATCTGAAGAGTGACACTGATATTGGGTTGATGAAGATGAGGGATAAATATTTTAAATCTCAATTTCAATGGTTTCTCCTTGACTTCCAAGTTATTATGGATAGATAAATCAGATGAAACCTTATGGTTTTTCTACTTTTATTCAATCTGAAATTTGATTTTTAAGAATGCCTTCACAAATGTCATTCTCAGAGATGGATGAAAACCCTTGAGCAGATTAATCAACAAACTTCAACTTAAAGTCTTCCTTTGGAGGGTATTCTTGGAAGTACAGTATTTATTACTGATGATTTAGATGTTTATCTTCAAGAAAGGTAAATCTTGGTCAGGGATGACATGTTTATATACCTTTACACCATTAAATTTTAGTGGCCAAGATGTGGTTCAGTATGGTCATAGAGTTGTGTTTGAAATTGCACAGTTGAATTGTTGATGTGTTGTAATATATCAGTAACAGAATCAACACAATAGGATATTATGCCGAAACACAGTTTGGGAGGTATTTAAGATGTGGTTCAGCTTGAAACAATCTTTTAGCATGTTTTAGGAATGGTATTCTGATTGATTGGATATTATATCCGTCAGGATGAAACTCATCTCAAGTTGATACAACATCTTGCATAAATTAAATATCTTGAAGCCTTTTTCAAAGATCAATTTGTACTAAAGATAATGTCTGGTTGAAAGGGATACACCTTCAAGTTCCAGGAATAGTTGGTACATGTACCACCTGTTTGATGGTTGAAAGTGTTTACAAATCTGTAAATCCTTCATTAATAAGAAAGTTGAGATATTCTAATGGTTCATGGATTTGGAAACTGTAGTTTTTTTCTATTACATTCACTTTTTATCAACACATTAAGGTAAGGAAGCTTTGAAAATAAGTAAAAGGCATGATTTTTGGGTTTTGATTATGGATTTCAGGTAATCAAAGCATTTTTTGAGGTGGCTTGTAGAAATTCTTGGGAATCATATCAATAGAAATGGTATTCTTGGTTTCCAAGGTCCTAATTAAGTTCAGGAATGAATTGCCAGATTTTGATTGAGAGATGAACAAATCATTCAACCTCTTCTAGCTTTGATACACATTTCATTTTCACAAATCATACAGAGAACAAAAAAATTGAAGCTGAATCTCTATCAAATGTTTCACTGTGACATCTTTGGTCATATTTCTGGTGATAAGTCAAATTTGTTTATGAATGAGGTTCAGAATTAGAGTCAATTTAGGAAATCTTGACCAATTTTTGCCTCAAAAGAGTGCAAAACGTGAGTAAATTTGGGGCAAGATTTTCTGACTTGACTGGTGTGTAGCATCAAAGGGTTAAAGTCACTTGTTCTATAGACCTCTTTGGTAGTCATTTTTGATAAAGACTCAAATGGATCTAAACAGTAAAGAGTCTCTGCCAACCCAAAGTGGTCTCATAGCAGGTGCTGCATCAGGCCTGCAAGAAAATATTCAGCCTCAAACAGGAACTCATCAAAGTTTGCACATCATTGCATGCAAGTTTTATCAGCAAATGCACATTGTGCTTGGGATGACCCTACGTACTTGAGGTACTTGTTTACTCAGTGATCAGGTATGTTCAAACAACTGTGGTACACAGATGTGTTCTGTAAATTTTCAGAGAGTGAAAACGATTGAGATAATGATTATCTGATCATCATGGCTTATTCATTATCTCTAAGAGGATTCTTTCACAACATCATCATTCTTACTCCTGTGATCAATTTGGATCAATGATGTCATAGTAGATTTCGGTATATAAAAGATTTGTTTTGCTCTTTACCGTTGTTCTCTTTTCTTTATTGAATTCAAACTTCGTTTTCTTTAACAATTCTTCTCTACCATAAAAATCGTTTAACATCCTTATTTGATCAGTGTGCAGCTTAACATAGCTGACTCCTGAATCTCACAGGTGTTAACCATTTTAAGTAAAACCTTCAATATACTCACAAATTTTTTTGGCATTAGTTGTTCAGATCAACCTTATGGAAATCATTTGAAGATATTTAGGGAAAGAAATTCAAAAACAACGGCTTGACATATAGAATCAAGATTCCATTCACCACATTGTCAGATTGAGAATAAGGTGATTGTTACAAGAGGAGAAAAAAAAGATAAAAGAAATTTAATCAGGTAAGAAATCAATCAAGTTGTTCTTCTTTTTCTTTAAGTTGAATTAGACTGCGTTGTAGATTTCTTCGGATTCTTCGATCATCCGATTTACAAACCCAGCAAGTTTCAACCAATCTTCGGAACCAGGATTGGGTAGATAATTAACAAGGGAAGTTTCCAAGTTAAAATCCATAGATACTTTTCCGAGGATTTCTAGTGCCTCGAGCCAGCTTTCAACTTCACTATCAGCCAATATCTTACCACCCTTGACGTCTATGATCGTAGCCTCTGCATAACAGATCTTGAGAATCAAAGCCGGTAAGCTTGGCTTTTGACTGCTGTCAGGAGATGAAGGTTCTTTGTCAAAAACGCTTTGAATCGATTTGATGTGCTGCAAGAGTTGCGAGTAAGACATATTAAGTGATTTAGTCCGTTAAAGTTAAAGTATCCTAAATCGAAATTTGACAAGTTGAAGGTGATGATGAAGAACTAACGATTTGTTATTCGTAGTGAAGTGTTATGGTGAGGATATTCTTCCTCTTGATAGTCTTTCCAGCGCGTTTTAAATTCAAATCAAAGGTGACCTTGTCTGGACTCAGCGCTTTTAGAAGTGCATGAATCTCGAACTCACTCTTTCTGAAACATTTAAGTCTTATAAATGAGTGTCTCTCTCTGGGTGCACTCAAGTTCATTAGCCATTCAATTTGGTTCAAAATGTCCACATTGGGTGTGGTCATTCAGCAAAATGTAATACATTTCGGAAAATATAAGCTCCTGGGTTTTCTAATAAAACATTTCTGTAGATTCAGCATTCGGAAAAATCTTCAGCTGATGAGTTTACTCTCTCTAAGATGTGAAGAAGACTCTCTTCTGGTGGGCTGATGATGATTGTGAATTAGAAATCATGTTCATTTCATTTGAACTATGTGAACTCAATGGTTTACATTTGCAGGGAAAATCCGCCTGATGTCCAATCATTTTATTGTGTTTAACTTGTTCAAACAAAAAGCCATACATATGGCTTTCTAAGTTTGTTGACCTAATCTGATTCTGTCACAATCTCAGTGTGGCAAGTGTGACAGAGAAGTAACTTGGGGAATTCATTCCAAGGGGAGAGAGGGAGACTCTAAGGACAGCTCCAATGTTTGTGCCGGAGACGTCCGTGTCTAACACAAAAGGTCGGAAGCGTGTTGAATGTTCTAGTGGAACTGATTCTGAGAGGGAGATCTTCAGATTTTCAAAAGACTTTTTTCCTTCCTCCCTCCCCCCTCCATTTAATTGATGCCACGGCTTTGAGAATCCCTCAGTGAGCTTATACAGGGGAGAAGCAGTGTTTGAAACTTTCAGAATAAATTGTTTGTAGTAAGTAGAATGATTCAAGAAGTCTCTAAGATGTGTTTTATTATTTTGGTACGGGTCACTCAACTATCTTTTTGATTGTTGTCCGGGTTGGATTTTTCTGAAAATGTTGACCATTGAACGCTCATAGTTGAGAGAAATGAAAATGATTCCTAATTCACAATCATCATCAACCCAACAGAAAAGGGTCTTCTTCAAATCTTAGAGAGAGTAAACTCATCAGCTGAAGTTTTTTTCCGAATGCTGAATCTACAGAAATGTTTTATTAGAAAAGCAAGGAGCTGATATTCTCTGAAATGTATTACATTTTGCTGAAGATTGAATTGTTAATGAACTTGAGTGCAACCAGAGAGAGAGACTCATTTATAAGAGGTAAATGTTTCAGAGAGAGAATGAGTTCGAGATTCATGGACTTTTAAAAGCGCTGAGTCCAGAGAAGGTGCTCAGCTTTGATTTGGATATAAAACGCGCTGGAAAGACTTTCAAGAGGAAGAATATCCTCACCATAACAGTTCACTACGAATACCAAATCGTTAAATCTTCATCATCACCTTCAACTTATCAAATTTCAATTTAGGATACTTTAACTTTAACGTACTAAACCAGTCAAGATGTCTTATTCACAACTCTTGCAACACATCCAATCAATTCAAAGAGTTTTTGACGAAGAACCTTCATCTTCTAACGGCAGTCAAAAGCCAAACGTACCGGTTTTGATGCTCAAGATCTGGTATGCAGAGGCTACGATCCTAGACGTTGAGGGTGGTAAGAACTTGATTGATCAAGAGGTCGAAAGCTGGCTTGAGGCTTTAGAAATCAAACGTCTTGGTCTCAATGAACTTGAAAAACTCTCAATAGAATTTAACTTAAAAAATTCACTTGTTGATTATCTTCCCACTCCCGGTTCAGAAGATTGGTTAAACTTTTCTGGGTTTTTACATCGAATGATAGAAGAATGAGTTTGGAAAGAAAAAATCAAACAACTGATAAGGAAATCTAATGTTCAACTTGAAAAGAAAACAAAACAGAAGAAAAAAACTTTAAAAAAAATGATGTCGTAACCTGATTAAACTCCCTTTTTCTTCTTTATACTCATCTTGTAACAATTCTCTTATTATCAATTTAACAATCTTTGTTGAATAAATAGAATCTTAATTTTTCCATATCAAATCCTTCCTTCCTTGTTGAATCAGATTTCTTTTTCTAAATATCTTCAAATCATTTTTGCAGAGTTTAATCTGAATAAATAATGCCAAAAAAAATTATCTTGTGAGTATCTTGAAAGGTTTTTAACATTCTGAGAATCTCATTAGACATTTACAAACCACATCTGTGTAGCAAAGTCATTTGAACAGACCCGGTTGACTAAATGATCCAAGACTTCAAGTATGTATTCTAAGATATCATCACAAAGCAAAACGTGAAGTTGATCAAAATTGGATCAAATCTTCAAATCAACACTGACTGTAAAACTTAAATCTTGATAAATAAACTCATCCAAACCCTTTTTCTCATCCCAAACTTTTTTCTTTTTTTCCCCTTAAATTCACTCATCAATGAATCATAAACCATTTTAACAATACTCAAATTGGAAAAATCCCCAACCAACCAACCAACCCACCAAAGAAAAAAACAAATCTGAGTACATGATTTGAGCTGATTTTAAAATTCATGAAAAAATCCTAATAGATATATAAAATCTAAAAGATAAACCCTCTCTTTCTTTCTTTCTCTCTCTCTCTCTTTCTCTCTCTCTCTCTTTCTCTCTCTCTCTCTCTATCTCTTTCTAAAACCCCAAAGCCACTTCTTTTCAAGTAAATAATCCAAATCAACTCAATTTAACTGTAAATAAACCACAAAAAAGAAGAAGACAAAACCCAAATTCATGTATTAAATATATAAATCATGATGATGATATAACCCCCCCCCCTCCCTAAAAAATCCAACTTTTTTTTCATATATATATATATATATCTTATCTTTTTTCACTTGAACTTTAATAATAAAATGTCCAAAAAGTAAAAAAAAGTGAAATAAAAGATAAAAAAAAGAAAAAGAAAAAAAAGTGAAATTTCCTGGTAAAGAAAGAGGAGAGAGAGAGAGAGAGAGAAAAAAAAAGAAAAGGAAACAAGATGATAAAGCGAGAGAGAAAGAGAGAAAGAGAAAGAGAAAGAGAGAAAGAGAAAGAGAAAGAGAGAAAGAAATGATTAATGAAAGAGATCATCAAAAAAGAACTTCACAAGGACCACTAAGTATATAGAGAGAGATATCTGATATATCTTGAATAAAAATAATAATAATAATCATGATTTTTTTTTCTTTTTTTCATTCAAATTTTCTTTTCTGTTCAACTTCTTTTATTTACAAACCACATCTCTACCTTACAAAAGAAAAAGGCCGGGAAGAACAGAGAAAGTAATGGATGATAAATTGAAAATAAAGAAGAAGAAGAGGAGAAAAAAGAGAAATTTGTTTGGTGTGTGTGTGTGTGTGGGAAAAAGGATTGAAGTTTGGAAAAATCAAAAAGTAGTTCATGAAGAATTTGAAATTCGATGAATCGATTCAGCTTCATTCAAACATTCAATCTCTTCCTCTTCTCTTCTCTTTTGATTTTGGTTTCGAACTTCGATCGAGCCTAATCTATCCAAGTTTCGATGGATGACGGGAATTCCATGACTACCACCTTCTTGATTTGAAGTGGATAATGGATGATGATGATGATGATCATTAGTTGATGTACTTGGACTCGTCAATCTCATTGGTGTATGAAGTGTATCATGTCGATTGAGTAAGGCTCCTCCTGGATGATGATGTAGATTTAAAGTGTTCAAATCAGGTGAAGCATGTAATGTTCGATCTGGAAGAATCGTATTCTCTTCCATCATAACATCTTCATCACCATTCTGTCCATTGAGATCTAAAGATAAAATCCAAAATCAAAATCAAATCATTCTTGGGTTAGGAAAAAGATCATCTGATGGTGATTGAAGAGTGAATTGAATGATATTGACCATTAGAAGATGAAAGAGTGGTCGATCCTACAGCTGTAGCTTGAACATCCATTTGAGTTGATCGATTGAAATTTGAATCATCTAAACCCAAGCAAAGTGAATCAACTTCACCCATCCTCATGATTATCTCAAGATCAAGAAGAAGCAAAAACAAGCGAATGACAAACCTAATCCGATCGGATCCGAATTCACTAAAGCTGATCGAAATTGACTTTCTTGACTCATCTCATTTGGATTTTCTAAATTCGAACTCTCTACTTTACTTTCAATCGGTTCAGCTGAATCTTCAGTTTCCACATCCGCTTCTAAATCTGCAAACGTTCTACATAACGGACAACTAAAACCTGGATGATGCATTTGTAATAATGGTCGAATACATTTAAAATGATAAACATGTGAACAGGGTGCGATAAAAAGTGCTTGACAGACTGTGACCCCGAATAAACCTATTCAGATATGGAAAACAAGAGAATTGATCATCAGTGAAGGAGCAAATCAAAATCGATTGGTGATGATGAGAAGAAATTGACTAACAGATGCAACAATCTGAGACAGGTTTGAGTGGTTCAGTTTTAGATGAATCCTTGTTAGACTTATTCTCTGTGGTCGAGTTTCGTTCAGAGAGATTGGAATCTCCTCCCAACGCTCTCAATTGTGCTAAAGCTTGTTGACTTAAATCATCAAACAAAGCGAATCAAAGCATCAGAAAAAAAGATGGTGATGAGAAAGACGAACAAAGGGAGAGAAAAGGAAAGCAAGGACAAACTTGAAATTATTAGCAGTCCGTTGCCATCCTCTGTTCAATTCCACTCTCATCTTCACACATCTATAAATCTCTTCAGTTCCACCTTGATAATCAACCCCAAGTTGAAGTACATCCCCATCTCTCAACGGAAACGGTTTACTTTCCCCACCTGGAGCAGACAATCGAATATGATTTAAGAATGTGCCTGATGAAGATTTGGTATCTTTGATGAAGAATTGACCGGATTGATCAGTAAAGATATCAGCATGACCTCTTGAGACGACCTTTGATTTGAATGCGATTCGATTATCGTTTAGATTGATCTCTTGATTAGGTAAACTACGATCTGTGAACCTTCCGATCTTCAAGGAAGTGGATGATGGGATCTTTCGTTCGATCGGTTCAAAGTGTAATGATCTCGTCGCATCCAGATGAGGAACAAGTCTGAGAGAATAGACTGTCTGAGTTTGTTCAGGGTTTGATGGTGGATTGTCAAGTCGGACTGGAGATTGAAGTTGTGATGAAGGTTGTGATTGGGATGAATTGATCAAAGGGATCTCAGATGGTGAAGTGGATAGACGATCAGGAGTGTTGATAGTCGTACTAAGATCAGCTACTGTTTGATTGTTACGAAGGATGCTATTGGCTAGATTGTTGTTGTTAGGATTGACTACCACCGGAATGGAAGGAGTAGGATGAGAGGAGGAGAAGATGGATTGAATGTTAGATTGAGTGGGTGATAGATGATGAATTGATCTTAACCGATCTGTTGCTGATCTGATCACACTCGGAATCGGCGGAGGTTGACTCATACTACGACGAGAGCGAGGAGTACGAAGAGATGAGGAAGGAGTTGAAGTAGGTTGATGAGATGATTGATGAGATGAGTTTGAGGTAGATTGATTCGGATGGTTTGAGTTTTCTTTATCTTTTCGACGAGAGGCCATCCGACGTAGGACAGGAAAGTAAGTGATTGCCTTTGATCTTTCTTCGTTAGGTGATTGTGATTGTGGTTGTGGTTGTGGTTGAGTGGGATTAGGCATGATGGTTTGATTAGACGATTGAGCTTGAGTTGATCGATTGAATCTGGATGATCTTGAGATGAGAGAAGTGAGATTGAATCGATGATGGTTCGATGAAGTGAGGATAGCTTCTTCTTGTTCTTGTTCTTGATTAGGATCAGTTTGATGATGATGATGATGAATTGAGTTTGAGGTTTGATGTGAAGTGGATCGAATGGAGTGAATGGGTTGATGTGAATGGGATCTTTGATGTGAGTTTGAATGAGTGCTAGTGCTAGTGCTGGTGATAGGAGTGCTAGTGCTGGTGCTAGTAAGAGTAAGAGGATTGATGAAAGTGTTCCTCAGTCTTTCGCTGGTTAAGTTCGATGGATGGTTGTTTGGATGATGGCTGAATGAGAGTGGAGATGGTCTTGAGCTTGCCAGTTGATCATCCTCATAAATCATTCTCTTTCTCTTCACTTCTTCTCAAAATTAATCAATTAAACTCAAACTCTTCATTTCTCTCATCATCTAATTCTAATTCTAACTAAACTTAACTTGAATTCCTTCCTTTGCTCTTCAATCAAATTCAAAAATCAAAAATAAAATCAAAACAGATTGTACAATTCACAGCTGTTGTCAATTCTATTGGCAGATTTTCGATGAGATGTGTCGTGGCCAGAAATTCGAAACAATCTTACATTTCAGTTTGAACTTTACCATTCAAAGCTGTGCTGAGTATCTTCTCCTCCTGTCTTGAATCCGGCTATTCAATCTTCAAACAAATTCCCGGAACTTAAGCTGACCCAACCACTTCTTGGGATGAAGAGATACACTACTAGGTGACAACATTTGATTCCATCCTGGTTCCTTTCCCTTTCCTGCTTCACCTTCCATATCATTCCAATTTTTCACATTCCATATCATTTTTCTCTATCGACATCTCTTCATAACATCATCTTCGGGTTTACTTTTGCCGCCACAGATTATCATTATCACATTTCCTGTTCAAGCTCAGTCCTTTTTTCTTCTTTGACCCAATTCCCACAATGATGATGCTTTTTGATTGCTATCCAGATGTCAAATTCTTCATCTATGGCTCCAGCTGCGACCCCCTTGACTGGCAACGTGAATGATGGACCACTCTTGAGCTTTTTGATCTCAAACTGATGTCTGATTGATTTCTATCCAACTTCGGTGTTTGAGTTGCCTGATCAAGGGGTGGGAGACAATTGGCAAGCAACCTGTACCTGCCATAATCCCCTATATTGAGTTGGAACTCTAGCTCAAGATACATTTGACCTTGACCATCAAATGACAATCAAGGTTTGTTTCAAGATCTATACAGACAAGGAAGTCAACATGGAACCTTTGAGTCAGGGCACCCCCAAGGTTGGCGCTGGTAAGAAGCGCGCAAAGGTGGCCAAACTCAATTGTATAGAATCAAAGTTGATCAATCCCGGTTACCTCAAATTCAAGAGTTGCTTATTTGGAAAAAGCCTCAATGACTTCAAGATTTGGGTTGCTCAATCATGTGACAATTATGAGTTGGGTATGCAACAGATCCTTTTGAATAGTGATTTAATTGTACATCATATTATCCATGATTGTAGATTTTTATTCAAAGCAATCTATCAATGTGTTGGACTCAAACATATATTTACAAGGCCCTTTCAAACTGTCTACAGGTCAATTGCATTTGATCAGCCAATGAGCAGAATACACAGAAATTGGGTGAACTTAATCATGTGTATTGAGGAAGAATTGCCAACACAGATCAATATGTTAAACAATCATGATTAATTAGGCATGTTCTACATGATCATATATTATTGAGTTAGTCTGATATTGTAGTCTCCACACCTGATGCACTCTGATGTAAAAAATAAAAGTGATTGATTTGTCATACATTGCAATACAAAAACAACATACAAAAGAGACACTACTTGAAATCTGAATATCACCAATCAAAACAAATTGAAACAGACATGATTTGGAAAAGAAAAGGGACTTCATATCAAATTAATGATATTGACAACTCCTAAACAACTTTTTACATAGTGAGTCTGTGACCAAAGTCATACACACCACAAAGATTGATGCCTCCTCTCCAGCCACATTCTTTGCATGTTGAAGTGCCTGGCTACATCACAAAGCACAGAGATGTTGCCTCTGTGATGAATTGGAGCATTTCCATCACTAGGACACTGTTCCTGGCTGGCCAAGGGTCCATTTCAGGTAACTAGAGAGATTGTGAGAATTTTAGTTCATTATGAGTAATAGATAAGTGGATCAAAGAAGAGACATACTGAATAATCCTGTAAGTAAGCCTCAAATTCAATCCTTGAGTTGCCACCAGGCTGGATTACTGAAGCAGCTATACCACCTAAAGAGATGGCCGGTAAGACCGACCATCTCTGAGACTGAGTAGGTCTCTCAAGCCGCACAGTGCATTCACCACAAGGTGCCTGTGCATATTCTCAATATAAATTTTTCTTATTGTCTGCAGTTTCATCTAGTTGATGGTAAAGAAATCAGTTTGATATTGAGGCAGTTGAAAGAAAAGAAAAAAAAATTCACTGGTGAAGACAAGGCAGTATGGATCAATTCTGGATACTTCCCCAATACACTCACCATGAGCAACTTTGGATTGGTTTGGATGGACTGTTCTTACTTCCTTTTGAGTCCAGCCAATCTGCATCCAAAGGTCAATTGAGAGAGTCTTGATGAAGATTGTGAAACCAAATTGATCTTGAATTTTCATTTGTAGCTCATCTAGAAACAAAGTTGGATCATGTTGAAGAGAATCAATGATGAACTGAAGTTGAGCCGGTCCTAAAATGGGCCAAGCTTCTTGGATCATATGATCATCTGGATTTGTGATCTCAAACCATTGCCGACCCAAGGTGAGGAAGACATTGACACCAAGAGTTGAGACAATATTGTGAAATTGCATGCCCTGCAAGACCATACACACAACCACCATCTTGATATTGGTGCTATAGATTTTGGTGGGCATCTGGACCACACAGAGCATCAGAAACAATCAATGATAGATAGAACTCGGAACAAAACCAAAGAAAAACTCACCTTTGACATACCAGGAGGCTGAGGAAGTTCCAGATGGTAAAAATGGATAATCAGGGACCAAAACAAAAGGGAATGGTCAAAGGTGAACAAGCAAAAAGTGGAAAATGAGGGGAAAAAACGTGTTTGAAAGGGTATCACCAGAAAACGGTTGATTGATTCAATTGACTGGCTTTATGTATGGCAGAGTAGAGTGACATGGGTATAAACAGAGAGTGGAAAACACATATGTGAACATTACAGTTCAAACTTCAAGGAAAATTACTTTGAGTTTTTGACTTCAGAGTAATATCTGCTCATGACCCAAGATTTGAAAAAACTGTCAATAGATCTTACAAAGGCTGTACTTAGCATGTTGTATCCAATCAAGTACACATCCCCACACCTAGAATTTGTAACCTTTTGGTTTGGACCTACACCCAACACCAAGGTCCTCCTCAAGCATTTCCATTAAAATCTGCCTATAGAGAAATCCCCGGTACCGCTGCAGAACTGAGTGATGACAAAAACCACTTAGGGGGTACTGGGGTTAGGGTTAGGGTTTTGTCACCAACTGTACATACAGTGGGTGAAGTTAAGAATGTGTAACAAGTCTGCCTCCAAAAAGCTTTGGACCCAAACTTTTTGAGGGTTGTTTTGAAGAAAAATCTCTTTTTAGCACTTAATTTCCATTGTTTTTGACCTTCCTGGGTCCCCGGGAACACTAAATTTTGAGATCCCTGGGGCCAAAATTGAGCTTCAGGAGCAATTTAGGCATCATCCTAAGTCCCTAGCTGACCTTATGTACTCAGCTACCCACCTAATTCAGTGCTAGGAAGTGCTAGGTCCGAAAATCTGAAGCCAGTTTTTTTTTGAAAATGTATTTTTCAACATGTCCTCCACATCTTTGGATCAAGCTCAATGAGCATATTTCAGCTGTCTAAGTATCATGGGCCAACATACAAGTTTAGTTGTGTATCATTTTGCCAATAAGTGAAATTTGGTTTTGCAGGCGGGGTTATTACACATCCTTGGCTTTATCCGCTGTACACTTCCCCACGCCTAGGATTTGTAACCATTTGGTTTGGGACCAAAACCCAACACCAAGATCCTCCTCAATCGTTTCCACTAAAAACTTTTGAGTGACTAACGACCATTATAAAATGGAGTCCTGCTGATTCACTTCACCAGACCTCCCAATTCCGAGTGGTTCCAGTTTTATCTTTACTCTCATGACCCAAGATTCAATACTGACTTTTCAACTTGTTTCTTTCATTTAGGCATCATTTAGAGATGTGCAATATTCAAGACCAGTTTATGATCATCAATTCAAAATGTAGTGAATATTGCAAAGTTCCGATCAGGATTATCATCAACATCTCATTGATCTTCAATCAGTTCTCTAGACCATCTTACCAACATTCCTTGAAGCAAACCAATATGAATTGGTCAATCAACTCAAAAAACAAAGAAACACTGATGAACAAGGAATCATTGTTGTAGATAACTATATAGACATATAAGATAAGTGTATGCAGATGAAAAAGAAACATGTGTTGTTGATAAACAAGCGTAGTGATAAGAGGGATTGAAATGAGCATGCAGACAAAAAAAACATGTCATGTTGATGAACAAGTGTAGTGTTGACCAGTAAAATGAGTTCATTGAATAAGTGAGAGTGGTCATGGTGGTCATGGTTGAGAGTTCTCAGTTCTGAGCCCTTGATTCTGAATCTGTATCAATAAAAGGAGTTGAGGGAGTTAAAAAGAGACCAGTGGATTGATTTAGATCAAGGAGATGAATAACGTACTTTCAATCTCTTTTACAATCTCATTTACCACTGGGTGTGACCACCATGTGCTTGAAGCACAGCTTGAATACAATCTGGCATTGAAGCCACAAGCTCATTGAACTTGCTTTCAGGAATCTTGTCCCATTCAGATTGCAATGCCTGCTTCATTTGATTGATATTTTTTAATGTATACTTAGTAGAGATGGCATCTTTCATCAAAGCCCATATGTTTTCAATTGGATTGAGATCTGGGCTATTTTCTGGCCATTCAAGCTTTTGAATTGAATGATTGATCCTCCAGGCTTTTGAGACTAAGCATCGATGGACCGGGGCACTGTCTTCCATCAAGACAAGATTCCCAGAATTGGGGTAAGAGTCGAGGAAGTCTTGTAAGCTTTGATTGTAAACCTGTTCCACAAAGTCAGAACCAGTCCGTTTCTTTGGCTCCATGACCACCATATTAAGCTTCCAAGATCCTAAAAAGGCCCCCCAGATCATCACTGATCTCCTTCCACTTTTGAAAGTTGGAGCTAGACATTGACTGTTGTATTCTTCACCAACTTGTTGCCAAACTCGGATTTGCCGGAATTTTTTCCCTGTTTCAAAGGAAGACTCATCTGTCCATATTACTTTCTCCCAATACTTAACGGTCCAGTGTTGATGAATCCTAGCAAACTCAAGTCGATTGCTGATCTGTTTTTCATTTAGAAATGGCTTGCGTCGTGCAATACGAGAGTGAAAGCCAAGTTTATGTATCTCGTTCCTAACCATGGTTTTGCTGGCTTTTATCGTCAATTGGTTAGTGATATGGCAGAGAGGAATTTGTCTATCTTCTTTGAGTATATGTCTGAGTTCTTCAACATTGTCTTTGGAAAATTTTGGCTTTTGCCCAGGAGCTTTCAATGCTGATAATTTGTGATGCTTTTTGAATTTGGATATGATTGAATAAACAGTTGTTCTAGGATGACCAAGGTGTGTAGCTATCTTTGTTGCTGGAGCCCCAGCCTTGTGCATTCCAATAATTCTTCCTCTTTTGGAATCTGTCAAGGTACGAGTCTTCATGGTTGGATAGATTGAGGAGTGTATGATCTTATAGTCAACAGTAATGTGACAATATCTCTGCCTATAGAAAAATCCCCGGTACCGCTGCAATACTGGAAGATTACGAAAACCACCTGGAGGGGACTGTACACATAACACTCGATTGGTTCAAAGGGTATTCTCTAATTTAGAAATCAAAACTTCATTCACTTCATCTTCAAAACACAAACAAAACTCAAACTTCAACACTTAAAACAAAACCAAGAAGAAGAAGAAGAAGAAGAAGGAAAAGAAGTAAAAGAAGAAGTAAAAGAAAAAGAAGAAAAAGAATGATAGAAGATCCGATCATCTTACCAAATTGTAAATTCAATCAACTTCAAATTCAGACATAAAACACTTCTTCTTAAACTAATCAAACCCTTCTTCTTCAACATTTGATGATTTTAACTTTTTCTTTTGTGAATTCAGGTTTAAAAGAAATCAAATCGATCTCAATCTCAAGATTACCTCAATCAAACTCATCCAAACCTGGATTGTTTATCATCCATCAATCTAAACTTTATCAAATTCAATCAATCCAATCCAAAGCTAATCATCAACATCAATCTTGGTTTTTAAAATCAAAATCAATCAATGAAACGGATTTAATCAAAGATCAAGTGATTTCAAAAAATGGTTCATCTTCATCTTCATCTTTTTTCAATCCTTCTCATCCAACTCACTTTGATTCTTCTTCTTTGATCTTCAAGCCGGTAGAATCTTATTCGTCACACCTCTTAATCCGATTTATTTAATCTTAAATTTAATCTCTCAGTCAATCTCTTCAAACCAATTCATTCATTCGAATTTAAATCAAACTTTTTTAGAAATCGACGAATTAATCGAAAAATTGTTATCTAATTGGAATTTCAAACAAGAATCATCAGAAGAAGAAGAATCAAAACCAAGTTTAACAGATTTAAATCGATTTCAAACTTTCTTACTTCAGAATAAAACTTATCTAAACTCATTCACAGATCAATTGATTATCAATGATGAAGCACCTTCTCAAAAAGAACTTTATAAACTCTCATTGAAGAAAATCCATCAAGCTTCTCAAACTTTAATGAATCAAATCTTAATCTCTTTCAAAAACGATCAAATCGATCCTAATCTTTTAAATTCGATCTTAATTGAAAATCATTGGTTTGAAATTTATAAAACTAATCAACCAGATTTAAATCATAGTAAGTTTAAAAACAAATCATTCTTTTCAAAACACCTCACTCAACCAAAACTAATAATCTTCAATTCAACTTCTTCAATCTTTTTCTTTTTCTTTTCTTTTCGAAATCGGATCGAATTTCTTTAAATTATCGAATTCAAGAACTTCATCAAATGATCTCATTAAAACTTTTAGAAACTTATTTACCAATCTCATTACATCAAGAACTTTCAAATCGATTTGATCTTAGTGAACTTTATCTAATCATCAACTCAAATCAAGTCAAAAAAGATTCACTTTCAAATCCATCTCAACATGAATTCATTGGTTTAAAATCTAATTCTTCCACTTCCACTTCCAAATCAAATTCCACTTCGGATCGTAAAAAGAAAAAGATTTCAATCAATGAACAACCATCTAAACCAACCGGAATGAAACCACTGAGTTCATTTTGGAAACCAAGCTCAGATAAGAAGACGAATGGTGGTAGTAGTCAAGATACATCTCAATAATCAACACCCATCCTTCAAATCCAATCCAATCCTTCAACACCATCTCAAATCTCATGCTCCCAACCTAAACGATTTGTACTCCATCTTCAAATCCAATTCAACCATTGGCTCCATCAATTCATCCGAATCACATCTAGACTCTCAAATCCAAATCTGATTACCATTTCAACTCCAACTCCTCTTTCAATAGGCAGAACACAAGGTTGTTGTTACAAAACACACAACAACTCAGTTAAAACTACAACTAAATTTGATAACCCAACCTGTGATTTAAAACACCTCATCCATCTCGTATGTCAAATCGAAGAATGTAAAGGAAAACAAAACAAACCAAACCAAACCGATAGAGAAAACCAGTCTCCGAAATCACATGTGAACAAACCTTACCTTCTCTTTCCTCATTGCTTTCTCAACTTGGATGGTAATCAAACTTTAAACTATTTTGAGTTTAAATCGAAAGGTGTTCAAATTTCAACAAACAAACACCAAGTCAGAGCTTTGATCAGATTGATTTTCTATATCAACACTCATGCTTGAAAATCAAAAACACTAGTCAACTTACAATGTTCTTTTTGAAAATTAAATCTCGTCTCTCTTGAAGTGATTCGATCACATTGAGTTTTCAAAACTTTACTCAATGCATTCGGTCCACCTTTACCATCCTCCCCGTCCACCCAAAAGAGAAGAGCATCAAACTCTCATCAGAATCAATCAAGAAAAGTGATGTATGCAGAAATCAAACCACTTACAATAAAACACACCCACGTTCGTTTTCAAACTAGCCTCCCGACCCGGAAATTGACTACAAGTCAATTGAAGATCATTAAAGATTTGATTCCAATTCGGTCGACCGAAATGAGTATGAGATTTTAAGCCGGTTAAGGGATCATACGGATGGGCTACATCGTTCAAATAAACGTTTTGAATACAATCTTCATTCAATTTGCTCGTCAGATACATTTCCATCGTTAAGAAATTCGGATCAGTTTGAATGTTTTCCAAGTTTTGTAATAAGGATCTAAACCATCCAAAGGCTCCTATATCCTTTTTTTTGGAATCATCAAAATCAGAGGATGAGAAGAAAAGAAAGTGAAGAAGTGAATTCAGGATTTTTAAAGGACCCAATCTTGGATCATGGACTCGAATGGAGCTTTGGGTTCTTAGAGTGAAACTGACTTTATTAATCCAAATAAAATGCACTTTTCGAAGTACACCGAGTTTGCCTTTTTGTTGCATATAACTAAAAGGAAAAAGAGAGATGGTCAAGGTCAATTTGACGAGGTTTGAAATTTCAAAAGGAAAAAAAAATGAAGAAAGAGAAAAGGAGTTGAACCTACTAAATATTTTTCAAAATACTACTAAATGGAGTCACTCCGATCCCAGTCCCAATCAACACAGCCATATCCGATTTAAACACATCTTCAGCTGGAGCTCCATAAGGTCCATCGATCCTAATCAAAGGTAATTCCAATCGAAGGTTCGGAGTGATCTCAATAAAATCTTCATATCTCGCATCTTGACCATCAATCCCATTCTTCACCTCTAAATTCAATCGATTCACCAACTCATCTGTAGCACCTAACCTTTCACCCAACGCCTGAGTAAAATCACCCATCTGTCTGATATGAACCGACACAAACGGATCATCCGGTGCAGAGGAGATCGTAAAGGGATGCCATTGAAATCGAGAAAGCTCCGGAATTTGTAAAAAGACCCATTGAGCGGGTAAGTATTGAAATCCGACCTTCTTCATTCGTAATTCAATCGTGCCACTCGGATGAATCAAAACCGATTGGATTTGAGTGGATTGAGATCTAGATCTAATCTCTCGATAAACTCTTTCAAAGAAATATAAAACACCAGAGATTAAAGTGAACCGATAAGTATTATAACCTAAACATTCCACTTTTTCACCTGCTAATCCACCTCTTACAAAACAACCTGTTGCATGAGTATATAATCCAATCTTCAATCCATCAAAAAACAAATACAAAAAGTTCGGTTCATCAATCTACATACTGGATTTATCAAGTTTGATTGCAATCCAAAAAAAAAAGCTTCAATTAAGTTCATGAACTCACTGCCCAAAAGAAAGCGAGATGATGAGTATACCAAAAAGCTTCAAAACATTGATGTTTGATTTTAGATTGCTTTTGAGATCACACCATCAACACGACCCACACACAAACGCTTCAACTTGAGTGAAATCTGAAGGAGTTGGTTCAAAAGAAGAAGGAGAGGAGGGACTTACAGCGGTGGTATACATCAAGACCATGATGAGAAGCATCAGATGACCGGTGAAGGGACCCGGTTGAGTATACATAATCATAAACGCACTCTCCTCTCTCACTTGAGTCTTTTCGACCATCAACATATTCACATAATGAGCCGTGGTATGGATTCTGATGGATGTAAATCCAAACCCCAAATATTTTTCGAAACAAAACACACACACACACCCGTCAATCTCTCCTCACGTTTCTTTTCTAGTCAAACTCTCGAATCTGAGAAATTTAAGAAGAAGAAAAAAAAATTCAAAAAAAAATCGGGTTTGCATACATGGTGAAGAGTAAAGTTGAATAAGCTACTTGTTTATGAAACCAAAGATTTCTAATTTCCCGTCCGACCCCCCCCCCCAGAAAATAAAAAACCCAAAAAATATGTTAGTTTGAACCCCAAAAGATAAATTTATTAACTTTTTTGGAAAAAGAAGATTCAAACCAATTTTTCATCTTTGATCAATTAACTCAACTCATCTAAAGGTAATAACCAAACCAACTTAGGTCTAATCAATCTCAACACGTTTCTACAAACCGGTAAAAAGATCAAAAACCCATCTAAACCTAAAACCAAACCGGCCCCTCTTGAAATCCAAACTGAAAATCTTAATAAATTCAATATCGACAGTTTTGGATTTGAGATTTGTAAATAAAAACCTAAAGAGAATAATAAGAAATGTGTAGACCAAAAAAGTAAAATGAAGGAGAGTTTTTTTGGGTTTAAAATTTGAGATTTTAGGAATGAATTCATGGGTTTGAAGAGATGGGTTTGGATTGACATTGTTTATAAATATAATGATAATTAAATGGATTGCAATAAAAAAAAGTAAGATGTGATAAATTTTAGAATGGTAGAAAAAAGGTAAAGAAACGTAATAAAAACAAAGAAATCAGAAAGAAAGAAAAGAGTTCTTTTGATTTTGAAGAAAACAAGTTCAAGTTTTGATTGATTTAAATTCAAAGACATTGTATCTAATTTGAGCAAGGTACCGATTGAGAATTGAATCAGATGAGAGGTTTGATGAGCGCATGATGAGGATGGATTAGGAAAGAAAGGGGATTGATTGATTGATTGATTGATGAGATGGGTTTCTAGAGTGAATCAATCTGATGAATGAAAGATCGATCGAGGGATAGAAATTCAGGTCAAATTTGAATGATGAATTTCAAGAACAGTGTTTGATAATAAAGTACTTTGATCGAAAATGTAGTTTTCCATTCAAACCTCACTTCACTTCACTGCTTTTGAATTTTCTTAAACTCTTTCATTCAATTTCAATCAATCTCAAAACTCAGCCGAGAAGATGAAATTAAAATCTTTACAATCTTTCTTACATTCTCTTCATGGATTTCGTTAGTCTCTTTTCATTCATTCATTCTCAATCAATCCATCCATCAAAAAAATCAATCAATCAAATCTTAATCTGACGACTTTTTCTTTTGTTTGTGAAAATTCATCAGGTTCACCTAAAGTTGAATTAGAACAATATGTAAGTTAAGAACAAAAAAAACAATTCAATCAAAATCCAACTGAAAAACACACAAACGCACACACACAATTGATGGATGGATGATGATGATCAATCAAATTTGAGATCTTTTGAATCCAGGTCACTTCGGCTCATTTAGCCTCCAGAATGATCTTCACCGCTCATCATCATTTTCATCAAATCTGTCAAAAATCAATCTTAGATTTAGGCTCAGGTACCGGTTTACTTTCAATCGCTTGTGCTGCTTTAGGTTCAAAGTTACGGATCTGTTTTTCTTTCATCTTTTCACCCTTCATCTTTTAATCATACAAAAACAATCGAATTTAAATTGATTTCATGGTTTTTTTGTTTGATTTGGTTTTTCAATTTTTTTTCGTTTTCTTAGATCTGTTCTTGGAGTTGAATTGGATACAGATGCGATTGAGATTGGATTAGAAAATTTAAAATTATTCGATTTGAAAATTCAAGAAGAGTTAGAATCAGATGAATCAGATCCAGAAGAATCAGATGAATCAGAAGAATCAGAAGAATCAGATGATGAATCAAATCCAGAAGAATCAGATTCAGGCCTAAGAGAATCAACTCAATCCAATGAAAAAGATAAACCAGATGAAGCTCAAGAAGATGATCAAGAGTTAGCTCAAACCCATTCAAAACCTTCCATCGAATTCATTCAATTAGATCTATCCAAGCCAGATTTCTTAAACCAATTAAGATCATCCATTCCAAACTCCATTCAACCTACCAGTCTAGACCCATTGTTATTTGATACAGTGGTCAGTCTTGATGATCTCTTCTTGTTTCAAACTCAAATCAGTTTCATGAAGATTGATTTGGGGGTTTTCGGTTCGGGATCAGGTGATGAATCCACCCTTTGGTACTAAACGTAAAGGGATCGATATGATCTTTCTTCAAATCGCTTGTCAAGTTCATTCCATTTCCTTCTACTCTTCTCATCCCAAACTCTTTTTGTTTTCACTTCCATCTCTGATTCACCAGTTATGATTCATTTGATTTTGAAATTCTTCAGTTATCTAAATCCGATATCTTCTCACTTCATAAATCTTCCACTCGAGATTACATTCAACGAAAATCAAAACAATGGGGGTTTCAGGGTGAAGTGATTGCAGAGATGAAGGTGAATCGAATTTCCGCCGCTTTCTCTCTTGATCTTCATCCATTCCCACCCATCCTCGATTTGATCTCTTTCTTCTTTCTTTCGTCTTTTGAACTTCATTAGTATGATCTACCTAAAACTTTGAAGATGCACAAGGTTAAAAGTTTAGATATCCAAGTGGATCTTTGGAGATTTCATCGGATGAAAGCTTTGTAAGGTGTGGGTTGATGTAGATGATGTATAAAAGAAATCCATTCGATCTGTTCAACTTCATTTCAAAAATGCTTGATCATTGAAGTCTCTTTGGCTTGATTGGGTCTCAAAGCTTATAAACTTCTTCTGGATGGAATCCTAATTCTTTTAACATTCCACCTAATTCACCTTGAGAGATCAGATCAGGGGCTTTTGGTCCTGCGATCGCTTTGACCATCCTATGAAGAAAACAGAACTCGATTCTTTTAGCCATGTGGATCAAAAGAGAGAGAGAGAGAGAGATGAGACTTACGAATCAGGTCCACAAACAAGGATGATCCTTTGATGATTGATCCGATCCGATCCGATCCCAATCCATCTTTTCAAATCCTGAAGTTCTAATCTTCCGATCTTATGAACCAAAGGAGGATCTGATTCGATTGGATGAAGAGGAGCTGGTTGAGTGATGAGGTTGAAAAGTTGAAACGAATTGGGATTTGCATTCACATAATTCAAAAGTTCTTGATGTAGATAAATAGATCGGATTGAGTTTGAAAGATAAATGAGTTTGATCTTTGGAATGTTGGGGATGGGTTTGGATGGAATGGATGAATGAGAAGGGGGAGGATAAAATCGACGTAATAATTGAATCACTGGGCTGATGCCTGTTCCACCTACAATCTAAATTGATCACAATGGTCAAAAGACCGAAGATGAGTTTAGGTTTTTGGGTGCTTTGTTTGGCAATCGTTCGGTTTGTGTGGTATTCTTTTGAGATCACTTACAAAGATGATCTCATTTAGATTATCATTTGGATGACACCAATTTAATTCAGGTCCTCTGATTTCGATCGATTGATGAGGTTGATTTTGTTTAAACCGTTTTAAATAAGTTGAAACTTCACCATCTTCATAAGATTTGATTAAGAGTTCGATGGAAGAAGATTGGTTTGAATGAATGGTATTCAGATTGGTATAAGCTCGTTCGATTTGTAATTCAGGATGTTTGATATAAATTGATTGTAAATAGAATGGATGATTAGGTGATTGGATTTGATTTGAATGAAGTTTAATTGAGAATAGATTAGTTTGATCGTTTATGGAATTGATGAAGTTGATTTTGAATGAATCGAATTGGTTTGGTTTGATGGATTTGAGGTGAGATTGAGTTGAGTAAAGATAAAATCCGGTGCTACTACTGATCAAGATGATCATCGAACTTAATAATTTATATTTATATTCAATCGGCGGTTTGGCTTCATTTTGATTTGATGAATGAGTTTGAATCGAATTGGATTGGATCGAATTAAAGTCAAATGTTCTCCTTGTTCTTGTGCTTGTTCTTGGGCTTGTTAATCTCGAAAGTGAAGATTTCAAGTTTTGATTGATACCCTTCATCTTGAACTCACATATTCTTGGAAAAGTTTGATTTCCTTCAGAATTCAAAACTCTCCAACTACAAACTTACCTAAGAGCATCCGCTATCGTTCGGTAAAATCGCTTCGGTACGGTAAATTTTACTGTACCGAAGCCAAAAATCCCCAATCGTGTCAAAAACACGATTCGGTATCTGGTGAATCGGTATCAAGCCCTTCTACCGACAATACAGCCCAAACACCACATCCTTCGCCAAGTTCCCTCGACTACCTTTCATCTCACCTCCACTTTCATTTCTTCATTTTTCCTCATTTTTCTTTTTTTTTTGTTCAACATCACATATCATCTCAACGTCAATGGAATCAAACATCCCAACCCAATCGATCGATCCAGAACCACCGACCGAAACCTCCAGCAAAGATATTACCAAAACCAAAAGATCCAAAAGCAAGTCAAGCAATTGGTCTCCTGCCGAAGAAGCAAAGCTGGCCGAAGCTTGGCTCCACATCAGCCAGCAACCCGAGACCGGCACGAACCAGACTGCCAAAACGTTTTTCAAGCGAGTCACCGAGCATCTCAATTCGATCTCACCTTTTGATGACCGCGAAGTTAGTTCGGTTCAAATCAAGTAAGCACCTGATACCTGATTCAATCTTCGTTGTAGATTGAATCAATCTAATGTTTATGTTTTTTTTTTGTAGATGGGCCACTCTGAAAACCGCTGCACATAAGTTTTCGGGCTTCTATGCCGATGTGGAACGCAACCCCCCAAGCGGCACCATTGAGAAGGATTGGATCGAGCTGGCTATCGAGTATTACGACAAGTTGAATCCCAGGAATCGGTTCAAGTCTCTCCCAGCTTGGAGAGTACTTTCAACTTCACCCAAATGGATCGTACCTCAAGCTCCACCGACTCCTCTAGCGATGTCGGTGGCTCAATTGTCCACCTCTAGCGACCCGTTCACTCCAGCCTCCGATTTGCAAACGCCACTTTCAAGTAGTCGCCCATCCCCCTCTCGCCCGATTGGTAACAAGAAAGCTAAACGGAAGCGAATCGAGGAACGAACCGCTCAAGATATAGAAGTGGCCCGTCAAGAACAAATCAAGCGGAGCAATGATTTGGCTGAACAAAGAATCAAGGTGATTCAAGAAGGAAATGAGGTTACGAAGAAGATGGCTGAAGCTGATGCTGAAGCCAAAGCCAGCTTAGTCCAGGTGAACGACCTCAAGGTATTGATGATCTCAGAGACCGAATGCCATACTGACCTTGCAAAGGAAACCCTACGATTGATGCAACAACGCCTAAAGGAGAAGTATCAACTCCCAGATACTTCTTCTGCTTCAAGTAGTACTACTCAATCTTGAATTCACATTTTAATTCAAGATTCATATCATTCAAGATTCATATCAAGTATTCATCTATATCAAGACAAGTAAAACTTCTCCTTCAAGTCTACTCAAAATAAATTTCAAAATTTATGTTAGTTTTTTTTCTTTTGCTACTTGAAACACTTGTTGTCTTTTCTTTTTCTTCATCAAAAAAAAGTTTTTTTCTTTTTCTTTTGCTTTTTTAAATACAAGTTGTTCCTTTTCTTTGGCTTTTTGAAATATGAAATACAACTTGTCTTTTCTTTTTCTTTATCTCTGTAATGAGAAATGAATCTCCAAATCAAACAAAAAGGTCTGAAAAAAAAAAATTAAATGAATCCCCAAATCAAACAAATAAAAAAAAACTTCCAAATCAAACAAAAAGATCTGAAATAAACTCACAAAGATCTGAAACTAAGATCTGAAATGAGATCAAAGATTACATTTCCCCTATACTACTACTGGATCCGCTGGTGCACGTTGTCCGCGAGCAAGCCAATTATGTATCTTGAGATCATTCATCAGAAGACGGTGGATTTCAGCATCTCTTAAATCAATGTAATTTCCGACCCGATCTTCTGGAGATTGTCTAACATTTGGATCACGTTGATTAGGAATGATCTCTGTTCTGGTCGCAAAATTGTCAACTTTTGGATCCACAACCTCGCAATCTTCAACTACCATGTTGTGAAGGACAATACACGCATACATAATCTTGCGTATGTCGTGTAATGCCCAAAGCCTGCATGGTACAGCAAGTATATGCCATCTAGCCTGAAGTCCACCAAAGGCTCGTTCAATATCTTTTTGTGCTGCCTCTTGTAATTTCGCATAGTGAGCTGATGTGTCATCGCCAGGATTGTTGATTGTCTTGATTAGTACAGGCCATGACGGGTAGATTCCATCAGCAAGGTAATAACCGCGGTTGTATTCATTATCATTGACTTTGAAAGTCAATAATTCGTCCGTTCCTGATTGAACGATTGTGAGTTTGATGAACATAAAAGAATGAATTGTAGAAAACCTACCGGATAAAAACTTGTCAAATAGGGGGCTTTGATTGAGCACATTGATATCATTAAGAGAGCCTGGTGAACCAAAGAAAGCATGCCAAATGCGAGTACTTTTGGATGCCACTGCCTCAAGCACAATTGTAGCCCGCTTTTCTTTCCCTTGGAAGGATCCAGCCCATCCAGCTGGACAGTTCTTCCAAACCCAGTGCATACCATCAATTGATCCTTTGCAACCAGGAAAACCACGCATCTTGTACTCCTTTGTAATTGTTTTGAGCTCATCTTCTCTTGGTGGGCGGAGAAATTCAGGTCCAAAGATTTCGATGATACCTTGTACAAATTTTTTCAAGCATAAGATTGCAGTTGTTTCGCCAATCTCTACATATTCATCAATGAGATCCGCTGAGATACCATAAGCCAGCTGACGAATCGCACAAGTTGCTTTTTGTAGTGTCGACAGGCCAAGCTGAAGGCAGCAATCCTACATAGATAGCATGGTGAGGTGATTAATCAATCTTAATGACTTTGAATCCGCATATTTTCAAAGGACATACATAACGTTGCACCCAAAATATATCATGGGCTTCAAGCTTTGCACAGATCTCCAAAAACAACTCTCGACTCATCCTGAATCGGCGTTCAAAGTTTTCAGCCCAGCGCGCATCTACATTGAAGTAATCGTTGCATAGCTTGGCATGTGCTTCAAGTCTATCATGTTTGATGCGTCTTCTGCGCGTCTTTTGCTTGTGAGTCATCTGCTCTTTGGGCAACTCAAGAGCCAAGAAGGCTTCATCGGATATATCATCATCTAGCTCGAATTGACAAAGCCTGTTGATGTGATTACATAGCAGGTTGTTCGAGAGGAGCTCGTTGACTCGCAAGTCATATTCATTGTTGTCCATGTGGGATTGATTGAGTTTGAGTTGGGAACGAGAAGGTTTGGGAAGTTAAAAAATTTTTACAGAACTTTAAAATTTTTTTACCGAACTTTGAAATTTCACGATAGTGGCGAAACCACATTTCTGTACAATTATGTACTGTACTGTGGCCAAATAATCCAACGATAGTGGATTCCGACCGATCTGTATGTAAAGAATCTAAAATATACACATCACGTACTGCTCAATTACCGAAAATTTACTGAACGATAGCGGATGCTCTAAACTTGCAAATCTCTTGAGTTTCCACCCTATTATATACATACTTACACCCTTTTACAGGCGCTCAGAGATTTTGACACCCATTTGAATCCACCCAATCATTCGGTGTAAAACAAGATGGGTTTAAAAGTCTTTTTAGGCGGGGCCATATGGAATTTGACACCTTGTAATCTTTTTTTTTTCGAGTAGGTGCAAAAGAATGAGGTGCCAAAGATTGGTTGCAGTACACCACGGGAGGGTTCTGGGTCTGGAGACGGCCTCCCATGCAGGCGGTCTGCAGACAGACCATAAGGGGTCTCAGAAATGGTCTGACCCAGTCTCAGAAAGTTCTTGACAATTCCTCCCAGATCTAGGAGAAGGACTGGGTTTTGAGCTGTTGCATTGGAGGAGTGTTTCTAAATCCACATTCATGTGCTGATTGGTTGAGTCCACCATTGTGTTATTACGTGTGATTGACACGCTCTTTGGCACACTCAAATGTGGTGCTAACGGCTGGTATTGATTTTTCTGAAGGATAGAGATAGAGGATGGATTGCCCAGTCTCAGAAAGGTTGAATTCTGAGGACCGTTCTGAGACCTGGTAAGACCATTTCCAGACACCCTATGGTCTGCCTGCAGACCGCTTGTGCAGAGGGCGGTCTCCAGACCTCTCCACACCCAGAACCCCCCCCATGGTGTAAAAGTCCTTTGCCCGTACGTGACTTATACTTTTACACCCAATATTTCACACCCCTTAAAGAGGTGTAAAATGATACGGGGTAAAAGTCATTTACCCAGCCGCGGGCTTTAATTTTGCACCTGATACTTTACACCTCATTGGGTCAGTGTGAAGGATCAGGTGTAATATTGAGTTACCAATCCCAATCTACCACCACATTTAATTTCCCATTGTACCTCCCTCATATCATCAAGGTCATATATACTCATCAGAATTCAAATCTTGAATAAGAGGAATGATATCACATTAGGCAAACAAGCCAATACACCATATCCCATATCAATGGCAATGAGAAGCCACCACAAATGTGATGAATTACCCCGCAAAAGAAAGCATTGTCTATTTCCACGTCTCAAAGGACACTCTAAACTGGATTAGATTGAAGAAGTCAAAATAAAGTAAAGACTGCTTCAGTGCTAGCTTCTTAATTCCTTGAACAGTCCACTTTTTGAACCACTTTTCATTCTTATCTACTTAACTATTTTGTAAAAGCATGGGGCAGGGAATATCCTCATCATGTTCCATCATAGGTGGAGAAAGACATTCATTCTCATCATCATCCCCTTCTCAATACTCATATTCATCATCAAGTTCTGGTATCTTACAATTGTTGAATTGCAGTCATAAGTCTTCTGCACTGCTGTGTTTAAAGTCAAGTGATCATTACTTGGTATTGACATCATCCACTTCCTCAAACTCCTCATTCTCTCAGCCATCTTTTACCACATCTGTGTTGAGATCCATGTGATCCAGGTCTGAAAAAGGCACCTCAACTTCTGGCAATGTTGCTCATTCATCCCAGCATTGATTTCAGCCATCATGCAATGGATCCCAATTTAAAACATGGATTGAGCATGGCTGTGTCCTTGATTCTGAGGGATTTCCAACATATCCCAGTGGCCCAACCGTATTTATGAAGGAACCTGAAATGTTCATCACCAATTTTCAATCAATAGGATGGACACACAGAATGAAAATTGATCAGAATAAAAATTGGACAATTCAAAGATA
Source organism: Melampsora americana (assembly GCA_022264835.1). Taxonomy (NCBI): domain Eukaryota; kingdom Fungi; phylum Basidiomycota; class Pucciniomycetes; order Pucciniales; family Melampsoraceae; genus Melampsora; species Melampsora americana. The sequence continues at coordinate 10,099 of JAIFHY010000049.1, read as the reverse complement.
CACCTGCCTAGGCTTGCTAACTTGTTCCACACCAGACTGCAGATTCTCTGGCTCACCTCCAACAGGTCATAACAATATCAAAGAACATCTAGAGCAGTCAGTTATTGATTAGTTTGATTTGACTGATATTTCTTTAATATTTGTCAAATATTTAATAGGAACAAAGACTGCAAAAGATATCAATGTGACAGCATCCAGATGCATGTTAAGTGTGATGCTGATTGTTGCATTGAACTGGATAAGAATACCAAGTGGGGTGTACTACGGCATCAAGGACACCATACCCACGTTTGGCCCAAAGCAAACAACGGGGACCTCTTGTCTAAACAGAAATTGAGCGATACTGTGGTAGAAAACCCCAAAATTGGGCCTTTGGCCTTGAAGGTATGTTTTTTTATCTTGCATTTGTATTTGACATATGCCAAAAAATTCTCTTTTCTTCAATTAGGTTGGACACGGCCACAAAGGAACCCAACCTATCAGTTTCATTGTGGAAGTTCATCTGTCCTTTGGAAAAATTGATTGGCTTACCTGCATTGCAAGTTCCTAGTTGAAAATGGATTAATGATAGACAAGAATGATCCGGAAGCTGGGGATAAATGGCTTGATTTAATCTTGCATTGGGGAAGGTAATACACATTTTTTGACTTCAAATCTGTCTATGACGGCTGATAGTGATCTCTTTTATCTTTTAGGCAGGGTATGCAAATGGTGTCCAGTTCTCTAGACCCTGAAGACTGCCATTTCTCTTTCCAGACCAAGTGGATTGATGAAATACTTTTACATAAAGATGAGAAGACCAAAGAATGGTATTCTGGAGGTCTCTTTTATGATGTGACATATTTTTTTTTCCAAAAAGTGGCTATCTGCTATCTATTTCAATATTAAACAAAAGGCTTGGCTTATGGATCCCTATCTTACTGTCTTTCGTTTATTCACTTCAAAGTGAACATTATAAAGCTCATCCCACAGCTTTATTCCAACAAATCAAGAATTCACCAATACCCCATTGCCTTAAATTTGATCTAGTGGAACAAGTGGTTGAGTTCTCTCAAGCATAGAAGGTGGGCTTCATGAAGGCTTACATGGATGAATTCAACATGCACAATTGCAATGTTGCACTCACTAAACTGCATGGATGTGAACATCATTTCTTCCGGGCTATGACATGTATCAAGAAAAATAATAATATTGTACCTTATGCTCTCAAAGTCAGTTCTTGAACACTTTTAATGTGATTTGATACTTATCTATGATAATTTATGCTATCCTTTTTTTGTCTTTAGGGTGTTTGGGAAACCAAGTGCAAAGTATTGCTTTTACCTGGCGGTCCTGGCATGAAAACCCTGGAGGAACAATTTGGATATCTACACCACACCTTTCCTGGTGCAAAAAAATCTCTTACTTAGTGGTATGCGTCTGACATCCAAGAAATCTTATTTTGTGCTAGGAAACACCTTCCAGGAGACAACCCTCCATTGACTGGAGAAGACAACAAAGATGAAGTTGATAGTCAAAATGCATCAAAAGGAAAACACCATTGTACATTGCCTACCACAACAAATGTGTTGATGCAAAGTTTGGAGATGAGTCCAAGTACATATTTACCTTGGAGTGATCACACTTGATCTTATTAGTCAAGAACTTTGACAAAGACTTACATTCATCAGATTGCAAGGAGAAGATATAGACCATTGAACAGGAAATGAAGTGAATGGTCTTGCTTGAATGCCTGAATTCTCAGTACGTGTATGTAAATTTGATGGGCACAGTCACTGCGGAGTTTTCATTCGATTTGAAGTCAGTTTTGAAATTAGATTTTTACCGAAGGGTAATTGAGAAACTCACACTTTCGGTTTCAATTTTTCTATTCAAACGAACCCTTCAATCATCAACTCATCATCAACTTTACGACTAAGCACGTTTTCCATTTCTTTAACGCCATCAAACCGATCAGTCATCAATTCTTCACTCTCGCACGATCCTTGCAAGGTCAAGATCCAATTCATCGTCTGGTTGATATGAGATTCATATGTTTCTGAATTGATGTTTTTACTTCAATCTTTCACAGATATACTTCAATCAGTCTCAACAACATGGCCAACCCGATGTCACCCATGTTCTTAACCACCCCAATCTTACACATCACCGGTATCTTACCAGCAGTACCAGATAGCGATCTCATTGATGCCTTACACGAGTGTCTCAGAGCTAGGCTTCGTATCAATCGAGATGGAAGTAGGTGGGATGAGACTACCGGTGTGGTAGAGTTTGAGAAACTCGAGAATGGTACGTCTTTATCTTGATCGACTTCACGATCTGATTTCGATCGATCCAATTTCATCGGCTGATTGTACCTGCAATTGCCGCTTTTCCTCTCTGTCCTGACACTTGACATATCATATACAGCTGAAAAGGCTTATGCTACCTTACAAAACTACTACTTTCCTGAGTTCAAGTGTACCATGAAGTTATCCCATTCAGCTGACCCTACAGCAGATCCAAAGCCATCAGCTAAAATCCGTCTAATCAAGTTCTTACCACCTGATATCACCCCTGGTCGACTATTCTCCCTTTTTCGACCTTTCGGACCAATTTATCGTGTCGCTTTGAACTACATACGTACGGAAACTGACCAACCTGTCTTTTCTGGTACGGCTCTGATCGAGTACTACGACGAAAACCAGGCTTCTTTAGCTCAAATCGAAATGCATTGTAGTGAGGTTCAAAATCATACGATTGCAATAGAACATTATGATGATAAGCGGGATCGGAATGGGCGCGCGACTGCTTCGATGAACACTTCACCTTCTGGTCTTGCATCCCAGTGGGCACAAGCCACTCCATTCATACCTATCTCCGGTGCGTCTGACAGCAACGCAAACGTCTCAAGATGGGCAAACGACCAGACTCAGGCTCAACCTTATCATCATCATCAACACCCGGCCCATCATCCTCTTTCACCTCTTAATGAATCAACACGATCGCCTTTATCAAATTGGACCTTGTCACCTCAAACTCCTCTGAACGGTACACAGCTCAATTCTACAAGTCTCGCTCAGAGCACCACAAAACACATCGATCCTTGTAACCTCTTCATCAAAGGATTAGGTGCTGATGTAGATTCAGGCGATCTATTCCATGCTTTCAAGAAGTTTGGCACAATCGTATCTGCTAGGGTGATGAAGAATGAAGTCACAGGAATGAGCAGGCAGTTTGGTTTTGTGAGCTTTTCTACCGAAGCTGAGACTTCAGCTGCATTAGAGGAGATGGATGGTGCTCAGATTGGATCAACTACAAATAAGATTGTGGTCCGGTTACATGAGTTGAAGAAGCACAAAGAAGGCAGGACTAAAGTCATGTCCGTGAAATCGCCAAGGAGTCCGAACGAGAATAGCCATCAAGCTGGGTTCATGTCAATGCATGGCGCTACATCTCCCAGGCTTAGTCGAGCGGGTAGCATGGATGCCCGTACGGATTATCAAATGGCGGAAGTTATGGCTGGTATTGAGCTGAACCGATTGCAGGTTCGATGCACTTTATTCAATGACTTTTGATTTGATGTTGACTAATTTATTGTGATGGCGTTTTGATCTCTATAGCCAGGTAGCCCAGGTATTGCGCCCTCCATGCGATCAGAGAGTCGATTTCCCCTATCCCCTCCAACAGTTCAATTATCTTATCCCCTGTTATCAGGAAACAATGCTGCAAGCCGACATTCTCCCACCCCTTCAAACGTCTCGTTGACACCTTTATCTGAACGCGAAAAGATGCTCACCGCTGTACTCAAGCTCAATAACCCTACGATTGGACAAAGATTGGATGAACTTGTTGATCTCTTGATGGGTCTACCTGCCAAGGAAAGGAAGCTTTGTCTATTCAATCCTCAAGTCTTAGCTACGAAGGTCTGCGAAGCTAAAGAAGTCATGGACACCCCCGATGAAGTAATGAATATAGTAAACGCATCACCTGCTGTACCTGTATCAACGAATTTGGAAAATTCTGCGAATTCTCAAGCAACATCATTACCTACACCCGCTCCGACCCCATCAAGACCCTCGTCAAATACTCGTGTAAACTCGGAACAAGCACCAGCACCGGCCCCATCTTCAGCCACAGCACCGGCACTTTATCTTACTAACAAGGATTTAGCCAAACTTCCCTCAAAAGAAATCGTAGATCTCATCTTTACTTCTTCACCTTTGATCCAAGCGGATATCATGCCAAGTTTTGATCAGAAAGTTAAAGAGGAAACAGACGAATGGATTGATAAATTGATGACTTTAACAATTCACCAACAAAAGCAGAAACTCGGTGAAAAAGTCTTTAAAGCCTTAAGAACATTTGGCATCAAAGGATGTGTAAGCAATCTTTGAGATCATGATGCTCTGACCATTCTTCTTGAACGAAGATCTTACTCAATAAGCTTACATTTTTTTTCCTTTCGATTCGGTTATCTTTGTTCAAATTGGGGTCTTTAGCCAAAACTTACAGTTGATTTACTTGATTCTGAGGATTTGAGATCTTTAGCTCATTTAATGAACTCATTCTCAGAGATTCTGAAAGAAAAAGTTTTAATCAAAGCTACCCCGTGATAAAGATCAATCATTGAATTCGAATCTTTCAAACCTTGAGAAAGAGAACACAAATCGTTTTTCATTTTGATTTTTTGACTTTTGCTTTATCTTTTGTAATGACTTCTCTTCTAAATTTTACTTTCTTCAAGTTTGAACAGGAGTAGTGTTGTGATTTGGAGTTTCCTCTTTTGATTTTAAATGGGCTTTTTTTTCATGGTTTCGATTTTTAGATATATTTTTTTCCCCACATCTTTTTAATGTCTTATTCCATACCAATCTTCGATTGATGATTTTCTTTTTTGATTTTCTTTTGGCAATCATTTCATTCATTTAACCCGATTTTCACTTACCAACTCTGTTCAATCATCTTTAAGACATATATACATCTTTTGTTTCTTTCTGGCATCATTGTTTTTAATTCACCAATCCATTTCGACTTTGAAATGGTTTTCACAGTAGATCGAAAACTTTATGGGTAGTCAGTCAATGATTTATTAAATGACAAAGCTGACTCTGTAGCATCAGCATGACTCTTCCAGGTACCTTTGACAAACGCAGGAACGGGTAAGGAGTGAAGTTTGTATAAGCCTTGCGGAACGCGCACTAGTCTCATACTCTTCAGAACTCGTTACATCAAAGTGTAAGGAAGGTGCCGCGTCAGCCAAAAAGGGAATGGGGAGGCTGTTGTTTCGCCGCGGTCGGGGATATTGCGGTCATTAGGAATGGTGGCCCGCCCCAGAAGTTTTGACTTGAGTTTTTGTTTTGATTGCGAATTTGACAGAGGAAAAAGGAAAAGTAATACATGAGGCATAATTATTCCATTTCGACTTCAATGTGGCAAGAAAGCGCACAAAGCCTAGAACTGTAGTGATAGGTGGTATACATGTGAAGGTTGACGCTCATGAATGAAAATGAGTCCTGATAAAGTTATCATCACAGCAATCGTAGTCGAAAGACAGTGTAGATGGGAAAAAGGATTTACACGAAATATAAATAAGACAGTGATGAGGAATTCCAAAAGGAATTGGCGAGTAAAGTGTTTAACTAGCTGGCTCAGTCAGGATCCCAGCAACCACAGTGGTGATCAGTCTCAAGCAAGTGATTTAAAGCCTGTTGGGCAGAAGAGAGGGAACTGGTCAGCACAAGACAATGGTAGGTGTGCAAGGACGTAAATACTGACTCTCAATTTCCTCGAATAGAAGGCGTTTCAACTCCTCACGACTAATGTCATCCTTCTGTCGGTCAAAGGCGAAGAAGTCTTCATCAAGAGGAGGGGCAACGGGCTCATCCTCGGGGTCGTGGTAGGCTTCCAAATAAGGATGTTGAAGGGCTTCTTCGACCGTTAATCGCTTCTTCGGGTCAAAAGTCAAAGTCTTGTTGAGGAAATCAATCGCAAGGGCGGAGGCATTGGGGTAAATGGCAGTGAAAGGACGTTTTTTGCGGAAAGGTAGGGCTCTGATGTAGTCCCGGGACCGACGAGAGTTGATTGCATAAAATTCGTCCAAGGTAGGTGTGCCAAGCACATCGAGGATCAAGGTAAGTTGATGATGGTAATCGCGACCGGGGAAAAGAGGTCTACCGGACAACATCTCAGCCAAGATACAACCAACCGACCAGACATCGATGGCTTTCGTGTATTGCTTGAAACTGTTGATAAACATCAGTGATCAGTTGAAAGCTTGGCGACAGACAATTATTGACTTACGTGAGCATGATCTCAGGCGCACGGTACCATCTGGTGGCTACATATTCAGTCATGAAGCCAGTCTCTTGTTCAGCGGTTCGGACACTTCGAGCGAGCCCAAAGTCGCACACTTTCAGATCGCAGTTGGCGTTCAAAAGCAAGTTGGATGGTTTCAAGTCTCGATGAATGACATCAGCGGAGTGAAGGGCCTTCAAAGCTCGCAAGGTTTGATAGATAAAATATTGACAATGATCGTCTGATAGATCTTGAGTTCGAATAACTCGGTGCATGTCCGTCTCCATGAGTTCCTGAGGGAAAGCAGATACGTTCGTCAAGAAGAACATAGTCAAAAGGTGCAGAGAAGCAACTGCTCACTTGAATCAAATAAACCTCTTTGAATGCTTCAATTGAGGGTGGGCGAATGATGTCCACTATCGAGATGATCTGCGATAGGAAAAAAGTGAGCGTTGATTGTAAGTCAACAAGAGGAAAGTGAGACGCGCATACATTCTCGGAGACATTCTGCTCTTGAAAGTACTTCAAGAGCTTCAATTCACGCAGTGTTCGAAGACAGAACATAGAATGATCGAAAGGTGTAATCTGAAGAATGACTGGCGAATTAGCAATTAAGCATAATGTGAGGGTAGATGTAGGGGTGGCATACCTTTTTGATTGCGACTTTTTGTCCAGTGGGACGATGAACGGCCGAACAAACGACACCGTAAGCACCCTCGCCGATGACATCCATAACATGGTATCTATGGGGCACGATCGAGTGAAGTGCAAGGGTCAGTAGGAAGTATGGAAACTGCTTTGAACGAATGGGGTACTAACTTGGAACCAACGTTAAATCTCACTCTCCGAGGTTCAGCTGATTTGGTGGAAGACTGCTTAACTGCAGGAGCAGCAGTACCAGTGGTAGCCGAGGCAGCAGCAGCTGGGGCAGCGGCAGCAGGTTGAGTTGTAGTGGCAGCGATAGGGTTTGCAACAGCGGCGGCCATAGTGAAGATGAATTAGACTATCGAGGCGAAACTGTAAACAGCGATTGAAAGAGGAGAGGAAAAGAGGTAATGTCCAGAAAAAAGATCGATGTTGGAATGGGAGGAGCGGTAAAGTGGGACAGCTGTTGAGCTATAAATGAAAGAATGAAGGATCAGCCAGATGAGCCAACGTTTGAAAGTCGAAATGCGATTGTTCACTGAGCGAAGACGTGGGAAAATCGCGATCACTAGTGGTGGTGTTGGAGACACAAGGGGGTGGCAGTAAGAAAGAAGAAGGGGCGCACGCACGTTTATGGAAAGGATGACGATTTAAAAGCTCGGTCTTGAAGCGGAACAATGGGCTTGAGGGTAAGAGAGGTAACAGGCAGGTTTAAGAAGGTTTGGTGAAGTGTATTTTAAAGTCGAGCAAACGGCAAGCCGACGCTGAAAGAGAAAGAGATAGGGAAGAAGAAAGGCAAAGGGAACAAAGATAGAATCAAACCAAGTTGATGGATTATACGTGGGAAAAGTTGAAAGTGTGTAGGAATGGTTTCTTTGTCTAAGTAAATCGTTGATTTGTTGGTTAGGAGTGGATTGGATGAGAATGGGAATGGATGTGGGTTTTGAAGTGGGTTGACAATGAAGGGTAAATGAAACAGTCAAGTGAAAGAGCGCTGAATGTGACGTGTAGGAATTAGATAGGGAACAAATTAAAACGAAAAGGAATTAGATACTCAGACTAGATTTATATCAATCCTTGGGATCGGTTGATATCCATCAATGAGTCGATCGATTTAGGATTGAAAAGCCTTTCCATCTGATTTGTGTACAACGATGTGCTATAGTAGTCTCAGACCAGCCTCAATCTCAATACGTTGGAATGGAGATAGTGGAGAAGCCAGTGAAATCAAGAACTGACGACCGGGCAAGAAATTTAATTGATGTTGTTGGTTCTGGCTACCTTGTTTTCATTTGATCACCAAATGGCTTCGATCAAGAATCTCAACTTCAACTCGAAAGCTGCGCACAAACAAACTTCCAAATTGTTTTCGAATTACCAAACTATTTTGATGAGCGAATTCTGTCGAAGTAAATAGTCACCAGTCCAACCGATACGAACCAAGTCGTGACTACGGTCATATGTAGTTAGCTCAGCACTTTAACTTGGACAAGTCTTTCAAGCAAACATCAACTTTGCTATCAAAAAGTTCAGTCTAAAGATTTGATTTCTCCCAGGCTCTTCAGATCCTGTCTGTCGTGGACCCCAACCAGTTCCAACGATTCAGATTTCCCCTTTACCTGTGTATCACACTTTTTCCACTATCGCGCTCAATTCGTGAGTACGGCGCCAACGACATGACTACCGCTATGTGTTTTTGCCGTCGCTGCCAACTTAAGCTTAACTAAGAAAGTCAGCAACTCCGTTGTATTCACTCACCCGACACATCCTGCTGATCGGCTTGTCCATCTACTAGCCTCGCTAGCGCAGCATGTCAAGCGGGGATCAGATCAAACTTGACTGAATCAGCTCCCATGGCAACCAGAAAAGGAACGTGAAAAAGTGCGGGAACACCTTGTGATAACCACATGTCAAATTTAAGTCTCGCCGACTGGTTACGAAAAACCTCTGCGTTCAGGCCAGATTGCCTCTTTGCTTGATTGTTCAGCCTTTTCTATGTTTCCCTGCTACGCCCTCGTTATGGTCGGCAAAACTTTAGGGGGAATGATATATACAAAACACAATCAGATGGTAGACGGGTGATTGCAAAGGACTCCCAAAACATCAAGCAAAGACACCAGGGGAAAAACTTGGTCACATTGCACTTATTGGTGATCAACGCATCTCTTATCAGAGTCACGGAGTGCGCACATATCCGCAAAGTCAATACTTGTTTTCTCTGCTTGAATGATTACTATTGAAATGAATCACAAGTTTTTATCCTAGTATAGAATAGTAAGTATAAGCTAAAAATACTTAGAATAAATTTTAACCTTTTTTTCACTTTCTTTTTCTCAATCCTATCGACGAAATTCGTAACTCAAACCTTTTCTTATGACTCAAAAACAAAATTAAAGTTCAAATTCATCCATCAATGAAGATTATCTCAGGAAATACTCTTTTCTCTCCCTCGTATTAGGTGATGATAATGATTCTTTTCAAATTTCAAAAGAAAAAAAGAGGATCAAGATCAATATAAACAATGTGCGTGTTACAAGAAACAAAAAAATTCTGAAATAAGATCATATATCAAAGAGAAATGATCAAGACTAATTTTTAAGATAACATGATTGAAATGATGGATGACAAAGACAGGGAGATAGAGATAGAGATAACGAATAGATTGAACTACAAGAACTGTAAGTTAAAACATTCGTTATTTTTTCTTAATTTAAATCTTCAAAAACAAAATATTGAAGGTTAAATCGGATCAATACTCAATCAGATTTTGATTTATCATTTGAGTCATTCTCTTTGTAATCAGAAGATTTGTCCGACTTTGAGTCTTCATCATACTTTGACTTGTCATATTTGTTCGAATCATACTTGTACTTTGAGTCTTTATCATCCTTTGATTTTTCATATTTGTTTGAATCATACTTGTACTTTGAGTCTTCATCATACTTTGATTTTTCATATTTCTTTGAATCATACTTGTACTTTGAGTCTTCATCATACTTTGATTTTTTCATATTTCTTTGAATCAGACTTATCCTTTGAGTCTTCATCATACTTTGATTTTTCATACTTGTTTGAATCATAATAGTTCTTGGATTTTGATTTATCGTCATACTTTGAATTATCATATTTAGATGAATCATAATAGTCCTTGGACTTGTATTTTTCATCAGACTTGTTG